>JAUMJL010000076.1:0-671035 GCA_033558185.1 Dromococcyx pavoninus | reverse complement strand
GGTGTGGGCGTGACCCCGCTCTGCCCCGCCCCCTCGTCCCCGCCGTCCCCCCCCCCCCCCCCCCCCCCCAATCTCGGAGCCGCCCCCGCGGCGGCCGCTACGGTGCGGCTGGGGTTTTGCGGCCATGGTGGAGCGAGCGGACGAAGCGCCGCTGCTCTTCTGGGCCGAAGGCCCCGGCGTGTCGGCGCCGCCGGCCGCGGCCGAGCCGTGCAGCGGCAGTGGCGGCGGTGCCGGAGGGCGGCGTCTCGGCGGCTGGAGCGCGGCTCCGTGGGACGGCGCGGGGCCGCCGCGGGCGGAGGCGGAGGAGGACCAGATCGTGGCCGTCTTCGTGGTCACCTTCGACCCCCGCACGGGTGAGGGACGCGGGGGCCGGGATGGGGCCTTCAGGAGACTCGCTCGGGGCTCCTAGTGCTGCTGCCGTAGAAGGGACGCGGACAGGGACCAGGATGCGGACAGGGACCGGGATGCAGGCAGGGACCGGGATGCGGGTCCCCCGCTGCGCCCGAGGCTCGCATCCCTCCTCCGTAGCTGGGGGCAGTATCCCCGGAGCCCGGTGTGGCTGGATTCTGCGGAAGCCGGGCGGCCCCTCGGGAGCCGCTGCCGGTGTCCCGTACTCCCACCAGCATACGGGGGAGCGACGGGGCTTGGCCGGGAGCAGAGAATGCTGGGGGGGTGCATTTGATCTCCATCCTGCCGAGAACTTCCGACGCGAGGAGGGCACCGCTCCTCGTGCCGTCCCGAGGAGACCTCTGCCCGGCATGTGGACATGGGACAGGGATGCCGGCAATAGCACCGGGACACCAATTTCACCCCACGTGGAGTCCAGGCCCCTCCTGCCGAGGTGCACCAACCTGTTGGCAGCATCTCGGGAGCATCCTTATGTCTCCAAGGTGCGGCAGGGACCTTCCTGCCACTGTCACCCGTTGATGGTTCTTGGCAGTGGACATCAATCTGGCAGGTGCCCAGGGCATGGTCCCCAGCAGCTCAGCGGGGTGCGTTTTTTTGGTGGCCTCTGGTGGGATCTCGGGGACACTTTGGAGAGCTGCAATCCAGGAGGGTAGAGGAGAGGAGCGAGGGAACATAACATGTTTTCTATTTCATGTTTTTGATATCCATCTTTTCCTGGCACTGTTAGACTTTGGTGTTGCATTGCTTATTTTACTGATACAGTTTATTAATTTCAAGTCTGTGAATCAGCATTTCAGGAAACAGCTTAACTTTTTTTACTTGGTCTTGTGGCTCTCACAGTATCCACAAGATGGGATACCTCAGCACAGACAGAAAGTCAGCACCCACATCGCATATGTTAACACTGGTACTGTCCTTCGGGGTCAGATGCATCCTGGGGCAGATCATTGGGTCTTTCAGCTGCCTGGTGCCAAAATGAGATGCGAAGGCAAGATTGGGGCATAAACTGACAGTCTTGGTAAGACCAGAAAGTTTAGGAAGTGGCTTGGGAGATGCAGGAGCCCTTTTGCTTCCAGATCTGGGAGCAAGATCCCCTTTCCTCCATAGACAGACATTTCTTAGCAAATCCATAGCAAAAGTACTGGAGAGAGAAAAGAGCATGGTGAGTTCTTTTCAGTGGAAGGGAGAGCTGGGAAGTGGGATGTAACTGCCATCATGCTTACTAGAGGTCCTTGGAAGTGAAGACTGAATTCTGGTCTTGAACTGAAAATCCCAAGGAAGTGCTGAAGAGAACAGAGCCCCAAGTGCACTGGAACAGGTTGTCCAGAGGAGTCGTGGATGCCCCATCCCTGGAGGTGTTCAAGGACAGGTCAGATGAGGCTTTGAGCAACCTAATCAAGTGGAAGGTGTCCCTGCCCATGGCAGGGGGATTGGAATTGGATGATCTTTATGGTCCCTTCCACCCCAAACCATTCTATGATTTTATGAAGAACGCACTGCCAAGCAAATGTGGCCACTGTGTCCTGAAACACCAAAAGGATTTCGAAAAGTTACCTGTTCCATGCTGCACTGGAGAGAGGTGCCTTCAGTCTTGAGGTCAGAGGGTCTTGACTTGTCAAAAACCAAAATGAGATTGGATCTTTCCAACAGGGGTGGAAAGGGAAGGTGTTTCTCATAAATATCCAAAACATGGAAGAATCTGGATGACTGCAGCAACAGCAGGTTGTCTTTCAATTTGTCTTTCAATCTGAGAGCATATGCCTTCTATGAAATGGTGAGATTTTCTTGGTTGGCAGAAAGCTGAGCTTTCTCAGGAGTTTATCTGAACCAGCTGTTGCTTTGAATGAAGTCCAGGGAAAGTTGGGAAACAGCTCTTCTCACATCTGATGTGCAGTTAATGCTGGGTGTCATCAGCTTTGGAGTTGTCTGTCAAGTCCAGGAAGATGCAGCCTCCCACTGCTACTCAGCGCTGATGTTTAGTGTGAGGAGCATGATAGGACTGTGACGAACACATCAAATGTCAGCTTCACAGGTAGAAGGCAAAGTGCCCTGTGGAGAATGTGGGCTTGGAAAAAAATCTTGAAGTCACAGTGGTGTGAACCTGCTAAGATCAGGTATGGGAAGATATGGAAGTTCCTGGGTCAACCACATCAGATGTCGTGAAGGACTTCAGTAATGTACAAAAGGGTCTTTGGTCCTTGTGTGTAACTTAAAGGAAGTCACCCAGTCAGTGTCTGAGCTGGATGCCTGCTTGATCCTGCTTGGGAAAAGCACAGCAGGCCTCCTTTGGTAGCTTGCTGAGGCCTGTGAAAGGGAGAATTTCTGGTGATGGCTAGGAGGGTGGTTATGCTAGGTAAGTTCTACTCAAATACAGGTGAGCAGTTGGGTGAGAGATGTTTTACAGTAGAAGAATGAGCTGGTTATTGTGCTAATAAAGAATGTAACAGCTTTCCTTCTAGGATTTAGAAGGGCTTGAAGCAGACAAGCTCAGTGTACCTAGCAGTTGCGTGTGATGGGTTCACAAAGGTAGGTTATGGGGTTGCCAGGCCACTGTTACAGTTCTGCTCTTCCTGGGACTCTGTCGATGCTTGTGTGAGTGGCCACACATAAGAGCCAGTGGCAGCTTCTAAACCAGTGGTGTTGTCCCCACCTGGTCTCCAGTGTGGAGAACCTTGTGGCACTTGAGAAGGAGCTCTTTCCACCACTATTAGAAAGGCAGCTCTTGCACTAATGCAGAAAGTGAACTGTAAATTAAACGCAGAGTGGTGGCAGCCCAGGAGCCAACAATGCATCTTCTCATTGCTCCCTGCCCTTTGGTAGTCCTCTCCGTCAGCAAGTGACCAACTGGGAATGCTCTGACATTGCAAAAAGCATCAGCACCAGGTGTGCACAAACACTGCCCCTTAAGGAGTATGGTCACAAGGGGCTTTAATAGGGCTGTGGAATTTCCAAGTGCCAGTGTTCCCTTGGGCAGGTAGTAACAGAAGACCCAAAGGCTATCTCAGGCAGCAGTGGGGATGCATTTGGTAGGTGTGACCTGCTTGGCATTAGAATTGAGCACATGTGCTTTCTGAGACTTGTCTTGGGTAAAGCAAGTGGAAAAACATGGAACATAAAATTTTGCTTTGGGAGGGAGTTAAAGATGAAGCAAAGTCTGTGGCTACATCAACTCTGTCAGATCAGAACAGTTGAAAAGAGGCTGAACCTTTGTAGCCCTTTTTCTGAGATGGAGATGATGATGATAGTCAATCTTATGGAGGCCCCACACAGTCTATTGGCTGAAAGGGTGATGTGAGTATTGGAAGGAAATGAGGAGGCAAGAGAGGAAAGTTTTGCAGCAGGGAAGATGCATATACTCTGTTTTTCTGTCTTGCATTTCTTCCATGCAGGAAGCTGAGCTAGTGTGACAACTAGGTCACACTTGGTGTTTCTCATGTCCTGGCACAACATGGTAACATTTTGCACAGTTGGGGACCCTAAAGATCCCGGGAAATATCTAATGGTGAGGAGGACCATGTAATGCCCACCAAATGCTAGTGCCATCATCACTTCTGTAAGGATGTGAAAATCCAGAGGAGAGAAAATACAAGAGAAAGAGGAAGAACATCCTTAACTTTGCACACCAGAAACTTCAGTGTGCTGTTTCTGACCTGGCTGGGAGCTAGCTCCCAAGAGATCTCCAGATCTGCAGATTTGACTCTAATTGGCTTTCTAAAGCTGAGCGACTCTCACTTGGAAAGTTTCCTGTGTGCTTGAGAGCTGCTTTCTGCGTGGGTAAGGCCAATGTTTCCTGATTTTCTACAATATTGCTCCTTCCTTCCTCCTCCAGTTTCTCGGGCAGGCTGGCAGCCACTATCACATCTGGGTGAAGTCTCTCCTTTGTTTGCTCTTCTGTTTCACCAGGTCGACTTTCTTGATTTCTTTTTTTTTTATCTCGGCGTTTGTTCTCCGACTGCCACGTTGCCCATAGGTTCATAGGGCAAGGTGACGTGAGGAGCTGCCAGGAGTGCAGGTGTGGGTGGGTTGTGACAGATCCTAGAAAAAAATAGCTGTGTGACAATGAGAGTTGGTTTTGTGGTTACCCATAGGGTAAGGATCTGTGTCAAGGCGTCTTTCCCTTACTGTTGCAGAACTTGCATTGTTTGGGCTGTGTCAACTTCAACACCTGTACAGTGGGTATCATACCTGACAGTAGTGTTTGTGACTAAACTGAACAAAGTCAAATGGTTTCCTTTGCTCGATGTTGCTCATGTGTATTGATCTATTAATCTATAGGTAATGACCGATAAGTGATTCTCTGCGATGTGAGACTTAAAAGCAGATCTGGCTTTAACCACAGTTTTATGGTTAAGAGGCAACAGTCTTAAGAGCTGACTTCCTCACTCTTTCACAGAGGGATCTTGTGCCTTTAAAAAGAAAACCAAACACACACACACAAAAAACCCAAACAACAAAAGCCAACTTCTATATATAATACGCAAAACCTACAGGGGACCGCGCAGGCTGACATGATGTCACTGGCTTTCTCTGCCAGCCTTTCACACGCCTCGGAGGCGAAGGCACTTTACAGCAGAGCTCTGTGGTTTGGCTTGTGATTGCACAGAGCTGTGCTGGGGGGTCACGAGGCTGCTGCTGCTCCCCAGCCAGCCCAGCTCTGCGGGAGAGGTCTGGTCATGGACTAGATGTGGTTAGTTGGATGCCAGTCCTCTCCTGTGTAACGCTGTTGGGTTTTTTTGAAGTCCTTGCCAGGCAGGGCTCGGGGGAGGTCTACTGAATACTGCATCTATGTGAGAAGAAAAATTGCCTCTTTAAATGTCAGTAGCTAAGCCAAATTCCTGTGCGAGAGTGCATGCATATACTTGTGCAGTATGAGTAATGACGTGACAGGCTTCAGAAATGAGGCCTCATATTTAAATATCTCTTAAAAGTCTCAGCTGAGTGTAAGGCCCTTCCAAATGCACGCTGTCTGTGCAAGCACAGCTGGGATGCTTACCCCAAAAGGCAGTGAAAGGAGTCTGCCAGTAGAAAGCATCCTCACTGTGCATCTGCCATTGCATTATGCTGAAGAATGCTTGTTTGCTTTGTTGTTAAAATGAAGTCACATTACTTCAAATGCTGTTGCTATGGCTAACAGAGAACAGGAACTCAATGGATAAACCTGGAGCACATCTTGGTGCAATGGGTGTGTCCAGATGAGTGTGTGAGGCATGGGAGAGCCTGAGAAGTCCCTCTTTCTTGTCCATGGTAAACTTGCAAGTGTCAGGGCCAGGACTTCATCAGCTTTAGGGACTTTTTGTGACTTGTCTAATATCTGTTCCAGGATCAGGCTCCTTAGGTGTCCTTTTCCACTGAACAGCTGCGTGCTTTCTGACCAGGCTGGCAGGTGACAGATGTTCACTAATCTTGATCTAGCTTGTAATTTATGTGCCGTTTTTGTTTGGTTATTCTAGCATGCACAAACAATTTGCAGTACTTGGATCACCTCAGCCTCCACATAAAGCTTCAGCTAACCTTTCCTGTCTTAAACTAAACATGAGAGATTCCAGGGAGAAGTAGTGATGATGGGAATGTTGACTTAGGGCTTCCTGTTTGACCAGCCCTGCTAAGCATAACCGAAGGAGGATGTTAGTGATGGTATGAACTATCACAGAAACTCATCCTAAAGAGCAGCAGTCTACATTTTGAGTTCATTCCATATCAGATGCTCGGGTTGACAGCCTGAATGGAACGGCATCGATACCATAGCTCATCCACTGTCAGATAAAATGGCAGCTGCTCTGTCATTAAACCCACAACATAGCACTTGCTTTAGAAATGGCTCCAGAAGTTCTGCAACATCTGGGTGTTATGCTGCAACAAGTAACGTTTGCAAGAGATGTATGGAGTATAGTCTGCCAGCTACTGCCTGTGACAATTCAGGAGTTGCGTTAGTGTGCTGTTACTGGTATCACAGTGATGTAAAAGCAGCAGCTTGCTGTTGCTGGGTGTTTGCCCTTTAGAAGTCAGTACTGTGTCCAGGTTTACCCAAATAGTTTTGCTTCTCTGCAGGCAACATGGTGGAGTGGTGTTTACCCCAAGATATTGATTTGGAAGGTGTGGAATTCAAATCCATGGCAAGTGGGTCCCACAAAATCCAGTCAGATTTCATGTGAGTATGTCTGAGCTTTCTTACTTCTTCTTTCTCTTAGTTGTACATCTACACCACCATCCTTTAATTCAGAACATGCAAGAAAAATACTACCTATAAACTTAGTTTCCTGCATAAATGTGCTGCTAAAATGTGTCTAGCTGAGCCAAAGATAACTCTTCAGATACTCTCAACATCCTATCAAGTACCAGCTGGCTGTGTGGGATCTGCTCTATGACAGCTTTGGCTGTGGAGGTCAGCTGTTGAATGGGGCAGGCCAGCTTCTCTGTGGTGTGCGTGTTCTAATGCCTTGTGGGTAAATCATACTGCACTACCAATATTGGGACTGACAGCAGAGGCTTTGGGTGAAGGGGAAATTGCTTTTGGTCAGGAGTGAGTTACTTTCTCAAAGGCGATGTGTACTGAACACTTGCACTCAGCTGGAGTATGCTTCAATGTGCTGGTACCAAAAATATGACTAGGTAGCTAGGCTATACTCACAACTTTGTGCACTGCAGGCATTTCTTCCTTGAAAGAAGGGCACTTCCGTGACTGGGTCCTGCATCCTCTGTCTTCCTTCCAAGTTCTTTCCCTAACTGTGTTCCTTACCAGCCTGTAACAGTGGCTGGTTGGAGCTTTATGGTAGAGGCAGTGGGAACTCTTCCCTTAAATGTCTTGTCTTGTTCCTGAGAAGGCTAGGACACCCAAGGCCTGCCCTCAGCCCTTCAGATAGAAGGGTGAGATGTCAGGGGGTTCCCAAAAGAAGGAACTGTGTTGCTGAATCAGTATATTTAGTGCTCAGTTTCCTTTATTTCTTCCCCTTCCTTCTTTTTAATATTAACCTTTCTGTCAAATGTTTGTCCCCAGTTATTTCCGGAAGGGGCTCTGTTTTGGCCTGGCCTGCTTTGCCAACATGCCTGTGGAGAGTGAGTTAGAGCGTGGTGCCCGCATGAAGTCCGTGGGGATTCTCTCCCCTTCCTACACCCTGCTGTATAGGTACATGCACTTCCTGGAGAACCAGGTCAGGTAAGTTCCCTTGGGAATGGGAGTGGCCGCTCCCTGCCTGGGAGAGGTAGCATTGCCTCGATGGGGAGCAGTTTTAGGCATGAGTAAGAATTAGGCTGCAATGCTGAGCTATGATTTTCTTGAACGAAGTCCAGAAAGACTTACAGGTTCACAATGGGAAGGAGACAAGTGACTGATTAGCAGCACTCTGTTAATTGAGAACAGGCTAGTCAGATGCTATTCAAACCCTACTTTTTTTGTGGGGTTGTAAGTGGCAAGGGGAGAGTTCAGAGAACAAAGAAGTTCCCCTTTTCTCCTGAAGATCATTTTATTAAGGGCTCACAAAAGGCTTCTAAACCTATGATGGTGATCCTGGTTAGGTGCTTGCTTCAGCTGTGTGGAGTGGGCCTGGCAGGGAAAATGGTGATGGCAGAAGGGAAAGCTGTTTCTACCCGAGCATATTTTGAAACAGGATCAGTCCTATGCATACAGCAAGTTGTCATTTGCTTCAGTCACACCCCTGTTCTCTGACTGCACTGAAAGCTGCTGTTACTTCTGATGCTCCGGTTGTCCTCGTGGATTAGTCCATGCAAGTGAGGCACCCCGGGCTCCTTTGCTAGCTAGGAAAGCAGATCTTGGCTGGGGGCAAGACAATATCACAGTATCACAGTATCACAGTATCACAGTATCACAAGGTTGGAAAGGACCTCTGAGATCAACAAGTCCAACCTATAACCCAACACAACACCAACCCATCATCTAAACCATGGCACTCAGTGCCTCATCCAGTCTCCCCTTAAACACCTCTGGGGTTGGCGACTCCACCACCTCCCTGAGCAGCGCATTCCAATGGCCAGCCACCCTTTCAGTGAAGAATTTTTTCCTAAGATCAAGCCTAAACCTCCCCTGACAAAGCTTGAGTCCATGCCCTTTAGTTCTGTCACTGGTCACCTGAGAGAAGAGACCAACCCCTGCCTGACTACAACCTCCTTTTAGGTAGTTGTAGAGAGCAATTAGGTCTCCCCTGAGCCTCCTCTTCTTCAGACTAAAAGATGCTAAGTAATTATGGAGACACTACAGATCTCCCCGTTTTTCCTTTCTTTTCCAGACACCAGCTGGAGATGCCAGGGCACTACTCCCATCTAGAGGCATTCTATGATGACAAGAAAGGAGTTCTCCCTGATAGCAAGGGCACACCCACCTCTCAGCAACCTGTCCACTGGCTGCCCTCCATCCACAGATACATGTACCCAGAGATGAAGGTGAGACAGGTGCTCTGAGGCTTGGAGGAATGTGCAGTGTACTGCTGCTCCTTGCTGGTGTCTCATACTTCTTTATGTAAGCAGTCACTCCAGTGCTTTGCAGGCTGCTTTAAATCAGATTTTGTTTCTTGGACTGTTACAAGCTGCAGTTCTCTGTCATCGCTGTGCTGGTCTTGCTCCCACATTTAGACATAGCATCTGTCCATTTGTCCCTGTTTCACCTCTGAGACATTTTCTTGCCTTTCCTTCCACCTGCAGATCACACACCCTGCTGGCTGTATGTCTCAGTTCATCAAATTCTTTGGTGAGCAGATCCTTGTCCTCTGGAAGTTTGCCCTGCTGCGCAAGCGCATCTTGATATTTTCACCACCCCCAGTTGGAGTTGTCTGCTATAGAGGTATGTTTCCAGGGACACTGCAGAGCTCGGATCTGGTAGGCTGAAGCACTGCAGAAATGCCTGTGGGTACTGAAGGGATAGCCATTGGGCAGGTCTTCAAAATCCATTGCAACCATTCCTTGTGAAGGCACCGTTCCGTCCACGTTTGCCCATTTCCTACAGAATACTTTTCTTGAGGCCTTTCGGACAAAGACAAACGTGGCACTATCAAATACAGTTCCTGTCAACGCAGGAAAATAAGAGTGCTGAATGAATTTGAGGAATCTAGAACATAGGATTCCTTTGAAAGAACTGATTATTTCCTATTCAAAGTGGGATGTTTGAGAAGTTCTGGTGTTCAGGGGCGTTTCAAAGCTTTAGCCTTTATTTTCACACAAGTGTGCATGAGAAGTGAGTAAGTGGGGTTGAGAATGCCCTTGTGGGAGTGCTGAAAGCATCTCAGGATGTACTTCTCTTGTCCACAGTGTATTGTTGCTGTTGCCTTGCCAATGTTTCTCTGCCCGGTCTTGGAGGAACTGTCCCAGAGTCCAAACCGTTCTTCTATGTGAATGTGGCAGACATAGAAATGCTGGAGACAGAAGTGTCATATGTGGCCTGTAAGTATGATGGATTAGGCCTGACATTTTTAACTTTAAGCAGAAGTGTGTCTTGAGACACCAGACTGTGGAATAAAACTATTGAGAAATAGGATGCGTGTGGAATGACTAACTACAAAAGCAGGAGAGAACAGTTGGTCTGCTGGGAAAGCAACGTACTGCTCTGAAAATCTTCTCTGATTTTGGCAGGTACAACAGAAAAGATCTTTGAGGAGAAACGGGATCTCTATGATGTCTATGTGGACAACCAGAATGTGAAGACACATCACGAGCATCTGCAGCCACTCCTGAAAATTAACAATGCAGACAAGGAGAAGTACCGACGGCTCAATGACCAAAGGTAATAATAGACATCTAGGTGGTCCTGCTCCTGATAGAACAGTGCGATGTGGGGTAAAGAGGACACTGCTCTTTTGTACTTTCCTTCCTGTCTTAGTATTTTTCAAAGTTTCCCACTGCTTCAGCTCTTTGAGATTTTGGTTCTGCTGCAGCTGACTGGTATGAGAGCCCCTGGGCACTCTGCACGCAGACGATTACTCTGCCAGTGAGCTGATGGAGCAGACAGAGGGCAGGAAGAGAAGCAGAGGTTGTGACTGACTCACCACTGGTTCACTGCCGATCAGTAGCAGAACTGAAAACACAGCCTGATTTCTAGTCCAATGCCTTATAAAGACTACCCTGTTGTCTCAGATAATCGGGGCCTGAATGGTCTCCAAGAAATGGATGTGAAGTTTTTAGTTGTAATTCTTGTCTTCTCATAGTGCTTTGAGGTTCGCTGTAGGTCTGTGTATTCAATCTGTCTCCCTTTTCTCAGGCAAATGTTAATGTATTCTCAAGAAGTGGGTGAAGATTGTAGCTCCTGTGAAGAGGACCTTTTCATCTTGTGAGTGGCTACCTCTAAATACTTAGTTGGTCGCTGTTAGGTTTAGGGAGCCTCTTTTGCTGATTTCATGTGACACTGGTTTGGCATATTATGAAACATCATGGTTAATATTCCATAGTCAGGTCTCTTCTTCTGGGGATACAAGACCCAAACTGGCTCTTCTTCTTCGATCATGTTCCTTTTAATTTGAGAAGCCAGATGCAGCCATATGGGGCCTCTTAAGTGTTGGGAGTGAGAGGGGAGTTTTAAAAACGCAATTAGAAATGCAAGAATCCCCTCCCGTTTTTGAAAACATAAGCACCGTAGGACTTCTCATGCTGAAACATTTGGCTCAGGAAAGGACAATGTCTGTGAGAAACAGGTACTGTACCGTGCTGGGGGAGCTACAGTGTGAAGATAAGACCTGTGTGTGAAGGATTGGCCCATTGATGTGGCTGGCTTTGTACTTGGCAAACAGAGGAACCAGAACTAGGTGTAGAGCCTGAGGTACAGAAATAGATGAAAACCACACCTCTACCACCTTCACTGCCTGTTGTTATTGTGCACGGTTTGCAGCAGGTTAGAAGTAATGAGATGAAACTGTGTGAAGGGCTGTCGGGGCACAGCTCTGATTGTTGAGCTGCACAGGTGTAGTCAAAGCCCCTTATGAACAGCCTTGCGTGTTCCTAGGAAAGCACCAGGTGAGAAGTAGCTCTCACTGCTGTGTTCTGTGCCACTAAGAGAGGATTTATTTACCCAGTGGCTTACTGGATGGATGACAACACTTTCCTCCTTCGCAGTATGGGAGCTATAGGTCTGATGTACCCACTTGGTTACCACAAAGTACACATTAGCTGATAAGGTGGCTTCTTCTGAAGAGTGCAATGCCTACCATAAATCAGCCAGACAGAAGCACCGCTGTAAATTAAAAGTTATTGCTTTATCTTTGTTTATTCTGGGGTCATCCAAAGGGTGGCTGGAAAACTACTAGAGCTGTCACCTAAGAAGGTGGAATCTGTGATTAAAGAGGGTTAAATGCAGTTCTGGGGTTCTGCTCCCTGTTCAGTAAACATGTGGGGTTTGGGGGTCCAATGTCAACATCTAAGCTGACTTTATCCCACAGGTTTTTCATGGAGCAAAACAACCGCATATTTCAGACGCTGATGGAGGTGTCAGCCAGCCAGGACAAGACACTGACGGCTGAGCACGCACGAGGCATGGGCCTGGATCCCCAAGGGGATCGAAGTTTCCTTATGGACTTGCTGGAAGTGTATGGCATTGACGTTATGCTGGTCATTGACAACCCCTGCTGCACTTAAACCAAGGGTGAAAGAGGTTGGGGAGCAAAGATCACTTTTTAAAGACTACCAGACACTGCTTAGGAAGATCACTGGAACTCACCACAGCCACTGGATGAATCTAATTTTATTTAATAACTTTATAGGAAGAATATTTGTAATTTTAAAACAAAATGTGATTTTATTTTCTCCCCCTCAGCTTCCCAATGAGTACCTGCTCCAGGTTTTGTCTGTTTTTGTCTCCCTTTCTCCTTCATTTGTGGTTTTTTTGGTTTGTTTAGATAGAACCAGTGGCTCCTTTGCACCAGTCCTCATTGTTGCCAGTGATAGCTGGGTTTTGGCCTAGCCTGGATACCTGAAGGCTGAAGACTTCAGGAAAGCACTTTGTCTGATGGAGACCAATGTGAAATGCTGTAGCTGAGCTCTCAAGACTTGACTGGAAACCCCTCCTCTTTTCCACTTTGGGACTGAAGAGAGCTTTAGCACAGGCTTTTAGTGGCCCAGTCTCACAAAACATCTTCTGTCCTACCATGTTTATTGGCGGGGACAGTTAAACCAATGATAAAAACCAGGACTCCTTAAACACCCCTCACCCAGTTTTTAGCAGCTGAGTTGGAAGAAAGCCACCCTTCCTCATCAATGGCAGAAACAAGTTTGAGATAAGGGGGTGGTGCTACAGGATCTTATGACTTTAATTACTGGAGCACCGCGGTTTCACTTCCAGCATTCGAGGTGATATAAACTGTCAAAGACTGTATCTATGTGTCTCATAGTTGGAGAAGAGCACCGTCTCTACTTAATCCCTCCTACCAGTTCCTCTGGTTTTCAGTTAGTTCACAGCTGCTGTTTAAAATATTCAAACCAGCAAGATGGTCTCCCGTTTAACAGGGACCAACGTCACTGAGCCACCATGCAGCCACCACGTTCTCCAGCCGCAGCTCAGGTGGTGCTGGGCCGGATCGGGTTGAATGAGCGTGCTTTAACTAATGTCACTAACCCTTCCTTTGTAGCAGATTGTACTTGTCATTCCTTTGCTTTAACATTGTCTGCTGGTCCTCCTTTTGTTGAGCAGCTCCAGCACTGCCTGCTGCTGTCCTTGGCTCTCGGTGAGAGACAGAGAGCACCATGTGACCTTTCAGCTGCAATGGCCTCGCGGTTTGCAGAAGGTTCTCTTGGAGTTTGGTGTTCTTACCTGGTGTAGCTGCGAGAAGCAATGTCTAACAGCAAGCCTTTTTCAGTTTTTTTTTTCCTGGGCAGAGAAGCTGTAGAACCAGGTGAAAAGTGTTTCCTATTCTTGTGTTGTGGAAAGAATAGGATTTAATTCACGCAGGACCAGTGGTTAACTTCAGGAAGGCTGTCCTGATAAAGAGTAATCCCTTCGCCATGCAAAACCTAAGAATGATCCCGTGGGTCTAGGTGTGACGTACTGCTTTGCCCAAAATCCTTCAGCCAGTGGTACTATCAGCTTTAAGCTAACTGTTTTTAAGCTCTTTTTTTTAAGCTTCCTGAACTGTGGCTGTAGCTAATCAGCTGCTGCTTCTACCATAGTAAGATTTCCGCACTCGTGAAGCCTTTCTGCAGTTTGTAGAAAAGCAAACTTGTAGCTGATATATCCATTTACCCTTGCATTTTATAGAGTGAGACAGAGTCTGAACCACCAAAATTTTATCTGCTAATTCTTTTTAAAACAGGTGAAGCAAACTTTTTCCAGGTAGATCCTCTGTGGATTGTCTCCCTCTGGAAGGAAGGAGGGTGGCATGTTGAAGCCTGTCTGCAGCAAAGGGGTAGTTTTGCTTGCTGTAGATTCAGAGGTTTTGGTGAGGTGTGGGATCTGAGGCCTCACAAGGCTTATTACACAGCTCATTAGTATAAGCTTCAGCATATGCTGTTCCTATGATCTGTCTGTCTCTGAGCAGTCATTCCCCTACCTGCTTTTTCAGGGTTTTGGATGTTTTTGTACCAGAGAAAACATGCTGCTGCTTGTATTGCCAGTTGCTTACAGCTGTAACATAATCATCCATAGAAGGTTGGGGGAAAATGGAGAAAGAGTTAAACACAGAACTGAACATCATTTAATGGAAAGACCGATCTCTTTTCCGTAAGAAAAAGGTTTGGTTTTAAATTTCCACCTGTACTATAAAAGTGACCCACAATCTCCATGCTGTTTTTGCTAAGTTCCACTAGAGTTTTCACACGCTGTCTGCAGTGAAGATCCCTGAGAAAGTATAGCTGGCACTGTATTGCTGTCACTTAACTGAACTTCCTTCAGATATAAAAAAAAAGGAACTGAAACTACTCTCTAGCAATTTTTCCTCTCACTTTCTTGAGGTTTTGCTACGTAGTTTAGCTGTGGTCAGCTGCTGCTGACATCAAAGAGAACAGAAAGTCATTAGTTCTTTTGCTGAACTCAATGGAAACAAACCTTTAATTTGTCATTGAAATTTTACAGCCTTTTCAGTCAGAGGCTTTCTGGCTCCCTGCATTAGAGTGCTGTGTTCACAAGCTGTCAGAACATCAGGTCTATTAGACAGCACTGCTAGAGCCCACTGAGCAGAACTTCCTGAAATTACTATTTGATGTTTATTAAACTTCTGATTTCCAGAAACTAGGTCTTCAGTTGCCAGCAGTAGTGTGGGTACAGAAGCATCAAAGCAAGCAGATTACTGTATAAGTAGCATCCATGCTACATCTCAGCTGGGTGGCAAAAGCCCGTTTTGCTTGTAATTTTGCTTCTCTATAGCCTCTCTTGGCAGGTGACTGCTACAAAAGACAGAAAACAGAGAAAGACTTCTCTATCCTAACCTTTCCTTGTTTGATTTGCTGCCAAACAACTTTCCACCTGCACTCCTTTTTTCTAATAGACATTGCTTTTATTGTTGTCACGTGGAAAATCCTTGATAAATGAATACATGATATAAACGAATGATTACAGCTTGGGCCATGAGGGTTTGTTTCGTAGGCTGTTTCAGTGGGACCAACTTGACTGAATCTTACCTTTCCAGGAGATAACATAATTCAGGGTAAACCAGTTAAGTGCATACATTTCAAATCCCCTCCTTGGCACCTATCAGTTGCTTTTATGAATACTAGCAGCTGGAAGGGAGAGAGTTATTTGGTGTATTTTGAATTAAAAGAGGGAGGAAAGTTTGGCTGCCCTAAGGTAGGATATTGTTAATCCCTGCAAAAATCCTCTTCTCTATTTGAAGTACTTTGCCTTTACTGTGGTGCCTTTATTTTCTTTGGTGTGATGTCGCTGGTCGGTTGCTTCTGATCAGAGCCCAGGCTGAATGGTGGTTATGGGAACCATGTACACATCCTGTGCCCTGGTAGATACGGTCTGGTATGTTCTTCTCTTAATACTCGATTGCAGGTTCTCAGCTGGTGCTTGCTTGAGTTCAAACAGGAGAGCAAGGGCTTCATAGCTGCATCTTAACTCAAGTTGCACTGGAAATGGATAGTCAAGTAATGAACTGTTACTGCTTGTGCTGTCTGGATTGGAGGGTAACGTTTGGGAGAGAAATAAAAGCAAGGTTTTCAATCTGAACAAGGGATACCATGCCAGACACTTAAATCATATAAAAGTCTTCTCCCTACAACGTTTGGCCAAGCTGCACAGAGCCAAGAAGTACTAAGAACTATAATGGATACTAGGAGAGAGGCATTTTACTGAATTAGAGTTCAGATTTGTCTTAGAGACATGCCAATACCTTACTTTTCTAGCATCTATGATGTAGTTACTCCAGTGTATGTTAGAGCTAATGGTCATGTCTGTCACAGGACATGAGCTCACCTATTTAGCGTCATGAAGGGCAGAAGAAAGTTCCATCATCTTTTCAAGGGAAAAAGAGCTTACTGTACAGCTTATTCTGTGAAGCAGTGCTACCGTGATACTTCTTCCATTTTAAGAACTGCCAAAATTAATGGACAAAAAGCTAGGAGCAGGTGCGGCCCTCGTGGTGACAGACCATGCAAGGGACTGCGGTGGTTTGCTCTGGGAGAGGGAACAACAAGAACACTGTCCTAATGCAAAAATCTAGGTACAAATCATGTGTACTAAACCAAATCTCTGTGTCATAACTATTACTCTTAAGTAAATTGTTGTCTCCTTTCCACCCCTGCCAAGCTACTGGTCTAGTGATTACAGGAGAGGCAAATGCATTTGTCTTTTACGAGGGTCTGGAACGTACTGAAGTAACAGACTGACATGTCTGTTTAAACCAGAGAGTATTAAATGCCAGTGAACCAGGATTTCAAGTCCTGGTTAATGCCACATGCCATTCACATGGGAATGTTTAATCATGGTTTAAATAAACGGGTGTCTCGGGCTGGTCCATCATTAGGTTGTTATCCTTCCTTTTTATTTATGATACTGTATTTTAAGCCCTTCTAGAATGGACTTGAAGCCAGGATAAGTGTTTTTGTAAGTGGGAACTAGGATTCTACTTCTGCTTCCTGTCTTGGAAGTTCATACAAAGAAAGTTGTTTGTCTTGATGTCAGACAGAAACACGAGAACCGAGTCCTTTCCTCGACACTGTAGATAGTGGGTTCAGCCCCTGCTTAATTATGTAATGTTTTCCTCACACCTCCCCTCTGAATGCTGCAATTCAGAGGTTTAGAACCACTCTGTACTGGAAGACATCTGAATTGTAAAGAAAAAGGGGAAAGAAATTACTTGAATGGTATTTATACAAGCTACTCAGTTTATGCTGATATGAATATTTAAATATCAGTCTGTGTCTCAGATGATCCTTGGTACTTTAACATCAGAGCAGCATTAACAATACCATTCTGAAGGGAGCTCTTGGTTACCCTCAAGCAAGGAATCACATTGCAATGGGAGCTGTGTGTCTGATTCTATGGAAGAAAATTAGTCATTTTCCCTGTAAAGTGGTACAGGTTAACCAGAAGGTTGCTCATCATCTCGTCCCTTGCAGAAAGGTGGTTGTAGTCCTAACAGCTCTGATGTTGTTTGCATCTTGCAGATGTGTGGTTGCTCCCACAGGCCTGTGGCTGTGTAGAGAAACTGCTTACTAAAACATGGGTATTTTTTAATACAATTAAAGCTTACCTTTTTTGAAACGGCTGCTGCCTTGTCTTTCCTGCCACTTGAGCAACAGCATTGCTGATTTTATTACTGAAGCATCAGCTTGATGAAAAAACTCAATTGCTGACAACTACCCCTGACTCTGAATGAGCCAGTGGATGCAGGGTCTCTCTGTGGCAAGCAAAAAAAGAGCAGAGCACAGCCAACACGTTCCTTGGAGAGTATCCCAGTGTCCACTGGGCACTATTAGTTGCTGCAGATCAGAAGAAAGAGCACAACACAGGCCACATCACCAGCATAACTCTTATTAAGAACTAGCAGGCTTCTTCTCCCCCAGGTCGTAGTCAAGAAAGGGATGAGTGCTTGCCCCAATAGCTTAGGTAGTTTCTCCACACTACAGTGAAGAGAAGGACAGCATTCAGTTCGGTTCCAGCATCACCCAGAAAAACAGTCCTGCTTCCCCTTTTTTCCCTTTAGCAAGTCTCCAGCAGAGGATGTTGTTGCAGCAGCACGCAGCCAGGATGCAGCCTTTAACAAAGCTGCTGGAAGTCAACTCACTAATGTCCTTATTTTGGTTACAGCAAAGAATCAACAGAGGAACTCAGACTAGAGCACAGCATCATATGGGGACTCTGTGCAAGCATCAGAAAAACAATCACTTTTTTTTTTTCCTTCCAGTAAGCAAGGCAGAACCATGTCAATTTTTAAGTTAAAAGAAGGGCAACAGATATCCTTGCCTAAGTCAATAATATTTCCTTTCAGCAATTAAAGTGAAGCTATAAACAAAAGCTCAGAAGAGCAACAAAACTAATTGCAGTCCTGGGGCTCCAGGGAATGCAGGTGGCGTAAGGAGTGAGGAGCACTGTTTACATTAAAGAGAAAAGCAACCAGACACAATGAATAAAGTGATTTGGATGCACTTATTTGTGTTTTACTACTACAGGAATAAAAGAAATACTTACAAAAAAAAGACTTGTTTGGCTTGTTAAAGAGTCTTTGCACATGTATTTCTTACAGCTTTGGGTCAGTGATTTAATTTTTCAATTTACTTCTGTATAATGTACCTAAACTTGATCAACGGAGTATGTTTTTACTATGTTAATAATTGGAACTCTGTGCTGTTGAATCTGGCAAGATTGGAAAAAAATAGCATATCTTATCTAGATATGCATGGCAAGTTTTTAAATTTCCTCTGAAGCTTTGTATCACTGATCTCCAAGTTACTTTGTGACAGAGTAGGTAACCAACCACCTGTTTTAATGTGGCAGTTCCAACATTTCACAGAATCATAGAATGGGTTGGGTTGGAAGGGATCTTAAAGCCCATCCAGTTCCAAGCCCCCTGCCACGGGCAGGGATACTTCTCACCAGACCAGGCTGCTCAAGGCCCCATCCAACCTGGCCGTGAACACTTCCAGGGAAGGGTCATCCACAGCTTCCCTGGGCAACCTGTTTCATAGTGAGAGCTCCTTCATATTGCACCCCCAAAATAAATTTTCCGAGAATCCAGGTTTTTGCGAGATTTATATGTAGATAAAGTAGACCTAAACTATTAAAACACAAGGACAAGTGTGCTTTCATTTTACTTTAATATACAATTGAACTAAAGTAGTAGCATCTGGCACACAGCACTCAGCCTGCAGTGCTGTAAATGGAACACTGATGACTTTGTTGGCGGGGGGAGGTGGAAATGCCATTAATTTAACATGCATTTCTTAGAATTTTCATTTGCGTTTTTAACCCCTTTGAGAGTAGCCAAACTGGCTGTTTCCAATAGCAGTACCTTGTGTGTAACAATAGCCAAATGGCTTACTAGTCTGGTGGGGCTAATAAAGTCAGAGAGGTCTCACGTGCCTTGAAGAGACCCTGATATGACTGGTAAACACTGGCCCCTTTAACATGAAGTATCATTGTACTGCTGCATGGAGCATCTGCTCTCTCATCCTGGGATCGCAGAAGAACCGGAGTTTCCGGGGCAAGAGCTTCACCTCCACAGGCATAGCTTCATACTCCTCATTATCAATGCCAAAGGATCCTTCAGTGCCCTGTGTACAGGTAACAGTGCTGATCAGGGTTAAACATCAAACAGATTATTTCAGCAATGCTGTAATAATGATACGTGATTTTACTCATGGACTACAGTTGTATACTTACCTGAGTCTTAATGAAGATGCCCCTCCTCCCTATGCCTTTGGTCTCAACAACACAGTGAGAGCTATCGTTCACTGACATAATATATTAAGATTCTGTTACAGAAGATGTTACCTTACTTAGTTGCTAATTGATGATAATTAATTGCTAGAGAGCTTTAATGACCCACAGTGTTTGTATTGAAGGATTCTTTGCTACTTCAACTACAATCTTGGTCTGCCAGTGGTGACACAAGCTAATCCGTAGAAGTGCCTGTTAATAATTCCTATTAAATCCATATTACAAACACCTTTTGGTATCGTTTTACTATTGATCTGAAATGTGAGACAAAGCAATTCAGAGGCCATGAATTACTCAGCAGTAGAATTTTCTTGAGTGTTTTCTCTAACGTTGATAATGTCACCAATGATTAAAACCGTTCATCAAAATGGCAGTTGACTTTACCTAAACAAATTTGGTGACTGCTTTGGCGACTGCTTTGCATGTACTTGACTCCAGGCAGGACTATGTTATCTGGATGCTCAATCTAGCTCCAAGTGAACTGGTACACCAGAACAGCACAGATTACAGAAAGTATTATAGCATAGGTCCTGGAAGCCCAGCTGCGCTTCTCTGCAAAGCTGGTGAGACTCATCCAAGCTGCCTCCAATTCCTTCATGAGAGCTAGGCCAAGGAACTGAACAGCACTGCTTTGTGCCATGCACCCATACTCTGAACGTCATTGCAACAGCTGCAATTGAACAGCTCATTTTATACCTCAGCCCTTACCTATGGCTCAGCTGTACTTAGACCAGCACTCCAGAGTGTTCCTTCAGAATCACAAAACTGTCGTGATAGTGAGCTTAATCCCAGTATTAGGATGCTGGCTAATCGTGACATCATAATTCATGATTTTCACTTTGTAGCCACAAATGTTTTCACCTTTTGGCATGCTCTGTTCTCTCTTAATATGAATTCTTTTGACGAATGATAGATCATTTGAAGATAGAAATTATCTACAAAAGTGACTTTGTGTCTTTGCAAAAACAAGAAACAGTCCTCCCCAGGGCTGCAATAAGAGCATCTTTCCAAGAGGTGACAAAAGACTCATCTAAACTACATAGGCAGATACAGTTTTGGTGCTTTTTCCAGCCTCATCTATTCGAAGTTTCAAGACACTTCAGGGATCTAAGCCCCACTGCCTTGCGTCACCCTCCTTGGTCTCCATGAAGCTTCTAATATTTATTTTCTCTAGAGCACAATCTCTTCTAGGGTAAAAAGTAGACAAGGAATTCAGTGTTCAATTCTAAGGAGAAGAAGCTGTGCATATGCAATGCACCTGAGTAAGAGACCCTTTACAATCACCACCACAGTCTATGTAAAAGGCCTGTCACTACTTACCAGCAGAATGAAGCTTCCCCTCTGGCTTAGAGACCACTTTCCAGTATGTATTCCTAGTCAGGGGTTGAATTGCTGTACCGAGAAACCGAGTGTCTCAGTGGTGGTGTAACCAACCTCCCACATTTGGAGTAGGGATTTCTCAATGCGCAGCATCAACTGGCATGAGGAAATAATGTGACAGTTTTCCAACTCCCTCAGCTTCTCACCTCTGGAAGTTGCAAGATGCATCTGCTGGCTTGGATGCACTGACTCCCTTCCGGGCACATATGTGGATCACGCATCTTTTGACTCCTGTTCAAACCAAAAGAGAGGTTAAGGTAAGAAGATGATTCTCAAGGAAACAGTCATCTTTAGGGATGACACGTCATTGTGGGACAAGTAATCACTATGCATTCAGTAAACTTATGAGGTTATGTGCATATACAAATATTTATGGGTTTAACTTAGAGAAAGTAAACCGGAGATTTCCTCTTCTGCTGCAGTCAATACATGGAACAGTATGCACTGACAAACCTCACTCTGACCAGCTTCAGCTCTGAGCTCACTGCACGTATTTGAACATACAGTTTTGTATATTGAACATACAGCGTAGTTTCACGTTCCTCACATGCTGAACAGAACAATTCCTGCAACCACCGAGTAGCATCTCCTCAGGTCCCATGCACCCACATAACTTACCAGCAACCTAAGCAATCATAAGCCCCCCAAAAATGATAGAACTACAGTTATACTGAACCACTAAACTACCACCTAAAACACAAACAAATAAACAAAAACCTTCTTCTCACATTAACACCAGTCAGCATGAAGTTTGTTACTAGCTGCTTTTATACGATTCTTGTGAAGAAACCCTCAGAACATCATCATTTTACCCATTCCAAATAACATACCCACTGCCTCTCTTCCGATGCCTGTGAGATTCTTACTTACACATTACTTAGAAAAGTGCTAGTTTCCTACTTGTGTGGATGTCAAATGGGAGCACATAGAAGGCAGTTGTCTGTCTTAGAAAGCTGATCGTGCAGGTGCCATGTGGTCTTTTCCAAGACTTGGGTTGCTGTCTTGTTGCTGGATCAACCATTAAAGAACAGTGCGTTGCGATTCTTTCTCCCAATGTGTGCTGCTGCAGAGTAAGCACAAGCTCTTGGGCACACTGCCCTACCTCTGGCCTCCTGGCTGGAAACACACATAACCTTTAGGAAGACCTCTGACAAAGGGTCACCACACCCTAGGCAGTAACCTCTCAGTTTAGGACCCTTTCCAGACAGAGAGCAACACACAAATAGCAAAGGGGAGAGCACAGAGTTACAGCATTAATATATTGCAGCTCTCAAGCATGGCAGAATTATCATGGATATTCCTCTGCCAGCTGTTCCAAACTTTTCTGTCTGTTCTGTAGACTGATTATAAAGAAGAGTGTATTTAAATGCTACACAAGAAGTCACAAAAACATGGCAGAAATTCCCTATACACTATGCCTTCTATGCCCCAAGGAACACAAGTGCCTCTTAAAATCACAGAAAATCCCAAAGAAAGAACACGAGGAGAGAGTGTTGAAACAGGAGATGATAAACAAAGACAAAGGAAGAAAAGCTAAGATACCAAAGGAAAAGACAGAGAAGGACAGAAGCAATGGTAACTGTGTAAAGTTTGATTTTAATCCAGTATGTATACACTAAAAGATTAATGAGTGAATGTGAGGGAATTAAACATTTTCCTCACACTATAAATTATTGACAGCATGCAATACTGTCAGTTTATACAGCACCGGACAAACAAGCAGCAAGATTCTCCACTTAAAAGTTTAACCTGCTTGAAGTTTAACATATAAGGTCCTAGATACTGCACTCTGGTGAGCAAGTGGATGGTTTTGGTCCATGACAGTAAATGAGGCTCTATATAAATGTAATTATGGAGTCAAGGCAAGCCCAAGAGGCAAGGCGTGGAACTAAAGATCAGTGAAAGGAGAATGCTGGTAGAAGCAAATTGACACAACTCCACTTATAGCAACTGCCTCTCTAGCGACCCAATATAAAAGGATCAGAAATCTTTGCCATTTGATTCCTCTCATTACTCCAGACAAGACAGCAAAGTGAAACAGGAGCAAGAACCAAAGCCTAACAACAGCAGTTTCAGTTGATTGTTTTATCCCACTAGATATACTGAATCATAAAAATAGAGGCAGAGAGAGAACCACAACACCCACTGCAGGTAACACACACAAGTTTAACCTAGTTCTTATCTCCAGAAGCAGCCAATGTGAAATGATCCAGAGTAAGACTCTCTAACCAAAAAAAACAGTCTTCTGCACCACAGATGATAACTGTATTCTGCTCTGAAGTGACAGCTCTCCATACTTTACATACAGAATCTAAACTGGCTACCAGGACGTGGATTAGTGATGCTACACTTGCTAGCCCTGCTCTCCTTTCCTCTAGCACTTCTCAGTAAGCACCACAGTGTTCCTCCCCCACCTTATCTTATACATAAGCTCTACCCTTGGCGCAAGTGCTCTTCACAGAATTGTAGGTGCTGCAGGGGACCTCTGGAGACCATCTAGTCCAACCCCCCTCTGCTCTGTTCACCCAGAGCAGGTTGCACAGGAATGTGTCCAGGTGGGTTCTGAATATCTCCAGAGAAGGGGATTCCATAGCCTCTCTAGGCAGCCTGTTCCGGTGCTCCGCCACACTCACAGTAAAGACTTTCCTCATGTTCAGGTGGAACTTCTCATGTTTCAGTTTGTGCCCACTGTCCCTTGTCCTGTCACTGGGCATTCCCTTGACAACCACCCTTTAGGTATTTATATGCATCGATAAGATCCCCTCTCAGTCTTCTCTTCTCCAGGCTAAATAGACCCAGGTCTCTCAGCATTTCCTCCTAAAAGAGACGCTCCAGTCAAAAGAGAAGATGCTTTTGTTCACACAAACCTGATTCACAACCAGAGGGCACTTTTATACACCTGGGATGACTTAATGCTGTCTTGGAAATCCAACAGCAGTTGCTCTCCAGCACTAGAATCCCCTCCTTGACCCTCCATGGTAGTTTTTCACTGGATATGTGGTTTTCCTCTGTGTGACACATCTGTTCTGATCTGCTCATGTCCTCTTCAATATAAAAAAGCCTTTATGTCTGCACTGAGAAGGTACTTTCCCTAAAAACCTTTTCAATACCCCAAATTCTAGTGAAGTTTAAAACTATGCATTAAAAAAGAAGAAAAAAGGAAGAGCTGCTTCACACATTTCCAAAGACAAACCCTGTTGGTCCTAGGCAATGTGACGCCTCTAATAATGGGCTTGATGCAAACCTGGCTGCCAAAGGGCACTGTGCAGTGGAGAGCTTCTCTGAAGACCTTGCTTTTGCCTTGCAAAAACAGGGCACAATTATTCTGTTCTGACTCTTCCCTGTAGGACTAACCACACCGCCCTGGTGCTCCCCCACCCCACACACCCCTTTGTCTTTCTAGAGACTTTTGGGGCAATATTTAATCAAAAGAGCTTGTTTCTTTGAACTTTTGCTTGAACAGCAGCACAAAGCTTTCGGTACTGCCTCTAATTAGCTCTAGCCAGTAGGGCATGTTAACCCTCATCAGAGGCTTTTTCTGCATGACAGTGTAACTGCAGTCAGAAAATGCGACACACAACTGTGTGAAGCATACCCAGGCCACAGGGGAGCCATTCTTTCCAGTGGGTGCACACTCAAAAACACCTCTCCCTTAAATCACACAAATTCATCCACACTTTTTTCGCTAGTAAAGTGTGCAAGAACCCAGCACAGCACCTCCTTTGTCTCCCTCCTTTAAGAGGCAAAATTCCTCTTGCTGCTAATAGGAAAATATCCTCCTCCTTTCATTCTGTAGCCTTCAAAGCAAAGATTTCAGTCCCAAGCAACGCAAAGTCCACATGGCTCATACAATTTAAAAGCAGTTGCTTTTATGATGTCAAAACATCCTATACCCACTGCGAGTCGCAGGATACTCAAATAAGGGGCCTGCTGCTGCTGTTAGTGTCATAAACAAGACATAACATACAGGAATTATTAGGAGATGACAATCATGTAAGAATGTGTTGAAGTATTTCCTTTGATTTCACTAGAGGGAGCTCTAAGACTAGAAAATAGTATTGGCAAATTAGGTAATACTCAGAAGAGCACTCCTAGGATTGAGTAGGAGAATCTGTTGCGGGTAAAAACAGCACTAAGGATGCAAGGTATTTTCTGTTGGGACTGTATGGAAGTGCTGGAGAAAGCAGCTCAGATTTGTGTTCGCGACAGCAGCAGGAACAAGGGCACTAGAAGACACCATTCCAATCACAAAGAAAGCAGTACACATTCACTTTTACTCTACTGCTCTTCATATCTGCAGCCTTCATACTCCATGTGCAAGCAGCACGAGCACATCTGTTTAAAATCCCTGCTTACATACACATCTTCCACAAGTCCTTCTAGTTCAGACCTGATTTCTCACAAGAATTACTGAGCCAAGGGAGGTCTTCACTTAGAAGCAGGAGCAGTCTAACCAGAGTTCAAAAATTCCAGGTACCACCTGTACAAACACGAGGCTTTGTGACCTGCCTCCCAATCCACCGAGCAGCTAAGGCTAAAGGATTCCAGGGATAAGTCTGAACGGCTGACCATAAGACTCTGTTATGACAGTATTATCCAAGTAGCAGTGATCAACAGCAGTGGGGAAAAAGATGAAAGGTATAGCAAACTCAGAAGCTAATAAGAACTCCAGGTAGACTGCTCTGCCTTGCTTACAAAAAGATAAAATTCCTAAGAATGTTAAAGAACAAAATCAGTAATCCCCATGAAGCATTACTGACTGGTGGCCTTTGCAGCCCTCTGCTTCTGAATTTTGCAGCACAAAATCAGAGAAAAACAGAGCACGCTTCTCAAATTACTGTTCCGACTCATACAGACATTGCCATCTTTTTGCAGCCTTCCCATACTCACCCTCTGTTTACAAACTGTCCTTTGCTGACAGTGTCTGCTTCGATGCAAATATCCATGAAGTCTTCAGTGCGCTATGCAAAAAAAGAGTCAGAAATCAAGCAGTCAACATTTCAAAATGCCACACCCATGGCTCTGCAACATGGTCACAAAATGCCCAGTCTTTGTCCCACAAAAGGAGTCAGAAGATGCATTTCTGCATCTCACGCTTCTTTCCACTCTCAATTTAAGATTTGGAATATAAATAATAGATAGGAATTTCTCACTGATAACTATCCAACAATAAATACCATAAGGAGCGAAATAATGCTTCATACATTTGGCTTCTTCTTACACTTATTAAAGACAATAATAGCAAATAACTTGGGGTTTACTTCTGGTTCACAAAGATTTCTAATCAATGGGTCTTTCATGAAGCTAAGCAGTAGTGCAATGATGCAACACTTGGTCACCAAACACTACACTAAGAGAATTGTAAACAATACAAATTGGAAGTCAAAGGGTTCTTGATACCTTTAAACTCCTTATTTACCTCCTTTTCTATTTACAGCCTGCCCTTAAACCAGGTATATAGTAAAGCTTTTGCCAGGAAAGTAACTTTGATTAAGATGCAATTAATTTTTCATTTATTTATTTATTTTAACATTTCTGTCTTGGCAAAAGTCCTAGTACAGATGCAATCAAAATGACAAAAGTAAAAATAAATGCATCTATTAGTAGAACTTGTTTTATTCCTGCAGTTAGGCTTGGCACTGTCTGAGCTGCACCTGTTACGGCTTTATCAGCTTTCCTTCAACATGGCAGCCTAGGAGTGAATCTGAGGTGGGATGGAAAGGTGGTTGACAATACTCAGCAGATACACTCTGGTATCAATTTGAGAGAGCTGTGGCTCAGCTTTGATGGCTACAGGGACAATGGCTTCAAGAGTGGGAGTTAAAAGCAGTTATAAATAGTCCATATCTGTAGAAAAAAGGATGCAGTATCAAGGTAACTGCACTGTTAGAAAGAGGATCAGAGGGCTGGTGCACCTCTGCTATGAGGACAGGCTGAGCGAGTTGGGGTTGTTCAGCCTGGAGAAGACAAACCTCCAGGGAGACTCTTATAGCCGCCTTCCAATACCTGAAGGGGCTACAGGAAAGCTGGAGAGGGACTTCTTACAAGGGCACATAGTGACAGGATGAGGGGGAATGGCTTTAAACTGGAAGGGGGAAGATTTAGATTAGACATTAGGAAGACATTCTTCACAATGAGGTTGGTGAGACACTGGCACAGGTTGCCCAGGGAAGCTGTGGATGTGCCCTCCCTGGAAGTGTTCAAGGACAGGTTGGATGGGGCCCTGAGCAGCCTGGTCTGGTGGGAGGTGTCCCTGGCCATGGCAGGAGGCTTGGAACTGGATGATCAAACCATTCTATGATTAAAGAGAAGTATAACTGCCCCAACACAAATGTGTCCACTTCTTTAGGCTATGCAAAAGACGTGACAACCCTACACCACTTCTTTGTTCAATGCCAGTATTACAGTGTATCTTGAAGGTGTAAAGGGAGAGGGGCAGGAACGTAAGGGCTAGTCTGTGGCAATGAGAGAGTTTTTTGAGTTCTTGGTAGGTCTGTTCTTACCATCGCTGGCTCTAATCCAGTTCAACCACCACAACTGTTCTGTTCAAGGGCCATTTAGAAACCACTAAAAAAACCTGGTAGTTTCTGTCTAGCTTCTACCCTTACTGGACACCGGTGATACAAATCATAAGTCACTCACGAAGAAGAAACTGAAATTTATGTGCTACATTCTAAGGAGAAAACAGAAGGAAATTTTAAAACTAGATTTGCCTGGGGGTTTTTTTTGCCTGATTCTACAAAGATAACACTTCAACAAAACACAAATTTTCAGGTTCTTAAAGACCCTGAATTCTGAGTAAGAAACATGTTGCAGTAAGTTCAACACCTCCTGTTAATCTGGGTGTAGTGACAGTGATTTCCTGTAGCCATGAGGAAGACACGAAGAGCAGCTCACCAGTATAGGATCACTGTGTTAGTATTTTCCAGGCAAATTAAAGACTGACATATATCCAAAGAGCTTTCATAGCAATAAAATTGCACTAAAACACAGGCATAAACCAAAGACAGGTTTTAAAAAAGTGACCAAACAGCATGAACATGCTGAAAAGTCTATAACAGGAACAGTTCCCATACTCCCTTGGTTCTACTCTTCCACAACAACCTGCATTCTCTTTTCTTCAACTCAGTGTAGTCCCTGTCCTTTCTCTAGTCCCAGTTCTCTTTAATGCTTTGCTCTGCAAGCCAAAAGAAAGATAAAAAGTCACAATTCCAGGCAGAATTTCAGGCTCAGCTTCCTTCCAGCATCAGTTGATAATCACAGAATCGTAGAATGGTCTGGGCTGGAAAGGACCTTAAAAATCACTTAGTTACAACCCCCCTGCCATGAACAAGGACACCTTCCACCAGACAAGGCTCCTCAAAGCCTCATCCAAAGGCTTTGAGAAGGGAAGGGGCATCCACAACTTCCCTGGGCAACCTATGCTAGTGCCTCAACCACCCTCACAGGACAGAATTCTTCTTAAGATCTAATCTAAATCTCCCCTCTTTTGGCTTAAAACTGTTACCCCATATCCTATCACTGCACTCCCTGATAAAATTGCCCCCCTTCCATCTTTCCTGCAGCCCCCCTTCAGGTACTGAAAGGCTGCTGTAAGGTCTCCCTGGGGCCTTCTCTTCTCTAGGCTGAACAACTCCCAACTCGCTCAGCCTGTTCTTGTATGGCAGGAGCTCCAGCCCTTTGATCATCTTCGTGGTCTCCTCTGGACTCAATCTAACAGATCCATGCCCAGAATAAAAACCAGAATCACTCTCCCATGGGTCAAGAAGGAAAGGAGAGCCTATTTTGATGCCTTGTTTTCTCCTGGGCAATCCTAAAGCATCTGTTTGGCTAGTAAAACCTTCTCATTATACAAATCCCACTGCATTCCAGGTTTACATGGGTCTCCAGTGCTTTTACACTGGCTCTGGAACTTGCCTGCTCCTGGATCCAGTCATGGGCTCCTCCTTGCATGGGGTAGTAAGTTTTATATATATAGACACAAGAATAGGAGTTTATCAAGAAAGAAAAACCGTGTGGGCAGGCAGCATTTGGAATCCAGTTACGCTATAGTCTTACTGTCAGATCAAGCTGCTTGTTCCGAGTTGCAATGGAAAGCTCAATGGTGGACAGCTTCAGTTCTTCCCAGTCCTCCGGGGCTACCTCCTGGGGGATTTCTGTGAGTTCAGAAGAGAAGATACCATTAAGTGGAATTCAATTATACAGATCATCATTTCCCTGCTATGAAGCATCACTCTGACCCACTGTGACCACTGGCTTTGTGTCTTTCAAATGTCAAAATCTTCAGAAAAGGAAAAGGGAGTACTGAAGAAAAATAAAAAATACCACCAGCATTCACAGGAGAGACTACTGAGCACATTGCAGTCCTTAGGCCCAGGGATTAACAAATCTCCTGGGCTAGTATTACAGGAACACTTAGAAAATCCCTGCAGTGCTGCTACCAACAAAACAAGAACCCAATGTTCACGATGCTGCGGCAGCAGGTATTTTCTATAGGAGGAAATACCATGGTTCAGTTCCCATGTACAGGTCACCTAATTTATGCTTCTGTCTAAGTCACCTCTGCAAGAAAGAATGAGAAGGACTTTGCATCACACCAGATTGGGCAAAATACACCCTCCCCTTCCTTCTGCAGTGCCTAGCTAACAACTCAATCCAAGAAAGGCTCACAGAGCACACAGAAGAAAATTTATGGTACAGAAAGAAATTTAATGCACTTAAGGCTTCTGCTTGGCCCAAATTTTATTGTTCTAGTTTAAGCCACATTTGTTGCTATGTGTCAGCAGCTCCCCTTGCCCAGAAAAACAAGGGCTGCTCCTCTCTTGCCAGCTCACTAAGAAACCATTTTGCAGGAGGAAGAGTTCAAGAAGCTCACCCGTAAGTGTCAAGTATCATCTATGGAGGCTTCCATAGCAACGGGAAGCAACTGTGAGCCCAGCAGATGCCCGGGGTTCTTTACAAATGTGCTTTTGTTTATGAGACCACAAGCAATGACCAAGCTACTCTGTTCCATTTCTGGCAGATCTCACTGTAACTATCTTGACAAAGTCACAGTTTCAATTAATATTAATAATAATAATAAAAAACCCAAGAAAGCAGAAGTAACAAAATAAAAAAATAACCCTCTAATCTATTAGAGGAGAAAAGCCTGCCTCTGAATTTATGCCAAAGTACACACACCTCACCTTTTGGAGGAGGTGACCAGTATAACCGAAGTCGTCTGTAAAGCCTCACATACAAAGGAGGTCTGGATGGTTTCTCATCTGGCTCTTCTGGAGGTCTCTCAGTTGGACCCAGATACATGAGAGCAGCTTGACGTCTTTGAGGCCATTCCTTGGATTTATAAGGAAAGACAGAAGGTAAAGGGCATTTAGTTAAGCATCTACTTGTTTATTCTGTTTAGTCCTTCAGTCTATTTATTCTGTGATCCCAAGTACTTCTGCAGAGCTACCCACATGCCACCACTGCCTCAGCCTGCTTTATGGCTTTCCAGCCTCCAGATTCACATATGAGATGACAATTTTGCAGCCTGGAATAGAGTACCCACAGTGCTCACATCTACTACTCTACTCCTTCCTCACAAAGAAGTGAGGTATTTTCCCCTTTATAAGCAGAGAGTAACAGGAAATTTTCTTTGCTGCTGATGTGTAGCAGAGCGACACAGCTGCTCCTGGCTGGAGGGAACAACCAAAACCAACAAGGTCAACATTAATGTTTGAAAGCACAATTGGTTTCTGCATGGCACAAAGGCAATCTCAAAGTGCAACTGCACAGTGGTGTCCAGTGCAAACAGGCAAAAACTACAGTGCTGTGCGCAGCCAAGGGGCATTAAAACCTGGCAGGCCTTTGTTCTTCAACAGCTCTAACAATCAAGTTCTGACCTTATAGTCAGGTGCTTGTAGACAGCAATACAACAGGTCTTAAGGCAAGTCAGGTGAGCTTTATAAAGCATCTGAGGGCAGGGCAGGGGAAGAAAAACAAAAGTAACACATCATTCTCAATGATATTTCAGATTCCAGTGCTAGAATCTGATATGCTACAGAAGAATCTTAGCTCCTAAAACATTTCCACATGCTGACAAAGTCTATTTCCCCTCATTTTGTTTTAAAATTTATTTCTGAAATGCTCAAAACATAGGACTTATGGAGGAAATAGAATTAGCATGGTTTGGATTGGAAGGGACCTTAAACATCATCCAATTCCAAGCCCCCTGCCATGGGCATGAACACTTCCCACCAGACCAGGCTGCTCAAGGCACCATCCAATCTGGTCCTGAACACTTCCAGGGAGGAGGCATCCACAGCTTCTCTGAGCAACCTATGCCAGTGTCTCACCACATTCATCGTGAAGAATTTCTTCCTAATGTCTAATCTATATCTTCCCCCTTCCCATTTAAAGACATTCCTCCTCGTCCTATCACTCCTTGCCCTTGTAAAAAGTCCCTCCCCCCTTTCCTGTAGCCCTTTCAGGAACTGGAAGGCAGCTATGAGGTCTCCCTGGAGCCTTCTCTTCTCCAGGCTGAATAACCCCAACCCACTCAGCCTGTCCTCATAGCAGAGGTGCTCCAGCCCTCTGATCATCTTTGTAGCCCAATAAAAATATGATTTTTTTTCAAATGTACATACTAGAACTACCCAGACAAACTCTTCTGTACTCAATGCAATTATTTTTCTATGCAGAAAACTTTAGAAGTAGTTTTGGACCACACAGCACGGGTCATTAAACTAATTCACCTCACTCCTCAGCAAGGAAAGACTCCACTATCCTATTTACATAGTAAACAGGACAAACAGAGGTTGTATCAGTACTGCAATACAGGAACAAAATGATTAAAGGGAAAAGCAGCAATGCTGTGATAAATTAAGCATGTATATTGAGAAGAGATGATAACACTCATAACAATACCTCTACCAGTATAAGAGGCGAGCTCTTTCCCCTTAACACTGTTTTCAGCTACAGGTCAACCTCTTTTGAAGGGCAGCTACAGCCAAACCAGAAAAGATGAACTGCATGGCAGCAAAGACAAGCTAGAAAGAGAACAGGCTAGAGCCATTTCTTATAGCAATTAACAAAATGATAACTTAAAAGGCACATAAAGCAATGAAAACCACTTTCCTATCTTAATATTAGAAACTTTCCTATCTTAATATTAGAAAAAGTGGGCACTTCTCTTTAACCTTCAGCAGGCAAAACAGATCACTTAATGTACAATGCATAGTTTACCAGTGAAATGTACTACGACTGCTACCAGCTGGGGCTAAGGGCTCAACAAAAGTGAGAAAGAGACAGGACAGAAGTGGAGAATAGGTTTTTCTGTCTAGAATGCCAGCACACAGAATCATCGTCTCAAATTTCCCAGGGAAAGGGGTGGATCTTTCATGGATGCACTACAATGTAACTCCCCTTTACAGAAGCCTCCTATAAAGGAAGCATTGGCACTATCACATAGCATGGCTGGACTACACAATCTGATTTACCATAACAGCTCCTGGGTATTGCCAGACCCTTTCATGAAGCTCCTTATATGTTCAGAGATCAGGAAAAGCATGTGAATGAAAATGCCTCACCTTTCATGCAGGTCAAATTTTAAGCAATAGAGAAATTTAAGGTGAGATACAAGCTATTAATCTTCCTCTTCATTTTACTACACATGGAAGTCTGATTATCAACATGCAAGAGCAGTCCAATTATAGGCATTTCTGCCAGAGGAATAAATCTGAATGAAATGAAACCAGAACGTTACCCTAAGAAAGACTGTTGAGAAAAAGGTGACAGAGCACTTTAACAGTTCTCTTTAGCACCACCGTTGCTTCCCAGTTTCAAAGGCGGTTACTGGCTCCCCCTGGTGATCTTGAAGCAACAGATCCCCAGTAAAGGAATTTTTTTTAAGCATTCCTCCTCTCCTTCATCTATTCAGAAGCCAAGTCTATCAATTGGCAGTTTTTATAATGAGTCAAGTTTCAATCCCATTTTCTATTGTTACCAGAACCCTTCACAAAAACTTGCAGATAAATTATATAAAGCAAAGCCAGCCTTTTCAGTTCCCAACCACAAAAACACTTTACTCGTAATTACTCCTTACCTTAAACGTACTAAAAAAGTGAGCTGCTTTGGTTTTCAGGGGCCCAAGGTACCAGTACCTGAAAAAAGAACACACACAGAACTTCTAAGATATCCAGTGGTCAGTACTGGGAAAGGGAGAAATCTTGCATGAAGTCAGAGCTCACAGACTTGTTTGCCACTGAAGTTAGTGCTCCCCTACAATGTTAGCTTTGTGCTGTTGTAAGACAGTTTCTACACATCACCAGCAGCTCAGTGGTGACAATTCTCTCCCAGGTTACAAGTCACTAAAATCATAGAATCATAGAACGGTTTGGGTTGGAACAGACCTCAAAGCCCATCCAGTTTCAACCCCCCTGCCATGGGCAAGGACACCTCCCACCAGACCAGGCTGTTCACAGCCCCATCCAGCCTGGCCTTGAACACTTCAGGGAGGGGGCATCCACAGCTTCCCTGGGCAACCTGTGCCGGTGTCTCACCACCCGTATCATGAAGAATTTCTTCCTAATGTCCAAACTAAATCTTCCCCCTTCCAGTTTAAAGCCATTCTCCCTCGTGCTATATCACTACCTGCCCTTATAAAAAGTCCCTCCCCAGCCTTCCTGTAGCCCCTTCAGGTACTGGAAGGCTGCTATGAGGTCCTCTGGGGACTTTTCTTCTCCAGACTGAACAATCTCAACTCTCGCAGCCTGTCCTCATAGCAGAGGTGCTCCAGCCCTCTAATCACCTTCGTAGCCCTCCTCTGGACCCGCTCCAACAGTTCCATATCCTTCTTATGTTGCACTACTGCAATCTTTGATACAAGCAGCATGACATCTTAGTAGCAGAATTTTACCTAGTTACATGACACAACTGGGAATGATTTAAAGGTCTGTGGTGTAACAGCTGGTGGGATGCAGCTCTACAATACGCAATAGAGAATAGGGTTGAAGGAAACAACCAAACAATCAAAAATCAATAGCTTCAGCAAAAAAGGAATAGAGCCAGGAAATATTAGTTTGCCCCAAAGGATTCTCAGATCAAAATAAATGTTTTACAAAATAAAAATCCTGCCAGTCATAATGTATTGTATGGATTCTAAAGATGTGTCTGCATTTAGGCAGGCCTGACACGTTTGGATCATTGTCTTCCACCAAAGAGGTCAACAAAAGCACATTAAGCACCATCAGCTCAAGAGCACTGCAGATTTAAGCGTATCACTAACTACTAAGGCGTGCAACTGCCACACCACTCCCATCAAATAGTGAAATTGTCTGGAAAATAAAACCTCAAAAACATAAAAGAGTACCGTGATTTTGCCAGTACAGTGCTTAGCAGAGGGACAACCAGACAGATTTCTGGAACTAAGGCTTATGGCTTGACCTCCTTCATAGTAGGTGCTTCTTTTAAGTATAAGATCAATTGTACTGGAATACAACAAACGATCATTTAGCCCAACAACCCATCTCTGATAGGGACCAAAAATGGATGCTTAGGGAGAAGTACAAAACCAGGATAAGTGCACGTGTTCCTCATCCCAAGCACATTCTGAGTGCCCATTCATTTGTGGTCAAAGTGCTTTCCAAGCTGGGCACATATTCTGTGCATCTGAAAACATCCGCGGAAGAGAACGAGGTTTGAAAATGCCCCAAGTACAAAAGTTGTTGTCATGCCTCCAACACTGAGTCCAAAAGACTCTTAGGAAAGGGATCTGTTGCAGCAAAACTGTGAAGGCTGACACTAGGCAAAAAAACAGGGCATGCACAGGAAGCCTTGTGAGAGCGCAGAGGGAAAAGGCTTCCTTAGTCTTGAGGCTGGAGAGTCTGCAGGACAGCAAGGTCAGCACCTATATAAGCTACCTAGCATGTACCTTGATTCCCAGGGACAAACACCCTGGCCATTTACTGCATCTCCCCCATTCCATATGACCTGGAAATCCTACCCAAATAGGAGGTCTGCTACCTCTTGTTTCCTGATGAAGACAGCTCATTCCCAAAACACATGATATTTCTTTGTAGCTGTGTAGCAGAGGCACGTGCTGCAATTCTTCTGTAACAGTCTGAGAAGTGAACTGCTTTGGCCCTGCCACTCCTTCACCAGATAATGCTAGTCATTTGATACACAGACAGTGGCATACTAAATGTCCATTTGGAGAAAGCCCAATAATTACTAGTTTAGCATTCAGAGAACAGTCACCAGACAGCGCAGTCCAGGCCATTTCTGGCAGGAACTGAAGTGCATTTCTCCCGGCATCTTATGTCCCTTGTTGGAGTCGAGTTACAGAGTCTGCGTGCATCTTTTCATTGGCAACTGATGAAAAACAATGGCCAATTACTTTACTTAGACTTCACTCAAGGGAGAGGTTTTTTCACTGATACAATCTGAATAAAGTTCCAGAAGTGGGCACCACAGGGCAAGCTGAATGCAAATACATAAAAGAACCAGTCAGCACCAAATAAGTGTTTATTTCAAGTGACAAAAATGCTGAAATGTCCTCCCATGTAATACAACACCTAACAAGAGTGGGTGTCTCTGCCTGTCAAATGCCTACACTCAAAAAAAGACTTCTTTATAAAAGGAGGATATGTCTTTTTAGGGAACAGATGCTAAAAGTTACAGTTTCAAAACCCAGTATTTTCTTACTTGCTAACTTTAACTCCTGCATCTCTGTAAGACCCCCATCTTAAACCAGTCACTGCAAACACAGGCTGCTCCTTTTCTCCCTGTAAAGAAAAATAAACTTTGAGAAATTGCTTTCTCTTATCTTATTTCCAACTTTGTTTTTTTTTTCAACTAGAAAAATACCATTTCTATATAAAAACTGACTTCTGATTAATCCCAAAAGTGAAATTTCACAGAAGAGGCATATAAAGCCAAGCACAATTTAAGTGTTATACATTCCATCTGCTCCCAGAGAGGAATATAAGAGGTAAAGTTTTGAAGACGTTGATTTTGACTGCACAGCCAGCAACAGCCATTTCATTCTGTGGATAATGCCAGACAAAAGCAAGGAGCTCTGCATAGTGACTCTAAGTTCTTACTGCAGAAACATTAATTTTGCTACAAAACAGAAAAATAGTATTAAAAAACCATGTGGGGCCAGAGTCAAAAGTTGTCCCATTTCACATTTTTCAGTTTGTAAAAGAAAGCTATTAACTCAACAATACATATGAATGCATTAAATCAGCTCAGACAGCTATTGTTATCTCTCACCATTTCCACAGAAATAATCCGTGTTAGTAAGGTTTGTATTCATCAGTACTCTCTGAGCCTCAAAAAAAAACAATGTTCAGGCATTCTGGTGTTTTCTCCAGTTTAGGCTATCTGATGTCACAGTGCACAGTGGAAAAATATCTGCCACCAGAAATGCTGCTATCATAAACCAAAATTCGTGACAGCATTACACAGAGGAAAAGTAGTCCATGTAAACAGAACAACCTTAGGAACCTTAGGTGCCAAATAAGCAGATGCTTTTACCTTGATCTGCAAGACATCAAGTGGAACTGTCTCTCCCTTCAAAATGGCCAAGGTGGCATTGATAATATGGCTGCAAAACAAACAGGAAAGATGCAAATGAAAACTAACAGGAAGGAAAGTAAAGAGTAAGGTTTAAAATTACAATTTTTTTTCCAGCAAACCCCACTAGGAATCCAGGTGGAGCTTTTTTGCAGCAAACACAATGACTCAGGGAAAGAATTCTGGTAAAGTCATGTAATTCCTTGAAATCAGAAAGCAAAACGGGAGGCTGCAGCACATGACAGAGCCTGTATCCTAACAAAGAGCAAAAGACCTGAAAAGACAAAGTTCTCAGCCTAAGCTTTTCAGAGAATTCTCCTTCTTCAGCTAATCAGGCCGATCACACACCAACTCTGCTACTTGCTCTTTCAGACACTTAACACGTTAAGGAATCAAATCATGATTTTATTTTATTGGTGGCAAGTATAACAACCTGAAAGAAAAACAGATGGTCACAAGACCGGTCTCAATTCACCAGTCTGGGATGGAATTGCCTTAGTATGTTATTTTGTTTTGAAATTTTCAGTCAACACAAATCTGCCTATCAGCAGTGTCCACGGGTTTTGGTCTCCATTAAGTTGTGGACAGTAGCTAAGGCACCTTCTCACCTCAAGTCGTAAAGCGTGGCACTAAAGATTTTGAAACTGAAGTGGTTCAAGATCATAAAGAAGTCTCTAAGTTCAGACTCTGAAGTATATATTTCACTAAAATCTCCTCCTGGTTTTCAAAGTTGGGTAAAATTTAAATTCCACATTGAGCACACTTCCAGTGTCTCAGCTGGACAAACCCAAATGCAGTTTTCAGATCCAGTCCAATATTCAGGTGAATCAGAAAGTGCCCTTGGCCTCACCAGGCTTAGAACACTTGAGACAGAGAAGGAAGCTGTTCTTCCCTCAGCCCTTCTTTTCTCCTAACTCTTACTTTTCTGTAAGACCTCTACAGTTTCTACACTCCAAAGGTAAGATCTAATAGTGCTGAAGGAACCAAAGCCCCAATATTTCTTCTTAAAACATCACTTCTGCACTTCTTAAGTCAGCTTCTGTTACTGGTGTGGGTCGTTAAGCAGCCCATTGACCGAATTCTTTTCAACTTTACCAACATGCTGCAGTCTCACCTGTACAGTTCATTACCTTGAGACATGAAGATCATTCATTTCAAACAGCTTCTTTAGAACCCAAACATAAATTATTATTTTAATCTTAGCTGCTGATTACAACCTTGTCCATCTTGCCAAGCTTCAAATCGCTCTGGTAGTTTTAATGAAGGATATTATGCCAGTCGGCATGTGGCTTTTACGTATGATGGATACCAGCAAGGGTTCTGGCAAGGAAGAATTTTCATGGGTTACTGGGAGAAGCAGAGTGAACAGGTTTCAGGAGCAAGGGGAAATATATTCAGTAGTATGGGAAGAGAGAAAGGAAAAAAAAAAAACGAAGTATGGGGAAAAGAAAGCTTAGTTGACCTATCTTTTTACTTTAGATGAGGACAAAATAAACTTTAAAGAAACTGAAATGCAGGTACCACATACTCCCAGGCTGGATCAGATCCAGGATGCTGATAGATAAGATTCAGGTTGTTGGAGAGCTACCAACACCAGTCCCTTCACAAGGATGGACAAGAAACCCTGGAGATGTCAGTAATGGGATCCAACCTTTCCCATAAAGATGTTCTTGTTTGCCTTACTTTGCAAGTGCTAATGAGGTCACATGTGGACTGGTTTCTAGAATTCTTAAACCGGAGAAGGGACAGAAAGTGGACTCTTTTTGTTTTATTTTGTCATATCCTTGCAGTATCCTTGTCATATCCTTTCTGACCATTCCTAAGTGTTTTTTTGTAAAAAAACCAAAACTCTCTGAGCATCATACGATCACAAATTAGTCACAGCAAATTATTATATGTTCTAATAATACATACATTTCCTTCTTTTAATTTTAGTCAGTTTTTGGAAGTCATTAACTCAGGCAAGTCCAGAGAATCATGAGGCTCTGCCCAGAGACGGACAACTTCTACGTAACATAGAACAGAATAAAAAGAACCAAGCTATCAAGAAGCACTGCTTCTTGAAAACTAACAAAAAGGCGCCCCCTTTCAGAAACTTGTAATACTTACTGGACTTGGTTCGTGCTTTCAGGGTACAGTGTTTGGCTCAGAGTGCAGGTCTTCCCAAGAGGTATGAATCCTATAGGAATCTTACTGAAGACAGCCTGGACACATAAGGAGAGTAAAATAACATTTGCATCAGCTGAACAAAGCTTCCTGTGTGGAGATCACAGCTGCGTCTGATATCACCCCTTTGGCACCGAGCAGCCAGGCACTTCCTTAAATGAGGCAGTAACACATAATGACTCAGAACATGGCATCCGAATCTGTGAACCCACCACTGCCAACTGGGTACAAAGGAGCTCTCTGTAATCATTAAGAGCATTGTTACATGCAGGTTGGCAGCCATGTCCTAACTAATGCATGCATTCTGTCAGCAATCTGCCATCTTTCTTAATACTGACAGTGGCACCACAAGCTCTGAATCTCATTTACCACTGCAGAAATCCCCCTCTGACAGAGGAACCGTGCATAGCGAAGAGGTTTTATCAGTTAAGGAAAGAAAATTAATTGATTCCTCTGGCACCCACATCATGAAGCAGAAGAAGGTCTAATTTTTGGAAGTCACTGACCGTGTTATTTTTCTGTACCACAGTTCAGCTAAAGGGCTTGTTGAAGGAGCAAGTTATCACACTATACCTCATAATAAACTGTGCTTCTTGAAGCATGTCACCAAATCAATGTAAACTATCATATATCACAATGCACCATCTCCCTCCTGGGCACTGCTACCAGCAGCACCATGATACTGCAAATCCGGGCCGAATAAATAACACTCCTCTCACTTCACCCTCTCCCTTGCTATCACCTGGACTCTTAATACATCTCAAACATGTCTCTCATTTCCTTCAGAACTGTTTTACAGCATGCAGACGACAGGCTGTTTGCAGCTCGTGCAGTCGTGTTCTGCTCCCCTGGCTGCCAGGAAGAGAGTTTCTGGAATACCTTGCACACGCTGCTCTTATCCAGGGAATAGTGGTATGACACAGCCGAGTGAAAAGGGAAGCAGAGCAGAGAGTGAGGGGGCTGAATTGCAGATCTCTACTCCTAGGACAGAGTGATATGAAGGACAAGAAAAATTCCCTGGCCAAAGACTTGAAGTGACACAGTGGCAAAACTACAATGCAGTATTCCACCCAAAATAGTGCTGGATGCAGAATTTTCTGTGCTACTGCAAATCAACCCAAGCTACGTCAAAATAATAAGTCAAAAAAAGGGTGAAGCAAAAACAGCCAGTAAAGCCTCTAAAACTTTTTTTCCAATATCTTTGGATTATAGAGGTCTCAGGTGACAACTATAATAATACTAAATTTTAAAAATTCATGTCTCAGAACTGATTCAGCCAGGACCCCTTTAAAAATACTGGCTTGGTTGCGGAGTTTCTCTTGTCATATTCAGACAAAGCAACTGCCTAAACAGACACAATTCTAGCTGCCAAGGATATCATCATCAACTTGTCCGGATCATTTAATTGAATTTTTGCCAGCTCCTGCCAGAAGGTTTTTGGGGACAATGATTCCCTCCCTTCTTCAATAACACTGTCCTCCCTCTTTAAAAAGAAAAATCTCTCTCATTTCCACTCGAGGCGATCCACCTTGAGAGGTTAAAATTTGCTTTCTGCTGCCATCTGCACAGGTAGGTATTCACTGCCTGAAAACATGGCAAAGCAATCATAAAGCAATAGGAGGGCGGCCATAGCTGAATTCGGTTTCAAGCCTGTACAAATACAAGAAAAACATGTACTTTCGGCTGATGCTTCTGCCAAGCAAAGCAGCACACACAGCTGGTACACGAGTCTTTGAAAGTTGTGCATTTGGCTTCTCCACAATCCCTGCCCCGATGCTGGAAACTTCCCAAAGCCGTGGCTTGGGAGCCATTGCACTCACTGAGAAAGGGAATGAAGAACAATGGGCAGATTGTAGGGCACTAGCATGGCTGACTTACTACACAGCAAACTGGCTCCAGATTAGGAAGCAATGCATCTGTAGAAGACAGCTGAGGCTAAGAGATCATTGTGGATGCACTCTAAGAAATAAACAAAATTTAAAAAACAATGCTCCCTCACCTCATCTGCTCTGCGAAGAAGTCCAGTTATGACCTGAAAAAATATAGGAAATGCTCAGCTCACAGAATTTTCTTTTTCAGCTACAGCAGAAAGCCATGAAATTCATACCCACGTTTACTCTTTAGAAGAGATTTAAGGAGCAGTTACTCTTTTATGGAAGGTGCTACAGTTGCTTACATGGGAAAGGAGGCCTGTTCGGTGTGCAAGCATGGTGCCAATAGCAGGGTTATGAGCGTGCATGAGTATATGCTGGCACTACAACCAATGCCACTGTAAGTGTTTTAACACTGAATAATGCTCTGCATAATGCAAAAATAGTCCTGTACAGTGTGCAGGTAACAATAATAATTCCTAAGGCCAGGAAAAACTTGCAGAAGAGTTCTGACCACTTTCTCTTAAGGTCATTGCATTTCATTTAGCCATTGCTTTGAGAAACCAGTAGTTAGCATTCCAGAAGACGCTTTAATAAAATACAGTCTTCCTTGAAAAATAGAGTATCCCCCAGTTCTGCTGGTAGTTTGCTCCTATCATTAATCATCTTGACAACAGGCATTTATTAAATACATACCACGCTTTGATATCACTCCCACGTAATTTTTAAATTATTTGATTCCCACTTGGTAAAGCATGCATTCCTCTTGGGGAGTACAGATAGGAATGAACTTTGAAAATTAAATCATTACAGCAAAATTACACAGAAAGGAAAAGTTAGAATCACGTCTCCTCCACCCAATTTTTCATTCTAGAATAAAATTCTGGGAGATAGTTACGTCACAAACCCTTTACACCCCGACTCCCATCAATCACTTTTAGACTAACAACAACTAGCAGAGTTTTCTTGTCCCCAGAAGATCATAACATTGACTGAAAACACAGACACTAAAATGGACAAATCTCTAGTCATAGCTGTTCTGATGTTGCTGCATTACACAGACTCAAACTTCTCACTCTCAGACTATGATTCTTAACAAACCAGGACAAAGCTCCTGCAGTACCTCTTGCACTGTGCCATCTCCTCCTGCAATGATGATCAGATCCGTGTTCTCCATCAATTCCAGCAGCTTCTTTGCTTGTCCCTCATAATCAGTCTGAAGAAAGAGAAATCCAAGCATAAGAATTCAAGTGACTCTTCCTAGGATTTCTCTTCAACGGAATAAAGAATCATCTATCCATTTGGTTAGCAGTTATTCTCATATAGGCACACAGCACTGTATGTTACTTACATTCACTGAAATTTCTCCAATTTATAAAACAATTCTGCTGCCTAACACAATATGTGCAAGCAGGCACACACCCACAAAGACTAAATGAAATATCTGAATAAACCTTATTGAACAGATCTAGAATATAGCAGCAGCAATGATATTTCCAGGTAGTTTTACACTGAAACAAAACCACCAGCAAACCAAGCTCTTGCAGAAAAAGTCACCATGTCTTTAGCAGTCAAAGTGCTCAAGAGCATCTCCTGAAGCAGAATCAGTGACATAAACAGTCAGCGCCTGACAGAAAGCTGCTGACAACAGGTTATAGCAGTGAAAAGCACGTTGACTTTCTAAAACACCAAAACCATTCCCTGCTTTTACAGGGACATCTTAGCCTCAGTCACTGGCCCAGCCCTGTTTTGCTAACTTGTCAGGTCTGAAGCTACACATCATCAGTTTTAAGTCTTGTAAAGTAGTTTTTTCTCTTAGGGTGGGACTATGTATTTTCAGTGATCAGAGAAAGGCATTAATAAAATAGCATTTTAACACTAAATCTTGTGAAAAAGATTTCAAGACAGAAAGACCTCAGAGTACTCCACTGCTAGGACACAGTGACTATTAAAAAAGACATGTATCCCAGCTTCAGAAATCTTCACATCTGCTTGTTCTTCTCTTTCCAAGGCAGACCTCTCTGCTAAATCACACCATTTAGAGCTCAGTGTTCTGCTTCTGTGATGGGAATGTTGAATTAATTGGGGATACACTGAGAGATTTTTAGTGTTAAAAAAAGCCTATTTTTAACTAATCTCAACAGTTCCACTGCACATCAAAGTTCTTCACTTCTGAATTCTGCAAGTTCAGGCAGAATTGGCAATTTCAACAGTGATGGGCACGCACCACTAGCCAGCACTCAAATATTTAGAGAGTTTTCTCTCAAACATGAATTATAGAAAGGCTGCTTTAGACAGACTGACAAGCACGTGCACTGCTTTGGCTGAATATTAAAAACTCAGTACACAGTGCGTAAATTAACTGTGAACTAAACAGAAAAAGATTAAGTACCAGCTTAATATCTCAGTATTTATTTCTTCCCAGGAGATGCCTACAGGACAACTGAGAATTTCAAATGCCTTCAGAATTTAATTTCAGTTCTTCAAGAGGAGAAAGCAGAGCAGACAATACATCTATATTAGCAGAACCTATCAGTTCATACCTTAACCACAGTTACATCCATGCCAGACAAGTGCAAAATTGGAGCAGCATTCTTTTCAAAAAGGTTCCTGGCTTTGCTAGAAATAACAGAGTAAAAACTATTTCATTAGTCTAATGGTTAAAAAAAATAAAAAGGAAAGAAACAAATGAGTAACAAGAAGACATCTATTGAGCATACAATCTACACAATCTGTCACTCAACCTGCCAGTCAGCAAAGACGAGATTTCACTTGGTTCAAACGTAGTGCATTACTAGACTCATATCTCAGATGTCAGCATTTCATTGCAGATTTAATAAATGCAGAAGAGGTTATCTAGCTTTCTCCAAAAATAATTTTAAAGCCCCAAGAAAACAAATCAAGCTCTCTAGAAAGAAACTTATTACAAAACTAATAACTTATCAAGCACCAGGCTTTAAGATCATAAAGAAGGCACATTTACGTTTCCAGAAACAATTTTTTAACTATTCACTGTTACATATTATTAAGTAAGCTTCAAACCAAACTTTTATCCGACCTTCTTTTGTTATAGGACTGATGCATTTCCTGCCCGTAACTACGTAATAAAATAATTATGCCATTAACTATAAATTGCTTACAAGTAGAAACATGAGACTAGAAGTCAGAGACTTAATTTATTAACACTTTGCATTTTCCAATCAGGGCTGTTTTGAACAAAAGCACATAACTCCAAGCACTTCCATGTCAGATATATTATTCCTTTCATACTGTTACAACAGTTCCCTGGCCCTCCCCAGGATGCAACTAATAAGAAGTTTAGCTGATCAGCAGAAACAGACACACATCTTATTCACAATTACTTTTCTTTCTGCTAACAAGCATGCAAAAATAGCAGCCGACCTCTTCCATGAGTCTTGCTCTGAGCCCATATTTAGCCTTTCAGTTTGTAGGCTCATCCCTTTCAAGGACAGGTTCCCACAGAAGTAAGATCACTGCTGGCTAACTTCAAGTCTTGAAGCAATCAAGGTCAACTCTTATTTCTATAGTTTTTGAAGATGGAAACGCATTGCGTACAAAAGTTTGGAAGGAATACGAAGGAATTCCACATAGGAAGGAAGGACAAAGGCCGAAACATAGGACAAAAGAAAAATTAAATTTATACATATGTTTAGAAATCATCCCTTCAACTCAAGCATCTAGTTCTAGTTTTCATCCCAATATTTTCAGCGAAATCAAGTTTGGCTTAGTTACATAGCACCAGCTTGGCATCAGAGGGAGGCAAAAATGAGCTCAACGATCTGGCTGGTTTTTACAGTGGATGGCAGAGAAAAAAAACAGAGAGAGTGCTTCACAAAGGTGGAATTTTACCCTTTGCAAGCTGCTGGATTGAGGAACACCGTTGCTTTCTTCAATGGCATGGTAGCAGGGATCAGCTGGTTGCCAAAAGCCTATGTTAAGAGAAAAAGAATAGAGTCCAGTTTATCTTTTAAGCACATTGGTAAATCAGTTCAGAATAATGCCTCCCTACAAATGTCAATGGGCTTTCAAGGCTCATGACATTCAAACGACTTCCATCTTCAGCCATTGTACAGGTCTTCTATTCAAAAACCTGCACTCTAAGCAACAGCTCACACCACTGTCACAAGTACTCCTTAGCTCATTTGTACAATTCCACCACCATTTTGCTTTTGTCAGCCTCTGCTTCTTTGCCATGGGCAGAGATCCAGGGAACTATCCTTGACTCCAAGGTTACTTGATTTTCCTTCCTTATGTAATTCTCATATACCTGACTCATATACCTTCTTTCTGGATCTTCTTCCCCTTCTGTACTTAATTTCTTGTATCTCTTCTGCTCCTTTTTGTATTTTCTATGCTTACATTTTTTGAAGATATGAAAGATAATCACCAGAGAATTTACCCTATGAGCAAGATCACTGTTTCTCAGATACTGTTTCTTCCTAACATCTCCATATAACAGTCACCAAATTCCTCTTCAACTCCTAATTCAATTCTGATTAGGTGCCTCAATTTTAAATTCTTCAAGAGTTACAGCCTCTTTGGCCATTTGTTCCTATTTCTATAGCTTTTCAGCATGAGAAAGGCAAGAAAAAGCAAAGCTTACATCCATGTTACTTACCACTCTGTAAACCTCTTTTAAGCTGGATGTCTTTAGGCATCCTTGCTACCACACCAAATCAAAATGGTTTTGAGTACGAGGATGACAGTGTATTCAGCAGTACCATCTAGAAATCCCAGAAATAAAGCAGGAACAAAAGACTGCTGCACTGAACATAACACAGTCATCTGCACCTGATTTTTTTTTCTCCTTTCTCTTGAAAGTTAAACTCCTGGCACAAATTTTTATATCAAAGAGGGTGGACACTTTACGCAAAGCACAGTAGATGTGAGTGATCATTAGCTGTTTAAATTTACAATTAACTCTACTTGCCAACTTTGCCCAGGAAACCCCAATTATAAGAAGTGTGAAGCTGGCTGTGTTGCTTAAAACATTCAAATTTCTTCTTCAGGAAAGGAAAAGAATGAGATAAGTTGCTGAGAGTAAAGGAGTCTTCAAAGAAACAGAAACAAATCAATAGCTCTTAAAGCTTTACTTAAAAATCAGCTGGAAAACAGACCAACTTCTTTTATTGTAGTTGTTGGACGGGAATGGGAAATACAGGGGACCTCTAACATGTTACAACTGCTAGAAACAATTAATTATTTTGGGGGGGGGGGGCATGATGTGATGTATGTACTTGCTCCAAACAGCCTAACAAGGCTCACACAGAATTTATGAGTAATGACATAATCACTTCTTTATGTAATACATGTAGACATTTACATCACATACAGTGCATTTCTAAAGCAAATGTTGATTTTTTTAAGAGACAAAATAAAAAAAAAAATAATGCAACTTTCTATAAGTCTCTTTTTCAAAACACAACATAAGGAAAGACAATTTAAAGCCAGACATTAAAAATAGTTATTAAATATATATATGATGATATAACTTAGGAAAGTCAATACCTTTTTCACTTCTTTGTCAAACGCACACTTCTAGGTATTGCATTTCTGGACTTGTAAGACAATCACTATTTTGCTACTATGAAACACCCTTTACACAAAGGCTTTATAATGCTTTATGAATACTGACAGAGAAACTACATCCCTTCACAGAAAAATAGCCCTGCTTCACAGAGTGAATTGTTTGCCAGCACCACTTTAACACGTGCTCAGAGTTCAGTAACAACAAGGTCAATCAGCAAGACCACATTTACAAAGGAAATCCAGAGTCAGCTGACACTGGCTTATTCCAGAGAAGGAGGTGTAAAAGGTTTAAAATATCATAAATCAATTCATTATTATAGAATCTTTCTACGATCATTTGCCACCCCAAGGCTGTCATCATAAACTGATATTTATATTCATACATGCACAGTGCATCTTTGCATGAAGTACTACTGCAGCAGATACTGTGGCAGGAAGGTGGGTGCCTCATCAATTTTGTATTTTAACAGGCTTAAAATTTTAAAATTCTGATGTAAAAATAATAGGGAACACCACCATCCCTGCTTCATTCAGCCTAAACTTTTTCTTGGGTGAGTCTGTCTCTATTTTTTCCCCATACTTATACAACACTATAAACACAAGCAGCATTTTTCAAACAATTACAGACTTACAGACTGCTGTTATTCTAAAGAACATTTAATGCCTTATTGCTCTTTTACTGTGTCTTTTCAAGCAGTATTAGGCACTGACACATCAGTGACAATGGAAATTACAGCAAGAACTGATCACTAGACTTTCTGGTTCATCCCTTTCTAATGCAGGAGTCTTCTGCAGGATATTTTCTGAGGGTTTAAACACTGTAGGAAGATCTATTGACAGTGCTTTTGCATTTATAAGAGTAAGCGTAAATGGAATAGATCCCATCACGTAATGACTGGAATTAAGAAACAGAAAAGTACACAATTGCCACAACACAACTATCTTCTTGTACCAATCTTTCCTTAGCAGTTACACCTTTTTGACAGCATATACAATTACGTCTTTTAAATTTTTTTATAGATGACTTCGTAAGTGCCATTTAATTTTTTTTTAATTTGGTCAGCATGTTTCAAATACTGAGGTATTAACTCCTATTTTTAGCATTATAAAACAATTCTGTGACTTTGATATTACGTGGTAAAAATAAATGCAAAAAAAATAAAAAACAAGAGCAACTGATACTATGAGTTAGAATTGCATTTGATTCTGAAACTCTAAGTATGATTTATGAAATCAGTACTTTCAGGGAAATATTTTTCTTATTCTTTCATGAGATTGAGCTCCCTTACGTCTATTCTGGGATGAAGTTCCATTGCTGAAATCAAGTTGCACTGAATAGCTTTCCCTCAACAGCAGGCAAGTTAAAATTGGGATTATTCAGGTGCACAGCAGAAACAGAGCAATCTCAAGGAAAGTTCTCCAATGAGAAGAATAATTTTTACCATTCTTTTGAGTCCTGAGTACACAGGATGGGAGCAGTGTTATACCCTGTAAAAACCTGTAAGATCTGGCATGGAGAATCAGGTTTGGAACAAACTTTCTTTGTGAGAGGTAGAAAGTCTCTTAAAGTCCTACATCACACCACCAAGGTAATCAGAGCCAGGACCTGTGTAGTAATAGCATCCATGAACGACTGCTTATTAAAGACAAGATTTCTTTATGGGAATTCTACAGTATGGGAATTTGTTCTTTGCTTGTTGTCCCTGAAGGTCACAAACTACAAAATGGAAGTCAATAGACTCAGATTACCTGTCTGAACACCGGCTTTCTTGTCAGTGATGAGCAAAAGGGCTGTCTCCTTTAGGTTCCCACCACGTGGGTGTCAAAAAACCCACGAGGTCAGCCATCACACTTTGTATCCTCGATAAAGGGACTCAGGATCGAAGAAAAAAGGGCAAGGTCTCTCCAGTTGAACGCTGATACCAAGCGGTTTGAACTGACTACGGCCATAGTGGTGGATCTGAGATTTCAGCCTTCCGTCTTATCAACAAACCATCTTCCCTCCAGCACTTTACAGACACAGAGTAATTACACCTGCAGAAATGCAGGTCTTGGCAGCTACAGCAGTAACTAAGATTACCCCAATGATAACACTGCACCATCCATCACAACAGCAGAGCGAGGACACAAAAAGTGGAGAACCCTGGCTGCAGGCTGTGTCCAACATTTGGTACTTCAGCAAAAGAACACTAACAGCATCGTTATAAGGCTTGTCACGTAGAGAGGGCCCACTGGGAGAATCTCAGGAGCCCTGCACAACCAAGATAAGAGGGAGATTTTAATCTAATTTTATCACTTTAAAAAGTATTACCTGGGCTTCTTGGCATGCAGCTCTTCGTAGCAGGTTATCGCTATTAGGTAAGACAGAGAAGAGTGGACATTAGGTTGCATAAGCTTAAAACAATTTGCTCACTTTGAAAATGCAGGTAGTACTCTTTTTACACACACTTCAACAGCACTAAAATAAAAAACACATGTTAAGACCTATTTGACACATTTTAAAGATTAAATACACCCATTTAGGCACACATGCATATTTTTTTTCTGCATGTGCACACAAACACCCTTGCTAATGTAAAGAAAAGAAGAAAACAAAACCAGGATGCCAACTATGAGGAGACTACATAAGCTATAAGACACTGTATACCTGTGATTCATTTTTAAACTGCTACTTAACTGTACAGGAGTGAAGGTGTAGGGTTTTTTGCAATGTTAATACTGCCTGTTATTACACTGAAGGTACTTACCATGCTGGCAATATAGAAGGGATTTACAATAGACTTAAGTGTAACTTCCATGCACTTAAATCTTTGTGCATTGTAACTGTGAACTCTCCTCTCCATCAGTTTGTAAGCTGAGCACACGCTAATGCAGCACTTACCACCCACCTAGGTCTGAGCATGGTCTAAAGCAGTAACCCAGAGAGGTGAGAATCACTCAGCTCACCTAAGTGAAGACCAAAAATAAAGAAGATAGTATCAGTAATAAATGTGCCACTTGTGCTTGCTGTTGGTGACAGCATTAGCAAGGTGGCAAGCAGTGTATAGTTAGTTGACAAGCAATCTGGAGACAGAATTACTTGAGTGAGGAATAAAATTCCATTCCTCCCCAGACCAAAAAAAATGCCCTTGCAGACAAAAAAGGGAGTCCTGTTCTGCAGTGCCCAAAGTCTCACCTGTCTGTAGACACGAGATACTCTCCCTCCTGGTTAAAACCAAAACACTCCTTCAACTTGCCCTTCCCAACACCTGGCAAGACAGTATATTATTGTCTCAAAAATATCAAGTACAAAAAACCCAATTATCGTCAGCATACCAAAATGAATATACTACATCAGTTAAAAGAATTCAAGGTCAACTTTGAAAAACAACCGAGAAGGAGAGAAGCACGCTCCTGCCACAAACCGTGGCTCATCAAGCCAAATCCTGCAATGGAAAAGGAAGAGGACAAAGCAAGGCCTTAGTCAGAACTCTGTACCCAACACGAGTGCGATCTATTCAATTCCATGAGCTTATGGTATTTATCTGTCACAGGGGATACATAAGCTGCACTTTTAGGCATCACCAAAAGATGCCACAGTGCCATAAACAGAGAAGTAAGGTGATATCAGGTGAGATATAAATTTGTGCTCTGAGAAAACTACAGCAAAAAACCCACAGATTTATTCTTAATAATAATAAAAAGACAAAGGAAGGATTTGGGCATGGAAAAAGAAAATATGTGAATAATGCCTCACAGGATAACAAATAACAGCAATGTCTAAACAAATAATTTCTTCAAAGGCGTACTTCCAACTGTCATGTTTGCTCCTTAAAACCAAAGGAGTAAGACACTGTATTAAGCATGTGAAGTACTGAGACTGAAGAGATTGAGAGCAGCCCTGCGGAGAAGGATACAGAGGTCCTGGTGGATGAGAAGCTGGACATGAACAGGCAATGCGTGCTTGCAGCCCAGAAGGCCAACCGTATCCTGGGCAGCATCAAAAGAACCGTGGCCAGCAAAGCGAGGGAGGTGATTCTCCCCCTCTACTCTCTGGTGAGACCCCACCTGGAGTTTTGTGTCCAGTTCTGGAGCCCTCAGCACAGGAAAGGTATGGACCTGCTCCAACAGGGCCACCAAAATGGCCTGGAACATCTCCGCTATGAAGAGAGACTGAGAGAGTTGGGGTTGTTCAGCTTGAAGAAGAGAAGACTCAGGAGACCTTATTGTGGTCTTTCAGTATTTAAAGGAGGCTTGTAAGAAAAGTGGGAAAAAACTTTTTAGCAGGGCTTGTAGCAATAGGACAAAGGGTAATGGTTTTAAACTAAAAGAGAAGAAGTTTAGACCAGATATTAGGAAGAAATTTTTTTGCTGAGCATGGTAAAACACTGGAACAGGTTGCCCAGAGAAGTGGAAGATGCCCCATCCCTGGAAACATTCAAGGTCAGGTGGGATGGCGCTCTGAGCAACCTGACCGATTGAAGATGTCCTTGCTCACTGCATAGGGGTTGGACTAGATGACCTTCATGGTCCCATCCAATCCAAACCAAACCATTCTATGACTCTAAGTATTACTTAGAAGAGAGACAGACTTGCTTTTATTGCAGTAATATAACGAAAGCACACTAGCTAAAACAACTCTCCAAAGAGGTTTGTGTTCCAAGCCAAACAAGACTATCACAGCTACTTCCAGGTCAATCAAGACAGCACGACATGCTAAGTCTGCTGTGCTGCTGAAGGCAGAAGTTCTCACATAGGAATTTTTTCCCCTTTGTGACTATGTATGGTCAGAGCAGACATAAAGCAATTGCAATTTCAGTATGTAAAGTTGAAACACTATGGGATATCGAGAAAATCCTGCTATCAAATGATGGCTGCACAGTTGATGTATTTGAGAATTACTGTCTTAACCCTATGAACAAATTCTAGTCAAATCCATGTTATCTGTTTACTTCACATTGATGTTACTTTGTTCAGAAGTCAAGCTGTGTCGCATTGCCAGCCACTATGTCTTCCTGGTGCCCACAATCTTACACAGCAGTGTTAATTGCCTATAAAATGGAGTCCAGCACAACCTTTCGAACGTAAGCAAAAGATACTGTCCCAGCCTGCAAAGACCCTCAAAACAACTGTCAAGGATGCAAGCTTGATGCAGCTCAACAGAGTCTTAATCATAAAAATTAGGCTTGACAGTTTAGATGTCGACATTTAAGTCCATTTTCTCCTGCATTGAAGCACTTTCAGAAACAGAAGTCGTCCACTCCAACACATCATTTTGGCGTCAAGGGAAAGGTTTAGGTTCTGAGACCAGAAGAACCAGTAACTTATAGGTGATTTGTCTCACCTCTCCAGTAGCTCAGCACCCATTATCCCATGCTATCCCAGCCATACCCATAGGATTGTCACTGATTCAACTAGGACACGTATTTCAAAGTCATTCCAGTTTGGCTTAATGATGTCCCAAGTTGGCTTAAAGACACCAAGTAACAGGAATTTTTTTATTTCCTTAAAATGTTATATCAACCCTTAACTATCTTCACACTTAAAAAAAAAAGCCCAAGTGCACTCATAGGATGTGTCTGTGAGGAGACCTCCTCCTGTATCACAGCTCTTGCCTTTACTCATCTCATATGTCTCACCTGAAGTACCACAAGTGGGTTTGGAAGTTCTCTGTGGGTTGTACCAACCAACAAATATAACTAGAAAAATGTTAACATATTAATATGTTCATATGTTCATGTCAATATAGAATATATAGTATTAATAATATACTAATATGTTAATAGCAAAAGCAAACCGACAACTTCTTTAAGTCTTCTGTCTTGGTACACATTAGATTATCAAAACATGGTTGCCTACCAGCTCCCAGATAAGAAGAGACTTTAATAATAAACATAAGATTTTGTTGGGGTTTTTTTTATGCTTTATTGACTAATATTATGTAGTAACAAAGCCTTTTTAACAACACTTGAACATGAACAGTTGGAAGCTGAGGAAAATTGCTGCACTGCCTTAGAGAACACAGAGATTTCTTCTGACTTGCATGATATCCCCAGCAAACTAAAAATCAATTTTTACTTTATGTTTCCCCTAGGGGATTTATAGAGGTTTATAGACACAGCTCCAGCCTTAAAGCAAAACAGACGTGCAGTATTGCATCTTCTGGCCAACTCAGGGCTGCCTTCCTGCTGTGAGAATAAAGCATCGCAAAGCTTACAACCAGGCCAACTTGCTTAAGCAGTAAAAAAACTGGGAGAGAGAGGAATAAGCAGTGGCAGTGGGGTATGGCAGAAAGAGGATGTCCTAAGCTGAACCCATGGACAGAACTTTGTCTGGTTTGACAAAGGTATCAGTCAATCCTGCAAGGTCGGCAACCGCTGCAGAGTAGACTCTTCAGAGAACAGAACGGGTTTACGCCAAAGCAAGGAACCAACACAAAGAAATGACAAGCAACTGTCCAGAACTCACCACATACCAGCCATGAGAGCACAAAAAACGCATGACCCGCTTGAACAGGGGCTGTTCTGATTGTCTGTAACATCTCTGGCGCAGGCCAGGCAGCCACTGCCCCTGTTCTACGTGTTTTCAGCCAAAATAGGGATTTGACTCTCCTAGATACAAGCAGACAGATCCACACAATCTAGTACGTATGCTCCTCCAGCGGAGACTGCATCCTCTGCACAAGTGCCAACTTAGGCCAGGGCTCAAATCATAGAATCATAGAATTCTCCGACTGGAAAAGACCCCCAAGATCATTGAGTTCAATCACACCCATTATCCGCTAAACCACGTCCCTCAAAAACTCATCTACCCATTTTTTAAACGCCTCCAGGAACGGTGACTCAACCACCTCCAATGACAGTTCCCACAACGGAACTCCAAATGACAGTTCCCACAATGGAAGCCCAGCCAGAGCAGTAATGAACTCAACAAGGAGGGGGCAGCAAACTGCAACCACAGAAGCTGTTTGAGGCCCACAACTGCAGCAAGGGGAGGCCTTCGTCTTAGATCCAACTGAAGCAACTCCATTAAAAGTGACCATATTACAAATGTATAAAGAAGCTCAGGTGCGAGATACCATTTCAAAAGGGGTTACCAGCATTAAACCTGAGACTATCAAGTACATTCATAGAATCATAGAATCCTCCAGCTGGAAAAGACCTCTAAGATCATTGAGTCCAACCGCACCATCATCCGCTAAACCATGTCCCTTAAAAAATCATCTATCCTTTTTTTAAACACCTCCAGGGATGGTGACTCAACCACCTCCCTGGGCAGCTGTTCCAGTGCCTGACCACCCTTTCAGTAAAGAAATTCTTCCTAATATCCAGTCTGAACCTCCCCTGGCACAACTTATGGCCAATTCCCCTTGTCCTATCACCTGTCACTTGAGAGATCAACACTCGCTCTGCCACAGTCCCCTTTTAGGCAGCCGTAGACAGCGATGAGGTCTCCCCTCAGCCTCCTCTTCTCCAAACTAAACAACCCCAGTTCCCTCAGCTGTTCCTCAAAGGACTTGTTTTCCAGGCCCTTCACCAGTCTTGTTGCCCTTCTCTGGACGCGCTCCAACACCTCAATGTCCTTGTACTGAAGGGCCCAGAACTGCACACACTGCTCGAGGTGTGGCCTCACCAGTGTTGAGTACAGGGGTATAAAGTAATAAGAGAAAAAGCTCTCCTGTTCAGTGTCTGCATCAAAACACAGAGTTTTGTGAGGAGAAACTTGAGCAAAGAGGGGAAGCTTAACCACAGCTGTGCATATAGGATCACTCCTCAAGAGCTAGAACTGAACACTTAAAAGAGATTTTATCTTAGCAAAGGGCTTTATGGCTGCTTCCAATACAGCAAGAACACAGCATCCTTTTTTGCTGGATATTAGCATTTACTTCTAGCTCAGCTTTGGAAGGGCATGAAAGACAAATCTTAAGTTTTCAAACCGCTTTACCCAAGACTCAAGAATTTATACTCTGTTTTTTTGACAAAGTTTTGATGAAATAAAGTCAGCTACTCAGGGATAAAAGCACAAAGGTGACAGAGTGAGTTATCAGTTGGCAAACATGCAGAGACTAACATTCAAATTATAGATAACAATAAGAGTCAGATTACTGGCAAGCAGTCAAAGGCCCAGATGCCTTACCAGCATTTTCTGAGGAGAAAGTCAATACTTTAATATAGACAGAGTAAAACTGAGTATCTGATGAGTCTACTGCCTCAGTACAATTTTGAGGGTCCCCATCCTGACAATGTGATTATCACTTACCCAGTGACGCCGCTGTAATGTTCTGGCCAAATCTGGCAATCAGTCAAGCTTATGTACATCATGCTAGAGATTAAATTCCTGCTGATTTGACATAGCTGAAGAAGTGGGCCTGAGTGAACAGGGCCAAGTGCAAGGCCCTACACCTGAGTTGGGACAATCTGCGGTTTTGATACAGGATGGGAGATGACATGATGGAGGGCAGCCGTGAGGAGAAGGACTTGGGGGTGCTGCTTGATGACAAGCTCGACATGAGCCAGCAAAGTGCACTCACAGCCCAGAAGGCCACCCGTGTCCTGGGCTGCTTCAAAAGAAGCATGGCCAGCAGGGCAAGGGAGGTGATCCTCCCCATCTACTCCATTCTTGTGAGACCCCACCTGGAGTACTGTATCCAGTTCTGGAATCCCCAACATAAGGATATGGAACTGTTGGAACAGGTCCAGAGGAAGGACATGAAGATGATCAGAGGGCTGGAGCACCTCTGCTATGAGGACAAGCTGAGTGTTGAGCTTATTCAGCCTGGAGAAGACAAAGCTCTGGGAAGACCCTTATAGCGGCCTTCCAGTACCTGAAGGAGCCACAAGAAACCTGGGGAGTGGCTTTTTGCAAGGGCAAGTAATGACAGGATGAGGAAGAATGGCTTTCAATTGGAAGGGGGGAGATTCAGATCAGACATTAGGAAGAAATTCTTCACAATGAAGGTGATGAGACATTGGTACAGGTTTCCCAGGGAAGTTGTGGATTCCCCTTCCCTGGAAGTGTTCAGGGCCAGGTTGGATGAGGCTTTATGCAACCTGTCTGGTGGGAGATGTCCGTGCCCATGGCAGGGGAGTTGGAACTCAATGATCTTTAAGGTCCCTTCCAACCCAAACTATTCTATGGTTCTATGATTCTGTGATAGCTGGTGACTCTGCACCACTTGGGGACATAAAGAAAAGCAGCAGCTCAAGTCAGGAAAGGTCACCCAGGACATCAAGGTGAGAGGGGTTTCCAAACTTGGTGGGAATTTTAAAACAATCATATGGTATCTTTATCTGTAATCAACCTCACGTGTGTGTTATTAAACAGAAGTACACTACCGCATAAGAGCATATATCTGACAATCTGCATACCCTCTGAGCTTCCATCTAGCACATTAAATTCAATGTCCATCATATCCGTACTATGATAGGCTGTAGAGTAAATTTATGCCAATACATAAATTCATGCAATGCAGAGAAATTAAAGAGAGACATCACATGTGACAATACTGAGTTTATCCTCCTACTTCTCCAGCACTGCCAAGGATAGTTGCTATCCCAAATGCAAGAAAATGGATTTTGAAAATGTATTCTTTTACAAGAAAAAAAGGAATTTTAAGGCTCACTAAAGTTTCGTAACAACAGCACCAGGATTTTAGTTAACAGTAGTTCAATCAGACACAATGCCTATCATTTTACACATGGAAAACCTTTATCACCTTCTGATCCGTGTCTCTTCTGAAGAGGCACCTTCTGTAGTATTACATACATAGAAGGGCTGAATCACCAAAGAGGGATGGGGAATCAGCCCAAGCTTACACTTCCCTTTCATCCAACCCCCCCTTACTTTGAAATCAGTCAGTATTTGAACACCTTCAAAGATGAAAGGCTAACATGCTGATCCAGAAAATAAATGCTGCATAAAGGAAGTATCATACAAGACTGGGCTAAGATGCTCCCCGACCTTTGCAATTACCGTCATCCACAACCTTTACACTCACTTGATGACAAACCGTTATACTCTAGTGCCCCTCTTTCCTCTACAGCCTATGGAGGACAAAAGTGTCCACATCAGACCCCATAGCACAGTCTGGAGGGTGCAGGAGGGGGACATCTGGGTCCATTTCCAGGCAGGAAAGAGACACAGGGGACAGCTCTGGAAAAGGTAATATCCTTCTTATTCATATTTGTCCACAAAGCATCCTCCAAAGCCTTAAGGAAGTACTTAAGAGCTCTTTTGAACCTATGGGCACGTAGACACTGAGTAAGAAGAGTTGCCACTTATTTGCAGGATAAATTGTTACTTAAAATAGCTCTACCTAATGCAGGCATCATAGCCTCTGCTCCAAAAGAAGAATGAACCTTGAGAAGTCAAAAAAGCAAAATGATCTTCTCCTTGGCAAGAGAAACATGTTAGAAAAAGCCATGAGAATGGAAAGGCCAAGAAGAGGGATGCAGGATGGGAAACAAAAATTTTCTTCAGCTGCAAATAAATGGGCAACATCTCAGACAGCTAATTCCAAGAAGTCAGAGGCTAATCTTAACTGATTCTGTATTGAAGCAGGCCACTTCGTCAGAAACTCCGGAGATGCCAGAAACTGAAGCATAACACTTCACTAAACCTTTAATCTGTTCTAAAAGGGCAAATATAAGTCTAACCAAGCTTACCTCATGCATAGTAATTTAGCCTCTGATGTTGATAACAGCAAAGCCTTGCAGACAACATTATTAACCTCATCAAGTGCTGCCTGCAGCAGCTTGTCCAGGGGGCAAAAGACACCTCCCATGCTCCCCAGCATAACTGGTGCATAAATAAAGAAACTGGGGAGACAGAATGTACAAAAAAAACCCTAATCAAAAGCCATTACCACATTTCGAGGCTAAACAGAAACTGGAGAGAGAGATCCTGGCTATTCCCTGCTGTCCAGTATGCCTTCGTTGTGCATAGAGTTGCACAGTAGGGCTGCTGAGACAACCTTTGAGTTTTTACATTCTTGCCTTTAGGCTCTGCTGTCATTCCTTGTTCTTCTATTTCCTGGCTAAAACAATCCTCCACAGAGATCAAGGGATGACTAAATGGCTGCCACTTTTTCCAAAAAGTATCTCCAAAAACAGTACTTAGGGCTGTGCTGTAAGTTTACATCAAAGTCACGCAGAGCTGTTAGTCATCACAGGATTTTCTACCTTCCACTTCCAATTTCTGGTAAGGAAGTGCTGTATTTTCCGCTCACTGATAAAAGGTGAGATTGAAGAATGGGGTGTGTAAAATTTTTTTGTCCCCACTACATCATCGAAATTAAAGCACTGTGCCTACAGTATGATGAGGTTCGTGAGACACTGGCACAGGCTGTTCAGGGAGGCTGTGGATGCCCCCTCCCTGGAAGTGTTCAAGGCCAGGTTGGATGGGGCCTTGAGCAGCCTGGTCTGGTGGGAGGTGTCCCTGCTCACAGCAGAGGGGTTGGAACTGGATGGGCTTTAAGGTCCCTTCCAACCCAAACCGTTCTATGATTTGGTGCAAATAACCTCTGAGTACCGAAATTTAGATACCAAAAGTTCTCTTTTTGTTTGTTTGCCTTTCTTGTTTTCCTTCATACCCACTACCGTATCAGCTGTGACATGCTTCACATTCTCCATCATCATAATGTGTTTTCACAGGTACTGTGAAAGGGAACTGCACAAGAAATCAATACAGGTGGAACCAGCCGAACAGAGGCACATGAATTCCCAGAAACAATGGATATAAAGGGGAGAGGAGACTGTTTATGTCTGAGGCTGCTCCTAAGCTTCTTCAAGTGCTCACTCTCCATATGCACAAGGAGCAGTTACAGTCTTTTTCTTAATGTTCTGTTCCAGTAGCTCTCTATAGCAGCCAGGCCTGATGCCTTCCACTGTCATTAGTATCTGTGGCAACAGAAGGCCAGTGAATAGGCCACTTATGTAAGCAAGGTACCTGGGAAGGTCACAGGCTGCTCTGCTCTGCCCTGCCAGCCAGCCCCTCACAAGAATGCCGCTGAGCAATTTCTTCCTCCTCCTCCTTTTGTCCATTGAGTTTACTCTTTTGGCTAAGAGGTATCTAGAATGATAGAACTTCAAAGAACTATCCATTTACATTCGCTATTTTACCTGATTTCGAAGTTCAGATCATCAGAGGGAAAAGCGGAATGCAAGCTCAAGGATCCACTGACATCACATGAAGGCATTGAAAAAAAACCCAACCCGTTTAGCACAAATACCTCTGCTTACAACACAGCAGTATACTATGTACTTCTCTTCTGTCTGTTGGTCCACGTAGGCATACACACGAAATCATGACCTTGTTACCACCACTTTCACACAGTTACTCTCCATCTTACCATAGCCCGTCCTACAATTAGCAATTACAAGGAAAAAAATGTGGAGGGAGATGTTTTCTTGCTGCCTGCCCTGCAGGCAATGAAGCCTTAACGCTTCAGGTAAGAAGCAAGTAACTAAAGCAGATGTATCATTCAAAACAAAGACTTATGTAATGCAATAGTCCCTAGGCAAAGGCAAATAAAGAAGCAAAGTATAACAAACAACATAAACAGATTTGTTTTCCTAAGTTCTCCACTGAGGTTTTGGCAGCATTTTAATGTAAGCAGACAAAAAACACTCCTAAAATCACGACTTAACAATTAAAAAGACATTAAGACAGTGACAGAATAAACAGGAGCACCAAAAATAATGATTTTAAAACTAATTTGGCTATACTTGCATTTCAGTCAAGTGTATTAATAATAATCTTAAAGGGCAGGGATTAAAACACAAGCCAAACTATTTAAAAAACGTGAATGAGGATTTTGTTTACTGTAAAGAATATTTGCCCCACAGACAAACTGAAAATACCATCCTGCCAGGTATGACTTGTGTTAGCAGCCCTGCTGCTGCAACACTTGATGGACTCCTTGCAGCTCGGTGGGTGACAGCAAACCAGGTGCACCGTGGAGGCACAATGCCTGGCTGATGTTCGCATCCTGCTTCAGGAAGTGTGACACAAGTGCTTAGGCAATAGAAATCCCACATCTTTACAGCACCGTTAAAAGAAAAAAGGAGGTGGGAAAACCCATGAGCACAGGACTACCATGCTGTGATGGCCACCTTCCGTATACTGAAGTTGCTTCCCATCAGGGCTGGACCACCTCTAATATCAGGACAAGCTGAGATAGTTGGTGCTGTTCAGCCTAGAGAAGAGAAAGTTCCATAAAGCAGCCTTCCAGTACTTAAAGGGGACCTACAGGAAAGCTGTGGAGGGACTCTTTACCAGGGAGTGCAGGGATAGGACAAGGGCTAATGGTTTTAAAATGAAGGAGGGGAGATTTAGATTAGAAATGAGGAAGAAATTTTTTACTGTGAGGGTGGTGAGGCACTGGAATGGTTGCCCAGAGAAATCATGGAAGCCTGATCCCTGGAGATGTCTGTATCCTTCATTTAAGTCATTAACACCAGTTGCATGGCTTTCTTTGCCTTAACTAAATCTTTAATTCCATGTTCCTCGAGGCTTTTGTGTTGCATTCCTATTACTCCCTTTTACTCACTTTGGTACTAATTCAGTAGTCATGAGGATCATGCACAGATCAAGTTCTGGAACAAACCTCTGTGTTCACATTTATGAATTTAACAACTTCTCCCTAAACTCTCACAAGTCAAAAGCACCTCCCATACTAGGACAGGCTGAGAGAGTTGGGATTGTTCAGCCTAGAGAAGAGAAGGTTCTGGAGAGACTTCAGAGCCACCTTCCAGTACTTAAAAGGGGACCTGTGGGAAAGCTGGGAAAGGGCTCTTTATCAGGGAGTGCAGTGATAGAATGAGGGGTAGTGGTTTTAAGCTGAAAGAAAGGAAATTTAGGTTAGCTATTAAAAAGACATTTTTTACTGTGAGGGTCTGGAACAGGTTGCCATGGAAGCCCCATTCCTGAGGGGTTCAAAGACAGGTTGGATGGGACTTTGAGCAACCTGACCGGTGGAAGGTGTCCTTGCCCATGGCAGGGGGCTTGGAACTGGATGGTTTTTAAGGTCCCTTCCAACGCAAATAATCCTATGATTCTATGAGTTGCAGACTTCATTCCTCCTTATAATGCTGGTTAAAAGCAAGCAAGAAGATGACATGCACTTGGTTGACCACATGTTTTTTAAGTTAGAAGACAGAAATCTTTCTCTTCCTCTCCAGCAAGTTGCCAAATTATCCAAGCCACCCTGACAAAACCTCTGTTTGAAACCATCACCTGACTTACAACAAGGCCAAGGTGGAAAGTTACAAAAAGAGAGACACAGAATCACAGAATTGCTTGGCTGGAAAAGACCTTCCGGATCATCAAGTCCAACCATATCTGTCCACTACTAAACCATATCTCTAAGCACTTCATCCACCCATCTTTTAAACACATCCAGGGATGGTTACTCAAGCACCTCCCTGGGCACCCTGTTCCAATGCTCAATAACCCTTTCAGTGAAGATTTTTTTTCTGTCTATTCTGAACCTTTCCTGGCACAACTTCAGGCCATTTCCTCTTGTGCTATCACCTGTCGCTTGGGAGAAGAGACCAACACCCACCTCGCTACAACCTCTTAACCTCCTTTCAGGCAGTTGTAGACAATGATAAGGTCTCCCCTCAGCCTCCTTTTATCTAGACTAAAGAGACACTGTGCCTTCCTAAGCTCATGGTTGCTGGAGGGGGAGGAGGGAGAGCCGTCCCCTTCCTCTGAGAGAACCTCCCCATTTTGACAGTCTTAAGGGGAGCCCATTTTAGGCAGAAAGCCCTGCAGCCCAGGCATCTGAGGAGAGCACAGCAGCGATGCTCTGGCCATGCAGGTTCACAGAATCACAGAATAACCTGAGTTGGAAAGAACCCATAAGGATCATCAAGTCTAACTCCTGTCGCAGCAAAGGACAATTCCAACATTCACATCATGTGTCTGAGGACATTATCCAAATGCTTCTTGAATGTTGTCAGGCTCGGTGCCATGACTGCCTCCCTGGGCAGTTGTTCCAGTGTTCCACCACCCACTGCAAGAAGAATCTTTCCTAATATTCAACTTAAACCTACTCTGGCACATCTTCCTGCCATTCTCCCTGGTCCTATCATTGGTCGGTGGCTTGGAAAAGTCCAGGTCCTGCACTCCTGCCTGCCTCCCCCTCCTCCCCCACAGCTTCCCAGTGCTTCCCAGAGAGCCAGTTCCCAGCCCGCAGTTACCAGTGCTTCCCTTAGAATAATAGAATCGCCTGGTTGGAAAAGACCTTTGAGATCACTGAGTATAACCGTAACTGTCCACTACTAAATCATATCCCTGAGAAACTCGTCTACCTGTCTTTTAAACACCTCCAGGGATGAAGACTGAATCACTTCCTTGGGCGGTCTGTTCCAGTGCCTGACCAACCTTTCAATGAAGAAATTTTTCCTAATGTCTAGAACGAACCTCCCTAGCACAACTTGTGGCCATTTCCTTTCATCCTGTTGTCTGTCACTTGGGTGAAGAAACCAGCACCCACCTCGCTGCAACCTCCTTTCAGGCAGTTCTAGAGAGCAATAAGGTCTCCCCTCAGCCTCCTCTTCTCCAGGTTAAAGAGACCAGTGCTTCCCATAGAGCCAGTTCCTAACCCACAGTTACAAGTGCTTCCCGCACAGCCAGTTCCCTCCCAGCCCGCAATTACCAGTGCTTCCCATAGGATCATAGAATGGTTTGGATTGGAAGGGACCTTCAAGCCCATCCAGTTCCAGCCCCCCTGCCATGGGCATGGACACCTCCCACCAGATCAGGCTGCTCAAGGCACCATCCAACCTGGCCTTGAACACTTCCAGGGAGGGGGCATCCACACCTCTCTGAGCAACCTTTACCAGTGCCTCACTGCTCTCACAGTGAAGAATTTCTTCCTAGTGTCCAACCTAAATCTTCCTCCTTCCCAATTTAAAGCCGTCCCGTCCCCCTCCCCATCACTACCAGTACAGAGTCCGTCCCAGCCCGCAGTTACCAGTGCTTCCCATAGAGCCAGTTCCCGCCCCAGCTCAGCAGGCAGACCCCGAACGTGGTTTTCTTCCAGTGGTTCCTGAGGGTCGCCAGCACCTTCCCCGCCCTGGCCATGCTGTTCCTCGGGATGTGCCGGCGGGAAGCAGGAGATGTCGCCGCTCCCTCAGCCGCCCCGGCTCGGCTAGAAACTGCTCCCCCGGCAGCGCCGTTCCGCGACTCCTGGATCCCGGCACCGGCTCCCGATTCCACCGTGCTGGTCCTGGCTAGCCTGGCCCCCTCGCAGCGAGCGTGGAGCTGGGGAGATCTCATCCGCCCTGTCCATGACTCTGTGCCCCTACCTTGGGCGTCCCGTGCCCCGAGGTGCTCTCCGGGCATCCCACCACAATTTAATAAATTTTAAAAAAGTGTCCCAGGGAAAAGTTCTGTCACCCCCACCGGTGTCCCAGCCCTCGCAGCCTCCACCGTGGTTGTCTTCCAGCCCACGAGGTGACCCGCAGACACAGAATCGTAGAATGGTTTGTGTTGGAAGGGACCTTAAAAACCATCCAGTTCCACACACACCCCACCCCCCCCACCGCCCGCCATAGGCAGGGACACCTCACACTAGGTCAGGTTACTCAAAGCCTCACCCAACGGGGCCTTGAAAACCTCCAGGGATGGGATATCCACTACCTCTCTAGGCAACTCGTTGCAGTGCCTTACCATTCTCACAGTAAAAAAATTCTTAAGATCTAACCTAAATCTCCTCTCTTTCAGCTTAAAACCACTACCCCTCATTCTATCACTGCACTCCCTGATAAAGAGCCCTTTCCCAGCTTTCCCACAGGTCCCCTTTTAAGTACTGGAAGGTGGCTCTGAAGTCTCCTCAGAACCTTCTCTTCTCTAGGCTAAACAATCCCAACTCTCTCAACCGTCCTAGTATGGGAGGTGCTTTTGACTTGTGAGAGTTTAGGGAGAAGTTGTTAAATTCATAAATGTGAACACAGAGGATTGTTCCAGAACTTGATCTGTGCATGATCCTCATGACTACTGAATTAGTACCAAAGTGAATAAAAGGGAGTAATAGGAATGCAACACAAAAGCCTCGAGGAACATGGAATTAAAGATTTAGTTAGAGCAAAGAAAGCCATGCAACTGGTGTTAATGACTTAAATGAAGGATACAGACATCTCCAGGGATCGGGCTTCCATGATTTCTCTGGGCAACCATTCCAGTGCCTCACCACCCTCACAGTAAAAAATTTCTTCCTCATTTCTAATCTAAATCTCCCCTCCTTCATCTTAAAACCATTAGCCCTTGTCCTATCCCTGCACTCCCTGGTAAAGAGTCCCTCCACAGCTTTCTCATAGACTGGAAAGTCTCCCTGGAACCTTCTCTTCTCCAGGCATGGCCTCTTGCCAGCAAGTCTCAGCTACGACAAGATGCAAGGAGAGCAGGAGGCTTTCTGCATAGCGGGGAGAGTGGAACTGTATGAGCTTTAATATCCTTTCCAACCCAAACCATTCTATGATTCTGTGAAGTAACTGGAACTTGCTGTTTAAGCCCCATCAAAGAGATGACCCTGTGCACCAGGAGAAATGTCTCCAATCATGAGTGGAAAACAGATCATCCTTGCAAGAATAACATAGAGCTGTAAATAACATGAACATTCTGCCAGACAAAGGTGGACACACAACCAAGTGACAAGACCTGACCTCATGATGAGAAAAGGTTTGGGACAATCCAGTGGTAGTGGCCCCTTCTAGCGTTAGCTCTAGCAGTGTCTAACCCATGATGTCTGACAGGTGGTGAACAGCCTCAGAGATTTCACAAAAGTGCCAAGTGAAGGCATGCATGGCTAATCTTCAGAGAGACCCCATCTGGGTTCGGAGAGGGGCAATGAAGCTGGTGAAGGGTCTGGAGCACAAATCTTATGAAGAGCAGCTGAGGGAACTGGAATAGTTTAGTCTGGAGAAGATAAGGCTGGGGGAGATCTTATCATCCTCTACAACTGCCTGAGAGGAGGCTGTAGCGAGGTGGGTGATGGTCTCTTCTCCCAATTAACAAGTGATAGAATGAGAGGAAATGGCTTCAAGTTGCACCAGGAGAGGTTTAGATTGGATATTAGGAAAAATATCTTTACGGAAAGAGTGGTAAAGCATTGGAACATGCTGCCCAGGGGAAGTGGTGGAGTCACCATCCCTGGATCTGTTAAAAAAATGTGTAGACGTGGCATTTGGGACATGGTTTAATAGATGCGGTGATGTTGGGTTTGGATTTGATGGGCTTTTCCAACCTTAATGATTCTATGATTCAATGAAGAGAGGTGGTAGGCCATTCAAAATGAACCATTGCCTAAATGAGTGGTGTGAGGAAGCACTGCTTCTTTTGTTAGACCCCTCCTTGGCAAGGACCTGGGCTTGAAGACTCAGCGCAACAAGGATGTAGACTGAAGGTCAGGGTAATGAACATAACGCTGGACAGAATTTTTTTTTTCAAAATGTTTTTTCCCTCTTGCAGAATACCATTTGTAGCAAAATATGAGCATTTAAAAAACCCAGCAAAGTCAATAAAATTAATTCTGTAAAAAGCTTCCCCAAGTCCTTCTGCTTAATAATGTGTTGATAGGATGTGAGTTAGTAACACAAGGGGGCTGCTTGAGGCCAAATTTTTGATGCGGGGTATGCAAAACTCTGTTCTGCAAAAGTCTGTTCTGCAAAAATCAAGCTGATGCAGAAGATGGTCCAGAAGACATTCTGCTGTTATTTATAAGGAAAGCAAATTAACCCCTATGGTTTTATTTCCCTGCTGTGTTTTTGGTTTTGTTTTCATTTTGTAGAGTAAAAAATCAGGATTTGCTTTTCTAAAAAATAAAAACATTAAATGATCAGCTCCTGATGAATATTTCAGGCACAACCTCATCCAGTAGCCATCACTTCCTACTTAAGTATTCCAGGTTCATCTGTCCAGTGCATCTCAGTGTGGTGAGTATGTGCACTTGATGCACTGCTGAATCTTCCAGGTGGTGTGATTAAATGTCCTACCATTTTTTTTGGTGTTGTCCTACTTTTTGTGATGATTCAGGTGGTGTGGCCAACAGCTAACAGCAGCAATAGCAACAGATAGTGGTACTCTCATCCTGTTTCCTTAGCTTATGAAAAGGTTGTGTGCTGATAAATGCTTTTAAATTCATAATTCTCATGAGGTGCCACAAGTAATTTACAAGCATCTGTGACTTCCTATTTTGCAACCAAGTCTACTGAGTACAGTTGTTTTTATTAAAGATGCTTCCAAAACAAGCTTGAATTTTTAAAATAAAGCCTCTTTAGTATGCCAGTACATGTTTGGAGCAGTCAGAAAAATGCTTAAATATATGAAAGACCTGAATATCTCTAAAATGGCTGAATGGAAATTTTCCTGAGATTATATGCCTGAAAACACATCAGAGTTAGTATAAATGAGAAATTTCAGCTCAAATACTAGTTGTCTTTCAACATCCCTAGCAGAGGAATGTGATCCTGCTCTTATCAGGGTGGATGGACTGAATGAGCTGTCCCAGCCCACTTCCGCCGTTCTGGGATTGTATGACGTTACCTGAGAATTTGGGCTGGTGATTTTGAGATGGGGCTTTTTGAAGAGAACTGCCCTTAGAAGAAAGAAATACAAACAGAAATGACAGATTGTGCACTTCTCTCATTACTTGGCTTTACTTAGGATGCAGCGTCCATTCCAAAATCCCTGCTGGCAAACACATGCGTCCTAGTTTTTGGCTGGGACCATCTGATCACCCTCAAGGTAGATCACACCTGCCATGCTGCTGCATGTACCAGGTAATTCTCTTTCAGCTCTCCTAGTTTTCTGCATGTACAATGAAAAATGAGAGGATAAAGTGTTGAACTCAAACATCCTCTAGTTTTTGTACTGTACCAATTTTTAGGCCAAGTAAAATGACTGCTGCCTTTTTCAGAAGGCTGCTCAGAGGAGACTGGAATATGTGTTTTGTTTTCTTATGATTGCTAGAGCCATTGAAAAACTGGCTGCAACTCTAATACGTGACTGGCGATGTGTCACCACAAATTATCACACAAGTTGTATGTGAAGACAGGTGAGTGCCTCATCCTGGTTACCCATGCCTGATCCATTTTTGAAGAGCAATTTTTTATCATCCTGTCTTTACCATCAGTGCCAAGCTTGCTAGCAGAAGAAGCCCCATGACCATGCTTAAGGGACATATTTGTTTGTAACTTTAGGAAAGTCATATGCTCAACAATCTCAGGTCGCTTCTTAGAGAGCATGGGTGCAAGAGTAGAGGGTTTTTTTGCTGATACTTGGCAATGCCCTACAACTGACAAGGACAGAGAATGATTTAATCTCCTTTTCTGCCTAGCATAATCTGTCCTCAAGTCCTCACTTCAGCTAGCTCATCTAGGCTCCTGCTTTTTCTCTCATGGCTTTTTATTTGAGGAATGGGTTTGAACATATGTAGTCATTTTACTGAAGTCGATTGTTTCGTACTTGCTATGTGGTTTTGTGGTATTTCAAAATCAGGAACAGAAGTCCTGTTCATAGATGCTATTTAAAACTAGTGGCTTTCATGGTCTGAAAGCTAGTTCAAGCCATTCAAGCCATGTGGTCTATAGGTAAGCCTCATATGGCTGAATTGGGTGACCCCATCCTAAATTTCTGGTAAGTTCTTTATCAACACTGTACAAGGGCAGAGGAGAGTTTTTGCATGATGGTAACATGTGCCTGCGTGTGCATAAAAGAAAGCAACATTGCCAGTCCAATGTAGTTTTTCTGTCATCCTTACAGCAATGGAGAACTGAGACCCCTCTGCCAGCTGGTTATTCTGGCATTCATGACTCAGATCAGAATGGGTTGAGGGTATCAAACAGCAGTGCTGTCGACCATGTCTCCTGTCATCATGGTGATTGTGTGTCTTCAGTTGTTTACTTACAAGTAAAATGCAAATAGCTACTTGTGTTACAATTAGGCCAAATAGATTGCTCTGTAGGAGCTGCACGTTTGCCACACCAATGTAAGTCCATGTTCCTGCCAGACCCAGGCAGTGTTGTTTCTGGCTGTAGTCTGCAGACACCCACCCACCCACCTCTCCCTACCTCCCTGCTTTTTACATGTTATTAATATCCTTTTGGCCAGAGTGACAGGGGAGAGCATCTTCTTTTGACACACAACCTTCAAGCTTTTCTGCAGCTGACAAGAAATCCCCAGACTCTAGATCTCTCCATGCCTCTGGCCCAGCAAGGGAGGTATATATCTACCTCCAGGTTTCTCTCCCCACAAGCCTTGGGTGTAGGCTGGGCTGCAGAGACAGCTCTTTCTGCCCTGTCTGAGGGAGTTCCTGTACTAGCTGAAATTACTGGTGGGCTTCTCTGTTTCTCTGCTTTTGTTCTACAGGTTTTGCGTCCAGAGCCTGAAGATGTTTTTCCAACATGTGTCCCAGGTCCCTCTCCGTTTCTTACCATTCCAGCCCTGGCCATTATCCTGTGTAAGAAAGGGGAGTGCCGCAGCGAATGAAGCTAATCAGAGAAAGTTCCAGCCTGTGAGAGCAGGGAAAGTTCATGATGGATTCTCTTGCCCTTGTTTCCAGCTTTACCTGGAGGTGTGAGTCCCTGGGGTAGTTGTGTCTGCAGTCAGTGCCTGCTCCACTGGCTTGGAGAAAGATATGAATCACACTGGCAGGGTTTTTGGTTGGGTAACTCAGAGAATCTCTGCACAAGAATAATCTCTCCCCTTCCTCCTCTCCACGTTTTTCCTTGGCTCTTCTGTAACCAGAACACGACACGTGCTTCACCCTCCCTAGAAGGAAATTCAAGAGCGTGCCTAGCATATTTCTACAGCAAAACCCACCACCTTTATGCCCTGCCCCCTCTTCCCACGACCGAGCTATTACACAGAAATATTCCCTGATTCTCAGAGTTTATTAACCTTTCTTCCAAGGGAATGAATAGAGATATTCACAGCTTTTGAACAGCAGCAGAAACCCATTAAATTTCTCTGTGGCAATCTTGTCGGGAAATTGTTCCTTTAGTAGAGACATATTTCAGAAAGTTCTGCACTGACTACCAACCTATTTGAATCCAGTAAGGGCAGGCGCCACTGAGGCATTAGGGTGGTCAGCCATGGTCTCTAATGTAGCAGGGCAACAGGCAAAACATTCTCTAAGCTTGTGGTCTCAGAACTGGCCAGAGATAACAAGTTGTTCCCAGTACCAGTTAGATCTCCTCTGAGTCTGCTCTGAAAGAAGGAACACGGACAGTTGTCTGGGACTGGGATTTATCCATTTACCCAGCAGCACAAACCCCTGCACAGAAAAATTGTTAGCAGCTTCTCTGCTAACACAAGTCACCCTACACTCTGTTTATCAGTGAAGGTCTCAGCAAGAGCAACAGTGAGGATCAGTTTTTCATTACTGGTACAGGTTTCTGGCTTTAAGAAAGTCCTGCTGACCCAGGCTAAGATCACCCATCTCTCAGCTGATGCTGTTACTGTGGTGGTGCTGCCTATCAAGGGTCTCTGCATGGGAAGTAACACCGTACAGGGAGAGAGAGGAAAAGAGAGACAGCAAATGCATGGTGCAAATGTGCTCACAGGATGTGCAAGCCCCTCTAAGCAATCTCTATTTGGAAAGGAGGTGGCCATCATCCAACATGCTGGCAACAGCTAACACCTCCTGGGCTTACACCTGCAAGTGGATATTTTCACTTCTCCAGACAGAACCTGAGTGGGTGATTTGAACGGTGCCACTTGGGCATTTTACTTCTGGCAGAGGTTAATGCTCATTGTTTAATTAAAAAAAAAAATCAATTCATATTGTCTCCTTTTGTCCCTGTTCTACAGCTGGATGAGAGAGCAGGTAGGGAATTAAGGATTTTATACTGTTGCTTGATTTCAATTTCAGTATGCCCAGAAATGTGATGTTACATACCACTTACCCGTGTTTACATTAAGATATAGCCTTCCTGAAAATCCAGCTGCTGCCATATACCATCCTGGCTGTATCCTACAGCTGGATGATCTTATATTCAGAAGACCTCCTGAAAACTGATAATACATCTATAGAAAAGATTCATTTTTCACTGAGGCAGTAACATCCTAATCTATGGACCAGATGGAGTGGGGCCTTGGGCAATTGTAATCAAAGAGCAACAGCCGCAGTTTGAAGGAAAAAGAGATTCTCAGTTGGTTTCCTTTTAAATGCTCCCATTTTTGTTTTGACTCAATTGTGTGCATCATCGTGGCCACTGAACACATCTGGATGACATCTTAGATCATACATCCAGCACATTACTGTGTTTTCTCAAAGTTTCACTTCCAAAGTCAGTGGCAGTGCTCTGTGACGATGAGTCGTTTTGTCCTTGTCTTTAGGTGGAGTTGGGGGGAAAACCAGAATCAGTTGCAGGCAAAGGCGGGCTGAGAAAATCCATCACTGTAATTACAAACCACTCCCATTCCTCTTCACCAGCAAAATATCTTTGCCTCTGTAGCAGCTAGAAGATTAATTTGTCTTAGATTCTGGAGCACACAATATGGCCATTTAGGAAAAGTATAATCCCACTGAATTACCATAAATTTGTCTGGTCGGTTCCTGCCAAAAGATATATCCCACATCTAATACTGACAATGACCTTTGCTTATGAATTGTTACTGGCCATTTCATCAGTCTGTGAAATAGTTCTTTATGTTCTCAGGTGTTACTGAATGCATCATTGTACTTTGATTATTTCTTCAAATTAGTTAAATTAGAATAAAATCTGATAGTCTGCTTTTTCATTGTCTCCCAGCTTTCAACTATTTCATAGGTCACCTTTTTAATTGTCCCTTGTTCCTTGAGAAAAATGTTGCTAGACTTACATATCCTGACATATATTCTGTTTCTTTATGTTTTGGAAGACATGTCAGAGTTCTTCCAAACATGTTTTCTGCATAAACTCTGTAGCTTTCTCAGTAAATGTATTTCAACAAGTGCTGTGGCTAGTTTGGATTTTGTACGGTCCTACGTTGCCTTTATCTTCCTTCCAGGGAGTAACTAGTGATATGGTTTTAAAAATTGTTGTTGTTTTCTTGTTATTAATTGACATGCTAATTATGATACAGACATTGCTTTTGAATTCCGTGCTGTTTCTTTCGTTGCACTCAATGTATTTTTTTTTTAATTCCTGTCACATTGTGATCTGGTGCCAGTTCAAAGATTGACTTTGCTTTTCATGCTGTTTAGACTTTTTTTTCACTTAATATGTGGCTTTAAATATCAATTTTAAGATGATGCCGAGCACAATGTAAGACTCTGGAACTTGACTAGGCTTGATTAGGATAGTCTTGTATTTTATACTAAATAAAAGCAGTTTGAGCCACAGTTACTAGCCACTGCTTAATAGCCATGCTCTCCAAATGCACCTGCATTATTGACTCCATTTACGTGACATCTTTGCTTACTTTGTTTTCTTGCTTCACCTCTCTAAGAAGAGATGGAAAAAGTAATTTAAATACTGAATACCATAAGGTACCTGAAGTAAAGTAAATTAAGGGAATACCATGACTGAAAGAGTGAAGTTGTTAAACTGCTATCAGGAGTTTTACTATTAAGAATTAACAGTGAAGATAAGCTTTGCCAAGAGCAGAAAACTCTTGGTCCAGCACAAGTCTTGCACAGCATGACCAGGGCTCTGACGTTACTGATACATGGAGAATACCAAGTTATACAAAAGAGAAGTCTCAAGATGTCAAACGTGTAAACCGGTTTATGTATTTATGCCACAGTAGCAGGTAATGTAAGCTGGGATTATGTCCACTATGTGACAAAGATTCAAGGAGTACAAGGTATTACATCTCTTTACAAAAATGTGTGAATACCAGCAGAAGGAATATACAGGATGGATAAAGAAAACAAGGAGAGCACCATTTGCTCAGATAAAAATTATATAGCAAAAATGCACAATGCAACAGTCAAGTATGAAATGGTCTCTCTGGAAGAAAATAGGACATTTTTTAACTGTTACACAAAAGCAAATGTGTTACCAGAAATACTTTTAGAAGACTCTTGCAGGAGAGACACATACAGGAGAAAGTAAATAGGAAAAACAGCATGGACAGTGACGGGCTTATTAAGCACAAAGAAGTATGAGAGCAAAACTGGAAAATAAATGGGACATATATTGGAAAAGGCATGATTTGTAATACTGACCCAGGAAAGATCTCAACTGAATATAGAGCAGACCTGGAAGAGTCCTCTTCCTTTCCCCTCATGCTGCTGCCTCCTCCTTGCAATTCTTGTCTTTGTCAGAAGCAAAGAGGAGATTTTAGTAGGATCATTGGATGGAGGATTTTAGAACAGGTACCATCATATTCCTTTTTGTAGTGACAAAGCACCGTGTTTTCTAACGTCAGAACTGCCAGGACAAAGCTAAGCAAATGAAGCAGAAAATTCTAGGTAATGCAAATAATGTATGAATAAATGACATCATTAACACAAAACGTTGAATGAGTGGATCATGGATGAGATGATAGAGGAAAGCCCATCCACATAGATGATGAAAATGTGTAAAGATTCATTGGGAAGGTTGGTAACATAGAAACATTATTCCCTAATCTAACTGCTCGCAGCAACCACCTGGAGCACTGCTGCATGGTGATGTTTAATGGATATGTAATGTCAATATTAATACAGAGTCTGAGAAAATGAAGAGGTTGATTAGGGGACTCTATTCCAATGGTTCACAGCATGAGAGTTAAGTTAGCACTTATTTCTCCAAGGACACTGTTAGTGGTGCTGCAAAGTTATGCTCAAAGCTGCAAAACAGTGACTTCTGTGCCTCGGATGCCAATGAAATACAATGTCAGCATGTTCTAATAAATAAATATATTTTGGCTTTAAATACAGAAGACAGTGTTTGCTGAAATTGGGCATGTCACCCTCACTAAGATGGTTCTCACCAGTTCCTCCTGGGAATTACTTCTTGTAGTTAAATGCACAAGCTGGTAGGCATTTGGGGCACCCAAACCCATTCCCAGCTACCTATGCATAAATGCAGTAGGTACAGCTTAGAATTAGATTTTGTGTTTAATGACCTGACTTAGAAAAACAATTGACCAAATATCTCTGCCTACTTTGGACAAAACACAGTCTGTGATTGCCAGAGATACAGCTGAGGGTGAGACCATGGAGAAAATAAACAAAGTAATTAGCAGAATTACTATTTAATATTATGTAGGAACTCTCATTAGTTAAGATCAAAATGAATGTGTGAAGGTCCTTCAGGGACCGAAAAATCTAAGTAAAGAGCCAGGAAAATATTCCACAGACCTTTAGAGGCACTGAGGAAGCTGGTAAAACTCACTATGTATGTTGAATATGCAGGCAATTTAGATGGTTCATTTGGATGATGGAGGGCAAGCTGGAGAGCTGCGTATCTGCTCTGTGTGTGTATGCGAGTCACCATCACTTTAGGAAAACAGTGGAACATTACCAGCTGTGTATTTAGTGGAGATTGTCACTTCCAGATGAGTTATCATCTCCAAAAGCAAGAAAGGAGAGAGGATGGGGGCAATGTCTCTGTTGTTTCATCCAGGAGAGGTGAGCAGCCACAGAATCTGTGTGTTCATGGCTATGTGACTGCTTTGTCCCAAGCCATCACCACAGATCCAAGCAGCAGCAGCGGCAGATTCTTCGCACTGATGCTGATCCTGAAATGTCGCTAAGCATTGATTTAGAAATGAAGATATGGTCTTAAGACTACAGCTTTGATGGCCAAGTTTTGATGGCCTGTCACTGCTGTGCTGTCAGGCTTTTCTTGCTGTTACACACAGGCAACAGGAGTTGCAGAAGATGTAATCCAAAGCTCTCAAAAGCCAGGCACAGTTTGATCACTTGGACTTCTCAAAACCTCACAGTTCATGACCCGACGTATTTACAGAGTCACATGTGACTCCTATAAATACATTGGGTCATCTCAGGTGTGGGTGTTGAGTTTCACCTCCATCACCACATCCTGGGCTGTGGGGAACCACAGCTGCTTCCCACTCACACCCTCTGCAAGGCTTTGTCCCACAGCCTTGCGAGTGGATAGGAGAGCCTGGGCCAAAGATCAGACAGCAGACGTTTCACCATAATGCAGTGTGTATCCTGGTAATTTGGGAATAATTGCATCTTAGGTTAATAGCCATTCATCTCTTTCCTCACCAAGTTTATTTACTCCATGACAAAGTTACTGTGTCTTAAACAGAAACTACCCTCGAGTTGTCACCTAATTATCCTCTCATAATTCTTCAAATCTGTTTTGTATTACCAGTAATCTTATTACTACAACTGCAACATTCATTAAGCAAACTGAAGACAACAAAAATACATACGATAATAGCAATTAAATTAAGTTTGAGACTCACAGTAAATGATGGATAATTCTGGAGCAGATTGCTCTCATAGATTTTTGCCCATTATTTTCAAAGAAAAATGTAAATAGCTCAAGAAAATCCTATTTCAATTATGGGGTTCTTTTCTAGAGTCTGGTCATTTTATGTGACCCAGTTACAACAAAATGGCACAATCAGGACCAGAAATGGTCATGGAAGCCTCCCCTTGTGAGTGAGAGACCTCTCAGCAGAGACAACATTGCTGGATTCCCATGACTAATACCTGTCCCTGTACAGGCCAGCCTGGGGGGGCTGACAGAGAAATGGTGAAGCTGAACTCCATGACAATGATCCAACATCTCTTGGGTATGTCAGATGCTTCCATTTGACATACTGGATGGTATTGCACGGGACTAGGAAACCATCAATTTCTTCTTGACACATAGAGGCACCTCATGTTGCTCTGAGCAAAGTAAAACCATAGAGCAGTTCTGTGCCATCAAGGTTTAAAAGATCTGGGGCCTGACCCTCGGCTTGTGAAAGTAAATGGAAATGCATTCATGTTGAGCAGACAGCTAGATTTTCAAGCTGTGGTTGCCTATCAGACATGTCAGGTTATATTTAGCTCTGTTACACCTGCACAGAGTCATTTGAACATGTATCAAAACAATTCCCATCCCTAGCTTTGATCCACACTGTGTAGTCCAACAACAGATCCTTATTTGTCCCATTTTGTAAAATAACTGCTGACAAGTGTAAGGATTTTGTTGGGGTTTTTTTCAGCTTCAAATTCTTGAAAATATATTTGGAACATTTTATGGGTACATTGCACACCTGATGGAAACATTTATGACTGCTTCCTCTCTGGGTATATCAAAAATATCCTCATCCAACTTCACTATTTTTATCAATTTCTACTCTTATACTTAATGCTCATTCTCGCCTGGAGATTGTTTTTCTGAGTATCACAGATGGGTTTGTGACCTCTTTGGTATGCTCAGCTGAATGGCTAAAAAAGAAATCCATCCCTGAGGTAGAGTAGGCCCCATTTAATCAATGTGTGTGTGTGCATGTGCAGATTACTGTGTGAGAGAGAGCCAAGGCAGAGAGAGGTACCTAGATTTAATTTGGACTTGGGAAAGGTTATTGGTCATTGCTTTTTGTGCTGGCCCAGTCCCTTTTTACTTTGTATTCCTCCAAATAATTGAAATCCCTTTTTGTTTCAGTATGGAAGTTTGCATTTACCTCAATAATTCAGTATTACTGCTGCAAATATAGTAGAAATACAGAGGTATTATGTTCCATTTTTCAGGAAACTGAGTAAAGGGCAAGAAGTAAAGGGGTTTTTTTTGAAAAAAAATTACAGAACTCCCCTAAGTTCATAGATAAAGAATAAAATGAGAAGTTGGAAGATAACATGCCACTGCTGCTGGTATAACTACCTCTAAATCCCTTATCCTTTCCCCATTCCTGTTGTGTGACCCTCCTATCAGGGGTACTCTTGCCTATGAGTATTTTCCTGTGTAGAAATACATCACAGATGATGTATGCAGCCAATTTTAGGAGAAACAAGGGGGATCCTAGGCCACAGGATCTCCCACTACGCTGCTAGAAGCCACATACAGCATACAAGGAGGAACAAGAGGTCGAAGTTTCCCCTCTGCTCAGCTCCCTCATAACTCATGTACTGCGTTGCACATTGCCAGCATTTGTTCTGCTGAGATGCTGCCTGCACTCAGTCAGAGATGCAAAAATGCAATCAACTTAAAATAAAACACCTGAGTGCACCCGTTTTAGCTCTGTGGTTAGGAGTGATCCATCAACCCAGTGCTCTGCCTGGCTGAAGATTGCACTCAGGACCCTGTTTCATCATCCTCTTGCTTGGTGACAGGACACCTTTACTCTGTCCAGGGCTGCTGAGGAGAAGAGATGTTTATTTTTCCAAGAGAAGAACTGACCTCCAGCACCCTCACAGTGCTTAATGGGGGCAGAATATGCAGGAAATCCTTTCCTAGCAAACCCTCCTCAGGGCTGCAGGGGAAGCAGGGACAAAACAGTACCTCCCAGCTCTCAACGTGGTTCACAAGCTTGGAAATGAACCACAGAACTGGAGATCAGTAATGTGTTTCTTCCTGGCTATTTGTTTGATGCAGTGGAAGCTAAATAGCAGACCCTTGGGAACGGGGTTTGCCCTTAACCTCCTGTGATCTCTGTGAGCAAAAAGGCAAGTGTTTTCCGAGCTGGCAGGAGTGGATGTGACAGCAAAGGAGAAATGAGAGGGGAAGGAGAACGAAGGACTGCGCACAGAGGTGATACCCTTGAGGGCAGAGCAGGCTAGCTGAGACCTTGGCCTGTTTGCAACAGCATGTGCTATTTGTGACTGGATACAGGCAGCAGTGAAGCAGTAAAAGGTTTTTATTTAAGGTGCTGACACTTCAGGAGAAAACGAGAAAAAAAGAGGTGCTAAAAGAAAAATACATTGCTTTTCATTCTTCTATCCTCTCGCTTCTTCCTTAAATTTTATGGGATGAACTCACTCAATTTAAGTACTTGTCATCAAAGGTGTGACAGGACAATCAAGAGCCATCCACAGTGCTGGCTGAGAAAACTGCCTGCACTGGAAGCCAGCTCAGCCCTGCCAGGGGTAATGCACTGATCCCCTCCATCTCCTTCCCCTTATCCACGCACACCAGGCAGCAAACCTGGTGCACAACATCCTGCACCCCCATTATTGTGTCCTGCGAGCCCCCAGGTCACAGGAGTGCACTCTGCATTCAAGAATAGATGGGGGTATTGAGAATAAATATGTGATTCAGATCTAGCTGTGTGGAGAAGTCACAAGGCTGGTGGAAATTAATTTGTTATTACTGGCAAAATGGCAAAAACGTGGCTCTGGGACTGTTTTATGCAGACTGGGACTGTGCCACCTGGCAGCATTTGTATCAGCACTACCTTAAGTAGCTTTCACAATAAGCCCTTGCAGTTATTAGCCTTTGTCCCTACTTAACTGGTGGGTAAAGCAAGGCAAGCAGATGGGTTGTAAAGTCTCCTGCAAGGCCGTTCAGGATGGCGCTGTTACAGCAAGAGGAGGGAGGAAAGCCTGGCTGACTGCCCATCCTGAGACACAACTGCCTTCTGGGCATCTGCCTGTCTCTGCAGATATGTTTCAACTTGCCAGGTTTAGCTTCAGATCCTGCCTCAGATAGTATGGATCTCTGCTCTGACCACGAATGTTTCTGTATCATCCTCCCTGGTGGGCTCCTTTTCAGAGCTCAGACCCAGAGCAAGGACATCAACAACTGCAGAGCCTCCCAGCTGGAATGAGGAGCCTACGTGATGCACCTTTGGCAGAAACAGCAGTGACTGCTGTCATGGGCAAAGGTGTCATCCAGGACACAGAGCTGCTGCTGCCACCTGCGTCCATGGACTTGGCTGGGCCTCCTGGGAAACTGTGCATCTTCATGGAAAAAGCTGAACTCTGAACATAGTATTTTTATCCTGGTTTCCTAAGGAAATGAAGATTCTGTCACTTCATGTCTGCCCATCTGTCACCATCAACTACTGAATCCACTGGCTACTTGTAAATGAGTTTGATGGAGCGTTAGAAGTCTCAAAATTGTTTAGATTTCTAATTGTGAAAATCAGTAACTGGGAAGAGATGAGAAATGCAGGTAATGTGTGAATCTCCATCTGACAGAAGGGAGGGAAGGAAGGATTCAGCAGTCACCCATTCTGTTTGAAAGCTCCATATAAGCCTCAGCACACGGTATTTCTTGCCACAAACATGGTGGGCAGAGAATTCCCAAAGAGAACTGTGCTGATTTTGGCTGGGATAGAGTCAGTTTTCTTCATGGCAGCTAGTAATGGGCTATGTTTTGGATTTGTGCTCGCAAGAGTGTTGGTAATACAGGGATGTTTTAGTTATTGATGAGCAGTGCTTAGACAGAGTCAAGAGTTTTTCTACTTCTCACACCTCCCTGCCTGTGACGAGGCTGTGGATGTACAAGGAGCTGGGAGGCAACACAGTCAGGACAGCTGATTCCAACTGACCAAAGGAATATTTTACGCCATATGATTTCATGCTCAGCATATAAAGGCAGGGGAAGGAGAAGGAAAGGGGGGACACATTCAAAGAGATGGTATTTGTCTTCCTAAGTAACTGTTACACAGGATGGAGCCCTGCTTCCGTGGGGATAGCGGAACACCTGCCTGCCAATGGGAAGCAGTGAATGAATTCTTTATTTTGCTTTGCTTGCGTGCGTGCCTTTTGCCTTAAACTGTCTTTATCTCAACCCATGAGTTTCCCCACTTTTACCTTTCTGATTCTCTCCCCCATCCCACTGAGTGGGAGTAAGAAAGCAACTGGGTGGATCTTAGTTGCTGGTTGCAGCCAAACCACAACAGAAAGAGACGGGTTAAATGAAGCAGAAACTGCAGCCTGTCAGAGACACCCCAAATGGGAAACTGAAAACTCGACACTTCATTCAATTCACAGAGCAACTTGTTTCACTCTCAACCTGTGTTTCTCTTGACAGGTTTTCAGGACTCTTGTAAGAAAATACAACAGAAAAGGAGAAAATCTACCTTGCTGCGAAGAAGGATATTCAGTTTTGTGTCATGTTTTACTTGCCAGTTGAGGATATGTGTGTGCTCACTTTAATTTAAATAAAGTTTATTTAACCATCTGAAAGCATTGAAGTACTAAGCAGCTTTCTGTGTGCAGTGGTTTCAAACATATATGACCAACTCCAAACGTCAACTGTTACTATGAAAGCTTTGCCTGTGCGTTTTATTTCCTCCTCTCACCTTTTGGCTGCCTTCGCTTTTCCAAAAGGCATGCTCCTTATGGCAGGGTTTATTTCTCCCTTTATGTTCCTGCCATGTATTTTGATTATTGCTGCGAGCAGTTAGTGAAAGCCAAATCAAGATCCACAGTACCTCCGGTTGTCCTGTTTAATACCTCCCCTAATACCCACCACCACCTTTGACTGAAAGGGTTGTCTCCGGGAACTTGAGCAGGGGGTGACAGTGGCCCAAAGCTTAGACTCTGTGACCTCTCTCCAACTGTATCTGCTGGCAGTAAGGCTCCCCTGCAGCTGGGCATGCCCTTGGGCCACTGCCTCCTTTCCTGGTCCAGAGCTGAGCATTGTCAGAAGGCTTTTGCTGTCACAACCAACATGGGCTTCAACTCTGAGCAGTCAGCTCCAGGTGAGGTCCTCACAGCCAGTGACAGCCACTTTGAATTTCAGAACTGAGAAGACCAAGGGGTTATCCAAGCATGGGAAGAAATCACAGGGAATTAAGCAAAGGGAAAGTGTAGTTTCTTACCAAGAAGCAGTCAGTGGCCAACATTTGCAAGTCAACAGCTGACACAGGATAGCAGAGAGAGGGTGGCCTAGGCATGCTAGGGACCCTGGGGCAGCATGGGCCGTGCATGGTGAGCTGTGGGGCGGCAGCAGCCTCAGCTGCTTATGGCTGGGGATGGACTGACTGCTTTGCTTGGTGTGGGTTAGCAGGCTGATAAAATCATTGCTTGAGCTGCCGTGGTTCTTCCACTGCTGTCTGATGCAAATGAACAAGACCACACTCCCCCTGAGCAGGGAGGGAATGAAAATTTTAGTAAATGTAGCTTGTTAGGCAGTCTGGTTTTCGTTTCTGCAGGAAAAGAGCTCAACCATGACTCTTTAGAGGGCCCCCAGGGAAGAGCCCAATAATGTAACAGAATAATGAGTGTTGAACTATGAAAGCATTTTATTACCAGCATCTTCAAGTCATGCAGCCTCAAACTACTGCAGTTATCATGTTCTTCTGACAAAAAAGGTCACTGTGAGATTATCCTGCCTCTGAAACAGCGGTTGCATTTCAGTGAGAGGGTCCTCGTTCCTGTGTTGGCACAAAGCATTAGCGAATGTACCAAAGTGAAGTGAAAGCTGCACTTTTGGGTGATGCTCAGGGACAGAACAAGGGATTTCACTGATCTGAAGAAATGGAGTTATTGCCCCTATCCCTCCAGCTGACCTGCCAAGGCCCCATGGCATTGCAGAGGAAGCTGATGGGCAGATTTCTCTCTTCTAAGCTGAATTCTCAAAATATTCACTACTTTGCTTCCTAATTTAGTAGTTACTTCCCTTCACGACCATGTGGAGTCTTGAAAAGATGGAGGTTTCTTTGAAGGCAATGGTGCTAATTCAAAGCAGGAGTTGGGCCATGAGAACTGAGTGCTTCTGCTACACTTCCAAAACTGCTGGAACTCAGCACAGTGGGGAAGCAGAGTCCATGTAAGGCAGCCTCAGCTCTTGCTTTTCTGACTGAGGCAGCCTAACAAGGGCACAGCAAGCCTCTGCTCTGCCACAGGCAGCTTGTGTGGTTCTGAGTTATTCTAATCCCTCTGCCCTCTGTTTCCACTTTGGTGAACTACAGTTAATGAGTCTTCTCTTGTCATTCCCTTGCCACTGCCTGCTTGTCTAGCTGGATTGCAGGATCCTGTGCAGTGGGTGCTACCGCACTGCCCAACATCTCCCCTCATGCCAGAAAGCCAGACTCCAAGAAGAGCAAAGCAGCCTGCAAAGCACTGTGGAGTGGGTACTGCGGGGAGCAGCAGTGCACTGGGGAGTTTAAATTCAGCCCTCACATGCCTAATGGAAACCTAATATTTTATGCACAAATCTTTCCTGAAGTCAGGCCACTCTCTGCAGCACAGGCCCTTTCACAAGACTCTCTCTAGCTCAGCCTTCAAGAAGCAGCCGGCTCCATCGGTTCAAGTTCTTTTTCCTCCTTTCCAGTACAAGTGCTGAGCAGCTGAGCCCTCTGCCCTGGAGGCCAGGTGCCTGAGGCCATCCCTGCCATCACTGCCAGGCACCTGCTTTCTCCTCTGCCACAAAGCGAGCTCTGCACGCTTCCGGTTTTAACACCAAACATTGTCTCTGCTGATGGCATAGAGTAAAGACTAGAACAGCCCCTGCCATTGGTGTTTGCTGCTAAACCAGAGGTGGACAGCTGGGTGAGCAGCTGTGCCTGGTGGCTTGGGCAGGAGTAGGCAAGAGAGGAGATTTTTAATTGAAAGGTTTTTAATCTTTCATGATGCTGAACATACCACTGTACTGCCTTTGATCCCTCCATGCCTTGGGGCATTGCCAGGTACTTCACCAGCCCGCTTGTTTTCCCCCCCCCCCCCCCCCCCCCACTCTCCACTTTGCCCTGCAGACTTTATTTGCAGGAGCAGATGGGTCACAAGCACTGTTAATGCAAGCAATTTGACTTGAAATATGGCAAAACTAGGTATATCCTCTGAGTTCTGAGTTTAGTACACCACCAAGATTTCTCATGTCCTCAGGCATCAGTGACAGGGAAGAGGTCAAGGAATTTATGGTAGTACTGATGAAGTTTTTGACAGAGTATACTCTTTCATGCTCCTCCCTTCCTCCTTATTTACTGCAGCTAATATTTGAAACAGCACCTCTTTGGGGGCAGGAAGGACTCCATCCTGAGAACCGCAGGAGATGGTTGTTGCTACAACCGAAAGTCTGTTTCTAAAAACTCATCAGCTCAGGAAGAATCATCAACTAGAAAAACAGCCCGTGGCTTAGAGGGGAGCACTCTGTGCTGGGTTAGGAATTGGTTGGATGGCCGAGCCCAGAGAGTGGTGGTGAATGGTGTTTCATCCAGTTGACGGCCGGTCACCAGTGGTGTCCCTCAGGGATCGGTGTTGGGTCCAGTCCTGATTAATATCTTTATTGATGATCTGGATGAGGGGATTGAGTCCATCATCAGCAAGTTTGCGGACGATACCAAGCTGGGAGGAAGGGTTGATCTGTTACAGGGTAAGATGGCCCTACAGAGGGACCTGGACAGACTGGAGAGATGGGCCGATTCTAATGGGATGATGTTTAATAAGTCCAAATGTTGGGTACTTCATTTTGGACACAACAATCCCATGCATAGCTATAGACTGGGGATAGAGTGGCTGGAGAGTAGTGAGGCAGAAAGGGACCTGGGAGTGCTGGTTGACAGGAAGCTCAACATGAGCCAGCAGTGTGCCCAGGTGGCCAAGAAGGCCAATGGCATTCTGGCCTGCATCAGGAATAGTGTGGCCAGCAGGACCAGAGAAGTTATCGTCCCCTGTACACAGCACTGGTCAGGCCTCACCTTGAGTACTGTGTCCAGTTCTGGGCCCCAAAGTTTGGGAAAGATGTCAGGATGCTGGAGTGTGTCCAGAGGAGGGCAACGAAGACGGTGAAGGGGCTGGAGCACAAGCCCTACGAGGAGCGACTGAGGGAGCTGGGGCTGTTTAGTCTGAAGAAGAGGAGGCTCAGGGGAGACCTAATTGCTCTCTACAACTACCTAAAAGGAGGTTGTAGTCAGGCAGGGGTTGGTCTCTTCTCTCAGGTGACCGGTGACAGAACTAGAGGGCATGGACTCAAGCTTTGTCAGGGGAGGTTTAGGCTTGATCTTAGGAAAAAATTCTTCACTGAAAGGGTGATTGGCCATTGGAATGCACTGCCCAGGGAAGTGGTGGAGTCGCCGACCCTGGAGGTGTTTAAGGGGAGAATGGATGAGGCACTGAGTGCCATGGTTTAGATGATGGGTTGGTGTTGTGTTGGGTTATAGGTTGAACTTGATGATCTCAGAGGTCCTTTCCAACCTTGTGATACTGTGATACTGTGAACATGTCACCTGGCAGGATGGCTTAGGTGTCTCCTTATTTTTGACTGTCAGGTCTTGATAGGTACAACTGTTAAATCAGGCAAAAACAGCCAACACAGCCAATTTCAATATTTAACATCATACTCAGCAAAATAATCACGTGTTTAAAAATACTTTGTCTGTGGGTTTTTTGGTAATAGTTTAGTTCTAGATAATTCACTTAAAACTTATTGGTTAAAAAAAATAAAAGTTGTGGTTTTGTCTTTCATTGACTCTTTTGCTTTTCCTCTGCTAGGACAGTTGAAAGTACTTTTGTCCATTCCTCTAAATTTCTTTTTATATATTTCAGGTAGTTTTTATACCTTTACACTTGTTTTGAATACCCTGATTTTTGAGTGTTCAGCCCAGGACAGCTGCAGCCTTACTCTAGTTGCACACTCAAAGCTGTTTAGCAAATGTGTGTCTGATTTGGTTTTGTTGGCCTGAGGACACAAAAGCAATGAAGAAGCACTAATATCAGTGTAGCGTTGTGCCTGCCAGGTTTCCCGAAGCCTGTACAGCTGAGCACTGAAAACCCAACAGACTGTATTTCATATTGGATTTTGTTTATTTACTGGGGGAAGGTAGGGGCTAAAGTACTGCGATGTCTCTACACATTTCAATCAAATCACAGACTTCTGTACATTAAGTGGTTCCGAAAGGGATTAATGGTGTTAGAGTACATGCAGTTCCCAAGGCTCCAGCAGGAATCAATCCCTTCTGTGACAGACTGAAAATCCTCCTCATAAATAGTCAGGTTGAGATACTCGTTGTGTTCGTAATGTTTTGCATCGTGTTTCTGATTGGAAGCCATCTAATCATTATTATCAGGGTTTTTAAAGAGTATTTCCAATACTCCACAGTTTAGAGGCCATTCAACTTCCAGTTCTGCTCTTTGTCCTTCACCCTTCACCTGGGCATGGGGTGGTGAGAGGTGTCCACCCCTGCTCCTGACACAAGCAAACACAACCACTTAAAACACACAACATGATTTTTTTTATTTGTTTAATCAGTTTACATTCCACAATTGACAGTTTACTTATTTATTTATTTAATTTTTAATTTTTCCATGAACAAGTTGTTTAGTTAGTTACCAGACAAGATTTTAATCAATGGAAATACGGTATTCTGTGCCAATCTGGATAAAATCAAAACCAAACAAAATTAAAACAAAAGGAAAATCATAAGATGTAGCCAGTTTTTCAGCAAAGGCCTGTGATGCTTTCTGTGGCTTTTGCCTTTCAGAGTTACAGGGATTTGGTCGTTCCCCCTGTTAGTTCCCTGATCCCAACCCTGCTACTAAAATTATCCTCCAGGACCATGGTCCTGCAAACATCGATACAAATACGCAAACACCCGTATGTTGGCAGATTAGCACCTTGGGTTAACGGGACAAGAATATTGGGTTTTTTTCATGTTTAAACAACTTGTGTTTACCTCTTCTGCAACAGATTACAGGAAGATACGGAAAAGTACAACACGCTTGATAAGATGTTGCGTTACTCGTGAAATTAGCCACCACAACCACATCTTACCAGAATGACCTAATGCAATAATCAGTAGTTGTAGATGTTATTAGCACCAATGGCTACAGGAACCACTTTCCCTCTTGCAGCAGCACAGAATTCTGAACCTCGCAGGACGTGCCACCCTCGATTACTTCTGACAACTGGATGTTACTACCCAAAACTCATTAAACTCTTTGCGATTGGCTAAAAAGTGCTCCACTTGGTTGAGCAGCTGCATACACAGTTCAAATATGCTTGACAATGCCTGAAACATAATTAGAAATCAAGATATTTTAGGATTTTCAAAATATGCTAAAGTTTAATATATTTTAATGTAATTCCCAGTCTATCAAAGCAATTAGGCATCTGCCTAGCTTTAAGCATGGCAATAGCAGCATTAATGGGATGTTCATGCTTGAAATTAGGCAAGTGCTTATGTGCTTCATGGGATCAAAGCTCTGTAACAGTGAAGTCAGGGTCTTGAGTGTCCTGGCTTTCACATTTACAGCCACTGCAGATTTGGATAAACCAGCTACAGTCTGAATTTTCAAAAGTGCTGAAACCAAAGGCTCTACCTGCAGTTAGTAGAAGTTGCGAGGGGGGGCATCAAACCACTAAATGTCAGATCTTTTCCCAGGTTTTTGGCTTCCTGTCTCTAAAATGGCTATAATACTTACCTGCCTCAGAAAGGGCTGATGGGACTCATAAAATTTTCTGAAGAGAAAATATGTCAGATAAACACAACATATCAATGCATTTCTCCAAATATGCCCAAGTAAAATAGCATTCTAGATCTTTTCTAATCCAACTTTGATACGCATGTACTGCATTTAGAGGAAACATAAACATCTGGCCAAGATGCATCCACATGACAAATGTCTTGTACCAGTCATATCATTTTACTCGGGAATGTCCTAAGAAAGTGCTGACATAATTCAGTTTGCAAGCATTTAAGTGAATTATTATCATAAGTCTCCTAAACTGTCAGTTAGAAACAGTGGAGACTGCAACTTCTGTCATCATCAAAGGATGGAGAGGTTATGGGAGTTGTTTCATTTCTTCTGAGCAAAAGGATGTTTTTCCTTAAGGAAGAGAGGACCAACAAGTGAGTCAAGGAAGGGGAACCCCCTAAAAATGTTCAGCCAGAGTAGTAGCACATGGCTAGGGTATTACTTGTGGCAGATGAAATCCTAAAGAGTAAATGTCTGCATGAGATGCACCTACTGTGGATGGCAGAGAGTCCAAGGAGTCTGATTTCTTGCTGACCCTTTTGAAAAATGATAGTGCCTTCACACAGGTGTATTTTGCTCTGCCTGCATATATTTGCTATAGAAGTGTGTGATGGCACAAGTGGGAGACAGGCAGGAGTCAGATCCACAGCTCTGAACCGGCTGAGCAAGTCGTTCATGAGCAGCACGGTGGCATCTCACAAGGCAAGGTGATGCTTTAGCTCTCTGATGTGAGATGGCCACTGGTACTGCACTCGTCCTCCTGCCTGACTCCTGGGATTGCCCCGGCGCCCAGGTATTGCTGCCACCCCGTGGGAGGCTGTGCATTCACTCCCTGCTGCAGAGTCACAGGAGTGGTTATGGCTTTCATTAGGAGGTGAGACAAACAGGGTTTTTTTTGTAAGAGGAAGTGGAAAATTATCCAAGAGTACAATCCAAATGCAGTGCGGGTATGAGGGTCCAGGCAGGCACCTCTTGGCAAGCTACACCCTTGGTAAAGCCAGCCCAAGAGAGTGTGCATGGCTGGACATGCAGGGCTGTTGTAAAGAACAGGAAAGGAAGTTAAACTGGGACAGAGTCACCCTTTAAAACCTTCTCTTATGCAATGTTGCACACTGACCCTATCACCTTTTAAAACAAGGTTTCCTTTGACAGTAGAACTTGGAAAAGTCTGCAAAACCTTTGTGGGGCACACAGTTGACAGCTAGAAGAGCAGCCTTTGAGAGTCTCACATCCCAAGATTGTCCCCATCCCTCTCACACAGAAGGAAGGAGTGAGTGCGATAATGAGCATTTAGGAACATTCTGAAAAGTCTTGCAGAAAATGGTGCTGAATCATTCAATTTGATTTATTCTTGAGCTCCTCCTCATTTTCAGAGTGCACTCTTAAAGCCTTTATTTCTTTTCACAGACATCTCAAATGACAAAACAGCCACATATGCAAGAGTTGGTATGGAATAGTATTTAGAGAAGATGTGTTTACAGGAAATATCTCTATAGTCTCACACAGACAGAGGAAAAGAAAAAGAGAGACAGATATACAGATCTGACTCCTCAAAAAAGGCAAAGGAAGAACAGGAGAAGAATGGCAGGATGAAACAATACAGCTTGGTTAAGGTTGTACCATACTGAAAAATAACTTTTGATCCCTGGAACTTAGTTTTATCTTCCACTTTCAAGCTAAATTCTTTCCCTAAGTAGTGATACTAGTACTGAATCTCTACTTTGCAAGTCCCTGCAGGCCAGCTGAAGTCCCTCTTACCATAACTGTAACAGTATTTTTAAAAATAAAGTTATTCAGAGAGATGGGTGAGGATTGTCAAGTCACAGACTTAAATTTAGCTGTACAATAAATAGTAGTGATCGTCCATTGGCACAAGATCCAAAGTTCACTTAGCTATGAAGTTTTCAGAAATCGGCTTAATTCTCCCACTGCTCTGACCATGTTTGCTTTGTTCAGGTAAAATATCGGAATATACAAGAGCTCCAAGGTTCTTATAGTGGCTTAAATTGCTGGTCCTTCTGGACAGACTTGCTATCCAGATTTCAGCTCTGAGAGAGTCTCACCATGAGATTCATGGTTCAACCTTGCTAGAGCAGCTTTCTGAATAATCCTTATGGAGTCCCCCAGTTTAGTTTTTCTGAGAACAACTATAATCTCAACAATAAGGAATGAAATTGCAATCTCTTTAATCTCCATGTAATCTGTGTGTAAAGCAGTTATTAACATTGAAAAAAATACGCAAACTCTACCCTGAAGGGGTATTTTTTGATTATCACTACGAGATAGATTAATTTTTTCAGGTCAGTTTGGGGACAGAGCAAGAAAGCAACCTTTGAACAGCATAGCAATTCAAACTTTTGGGATCTAGATTCACTCTTGGAACTGCTTCAGCAATGCCCAGGACTGGCAGAGAAAGGTGCTCTCTGAACTTCAGCACTGGGATCACCCAGTAGTCTGTACCTTGAGACCACTGTCAGGAACTCACCTCAAACAGTTTTCAGGGGTTGGGACAGGCCTTATGCTTTGCAGTCACGCTGCAGTTGGGGCAGGGAAGGCTGTGGTGAACATCTTTTTGCTCCAATATTCTTTGACAATTAACACCTATATTTTGCATGCTGAGCCAGGCCGTGCATCTAAAGCACAGGACTATGGCTGGTCTCCATATGCATGCTCTTCTGCACTAGGTCCCTGACTCATTTTACCAGGATTTAAGATCTTTTAAGATCTTTAGACCACCCAAGATAGGTGAGTCACTCTGTGGAACCAGAGGAAGCTCCTAAAGCTGACTTAAATGTCAGTTTTTACTGGTTCACTATCTGGAATTGACTGAGTCTATTAACATAAAGAGCTCACTTAGATGCTTAAGGTTAATAGAGATGAATTCAGGCCAGAAAATCCAGGCCTTTGTGTAGCTTGACTTCATCCACAGAGGTGCCCCCCAAAGGAACACCTAGTGCGCAAGAACAGCGTCTGCACGAAGGGCTTCTTAATAAAGGATAAGTGAGTCTATTGAGAGAGATAATGTGGAACAGGAATTCTGCCCTCGCTTTTTCAGTCCATTTCTTTTCCTTAGAAAAGCCCTTGAGACCAGTCCTGTGACTGGAAACACTGTGGATATGCATGCCACTAACTATAGTGTGGGACAATGGCAGAATGAGGATTTTCCTGGGAAAAAACCCATTTTTTAATTTGTTTTGATTTATATCTGAGATGAATGGGGATACTGAAAAAGAAACAGTCCTTTGCCTGAAATTCTGTACATCAATCTCAGGTTATTTCAGGCAATCATGAAGCTATGGACATTTTTCATAAATTTACAAATATATGTACATATATATATACATATATACAAGTACATGTGTGTGAGCTTATGGGCTAGATTTGCCACTGCATTATTCCACCCACACACAAGTATAATTATTGATTTTTACAAAAAGAAATTGGTATAAAGTTGGAGTGACTTTGCAGTGACCATTCTTGTATCTATGAAAAAGATCCTTAAATGGGCTGACAGAGAAGTACAGCCCTTACCCAAGTCCTCTCATCACATATACACGTAAATAAGACTCAGTCTTACAGCTATTAAGGAAGAAAATTTCCCATTGATTCCCCTGACCTGTAATCAAAGGGAATTTTAATTGAGAAAAAACTGAAAGTTCAAGGCCATCTTAGGTACAGTTTAGAGCTTTGAAAGTTGTAATGTCTGTCACACTAGGCCTCAAAATTCTTTAAAATAATTAAAGTTACTGCAGGAAAATATCTTCAAATGTCCCCAAATATGTTTTCTTTTTTTTTTTGTGTAAGCAGGGGAAATTTTGTCCTGCAGAAGATCAAACAACAAATACATGAGTATAAACACTCTAAGTGATTGAAATTGCTGAGTAAAAATAGTAACAGTTCAAATTAGATGTCTGTGATTATTGTTAGTGCCCAGGAGTTATAAATAATCCAGTACACTCTGAATAGTCTAAGGCTGCAGGTTTTTTTTATTGTTCTGATTACTCGATTTTTTTCTTATGATCTACATTGTTAATGAATAACCTTTGACAAAAATAATGCAGCCTTATGCTCTAGAGTCAGATGAAAACTATGCTTGAGATAAAATGTCACAAGAGCTTAAGCAAATCAGGTGCATATAAGTCTTTTTTTTAAAGTTATGCAGACACCAAAGGCATTTAGTGTTTCACTCCTACTCACTATCTAAAGGGGAACTGGATGCTGAGGCAGCATAGCAGAATTTTTACACTAGGGGATCATAAAATATTCTAATTTGGAGGTGATATGGTGCAATTTTTTCTCTTGTGACTGAGGACATCCATAGTACAGAAGCACCTTTCCACAGCAGGTTGCAAGAACCAATCTTGTGAATACCAAGGCTGTCCTTCTGATGGGAGGTTTTTCCCCTAGCCTTATGCGCTCAAATAGTGACACGCGTATGTATCGCACACGAGCAGTTAGTACCAGGGTCTGTGGCACACAACTGTGTTTTTGGAGGAAGGAAGGCTAGCTCAAGACTGATGGGATCCGAAGTAGCTCTGTAGAAACCCTGTATTGAAGAGCACCAATGATCGGCTCTGGAGAGTCTTGCTGCAATATTTCAGGATGTTTCTGCCCTGAGATGGTCACTGCCTTCATTTTAGCTGGATGTATCTGCCCAAAGGCAAAATAGTTGGAAAGATACATGTATTTGTGTCTTAGCTGCTTCTTTTCCCTGCATCTCTAAGTTCAGAACATTGGCAACTCTTTCTTAAATATCCAAATTTTGATTGTGAATACCCAGTTGGTCCCAGCTGTATTTTGCTTCCCCATATCTCTTCAGCAGATAGTTTCCATGCAATCTGCACACACAACCTAACACGGATGCAGATGGCATCTGAATTGCCTTGCAACTCCTGAGTTGAACATAAAAGAATAGAAAGGAACTATTATGCTGCATACTTCCATGTATTTTCTATAGAGTAGATACACATATTTACAGGTTACTAGCACCCACATCACGTGGGATGTGCATGTGTGTGTGTCTAAGGGAGGAAGAGAGCAAGGGTGTACATGTCCATACATCCTATGCAAGAAAACTTTTGAAGTTTCTTTCTGTCAATCTGCAAAATGTTCATCACTGAAGTAAAAATATAAAAAATGCAGTCCTAGAAAGGACTGACAATTCCTGCTGCTGGGCAACATTGGATCACCCTCATGTAATTCTACCAATGTCTGTCAATTTTGACCCATAGCAACTGCAGTTAGGTTTCCCTTTTTTTTTCACTCCCCTCTTTCCCCTGGAGACAACCTAACTCAGCTTTCATTATTTGCATTGCAGGTCTTCCCTGAGCAAGGAAGAACAATTGACTCTGCTTCTGGAGTCCTTTACTAGTGCTGACCAGCATTTCATTTCCCTCTTATGGCCTATATCGAGTCAGTCATCTAGGCTCTTTCTCCAAGTTAAATTCTAAATACGTGCAAGTCATACTGCAATTAAATTGACAGCATTATATCAGGTTCCAGTTCTTCCAGTGATGTCAACAGGGAGTCTGTCAGAGGCCTCTGGCACCAGAACTAGGTCATTTATTTTATAAGATGTTGCAGTCTCTAACACTGGCTCTGAAGAGGGCTGTGGGATTGGGGTATTTGCAGGGCAGACAGATGGAAACCCTAAATTGTAGGAGAGGTGGCAAGGAAAGTAACACTTGATGACTGTCTAAAGTCAAAGGTTAGATATTGTGAGTATGTAAGTATGCGTTTAATTTTCAGTGCTAACAAAGACAGCACTAAAATATTTTCTAGAAGCACCTCATCCAAACTCTCTGGAACCAAGAGGAAGCTTTCTATGGACTTCAACAGACTCTGAAACAGATATATTATATTCCTGGCTATAATGGCAAAGAGTGGGCTATAAGTTTTGAGCTCAACCCTGTTTTTATGAGTTTTCAGCTAGTAGAATCAAGATCTCATGGATCTGGCCTGGAGTTTATCATCAAACTTTAGCTTTTTCTGAAACTCGGTTTCTGACCTTGGAAATTCATCCACCACTAACCTTTACATGCTGTTTCTGCTTCACGCATTCTTTCTACTCTTTGTCTCTCAGTGGCGCCTGGCAATCGTTCAGAGCTGTCTCAGTTTTTCACCTTGAGTTTTCCCTTGCTGGCTGGATGAGCACAGCAGCATGGGCCCTGAAGCAGTGTAAAACCTAGGGGCAAGGAAATGAAGTGTTCGTTTGTGTGAATGTGCCTGAGCACTCTTACAGCCGTTCTAGGCCTAAGTAGGGACACACAGAAGAAGGAGCACGAATAATGTATGTCTTTATTTAAGCTATACTTGGTAACATATTATTTCCTCTCCATTTTGCTGCTGGCAGTTAGCTTGGCACTCAAGAATTAAGGACAGATTACAGTGATTTTCTTCTGAGCTCTGCTTATCAGTGGGGCTCCAGGGATGAGCCTGATTTGGAGGCGCTGCATGGTGGCTAAATGGACAGCCACGGAGACACAGTCTTCCAGGACTGCTTGGGAATCTGAGATACCCCTGTCATATCAGTTCCTCACCAATCTCATTTCATTCATCCTCCAACGAACCACACAGCTACCATGACATAGGTCAAAGTGGTCCCAAATGACTCACATCTACAGAAAAGCAGAATGCCTGTATTCTCATGATTCTCTCCTGGGAGGATGAGGATCCTCTGTTTAGAGGACTCTCAGGGTTTTTTTTACTTTTCATTTGTTACTGCAGCTGGAATAACATTTTTAAAAGTAATGGCAATTTTTCAAAAGCAATATTTTGAAGAAATTGCTGTGGTCACTGGTGGTTTGTGATCCACTTGTGACTGTCCCTGGTGTAGAAAGAAAGAAAAAAGAAGCCCAACAAAGTTATAACTGGAGGGACTGTACTATTTAGATCAGGGAAGATCAGTTGCGTATTTGCAGAAAGGGAGAAGGGAGAGATGATATATATACAGGTGGCCAATATGAGTCAAGAATTTTAACACACAAACAATTTTAGCTTGAAAAAGAAGGTTTCCTATAAAGTACGTAAGATACAGAGCACACTGTCTCCTGCCATGTAGCCCCCCCAGGTATACAGTGCCCCTGGCAAGGGTGGATGGCAGAACCCTCTGTAGCCAACTTGCTGTGATCACAGGACAACTTCACTGTACGACAGTCGGGAGTCTCTATACAGAAAACCTCAGCCTGCAGACTGCAGAGGGTTGAGCCAATTCATCCTGCATCCCTAAGACTGCATTTCATGACAGCTGTGTTCACTGCTGTTGAGTTCCTCTGTGGTGTCTTGAGCACAAAGACATGTTGTCCCACCAGTGCAACGTAAAAGGCCACACAAAAGCACAGAGCCTGCCAGCTACAGATCCCACAGGACCACCTCATGGAAAGGGAGATAAAACATCCACTGGTACATCAGGCTAGGACAAGAGCGTCACTTTATCTACAAGGTATAGACAAATAAGATAGAAGAATAATAGCGAAGGCTGGACTGTGCAGGAAGATGAACATTATCCAGGGAAGCACATTCTTAACTTTAAGCATATGAGTAGTCTACCGAAGTTAAGTCACATGCTCCAAGGAAAGCACATGCTTAGGCTCTCTGCCAGAGCAGATCTCAGGAATGGGGGTCAAGCACCTTGATGCTGGGATCACAGCTAACAGATTTCTAATTAACTACTCCTGCAACTAGAAAACCACACACTAGTCAAAAAGCTTGAATCTGTGTTCAGAAAGATATTTAAAGGCTCCCCAAAATGCAAAAACTCAGACTAGATGTGCATGTGCTTTGGCTCAGCATAGATGGAGACACTAACAATTGCTAATTTGTATCTGAATGTAGTTTGAGTCAACCCTGCTCTAAAGACAAGTCTGAGCCATGAGAAAGCATGCAGGGGCTGTGAGCCCCATTCATGGGTGCTGAAGCACGTTGGGCTCTTCCCAGTTCTGCGAGCAGAACCTAGGAAAATTCATAATATCTCAAGGGGAGGTTGCCCTTACTTGAGGCAAAGATGAGAGAACTGGTGTTTGAACGAATGGTCTCCTGGGGGATCCAGTTTCAGATTAAGGTAATACAATCATCTCTTGCTTCAGACACTTACTCCCATAGTTTTTAAGATGCTTCATAGCCACACAGGCCTTACAGAGCCTATGTGATAACAAGCAGAAAGTCATAGAACTGGCCCAGAGTTCCAAAGTTAACACTTTTCTGTTGTAGATAAAATTAATCATAACCCTCTTCCACCATTGCCACACACAAATTCACAGGCTCACATAGAGCTTGTAAACCAACACTGTCAGAAAACACTTCATCAAGGCAGAACTATTTTCAAGTCAGCTGCAGAAAGAAAGGAAAGCTTTGAGAACCCATGAAACAGCAAAATTATGTCCATTTCTTTAAAACTTGCTGCTATATCTCTGTCAAAACTGTATCTGTAAAAGAATACACCCTGTGAAGAGTCACAGACCACGTCATCACAGGAGCTCTTGTACGACTTTCTGTGCCACAGGGCCTGATTGTGGGCTCCAGCTAGATACCTCTGTGCTCTTTAGGTTACCTGGGTCACTCCAGGTATCTGTATTCACATGAAACACTTTCCCTATCACAATCAGCACTGCAGAGAAAGAAAATCTGCATTCAAAACTGTTTTAATGAAAGGGCTTTCATTTTCCTAAAGCATTAATATCTTTAAGAGAAATTGTTTTTTTCTCAATACATTTCATATTTTGAAGAAATTCACAGGTTTTTTTGTATAGATTTCTTTTGGGTTTCAGTTATTGGTTTTCTGCCTTCAGTTTTCATTTATCTTTCCAAAGCCTGTTTTTATTTTTAATTTCCTTGTTCTATCCAATAATATTTCAGCAGCCTCCTTACCTAGTAGGCACTTGCACAGTCAAATGGTTTCAAAGCTTTTCAAAACCACTCCATTTGAAAACTGTGCCAGAAAAAAAAGAAATAAATCTACTTAAAAAGAAAGTTTCTTCAAAAGGTCTGTATTTTCAACACCAATAAATTAATACTTTCTCTGGTCACATCTAATGGAGAATGAAATGACAAAACTTCAGTTGCCAAGAGCACTTCAGTAGCAACACACTGATTTGGCAGCTGGCACTGTGTGTTTGGGGAATTGGTACACTAGAGAGAGCAAAAGCTAGGTAGTTGAGCAAGAATGAAAGAAACCCAAATCCACTGTACTCCAAAATGCCCTCTGGAAACTTCATATCTTTGGGCACTGTTAATAAAGCAACATCATCATCACAAGGTGTAATGGGGAGGGGAAGCAGGGCTGGAACGGGAATGGTTGGCTATGCAATTGTATCGCGTAAGAATTATTTGTTGGTTGGATTTTTTAGTCAAGCAAAATACTGTTTCTTACCAGTTTTGTAAAGAGCATGACCTGGAAACAAATGCCTTCATTTCTGTGCAGCAGACACGGTCTCAACAGGTTGCCTCCTTCTCCTGGTAAGATTTTTCAGATACAGAGAATGACTTTTTATTGACTAATGAGGACTGATGGCATGCAGCTATTGTGTAAGAAAGGATTGCTAGCACTATCCCTGAATTAAGAGCACATTGGGTTAGTTTTGGGGAGGCCTTTTTTCTTTGCCCTGTCTCCTTTTGCCTTTTATCAGTGGTACCCTCACTTTTGCACATGGCCATTGAGTCATCACCTCTTCGACTCCCTTTGATTACATCCATGGTCCTTCTCCCCACCTTCTCCTCAGCCATTGGTCCCCCGCAAGGACCCATTTCCCTTATAGACAGAATGCTTTTCTTCCCCTCATGGCGTTCACCCACCTCTCCAAACTTAGCTGTTTATTTAGCTCTTCTGGGACCTATGACCTGACGAACAGGAAAAGCAGAGTGAAGGAAAAAGGAGACAACAGGAAAAGGAGTAGCAGGAAAAGAGAAAGAACAAAAAAGAGAGTCCCATTTGCAGATTCACAATTATATCATACAATGCTTGAGCTCATGGGAAATGGATCTCCATTGTCTGCACCTAACCCTTTTGCTTCCATCTGCACACAGTTCTCCAAGATGAATTGTGGAGATGTCCAGTGAACTGGGGCAGTATCTAAAGACAAGATGTGGGAAGATCTTATTTGGTGTACATGAATACAACAAGAGGCAACTGTTACTTCTCCCTTACAAAAAGAAATTCCCCTTTCCTCCTTGGCAATGGCTTTTGCCCAGTTGTCTTAAACATCCAAAATGGAAACTTGATGAAATCTGACTTCAGCAAACACCTGGGAAGAGCAACTTTCAGGGCACCCTCCATCTCCCTTCTCCTTGATTGGTCTTCTCATGGATCCACCACCCTGAACTCTTAAATGCTCTTTGGAAACAAGAAACATCCTGAAATCCACCAGAGGAGACATGCTGTCTTAGACCTGACAGCTTTCTTCACACTTCTGCAGTTGCAGTGCCTCTGTCTTGGGCCACAAACACAGCATGGATGGTTTAGTGGACAATCACATTGCAATATTTTAAATTTTTGTTTTTCTTAAAAAAAAATAAATAAAAGAAGAGGGAAGAAAAAGTTTTACACACATGTATCACAGCATTTTCGAAAGGCCTTCTGCTGCATTTATGTTAGCAGTTCAGCCTCAGTTGTAAGCCTGGATGTAAGGCAGCTGGAAGATTAAAACCACATTGCTGGAAAGTCCATTGAGATGTCCTCATGGAGTTTTTTTGTTGTTTTCTCTTTTTATTTTGTTAGATCTCTTTATTATTATTTTTATTATTATTATTTTCACTTGTTTACTTCTCTTTAAAGTTTGGCAGGCAATGAGAAAATGCTTTTCTGCTTTTCCCCACACGTTCAGTCCATTTTGTTTTCTGTGTTCCTGAAAAAAACCCAAAATCAATGACAGGGCTGGCTTCTGTCATTTTCTTTTAAGAAAGAAAAAGAAAGTGTTTAGGTTTCTGATAATGGCCTTGAGGAGATACACTGTAGAGGTGGCTCAAATGCTTGATTTGTTCTTTTGCTTGCCGTTAGCATTTTCTGTTCTGGCTGCAATGGAAAGGCTTTTTGTCCCCCCAACTCCACCTTCCATGTCCTGTACAGATTCTGGTTCCAGATCCCCCACATGGACTCCTTGTTCCCCTTCCCAAATAGCATTTCATAGGTGCAACTGTATGTTCATTCGACCTCTAAGATATGATGCTGAAGTTAAGAGCTGGATGGAAGATCCATGTGAGAGAAAAGCTTTCCCATTGCTGTGAGAAAGAACGAAGCAACACAGAGTCCGGTGGAGATGTGAGTGCCGTGTTGGACTCAGCTCTACCTTGGCACTGGCATTATTTTGAGATTATATATATATAATTATATATACATATATATGCATGTATAGGTATACATAGGCATATATATATATATATATGTGTGTGTCTGTGTATTTGTTTGCGATTTGTTTTAGCACACTGTCCCATTCTCAGGTCTAGATTTGGGGCAGTTGGTCCTAGGGACAGGTTGAACAGAAGGGGCCAGAGTGCAGAAGAATCCAGAGATAAGAGTGAGGCCCAGGCCCCCCCATGCACAGAACATGGACCAGCCATAGCCATGGCTGATGTCGTCGGGAAGTCCATACAGGTAGCGGGGGTAGCGGGAAAGCTCAAAGTTGATTCCAGCCACGCACGTGCACAGTGAAATGATGCAGAAGGTTCCTGGAGGAGAGTGGGAAGGGGAGAAGGAGAGAGGAAAAAGAACAAAGAGAAGTTAGAAGAGTGATAGACATATCACTTCCCCAGCCACCTGAGAACAGTGGTGCAAGCAGTAAGGAAATACTTAAGGGAAGGTGTTCGTGTAGAAAGCAGCTTGGTCTAGCAGCTCCACTGGGAAAGAACTGAGTGCCACCAGGGCCTTGACTATTGATCTGGTGCTGAACAGAGCTGTATGGAGAAACTTCAGCAGGAACAATGTTTTCATTACGAGCACTCCCTTGGAAAGCAGGACTCTTCATGAAATCATTGATTTTTTTTGAATTTTGGTTTCAATGAATACAAAGTGAACCACCATGTATCCACAGTTTTTTGGGGGGGAGAAAAGCTTGAATTTTTTGTATAATTTCAGTTTTTCACTGGTGGGTTTTATAGAAGAAATTATGACAAAATACTTGATATAGTCTGGCTCTGTTGAAACATACATTTGAAATTACTTGGGAGATTTTTTCCAGACTTTCCTTACATCAAAATCTAAAAATCTTTCAGTATATGCTCCCCTTTTAAATACGACTGTCAAAATCTTAAAATCCCTCAGAAAATTCAGATTCTACCCTCTGCATGACTCCAGTTGCAATCTAGATGCCCTCTGCAGTGCTGGGTAAGTCTTCAAAATATCCTATTCTTGTTTTCCATCTCTGCAACAATATTTCATTTCTTCCTGAGAACAGAGCGGGGACAGGCTTCATAACTCTGTCAGGTGGTAAGTGTTACAGAAAGACACACGTATTAGACAAGGCTGACCCTTAGCCCACCCAGATGAGTCTAATTTTGATCTTTGACCTCTAGCTTCATCAAAGCTAAACTCTGAGCTCCTGAAATGTCACAGTTGCCACCCACACACCAAATAATGGATAACTACAGACATTACATGCCTGTATCAAGAGATAATAACTCAAATCAGCATAAAGTTGGTAGTTTATTTTTCCTTTCTACTTCTTTCCTAAGTGGGCCTCCCTGAATTGCCTGGAGAGCCCTGGGCACAAACTGCAACCTCAGCCCCATGTGTCATCCTGCTATTTATGCACAGATCAGTAGCACACTACATGTGTAGTAAGTCCTGAATCTCCAACTCTACCTGGTCCCATCCCTAAAATAGCATGACCTTCAAAAGCAGTTACATCCAGCCTAGTTTTAACATCAAGTTCCTTTCCTCTGATGTCCTTGCCTTCTTCTGCCCCTTTCTGCCCCTGTTTTTCTTCTGCAGCTCTTCTGTTGTTTCTCTGGTGCTTTGTGTTTTAAAGTTACAGTTATATTGAAGAAATGGATTTTACACTCCCCATTCTGAAGACACAAGTAAGATTACGTGGTGAAATCACCTGGAATTAGGCTCAGAAGCTGGTGGCATTTGTAGGAACATATATACACTACCAAAAATGTGTGGACTTTCTACCATGCTCACTGCCTTTGCTTAGCAGGAACATCACACAGGTCTAGAATCTGTGGGTAATTCTCTATTATCAACCTGTCAGACCATGTCCCTCTCTCTGTTCCCTCTTCTGACCACTGCTTTGTTTCTTTGGATTGTCTTTTCTCCAATAGGTTTTGGAATGTCACTTGTACATACTCTCTGTTGTAATGGTCCAGGAATATGAGAACTCAGGGTGCCTCCCCTAGTGCTACATAGAGCTTCCAGATGGCCCAGTTTATTCATAAGTACTTGTACTATGATAGTGCCACAGGGTGCCTGTCAGGACCAGGGAGGTGCTGTGATAGGTACTATGCCTATTTAAATAAAAATGGCCTTCCTGCCTCTCACCAGCATCCAATTAGTCTACAGTCAGTGCTCTGGACTTTTACAAAAGCCCCGTGAGACCCCAGACTCTGGACCTGTCTTCAGAGATATCCTACACTAATTCAAAGCACAGAGCAGAATAAATGGGGAGGTCTCCCTCCCAGAATCCGTTATTAAAAAATCAGGTCATTTGATTAGAAACTACACAATCCTTTCTGTGTTTCACCATGCCACTTATGTTATCCAGTAATATGAAGGTGTCTGGGAAGAACGCAGTTGTTTCCTGCGTGACATATCAACATGGCTAGTACAACGTAGGATCAAGGGAAAAAGGATCCATTGGAGTCACTGTGCTCTGAAACAAGCTCCAAGCTCTGTGGCTCATTTCAAATGTCTGTAGTTCAAAAATTTCATGAAAGGTCTCTCTTTGCTAGCAAGAACGTGATAATTTCAGCTCTCTTGAAAGATTGTTAAGAGAGGTGGGTGGGAAAATCTGTGCAACCAGACTGAAGCTGCATTTGCTAAGTACAAAGAGGAAGGAAATAGCTTTGGATTACAAATACTCCCCGTGCTTTCATGCTTTGTCTTGCCTATTTTGATTGCAAGCTCTTCGATGTAAGGAATGTATCTTACTCTTTGTATTTGAACAGGACCCAGTGGCACTCCACCTTGCTGGGGGTATTCCGTACCATAACAAATGAACAATAAAGAAGAATGAGCAACAACAATGGAGGATAAAGCAAATCACAAGGCATGAGACTTCTTTAAAGAAAAGCTGCCCTGTTCCTGCCCCTTCACTGGAGAATGTGGTAATCCCACGATGATAAATAATGACTGCTGTGCACAATGTTAGAGGATGCATAGCAAGATCTTCAACCAGTCACCCCTCAGTGCTTCTGCAGGATGTCTTGTATAGCACAGGTTTATCAGTCTCCCTAATGCTATTCATTACAGATACAAACTCCACCGTTTTATACCACCTAGAGGACTCTTTATGGTCGTTACACAGGTATTATACGTTGTTTGTATTCAGCCGAGCAAGGAAGTTCTCACTTGTATTTAATCTGGCCTCTCACCAGGAGGCTTACTGGTGAAAACTCAGTACGGTTACTACCTTAGAACTGTTTGATAGCTTTTCCTCATGAACTGACAATCACGAAACAAAGGATCATCCTTGCAAATTGCACAGTTGTTGGCCATCATAGTGAAAGAGTCGTGGTTGGAAGGGTTGCAGAGACTGCGCTTAACCTTGGAAATGTAGCCTCTGCTAGTCTGGGTAAGACATGGAGCTGGGATGACAGGGAGGCTGTCACTCCTGCCCAAGACACTGGCTGTGCTACAGACACGGTGCTTCAAAGGCAGCAGGATTGCAGCAAGTCATGAGCATCCTCAACCCTGAGACTGTCTTTCCCCAGAAAACAAACTGAACCCTTATTCACTTTCCTGGTAAGTTTTTGTCATCAGTGAGGTGCCCCTCTACATGTGCATTAATGTCCCAGATCCCCAGACAGCTGCAGCAACACAGACTTTCCTTTCTTTGTGAAAAACCCTTCCCATAACTCTGGCCCAAGCAGATGACCAGACTTGAAGGCTGGTGGTCCAAGGCTCAGCACTTATTACTGTGGCACTGTACACAGAATATGAATGACAGGCTGTAATAAGAGCTCACTGGGGATGTGCTGGTATGTGAGCTGGACAGGGGAGATAAAGACCATCTCCTTCAGCAGCTGGGGAGAGCAGAACCCACTAAGTTATTTGTGTTAGGATTACATGTTATCACCCTAAGCAAAACATTAATGAATGAGACAAGGCAACAGAGGCGCTTTTGACAAAGGAAATTCATGTGTTACTGCAAAATGCTTCAGTCAGGTAAGAGATGAAATTTCATGCAATGTCATGTCTGTGCCACAGAAACTGCTGTTTGACATGTAGCCAAACCTCCATCCTGACTCCTCATCAGACAGCCGGCCGCTCTTCCTCTCAGACTGGTTTTGACAGAGCCTGTCCTGCTAATCGACTGATGATCAACAGTGGTTTGAGCATCTGAGCTATTAGACAACTCACAGCTATCTTGTGCTTTTCCTTCTTACATATTACAGAAGAATATTAAACTTCACACTGAATGTCTCTTCCCTCTAGACTGGATGTTTGTTCTAGGACAGAGACTAATTTATTTGCTATACTCACGTGTAAGGCTGGGGTCCTGGCACCCTTGCTGCAGGGCAGACATGGTCAGTAGATGGATGGCTGGGAAAGGTAATATCATTGTTAGTCAAAGTCAAATGTGGGTTATGAGTCACAGGCCTTTGTTTTTAGGCATGATTATAGCAAGCAGAGCTGTGGGCTTCTGCTGCTAGGAATTTTTTTTTTCCAGTAAATGTTCCTTTTCTTTCCAATCAGCCCATCTCTGTGAGGGGCTGCAACGCCTCTGCTTGCAGTTTTCAAACTTCACCTCCAGGTAGAGCGGAAATGCTTTTGGGTGAACTGATTTAAATGCAAACAGGCTCTCACCATCCATACCAAATATGTTTGAGTTTGGCCTCATGCTAGTGCCCCCCTGACCCATGTCAGAAGTCATGTCCTTCGCCCACAGAGCTGGCTCGGCTTCCAGAGTGATAGAGCTTGAGGGATTTCACAGGGTCTGTGGTGTTATGAGAGTCAAGAACTGCTGCCTTTCTTAGATACACTGCAAGTGAAGATGAACTTTTGTGGTGCTGGTGCAAACAGACCCTGATGGCAGGAGCTTCATCCTTGTCCCTAGAATTAGGGATGAGGTGTCTGACTGTAGCCTGAAGGAGATATTTGAAGTCAAGGGAAATCCCAAAAGCCAGTAATCAAAATGATCTGGGCACTAAGCCCACCTCTGAGACTCTCCTCTCTACAAAGAATTTCTCTTATTATTTGGAAAACATTTCTTCCGTATCTGACAGAACAATGATCATTTTCTCTCTTCCCCCCACAACAGGCAGAAATGAGTCACCAACTAACTGTGCTGTCAGATGTACAAAGTAAACAAACAAAAACCCCTGGTTCTTCTCCCCTTCTGTTTTTTTTTCAAAGATTGAAATGTCAAGTATTACTTATAAACAATACTAAATGAAAAGAGAAACACAAAGGCATGGATTTTAAGATGTCCTCTGAAACCACATATTTATCAAATAAACATGAATCTCTGCTTTTTCTGCCTTTTAAAGTATTTCTAGTAGCTGAGATTAATGGCACTTTGTGGCCAGTAACGTCTCTGGAAGGAGTGTTGGGTTTTTAATTATCATCATTTTTTTATTATGAGATAGGGTTATGGGGAAAAAATCTCCCAAGTAAAACAACATTATCTTTACTTTCTCTCTGCCCTGCTAGCTTTTACCGTTTTCAAGGTACATCAAACAAACAAATAAAATGAGGTCTGGTCCTAAAGTGGAGTGTGTACCATTAGCTATTTAAATTATATCACAATCAAATGAAATTATTAAAGAATAAACCGAATTTCCTCCCAGCACAATGATGACAAAAGCCTTTTGAAAGGAGCAGCTTTGCAGTAAACGCCTTCTGTGCATGGATTAAACGCCTCAGCAGCACGCAGCTCTTGAGAACACTTTATTGCTCTGTGCACACATGCATAGAATATAAATTATTGCTTAATTATGTACTGTTCCAGCAGAAGCAGTTTGCAGCTTCACCGATAGGTTGCAGAATAGTAAGGGGTTTACTGGAAAATTGCTTTTATGAAAAAAGCCGAGATGGAAGGAGGAGTCTGACTGGGTGATGGACATTCAGTGTGGTGTCCTTATGAGATCATATACACACCTGGGTTGGAACTTAATGCATTTTTATTTTATACCATGAACCAGAGCAAACTGCGGGGTCTATAGCGGTGCTATGATATTGCATTATAGGCACTGTCAGAATGCAGTTTGTATTTGGCCTTTGGCCTGCTACCTCAAAATGTACCAGCGGCATCCAAACCACACCAGAGCTGTACGCCTGCTGCGTGTTACTTCAGCAGCAGTGCCTGTCTACTGAATTGCTGCTGCACAAGCTGTAATGCATTATGGCACCAGAGGACTGTGTATCCTCTGTCACGACCGCAAACACTTAATGGGTACCATCCGTAAGCTCATGTAAATCAGTACAGTGTACGGAATGATATTACAGCAGTCAAGGGCTGATCTCCAGTTTGCTGTGCTGGCACAACTGACGGTCTATATTGCCTGTTATAGCACCCTGCAGACTTTCACATGGTGAAATTTCTGCTACCACATCCCACAGTGCATGGAACTGAACAGGGACTGGATGTCCACACTGTGCACTACACAGACAGTGAGCTATAGCTATAGCAAGCTCCCTTTGAAGTTACAAGTTGGCACTTAAGGCAAAAGCAACTCTACTTAGCTAAAGGCACATTGTTTTGATAAAATAGACTTTTTGATAAAAAGCCCGAGTTGAATAACCCTCTGATTACTTTGGCAGTGGTGATTTCCTACGACCCACTCAAAATAGCCTAGCAATAATAAAGTGACTTGACTACAGCAATTAAGCAAACATAATGGCTCGTGAACTTCCAGCCACAACAGAGGAGGCAGCAAAAATTGTGCCAGTTGTAGCAGTGGGATGTGATTCAGTATTCTACTAGGAGTAGAAAAGAGTAAGGAAGAGGGTCTCCTAATGTCAAAATGAAGAAACATAGTAATCAAAGTTAGTGATACTATCTCATCCCTGTGGGGCAGGCACCATGCTTGGCAACAAGCAGAGGCTGCTGGCAGGCTTCTTTCATCCCCCACAGTGTGGACCTCCCAGAATGACCCAAGCAGAGGCTAAAAGTTTAAAGGGAAAGAAGTACTGGAGGTCTGAGCAAACTCAAGTGACTCTGTCACATTTGCCAGATGACAAGACACGTAAGTTTATTATCACACTATACCTCTGGTAGGTACCTTCCAGCCTAGGCATTTACCAGAACCAAAGAGAAACTTGTGAGATCAGGTTGACTTTCCCTTGTTACAGGACCTCTCCTGTAGCATAGGGAATCCATGTATCATATTGCATTTGGTCTTTTAGCAACCAGGTCATTCTGATTCTCTCCACATTAAGATGTTTTTCTTCCAATCAAAAGATTTTACCTCTCTCAGAAAGAACCTCATAAGGAGCCTCAGAGTGTTTGTGGAATCTCTGTAGGAAACTTTAAGTTGCTGAAAAGTCTTCAGACAGACGCTCTTCAAGACAAATGAGATTGGAGAACAGACACAGCTCAAACAAATTCAGTGCAGCCTTCTTCCACCTTGCCTAGTTTGTGCCACTAAAAATGCCCTTATAGATAGAACACTTTGGGGGCTGAAAGGGTAGAGCTACAGGCACTACTGAAGAAGCCATTGGGAGCGCTGCGCGATGGTGGTGGCAACCTGCTTTGGATATTTTCCCTTTCAGATGCTAGAGAGAGGCGTATCCATTCATTTTTTTTCAAGTGAACAAAGGACTCTTTGGTTGTACAACTTTCAATTGTCTGTATTGAATGTGTACTGAGGATCTTTGCTGCAAAAGGGTCTGGACTCTGTTGCTGTTTTCCTCAGCTAAACAGAATAAGTCTTTCCGTATATGCTAAGTGGTACAGTTTTTGAGATATAATAGCCAGAAATCAAAATAAGGTGTATTTGTCTTGCCAACAAGGACCACTTAGTGTAAGCCACTCTTATGAAGTTTATATCAGTCATGTGAATGCTTGCAAGCAACAGACTTCCCTGACCTTATACTGCCTTAGAGAATCACACTGAAATCTTCTTTCCTGTTGCAGAGAAAATACCTCTGCAGCCTCTGTAGCCCACACAAGTACATCAGCAGGACTTGTCTCCGTATCTCCTGGAAGAGCTGGGTTGAGCAGAAACGAGGAAGGCCCCCACTCATATAGTTTCTGCCAGGCCCAGTTGCTTTTTCTGTGGAATTTCCAGTGGCCAGTTGGACTCTGTCCAGGCAAAATAGAAGTGTACCAGTGATTTATCTAAGGGGAATGTTATTTCTCTGAGTTAACAAGCTGAGGAGCCAAGAAGGTGAATCTAAAGCTCTGCATTTAAAACCAAGATCTGCCACGCAGAGGAATTTGTTCCCTTATCTCTCTGTAAGGAATCCTTTCTGTCTAGGAAATTATGCTAGTATTTCTCTTCCTTCTGTTGTAGTTGCAATCTTCTTTCATCTTTGATGGCAGCCATGCACACAATTCAGAAAACTTTTTTTTTAATAAAAATTAACCCAATAATAAACACCACTTTTGTTTTCATTGTCTTCCTTTCGTCTTGATGCATCTTGCCATTGGAATTCAGAAGCCAGCAACAGATGAAAGACTGTGTGAAATTATTAAGGGATATGGAACAACGACCGAATTTTAAAACACCCATAACTTGTTTTCCAGGGCTGTGGGTGGGAAAGTCTTCTCTAGTTCTATTTGATCTGTCTCCCCTACTTTACTTCTACTTTAATTCACCTTCTGTCAGCCTCCCAAACACCTATTGACATCATTGCAAAACAAACTATATTGCATGCCCTTCATAGACTAAGCTTAGAGTTCCTGTTTTTGGTAACTGTAGCAGGTACTGATGTTTCTGTCAGTGCCTCCCATCCTGACGAGGGAGAAATTACAAGTCAGTACAGCTGAATTCAAATGGACACACACAGGAATATGAACAGTTCTTCTTGCTGAAAAGCCATAGTCAGCTGACTGCCTAATTTACTGTATGCCAAGTTCAGGAGGAGTGATTTTAGTTAAGGCTGAAAAATAGTGAGTTTCTAAGTGCACATACACTACTTTCCCTGTCTTTTGATCCAGACTGTAAGGTAGCTGCACCTCATTAAGAAGGCTTTCCTATCCTTCTAATACCAGTATGCTTCTGTAACTGGATACAAGTTTGCCAGAATTGCTTGTGTTGGTATTTCTCCCTGTAGTGTGCAAGTGCACAACTTGGAAATTCAGAAAGGAGCCACAGAAAAAAAAACAACAAAACAACACATTTGAAGGCTGACTTTGAAGCCAGCTGATAATGTTTCCATGGAGATCAAATGCTATCGAGTAGACAATGAAATCTCTCCTTGTGCCTTTCCTTCCAGGAAAAAAACCCTCACCTCTAAGGGACTACACCTTGCATACAGCTGGGTTATTGATTTGGAGAAAACATTTCTATATCTCATCCACATTCTCTTATGGAGGCCTTGGCTTTTCAGGGTTAGGTCTGCTGATATTGACCTAAAGAATCAGCTAAATTCCTGAGATTTTGGAAAAAAATAGCATCTAATGAAAACAGCATTTGATGAGAAGAAGGACATAACTCTGCTTTTGAACTTATGCTGTAGGAGATGCAAAGATGGGTTTTCTGATTCCGTTTGAGGTGTATTATAACATGAAATTATAAAAGAGCATTTCAGTGGTCGGTATGCAGTAACACACCGTTGCCTGTACAGTGAACACAGGCAATCTTTCATCTTTCCAGTGAGTCTCCGATTTCCTTTTCAAAATAGATGTGATCATTAATAAATAAATGCAAAATGTGTTCTCAGTGCACCAGTAAGCACAGAGAAGTACCAGAAGTAAAGATGTAACACACTACTCTAGCTCTGCCTTTTAAGTGTGATGTATTGTGAGTTTTGTCATACAGTAAACTGAGCAACTGCTTCTTAGCTTAAAAATGCTAAACAGGCCACCTTGGCATTGTAGTAAACCCCAAAAGATGGTGAGGTGGGTGCATGTCTGATTGGACGATTTCCTAAATGTGTATTTTTGGAGTGAATATAGGAAACTAGATACCATTCAAAAGGAAAGTTATACCAGTTTCTGAAGGTTGGTTACTAATAGTTAGTCAGTCAGGATGAAGAAACACCTCTAGTCCTATCCGCATACGGGGGCTGGATGTTGGTAAGGTTTGTCACAAAAAAACCCCCAAGTCTAACCCTGTAGCTTGGGAATCAAGAGTGGGAAGGGAGAGACAAAGAGGTGGACATAGAACATGTTCTACCTCATCACAGTGAGACAGGGCTCTGCTCAATCTCTTCGTTCAGTATGAGTGGACGAGTACTCAAATATAGATGTTTTCTTATCCTCAGTAGGAAAATGTTGGTGTGCAAGAGTGAACAGTGAATTAAAATAAATTTTCTTGTGAAACTGAAGAAACCCACAATGAAAATTTGCGGTTATTGACTGAGACTTATAGTGAAGAGATCCCAAAGATCAAGTCAGAGTTCAAAGGAACCCATTTTTTTGGTAGAAGATGTGAAAGCAAAACCAATGGAGTTTCTCAAGAACCTTTTAGAAAATGATCTGTGGCCTTGCTTTGATTGTTGACAGCATCATATGCAGCTGTGTGTCAACTCAGAAAGTAACTGTTTTAGATGTGATTGTAGTCAATTTTCTTAATTTGTTTTAAATAAAAAGTTACAGACACAGTTTTGGGGTTTCTTTTTGTGTTGGGCATCATATATGCCCAGTGGACCTATATCCAGATACATGTATCTGGCCATGTATCCATCAGTGTCCAGGTTTCAAACTACGTAAGAAGAAAAGGGCCACTCTTTAGGCCCAAGAAACATAAACTAAAATGAGACCAAGGAACATGACCTGTGACACTGTCTATGAGGGGCATCACAAGCTGTGCAGGAGGCAGCTGTTTGAAAAGAGGGACTGACAGATCCCGAAGGCAATGAAAAAGGACATTTTTAAAAACAGGCTGACTCTTACTACCTTAATATGCATGTGCTTGGCCTTCTTACATTACTGTCTGATGGGTACGAAGACACAAAACCTGTATGGCTGCTCCGAGCTCTGGGTCTCATCACAGGTGCATAAAGACCTTCATCAGCTCATTTTCCACATATTATAAGTAATGTGGTTGAGGGTTTTAAGCAATCGGAAGCCTTAGAGAGTTTTAAACATTTAAAACCTATTAATGCTGTGTGTTAACTCAAGTTCATTCCTATTCGAGGCCCTAAATCACTTCAGAGCATAATGCAAAATTTAACCAAAAGCACAAGCAGGAACAAGAGTGTACGTGTGTAGTGTGGGAGGCGCAACCAAGTGGGGACTGACCTTGTTCTGCTGAGGCTTGTTTCAACAACTTTCAAAACGGATTTATGGCATCTCTTGATACAAACCAGCCTTTGTCTCCATCTGGAGGTCAGTCTACATAAACAAGTTCTTATAGTGGGATGCAAGGAGTTTGCTGATCTCTTAAGTTCCTCTGCAGACATCACTAATTTAATATCTTCTACAGGCTTAAAACATGATTGGCATCTCATTTTTTCCAGTTATCTAAATTTTTTTGAATTATAAATACTTTTCAAACTGGCAAAAGGTATTATGCCTTTGTGAAAACTATATTTATGCCAAGCTCCACAGCTTAGATTAAAGCCATTTAGAGTAGAGCCCTGTTTTTGTAAAGATCGCATGCTGTTGCTTAAGATCTATGTACGTACCCTTGTGCATACAGATGTGCATTTGCACTTGCTTTTCCATATGGAAAAAAGAGATTCCATGTAAACTTTCTAAAGCTCTTCCTGTCAGAAAGAAGCACATAAGACAGCATTTTCAAAGAATAACATCGTGGAAAAAAAAATAATAAATGCGATCACAGAAAATACCTTCCATCTTCAACATTGTACTTGATCATGTCACCACAAGTGAACATCCTGAAGAATGAGTAGAGACCTTGATTATTAGTGAGAAATAGAGATCCTAGGGGCTTTGTGAGACCCACCGTATTTCCAAACTCCGAAGAATATCTTTTACTTTCTCTTTTTGTTTATCTTTCCCTGTGCCTCCTCTTGGCAGCTGCTATGAAGGTATTTCATAACTGCCTAAGAGATGCCAATCACAGAGATTTGCTTTACACTTGCTGTATTAAATTGCTCCACTTTTGTTTCTTAAATTATTCAGCAGCGGAATGATTATTTTGAGATGGCAGGACCACAGTTGTGTAGAATAAATACTCTTATTTTCTACTGCTATGTGCTATTTTCAAAGTACAGTGAGTTAAATTTGGGACTCAAATGACTGAACAGCTGGTAATGATCCATGGCTGCAAATACACAGATGCCTCAGTTGTCATCTACTAACATATGCACAGTGCAGGCAAAGGAAGCATAACATACAGGCTTGAAGATTTTGAAGACAAGACTCTCTGTGGAGGTGGGGAGTGAAAGAAGATACAGACGTGTGCAGTACATCTGTACCAACAACTGTGCTGCACAGGTTCCCAAGCCCTGTTTTGAAGTCCCACTTTCTGATAGGATTTGCATCTCTCAGTATCAGCCTGGCTCTCAGCTCCTGGACACAGCAAGTGGTGCTCTGGCAGCTGCTAGGCTCTAGCATGCACGGAGTGCACCCCTTCTCCCCTGGTGCCTCATGACAGACCTGTATTAAGGGTGGCTTGGCTGGGGCAAGAGGAGGCGACTTGGTGTAAAAGATGAGATCATCATATGGCTGCAGAGCTGATGAAGCAGATTGTTGACTTACCCCTGGACTGAGGGAAGGAATATTTTGGAAATATTTCTGAGAATGGAGGAGGATGGAAATGGTTTATAAAAGGTTGTTTAGCTCTGGAATAGAATATAAAAGCAAAATGCGCTCATACATTCATAAGCGGGTTGTTCTTTATTTCTTTAATAAACATCCTTCCTTGTTTATCTGAAATAAAGCATTAAATTGTGCCAGCACACCTGCATAACTTTATTTTTTCTTCCCTCTCACTCATCTTTCCTGCCTGCTTATCTCTGTCACAGCAGTGAGCACTGGAAAGAACAGGTGTTCACCTCTGCTGTGGGAAAATGTCAGAAGCTTTAGTAACCCTGACCAAAGTTCTGAGCGTGGACAGGCTGTAAAGAGCAATCTCTCCACAGCAGTTTTAGGTGGATCAGAAGAAATCCAAATTGGTGGCAGAGGTGGAGTTGGCAAATGGTGCTTGAATCCCCCAGACTGGCAGATCATCACTGGAGAGAAGGAAGGAGGAGAGGATGGAAGAAATCCCTGATGTTTCTGGAAGCAGGTGCCAGGACAGAACATAAGAGAGGAAAAACTCCATAGCGCTGTTGTGCCTTTCAATGTCAGTAAAAAAGGGAATTTCAGGCTCCCAAGCAAAGCCCCAAGCACAGTATTTCATAAAAAATGTCACTAGGCAGACAATAAATGAGCTGCTATGTGAGACTACAGATCATTTTATTACAGATCTGCATGGTGAAGTTAAATCACATGAATAAGGGCATTTAACAGCTGGAATAATTTCCAAATAGACTAATTAGGGACTGAATTATTAATGGTAAAATTTATAATTGGCTCAAAGCAAGGTTACAGCAAGAAACACACTTGACTTTGCAAAGAATAATGAATATTTGCAAGGCTAGTAAAATTATATGCTTCTTTAAGGAAACTGTTAGCAAATTTGGAAAAAAACCCTAAAGTGATCTTCAAATGCATGTCACAAGGCAAAACTGGCAGAGACCAGAGAAGAGTGAAAAAACAGGTGAAACAGTAAACAAGTGAAGAGATGATTTATTGCATTTATTTGCAGTAAGTTTGGAATAAAATAAGACAATTCAGAAGTCGCTCCCCAAAGGGCTGCCTTGTTAGACATGCAGTAAAACCCCCAACTGAAATGTGTTCTCAATACAAATCATAGACTTAAAAAAGGAAAATGTGTCAATGCGCAGCTGAAGGACAGAGCTCTAAGGATGATAAAGCATCATTCTTTGTGGGCCTTTTAGTATATTCACAAAGCCAAAAGATGTAGCTTTGGTGAAGGATGTAATCTAACTAGGAACAATTTTGTGCCAAAGCAAGTATGAGTACAAGATCCCAGGAGTGCCATTTTGTATTTCCAGCTGGGAGAAAGGGACAGCAGTTCAGCAGGGAGAAGTGCCAGCTAGGCAAGGGGAGGATGCAGCCACTGCCAAAACACTGGAGTGTGCCACTGTGGGGCAGCCTTGCCACCCCACTTTCCCAGTGGAAGGCAGTGATGAGGAGGAAAATGGGCTTGGAGCATTTAGGTACAAAGTCACCCCTACCCTTAAACTAGAAAAAAAGCAAGGTATATGATGTTTCCCAACAGCTTACTGAAATGACATCACAGATGAATTGGGAGAACAACAAGTTACCACAGACTGTCTTTAAAAGCTAATTTTATAATGCGAGTACAATAATAGAAGGTGTGGTCAAGTTGGGTTTGCGTGGTTGTGGGAGGATAATCAACTTAGCAGAAACAAGAAAATCCTACGAATGAAAGCACTGGAGAGCAGGTGGAAAAACCAGTAGTTAGACGGATATATAACTCGTCTGCTTATCATAATACAGGAGATACTCTTAAACAACTTGATGAAGAACAGAAAGGAGGGGTTCCTGAAGACACAGGGATTTGATTTGGTAGAGTGTGCCAATTAATAGCATCCTTTACTCTTTGGAGCTGGAAGTAAAACCAAAATTTGACCATGACCTGGCAATAATATTAGCTACTGCAGAGGGAGTAAAGACACCAACCAAATTATTTGACAAGTTTGCTGTGATAAAAATACTCACACAATTCAAGGATTTGAATACATTCAAAAGAACTTCTCAAAGCCAGAAAACGTGAGCACTCCTTCCTGGGAACTTAGAAGGAGCCGATGTCTAGGCTTCAAAAAGCAAAGGCGTGGTTTTGGTGCAAGTAAATACACTGCGGTCAAAACACAATATATAAAATGCTTCACATGCATTTCTTCAGGTAGATGTTCAACTACACTATTTTTAGACTACTACTAATTACTTGATGAGTATGAAAGCATGATGTTTGCCACAGAACTCTGACATTTGGAACAAGTGTTACAGATGAATTTAAGGTTTCAGAAATTACTAATAAAATTGCAAAATAACTGGATGGCATGCCCAGTATGGAGCTTTTATTAGCACATAGATTTTCAATAATTTGCATGTAGAGAAAACACAAGAAGCTGCAGGAGGATGTGCTTGGAGTAATGTTTAATTTGGGTATGATCCACTTCTGTAATAGAATTAAGCAGTCTCAAATAAGATTCATAAAATGAACTCAACTTAGTGAAACTTAAGAGCACAATTCTAAATGGAGAAAAGAGAAACTCTCCTACCTTGCAGGATAAAATCATCCTGACAATAGTGAACTGAAACTACAAGTCTGTGTAGTTGTGTGTTATTACTGTACAACTCTAGGTACAGGAGGCTATGCAGTAGCACCGTCACGCAAAATGACATCAGAAATACTAAACAGAATTTGCAGTATCCATCTGGCTCTGTGGAAGATGAGGGACCTACCGTGGTCAGGCAAAAATCATTAAAGGTAAGGAATCCAAGTGCAAAATCTACAATAAATAAAGAAAATTTTGCAAGAGAACTTTGGAAGCTATAAGAGACCTGTGATTGTTGTTGATACAAATACATTTGGACTAAACAGAAAAGATGAATTATTAATAATTCTTAACTTGTTTCAAATCATGCTGAATAACAGTGTAAAATACAATCTAAATCACAGTTTACACCTCCTGGACTCCAGATGAGCTAATACCAGATAACAGCCTGCATTTCACAAATGACTTATTTTAGCAATTTGCTTGAGAAATTAGATCAAGCATACTAAAGCAAGTCCTCATTAAGCACCACCACATGGACTAGCAAGAAGACTGTTCAGTAAATATAATAAAGAACCAGAGGTCCAAGGAAACCACGTCTGGTCTTGTCAGATTATCACAGCACACTTCTCAGTGCTCTACTGAGAGTTATTGTTCAAAGAATCATGGGCAATAAGGGACAAACCCCTTATTGCAACCCAGGAATGTTTAATCGTTACAAACAAGTTATTTGTCTAGAAATGAAAACAAAGCAAATGTTACAAACACAGCCAAGACATGCAGCGTTGCAAGTGGAAGGGAAAGTTAGATTTCTGGCTGATTATACAGCTACCAGTTTAAGACAGTCCCCTCTCATCTGCAATGAGGTTAGATGTCATAAGCCTCCCAAAGCATTTTTCCCATTATTGGACCAGAGAAAAAGCTAAAGCAAACTAAGAGGCACTCTGGCTACGTGCATCGTGAGGACCAGTAGGATGATATCTTGACTGCCCTTATGCCATGACAGAAGTAATAAGTCTGTATGCAAACACGGTCCAGCAATAAAAAGGTTTGAATTAGAAGATTCATTGGCTGTAGAAGGAATGACTATGTCACATATGACAGTCTGAAAACATTGATAGCTACTGTGTTTTAGATTAAAAGTCTCTAACGTGTGTTTTATTAATTGACTATTTGGTGTGTAGATGCTACTTTACACACATCAGTTGCTAAAAGAAATTAGGAAAGGTGTAGTAGTAGGCACTGACTTGTGCAAAATAAGAGAAACCTTTTCTAACCCTGATCCACATGTCTAAGCTGGAGCAGAAAGTATGTTTGGCCTCCTCCCAGCACATCTTTATTAAAAATATCACACATCTTGACAGAATTTGGCAGATAAAATAATTTGATGCATCTCGTTTCAATTAGTTTCAGATTCCAACTGCTGGATCTCATTATTAATTTGCCTGTTCAGTCAAAGGGCAGGCTACTATCAGATGGCTTCTCCTTGCATAGGTACTTCCACACTGTGTTCGAGTCAACCACAAATGTGGCATGCAGTGATTTTTCTCATTTTCCAGGCCTTGATTCATTCTTGCAGCTCTTCCGCAAACCTCTCCAAATATTTCCACATCCTTCTTTGGTATGGACACTGGACTAGCATGTCCAGAAATAGCTTTGCTTTGCCCAGAGATAACCCCACCTCATGCTCTTATTGCCCATTCCCATCAAAACAGGCACATTTAGCATCCACAGTGCACTGAGAGCTCCTATTCAGCTGGATGATCCCAGCAACCGTGATCCCAGAGACCTTTTCAGAGCGGAAGCTTTCCGAGAGGCAGCCTCTTGTTCGGCGAGGATGACTGGCACTTTCTGTTCCCAATTGCATGACCTTGAATCTGTCTCCACTGAAACGGTTATTGTTTGAGTATGCCAAGAGATGGTTTTGTAAGCTATGAGTGACCCAACCCATTATGCATGGTTACACTGAGTCTTGTTTCACCTGAAATCTTGTATCACCCATCTTTCAAACCATTGGCAAGCTATTAAATAACATTGAGCCAAGTACTAATCTCTGCAGCTGCACTAGAAACTCTCCCATATAGAGTGATAATTTCCAATTAGTTAACAACATTTAGCTAGTTTCTAATAATTTTTCTGTATTTATTTAGTATAGTCCTAATGCTTTAATCTGAATGTCATGCTATAGTAAGTTAAATACCATACAGATATCTGAGCATGTTACAGTAACATAACCCCCATGCAAACTAAGCTTTTAATTACATAAGAAATATCAGGCTAATTTGGCAGACTCAAACCATTTACATACAACCCCACATAGACAAGGGTGTGCTTGCACAAGGTACTAGCAGACTTCAAATATGTTTGTGGGCGCTCAAAGAGCTAATGCCTATCTCACCAGCACCAAGAGTAGTGGAACGTAAGTACTTGTTACTCAAGCACTTAACTCCTCTTCTGGGACTACAGAAGCTTTCTTGTATTTCATATCCTTAGCTGTGTCACACCACAGTACAGGTGATTGACTGCACTGAAATGATGATCTGCCTGGGGGGCCAAACCCCAGCCAAACGAAATCCTCCAGCAGAGAAAAGAAGAGAGAACAGAAGCAGTGCTATTCACTTTGAGATATTCGTCCAGCATTGTGTCTAGGACTCTACTCTCATACCCTCATTTAAAGTAACTGTGTGCTATGAAACCAGCTGATGACAGAAAGTTGGACAGCATCTGTAGTAAAAAAGGCTGGAACATTACACGGGAAATGTTGGATGACCTTTTGGGCTCGTGTAGTAGAAACAGGAAGAAGCTCAAAAGCGCGGAGTGCCAGGGCATGTACCTGGGAACCAATAAATAGAACCCCTGCCTGGGAGATCATCTGTAGGAAATTACAAAGGAGAAAGGCCTGGATGTAGGTGTCCCATGTGACAAAGCATGAAAAAGGCAAATACAACCACAAAATACTTCAGGCAAGGGATTTCCAGCAGAGAAAGGGAACCGTTATGCCACTATAAAAAGCATTGATCAGACCTTGTTTGAGAACAACCCTTCTCATCCATATTTCAAAAAGGCAAGTACAAACAGGAACACGTGGCAGAAAGGGCTGCTGGGTTGATAACTGGACCTTCAGAGAAAAGTTTACAAGAACATAGCATATGCAGAAAAGGAAAAGAAAAACAGAGGATTCCATTGATCTCCACAGATAAATTAGAGAAAAAATAACAGAAATTCAAACTAAAGTTTGTATTTTACTCAGGAACAACTGACCAGGAATAAATATAGCATAGTTTCTATGAAAGTGTCCCACTATGAATTAGGATAGCGGTGGGAATAACATTTGCATAATCTTCAGATTTTTATTACTGAGTTTATTAAGTTTAAGGGTGACAGTGTTATTTGCAACAATAGGGCACTGGACTAAACAACTCAGAAGGCCGTTTCCCATCCTGTGACTTACAGATACTGTTTTGTGATCGAAGTTAACACGTAACTGCGGTTGGGTTATCCTTGTTGTACACCAGATGGAGCCTGGAATCAAAGCCCAGATCACCTAAACCATCTCTGAAAGTTTGTTTTCAGTGACTTAAAAAAGCAGGGACATGTGGAAACAGGGAACATGAGAACAAGGAAAAGAACACATTTCTTTAGACACCAACATCCTTACCTCCCATGAGGAAGAGAAGCCCCGCCACATACTGCATAAGGCCTCGATCCCAACAGCACCCCAGCACCCCGATAATCCATCCAAAGAGGATGATGGCCACAGCCATGCCCATGAAGCCAGCTGTCATCCTGCGTAGATCTGCAGTCGGGAAGACAGAAAAACAGCATGCTTGTGAACAGTGATAAATTATTATAATCATAAGTTCATAAGTCTTAATCCAAAATGCTACTGATCTGCAAGGTCTTCAGTGTGTGTTGGTTCAGGATAATTTGAGTAAGGAAGGTTCAGAGAGAGGACAATCCATAAATTAAGATACTAGCTTTGACTGGAAGAGAGAGAGGAGGTGACCACTTAAACCACACAATGAATCATAGAATCATCTGGTTGGAAAAGACCCTGAGATCATCAGGTCCAACTGTACCTGTCCACTTACTAAACCATATCCCTCAGAAACTCATCTACCTGTCTTTTAAACACCTCCAGGGATGGAGACTCAACCACCTCCCTGGGCAGCTGTGCCAGTGTCTAACCAGTGAAGAAATTTTTCGTAATGTTTAGTCTGAACGTCCCCTGAAACTCAGTTCAGATGCACCCAAGTGACTTGTGAAAACCTGCTCAGGAATTAGAAGTTATAAAATGGCCTCAGCACAATGCTGTGCCTGAAAGATCTAGTCTCTGGGTGCTAGCATAACTCTGCATCCTTTCACACCTGCATCCTTTACCCCACTGCATCCAATGGGTGTGCCCGCTCAAACTGATATGCAAAGCAGTTTCTGTACTTTGCTCCAGTGCAGGCATGATAGGGAATTCACCTTGGATCTGATCCCCTGTGTGGCCTTGGAAAGTCAATGATCCCCTCTGGGCTGTGGCTCTCCATGTGTAAGTTGGAGTATAATGCTTTGCTGTCCAGCGGTTTTGTGTGTGAAACTGGGTACCTCCAGGATGGTAAGGCACATGGATATTCTTGTGTCAGAGATAATATATGTGGTGCAGATACATGGCTGGGGCACAGGATACTTCATTGCCCTCTCTTGTATCTAGAGGATGGCCTTGTCAAATTATTTTTGGTGAGGATGGTTTTGAGTGCCCCAAAGAGCACTGAGAGTAGGAGGAGGGCAGGGGGCCACAGAAAAGCATTTTGTGTTCTGCAAAGGGGGACTAAGGACTGCATTTGATATGGCTGCATGGGGTTGACCTGTATTTATTTTGTAAATAAAGGAAAACTATCGCCAAGACCTAATGTAAGGAACTCTTAAATTAAGACCTTGCTGTATTCCATATTTGGCTTTTGCAAAAAGGCTGGGAGTACTGGGATCTCTCCTACTGCATGTGCTGGGAGCAAAAAAATCTTGACAGCTGTTTTGGATGTGAGATCTGGACAGGGAGACCACCTGCCAAATGAAATAGCAACAACTGTGACAACTGAAGAGCATCTTTACACCTTCATATAATGGAACAGATGGGAGCATCGTCACTAATATTTGATTGTTCCTTGTTCCCTTTCATGCACGCATAGAATGTTTCAGCACTGATATGTCAAGAGTTTACGTGCTGGGAAAATTCCAGTCAAGTCAGCTCTCCAGGCATTTGTTTCCTTCTTGAAACAGTTGGGGTTTTGTTTTTTTTTTCATAGTAATGATCTCTCTTTCTTTCAAGAAACAGAATGCTTATGACAGAGGGAGGAAGATTTGGAAACTGTGAATCATCCACCAGACTCTCTGGCAGCCTTTCTCCCTGGCTGGCCTTTGACTGTTTCTTGATTTCTGTTATTTCTTATCCTTTTTCCACAGTGGGTAAAAAGGACTGCCAATACCAGCAGTGTAGATTCAGTGAAATTTGTGAACAGTGAAAAATTAGGATCATCAGAGACTCATAAAACTCCTTATCCAAAATGCTGTGCCCACAAGTGTGCTGGGGTAGAATTGTTTGATTCCTTGGAGGGCAGTTAGCTCAGGACTGTGTTCATTATAGCAATTCTTATGCAAGATGGAGTTGCAGAATGCAACACCTCCCTTGAAATGATAACCGGTTCCTGTAGACTGTCACTGTTTTTTACAAGGGGTCCCTCTGACAACATAATGGGCACTGGGGCTTCAGCCTACCAGTGACCAGGGCCCTTTTAATAAGATACACATCTTAAATTTCATATTTTTATCTTAGTTTTTGTGACTATCCCACCAAAAAAGCAAATATTGCTCACCCCCCATCAAAGCATTTGATGTGTTCAAGGAGGTCTGGCACAGAAAAAAAGAAAAAGAATTTCCTTCAGACACTCATATTTCCCACAGGCAACACTAATCTATTCCTTGGGAATTTGTCAGAGTGCTTTCTAAAACAAGCAGTAAATGTTAGCAAGCACCTTTGATGGCAGAGTGTCTTCCGACTTTCCAGTCTGTAAAGACCTGGTCTCCATTTGAAAGACAGTTAAAAAAATAAAATGTTTACTGTTTTCTACATCACCTTTAATCACAGCACAACATGACTCTCAGAAGCACTGCACAGCTGTCTGTGTCAGCTCTGCAACACTCTTCCATTTTAGCTTGCCACTGCTGACTCTGGGTAATAGCACTTCTGGTCCTAATGGAAACATACCCTAACAACCTGCTTTTAATAAGCTGAATTTAAATAGCTTTATTCAACTGCAAGGTGTCAGTAACTCCTCAGACCTACCCCAAAGACTGGCTGATGGAGCAAGTTTCCATAGGTCCCAGAGGGCACTCCCACATCCCACATCCCAAATTAAGGAATGTTTTTCACCCCTCTAAAATCAGTGTGAGACTTGCCATTGAAAAGAAGAGTTAAAGTAGCACGACCCAATTTTGATGATTATTTCACTTGACCTGATTGAAACCTGAAATTCCCTTTCTAACAACCCAGCAAAATCCATCAACATCTTAACTCTGGGCTGACATTGCCTCTTGAACAAAACAGAAAGCTAACCTCTGATAGACACTGAATGCCACATATAAACAAACCTTTAGGAATGTAGCTAGAGGATGCAAATAAGGAAAATACTACACTGCTCATTCTGCAAAACCTATAATGCAGAAGTTAATTTTCAGTGTTTTGCCTGTTTGACCAATAGTTTCAATGTTTTACTTCGTGGACTTATGTACCCCCATCACTTGTGGGCAAAAGTATAATATTATCTTTTCACTCATGTTTTAGAGACATTGTCTTCATGTTGTTTTCTTTTTTATATTAACAGATTAAAAGCTATGTGAGAATATCTTCCTCTTGAGAGTACTTCCCATGCCCAGCACTGCTACAGTGCTGTTGCGTGCAGGGAACTCAATTCTGATTCAAAACCAATATGGATCATCAGACAAGGAACAGAGTCTTCATGTTCATGTAGGCTGGAAATGACAAATTTCTTGATTGATAACACTGAAGAAGGGATAGGGAACAGAGTAATCCTGTTCCCATGGATGAAATGAAATGGCAAATTTGAAAGCCAAAAGCTTCTTGAATCGTGATGAAAAGAGAAACATTAGCATTCTAGACAACCTCTTTAAAAGAAACACAGCTTTTCATAAAACAACATGGATTTCCTAAAAGCATTTTAGTCTTCTGCTGGAGAATATTAACTCTAAAGGTTTTCTGAAGATAAAGAAAGGCAGAAGAGCTGATTAAGATCCATTTATTTCCAAGCAGCATGTGGTACAAGGTTCTCTCTGTCAGTTTGCAAATGCCAGCGCCCTTCATTTCACCCTGATATCTGTCCATCTGTATTTGTTGTGAGTAAGAAAGTAATTCATGCTGGTTGTCACATCATGGAAGAAGTTTCACACCCCAGCAGCTGCAAACATAACATGTTCTGAAGCAGTGTTGCTTCTTGAAAATTTCAATATGCCTTTTTGACTTCTGATATTCTGTCCTCTTCCTTGAAATTGCAAGTCACCTTAATAAAGCAAGGGCTTAGTCCTCCTGTTGATATTTCTCTATTTACCTTTCCAGAAATAAGTTTAATAATACTCCCAATATTTCAGAGAATTCTTTCCTCACAACACCGAAAGGAAGGAAAATACAAGACTCTTGTGAAGGGTCTAGGACAATTCTTCGTGGCCAGTTCTCCATAGCCAATTCTCTGCGGCCAGCTCTCCATATGATAACTCTACATGGCCAGCTCTCTGTACCTAACTCTACATGGGACAACTCCACATGACCAGCTCTCCACAAGGTGACCCGAATGCTAACCTTAACCCCAGCGCTAGCCCTATCCCTAATCCTAACCTTAACCATCTCTGAGTAGAGTTGCCCTCATGGAGAGTTGGCTGTGTAGAGCTGTCCCACAGAGACTTGTCCACTGTGGAGAATTGGCTGCATCCTTCTCATGCGAGATAGGGAAACCGAGACAAGAACAGTCAGCCTGACCATGGTTATGTGAAAACTTTGTGGAGGAGTGTATAACTGAATCTACCTTACCTGGATTTCTGGCCAGTCCTTTAACCATATAGCACTCTTTTGTTTTCAAAACTTCTTGTTCTCAAGCATTCGTTGCCATATCAAACTACAGTGCTTGTTATAAGAACATCTGAAAGTGCAGTACTGCTGCAAGTATTGTTAGAGATAGTCCATCTTACATCTCCTCACTTCTTCTGCCAATAGAGAAAGGTCCATAGGGACTAAGGACCCTAAAGTCTGTATCCAGAATATCTAGAACAGACTAAAAGGCATTCTGGATAGAGCTCTGTTCGTTCTTGAGAAGCCTCTACAAAAGGGGAATCCAAAAAAGGAAATCACCAATGTATTTCTGTGCCCTGTTAGGACCAAATATCAGAATACAGTATTGCCACAAGCAGAAATAGACTGTGATACCACAATTCTTTAGCATAATCCTTCATTACAGGTCACTTTGACCTATACCCTCCTGTACTAGATTCGTTCTCATTTGTCTTTACCAGCATGGGATTACAAACTTTTTACTTGAAAAGAGTTTAAATCACTCCTTTTTCATCTTTTTTTCCAAAGTAATGTATGTCTTGGAAATTGTTCAAGAACTGCACACAGCCCAAGAGCACAATTTACCAGATTGTTAAAATTACTTCTCTTACAAAGAATCAGCAGCACAGAGGTACCTTTCTCTGACATCATCTCTTCTCTTTCCTCACTCCAAAACTACAGAGGGGGCAAGATGTAAAATTGGACAGATGTGTCTTTTACCGAATTCCAGCCCTAGCATCTCCCAGCTGCAATGAACAAGTGGGTATTAATGCAGGTGATTTTAAGGGGCACCTTCTGGCTCTCACAATTCTCTCTGTGCAACCTAATACTGTATTTTGGATGAAGTTGGCAAGCAGAGGGTGAGCATTTAATCTTTTCTTTCTGCTTCAGGTATGGAGAGATAAGAGGAGAAATATGTATTAGTCTACCTGAGACTGAGTTAAAATCTCTGAGCGCCTTTTACTGAATCATGTGGCAACCCAGTCTCTAGTTTAAAGGTTACTCTAATGCAGCCATAGTGAGTACAACCCAATTCAACAAAAGTAACAAGGGATTATCACAGAATCATAAAATGGGTTGGGTTGAAAGGGATCTTAAAGATGATCCAGTTCCAACCCCCCTGCTGTGGGCAGGGACACCTCCCACCAGACCAGGCTGCTCAAGACTCCATACAACCTGGCCTTGAACTCTTCCAGGGAGAGTGCATCCACAGCTTCCCTGGGCAACCAGTGCCAGTGTCTCACCAACCTCATTGTGAAGAATGTCTTCCTAATGTCTAATCTAAATCTTCCCTCTTCCAGTTTAAATCCATTCTCCCTCATCCTATCACTACTTGCCCTCCCCAGCTTTCCTGTAGCCCCCTTCAGGTACTGGAAGGCCGCTATGAGGTCCCCCGGAAGCCTTCTCTTCTCCAGGCTGAACAAGCCCAACCCGCTCAGCCTGTCCTCAGAGCAGAGGTGCTCCAGCAATTTGATCATCTTCACAGCCTCCTCTGGATCAGCTTCAACAGTTCCATGTCCTTCTTATTATGTTTATATGTAAGTTCTCTGCACCAGAGAATCACTTGGAAATATGCGTAACACAAACACATACACTAAAACTGAGAGAAGGAGAAGCAGAAGTCCCTCACAAAAAGAGAAACCATCACTCTCAGGGATTTAGGTGTCTTTGTATCACAAGAGGTGCAATGTTGCTTATAACACCCATGTATAAATTCTCCTAAACCAGAAAATCCCATCACCTTCTCTTGACTAGAATTTTTTGGTTGTGTAATGAAGCACTAAGTGTTCAGTTGCCAGCATGTATGAACTTGCCTATATGGAAATGGAGAGGGTAGAATGGACATCCTCACGTGAGATTAATTCTTGTCTGAGCAGACTGTCTATCTGGACTTCCTCCATCAGAGTTCTTAAGTATTCTTACAGTTATTCAAAACAGAAACAATCACAAAAGGACGGTGTCACCTGTGGACTGTTGGCAGTTCAACCTGCTGTCCTTCATAAGAAACCCCAGAAGCTTCAGAGTCAGATGAGCAGTTCATCAGAGGAAGAATGAAGTCCTGTCTTCTGCAAAGGCTGACACCTTCAGACGTTCATGCTAACAGGCAGAAAACTCCACATGACACTGCAATTTCTTGTCTCCAGTGAATCCTCTCATAAAGCACCAGAAAGGGAGGGGGCATCCCAGACCAGGTCACACACTGGTGTTTTACTGCCTAAAAAACATTCCTCCAGTATTTTTGAAAATTACAGAGGCCTAAGAAATTCGACAGTGGCTGAAAACGCTATCTGGAGCTTAAATATCAAGTCCTCATTTTACTCTTGCCTTTTGCTCATGTAGAACAGAGAGCAGACAAAAGAGAACCAGTAGATAATGAGAGAGATTTAAGGAGGCAGTAGAGAAGGAAGGGGAAAAAAATTGTTTAAGTGAATTGGGGAAAGGCTAGAAAAAATGTTTTGTGAGGCTGAAAACATACATTTGTCTTCAGGAGGCTTCATGATATGAATATTAGAGTGGTCAATGCACAAAGAAAGCACTTGCACAGCAGAAATTTAACACATCAGATGCAGTTCTACTGTAGAAGACAGAAAACTTAGGTTAGGTCTTGGGAGAACAACAGCTATGGATACTATCTCACAGAAGGATTCAGCCTTTTGCTCCAATTTACTCCCCCTTCTGCTGAAAATGAAACTTTGGCCAGACAAGAAAAAACATTTTTTATTATCTGCTGTGTTGCTGCTCAGCTGTGAGTGACAGCAGGCTAGGAAAGAAGAATAAGCTTTGCCCTTACAAACTCTGATGTAGTGGGCCAGAGTAGCTGAGCCTATTGCCAAAGCACTACTCCACCCTATCCTACCCTACCCTACCCTACCCTACCCTACCCTACCCTACCCTACCCTACCCTACTCCAAGCCATTCCCTTTCCTTCTCTGATTCTGAAGAGATCTTTTATTCTTTTTTTTTTCTCAGAGGAGTACCCAAAGTTGATAATTTCTACTTATTCACTGATGTTCAAGAGTTTTCTCTCTCCACATTCAGTATCTGGGTTTTTAGCACTACAATATATGATCATCTAGGAACATTTCCAAGCTTTGGTCTCAGCAGAATACACTTGTAATTTGCCCAGTCAACCCTTTCATCTCTCTTCTCTTTCTCTTGTTCCCTAGAAACAGGGAAGAAAATCTGAAGAACCTGCATTTTTGCCCATCCTTCTTCATATTCATAACTTTAATCCTTCCTGCTCCTGCTGAGTGAGGCCATAGACAGCAAACCTTTCTCCGCTGTAGCCATGCTAAGAGGCTTTTTGTTACACAGCTTTTGTGGATTATGCAGATGCTGAAGAATTGAGGCACAGGTAATAACATGGCTTCTGCTCAATTTCGGGTGAACTTTGGAACTTTATCAGATCATAGATGAGGGGTTTTTTTCATTTTTCTCCCTTCCTGTTTCCATGTAGAACTCATGGAGTACACGGTTCTTTATGCTGTTCACTTCTTACTTTAAGTGACTTCTCCATTGAGTCACCACACCACAAGTCCGATCTTGTTGGGGAGGAAGAACAACACAGTCCCTCAGCCTGGCCAGAGAGTTAATTCCTGGAGAATGTGAGGCACCATCTCCCTGCTCTCAGCACCTCCAGACCCAACAGCAGTAGAAAGCCCAGATTTCTAAATGCGTTCTTGAATCGTCTGGAAGAAACCTGTGATGGGCTCTGAGTTTCAGGGCAAAGGCCTTCATTGTAAAGTGTGTTCTGTGCTGGTGAGAAGTGCTGCTCTGACAGCACTGAAGACCAAACTATAGCATTTATCCCCTCCACTAGGTAGAGTGCACAAGAGAAAATGCAAAGCAGGGCAGCAGGGCAAGCTTCACCACATGGTGACACAGGCACCTAGAGACGCCTTGGGGGCAAATAGTCTCTCTAGCACCCCTGCCTGCGAGGAAATGAGCAGCTAGAGAGAGGAGCTTAGTGAACTCTGCTTTCTCTGAAATTACTGGCAGGGTTGAGCGCTCCATTGCTTCACTCTGAAAATCAGAATCGCACAGATGATGATTCACCAGGTCAGGTAATAATAATGTACAGCGTACAATAACAGTTGTATAAAAATAATCTGGATACAGAAAGCCATACATCCTATTATACACAGTCATGGCTTTATTGTCTTATTTACAAAAATCTGCTTCCACAGGGAGCACACTCTGCCCTGTTACACTCTGCTTTTTATATGTTAGACAGTAGCACAGTATCTATATGTCCTCTAAATACATGGCTGTATACAAAAACATGAGTTTATTAAAATTTATTCTTAAGTCAGAATCTCTTGAACTACTTATTGCAAAAGTGGTCAGGGCTCTTCAGGGCCTGAAGGAAGCAGGAGAAAAAAACATTTTTTTTCTCCCTTTTTCTTTCAGTGAGGGGAGAAGAGAGGACAAAAACAGATGGAGAATGAAAAAGACTGATGAAGAAAATTAAAGGAAAGTTTGTATTAAAAATGACAAATGGAGTGTGACAGGAAGCAAGAAACGTAATTGCATGTAAAAACCCACTATCAGGCAGTGTTGAGTCTTTTGTAAAACTCAGATTGGTAAATCTCCTCCTGAAGTTGCTTCTGAAGATAAATTAATTTGGAAGTACACAGGAATGGGCCACAGGAGGAGCAAAAGGAGTAATACAGAAAAAGAAAGACTTAATAATGCCTCCTCTGTTTTACCTTCTTCTCTCTGCCTCTGACTTCCCTCCCCTGCTGCCCATACCAACCCATCACCAAAGCCTTAATCACATTCAGGAGTGACTAAAACATTATCCTAAAGGTTTTTCCTCCCTTTCAGGCTCTGCCCCAACCACTGGTGCAATATTATGCAGCACAAGCCTGAGAATAATCCTATCATAAAGCTTTCGTAGCAGCAGGTTTAATAAATGTTTGGGATGAAAAAGGCTGGAAGTGTAGGGATGGTATCTTTGCTTTATCAGTGCTCCAGCACTCTACTCAAACATACTCTTCCACAGACCCCAGCATTAAACATTTTAATTCAGGAACTTTGAAAGGACTATTCTGTTTTTTTTTTTTAAAAAAGACTGTTTAATGCAAGTGAGGCTGGGTTGGGGGCTGGGAAGAGAGTAAAGAAGATGAGGCAGAAGGAGAAAGGAAGTATAGAAAGGCATTCAAAGCTGTGAAAAAACACTCTCCCTTATGGAGAAATTTTGATTTTGAAGTTTACTCTTCTATTAACATTTAAATTGAAAGGCGTTTCTTTTGAGCTCCACAGAGGAAACCAGAAAATCTGCATTTAAATAGATACCATTTAAAAGTGGGGAAAAATATATATCAGCGTTGAATGCTTCTACATTTGTCTGAAAAGAACTTCACTTATAGATGATTATTAATTTTTTTTCTTTTTCCTTTGTGTATGCTAAAAAGAGAAATGGAAGTACATTAAAATTCTGCTTGGCACGAGAAGAAGGCGGGGGGGGGAATGGCTGCTTAATTGCCCAAAACCCAAGTTTTGAGCTCAGATATTCTGCAGGAGGACCTCTGAAGACTGCAGGAGGCAGTCTAGCCTGCTGCCAAGCGATTCCTCTCCTTTCTCATCCTGTTGCCCAAGGGGTTACACGCTGCCACGGAAATGCCCTCGCCAGGGCCCCCAGTCCCCACTGGAGAATCAGACCTTCTGCAGTTTTATTAGAAATTTTGGGGTATTCAAGGCACCATCTAGAAAACAGGGCCATGCACCTCCCTGAAAGGCACCTAAGCACTGCTGTTCTGTGTGGTGTTAACTGAGGTGTCACAGGAGGAGAGCTCACAGAGGAGGAGTCAGTGGGACTTGGGGAGGTTTGGAGGGAAGTCCTGAGGCAAGAAGACACCTCCACATGTTGATCCACATTTTACACCATGCTCTCGTCTTGTGCATTGGTGCCTGGGGCTCTGCACAACCCATCACAAACCCAGAAAACTTGTATGAGATTTGTGTCTGGGGTTTTGCAGAGTGCTACCTCCTCTCCTGCAGCAAAAGCAGTGAAAACAAGAAAGAGCAAAAGCAGACTGCTGAGCAGGGGCGAGCTCAAATCCCCAGTGCACACACAGTGAGGTAGAAAGCTGGAAATGAATAAATATCCCCGCATTGCATGTAAGTTCTCCCTGCCTCCTGCCCTCACCTGCTTATTCTTGCCTTCTGTCTGCCTGAAGAGACCATTCTGAGGCTTACCACATGTCAGTGCCCCACATCCCATGTGCTGGCCATTGGTTTGCATTCAGAGGGATGAGCAGGAGCATGGTGGGTAGCAGGGAAGTTCCTGCTTGTGAGACAGGGGCCTCTCACTGGCTGTGTCTGCTGCAGAATCCTCATTTCTTGGGTTTTGTCGTGAGTGGTGAAATTTAATTTCACCTGCCAGCAGCATTCAGGGCGCAACAAAGAGCCACCTGCTTGCTCTAATTCCAGGGCACAATGGGCTTTGTTGCCAGTGAAGAATCCCCTGGACAATCCAATATATTAATACTAATATTCATTCTCTTTTTTCCACCGCTCATTTTCAAGCTTTTTCCTACAGAAAAGGTCAGACACATCTACCTCCCAGCACTACATTATCAGGCACCCCGAGGGCCTTTTCTGCCATGTCAAAAGGGAACAATCAGGACTGAAGGAGGGTTGGTGCCCCAGAGGCTCAGCTACGGACTCTAGTGTGTTTCACTTTCAGGTCACTGGTCTCAATCTAGGTCAGGCTGGAGCTGGCTGTAATCTGCAGTCCAAAAGCTGGTCAGTAGCTCCTGTGAAACAGCATCTCCATACAAACCCAAAGGACATGCAACTATACTGTGCTATGGCTCTTTACAGAGAGTAATAATGCAACATAGTTTTCACTCTTTGGTAGGGTCTGGGCGCTTCTCCTCCTCCTCCTGCCTCCTCTAATAGACAGTTCCAGGGCTTCCAGGTGGGCATTAGGTTAACTTCAAAAAGAAAAAAACATGGTAGAAAAGCAGAAGATAAAAATGAGATGCGAGAAGGATGGCTCAGTGATCTAGGTACTAGCAGAGAGTCTACAAAGATGCAGATACCACTCTCTGCTCTCTCACTGAATTGTGTGGCAAGAAGGTCCAGCTTTCTGTGCCTCAGCTCTCATAAACTGGGATAATCTCATCTCAGTGGGTCCTTCTGAGGATTAATACATTAAAGATTGTGAGCTGCAACCATGGTACCAGAAACCCTGAAATTGTCTTGGATAGATAAAAACTTTGCAGTAGGAAATAGGAATTTTTATGAGCGGTGACTTTGAATACAATCTGATTAAATCTGAAAAAGCACAGAGACGTAAATAAGCAAAAAAAGTAGCTCTCCTCTGTATACAAGCACCTGTAAACTTGGGGAGAGCAACTGAATATCATGACTATTTCTTGGGCTAAGCTGAAATCACGGACCCCCAATCTCTCAGTGTGACACTGGGCCCCAACCAGGTCCAGTTTTTTCAGCATGATCCTGTCTCTAGTCGCTGGGCCAGAAAAGGTGAATGTCTTCTGCTGCTCAAGATCTAAATGGATTTGACCAACTTGCTTTTATTGCCTCTCCATCTCCCCATCCCAGCTTGCTAAGCTTTCACAAGGAACATTCTCATTCTTCCTGAGGTCTCTAGTTATTTTTTTCCCTATGCAGATGGCAACCACTTTCTGAAAATAAACACATGACAAGAAGAAAGGTTTAGTAGAAGAAGCAGGTGCCTGGAAAATGGATTCCCATTTGTCCTTCCCTCCCCCTCTCCAAAACCCAATCATTTCCCTGTTAATAAGCTCGCTGACTATAATGTGGCACTAACCTTTCACAATTGATGTCAGTGACATTTTGACAGTTCCACATATGGGCCTGCCGAAAGCAGGAGGAATATAAATTTGCAATTTGGTAAAAAGCTGGGTGAGCAGCCAAAGCAGCTTGGGGGAAGGAAGAGAAAACCGCCAACCAGCCAAACAAAAGCCCACTGCACAGATGTTACACACAGCAAAAATGAAAAGCACATCCACAGCTGGATGTACCCCAGCAAATACGTGCAAGGAAATAAAAGCCTTAGGCACCTATTAAGCCCAGTCTAGCCTGAGATGCCTCCCAACAGATTCTCCTCATGTGGTAAATTTAGGGAAAGTCTTCCCTAGCAGAAGGGAAATAGGACACGGGATTCAATCTGTGCAAGCTATCTGGTTAACATCAGATGTCACAGGACTCGGCAGTTTCTCTAACAAGGAATCTTCAATATTTCCGCCAGTGTGATCAGCCGTAGGGAAACAACTATTTTCTAACACTATTTTGTGGAGTGCCTTTGAATTTACTTTTCAAGGTATCTATGCACAAAACAGCACTGACAGTTCACAGATTGGCTCAGTGCACATACCACCCACCGCACATCTTCCCCAAGTTACGTGTGTATTGAATCCCACAATATTTGGCTAAAAACTGCCTTCCTGGAAGAGGTCCAGTCATCCTGTGATAAGGTGAAGATAAGAAAAATGTTGCACTTAGCAGTTTGTTCAGGTAGTTAATTAACCCCCATTGTTAGAAAGACAATCCCATTCTTTCATTTGGATATGTCTGGTTTCTGCTTCCAGGCATGGTTATTGCTATGAGATAAGTGGTGCTGTGATCACCCCCTTTCTTTCTGATCCCTATTTCAGCAACACTGAAACAACTCTTTCACTGAAATCAGAAGAGTCTGGTTTTTACCATGGTTTAATTATGCCTCAGTGGAAAATGTGGAGGTGGACTTGCTGTATATGTGCATGTAAATAGTCATGTGTAGTAATGGTGTAGCTGTTGTACATGGCTAAAAAGTGATGCAAAATTACTTTTTAAATCTAATGATTTATTTGAATTTTCTTTATGACAGTGTAGGTCCACTGGACAGACAGGCAGGGAGGCAGCATACCCCAGCTTGCAACTGAGAGGCAATGGGACATGCTCTTCCCATCTCCAGAAACACATAGCCAAATGTGGAACCCAAAAAAGCTCTAATAAACTCCAAAGTGATCTCTAAGCCAGGGTAGTGGGAGCCACTAGTCAGTAGCTGCTGATGGAGGTGAGAGAAGGCACAACCTCTTTGCGCAGACTGGGAACAGTAAGCCTGATGAAAAAGTCAGATTTACTGTTTTTAAGATATTTTCCTTGAAGTGTATTTTGTGCTGAAGAAATAATAGTAGGGTAGCTGCTGGATCAGTGTATTAACCATGCTTGTAGGGAGTGTGAAGCCAAAGACCTTTCTGAAGTAATGTCACTTGATAGGCAAGGGGCTGTGGCCAAGAGTGGACTATGTGTGGGTGTTTCATGAGATTGCAGGATACAGGTGATTGTTATCAGCATGTAGAGTTTATGCTTGATGAAACTGGGATGATGATGGAGGTCAGAAGTGCAGGGTGTCCAGCAGCAGTGAGAGAGCATGCTGGATTTCACCATGGAATGCTTGATCTGAAGTCATTCACCTGTCAGACTTCAGGAAACAGCATGAAGTTGCTTCCAAAGCCAGTATACCATATCTAGCTCTGACTGCTTCTGGCAACATATTCCTTCATCTAAAATAACCAGTAGGATCCAACTTGGCATGTAAGACTACCTGGTCTGATCAAATGAAAAGAGTAGGACTTAGTCATTAGTTGGCCACAGCTCTGCAACAAGCAGGTAGGGTTTCTACACAGAGCACAGGAGAGAGCGAGCCCCTGCTTTCTTCTAGCAGTGATGGAGATACAGAATAGTCCATAGATGTTCATCCAAAGCTTTTTCCTCAAGTCAGCTCATTCCCAGTTTTGTAGAGGGCCTCTCTGGCCCAGCACGCAGCTCCCACCCCCCAGAGGGGCTAATTTGCTTCTCTGGCTTCCTGACCCACTGAAGAGCTGTGCTGTCATTTGCACTTTTTCAGGTGAGACCTATCCTTGCACGGGCTTCCCTGATGGCAGTCACAGTGGAAGCACCGGTTAGCGGCAGATTTTTCTCCGGCAGGTGTTAGCACTCCTGCTGCTGATATCATTACAAAAGCCTACACCAATCCAGTGCAACTATTGGAAGATTTTCTGAGAAATGACTGTGTTTTAGTGGATGTCGGCCGGTTTAAAGAGCCTCCCCATGCTGACTGACAGTGTAAGTAGGATGATAAATCTTGCAGTTTTATGTGGTCTCGTACGACCTGTTACCTTTTGAAGGAAAGCACCCCTCGATCTTTCCTATGGAAAACAGCGAGCGCTGTTAATGCAGCAGAGTCCTGCAGAGAGTGCTCTACCTATAGTTCTGGAATCCAGCAGAGTGATATGAGGTCATGAGATGTGGCTTGAGGTCTCTGAAGGGACTGGTGCTTGCCTGGTAAACAGGGTAGAAGGGCCCCTGTTCCTGAGAATATCACTATATGTTCTACAAGATTATCTAAGGTCACTTAAAACTAATGAACTCCTTCAACACCACCAACAGACCCTGGTGGTGTTCCTTGATACTATGTATTTTTTGACTGCCATTCCAGACTGTGGATTATTGCTGTTACCATAAATCCACCAAGCCAGAAACTGAAGTCACTGCGAACAGAGCCTCTGAAGTTTTCAGGTTGCACAGCAACATGAGGACAAAGGGTGCTATCTGACTTTACCTACCTCATAAATCAGTCAGTAGCAGGGCTGGTTATGTGTTTGGAGACAGGCAGAAAGAGAGACTGGGAAAGAGGTGACAATTATAAATGTTTTGCAGCCTGAATGTGACATTAATATATGTATGCAGTGTGTTCACAACATGAGGTATTTGTGCACAACCCTAATAAATACTGTGTTTGACAGCAGTTTCACAAAAATACGCAATGATCTAAAAGAACTTGCCGTGAAGCAGACTCTATAGTTTTACTAAGAAAAAGGAAATATCCCTGTACTAAACCAGATGCTTGACTTAATGTAAATCTAGAACAACTCCAATGGGCTCTTATTAAGTTTAATTACTCACAAGCATATTGAAATGACCAGATAGCTCTAAACCTGCTCCATAAAACATGTGCTTGATTTCTGTCCCAAGGAGAGAGATTTATTAAGCTTCCAAGTCTAAAAATACCAATATAAGATGCACGACCCAAGGGACTCTTCTCTGTGGAAAGCACAGCTATGCTGTTTCTTTCATTGGGTGATGGTTCGGTGACTGCCCTCAGAAGTCACAAAGTTCACCGTATTGCATGGTTTTCTTTGTAAGTTGATGCAAGCTGGAAGCTGACTGCCCAAGTGCCTTGACATCTTTGTCATGCTGCCTAGGTGCTGCATGTGGAGACATGCACATATGAGCTGTAGGTGGTCCATTCCCCCTTGTATGGTTCCAGAACAGCCTTGAAGCTGCTTTCATTGATGCAGGGCTCAGCCATGGCTCCAGGATGGTAGCACGCAATTCACGACCATCTGAGGCCAGATTCTCTGTTTGGCCAGACATACCACCTCCTGCCCCTCATGACAAAAAACTTCTTTAAGAACTAGAGGAAGACAAAGTTCTATGTTAAATCTACATGATCAGCTCAGAAACAGTCTGGTTGGTGGTGGTGGGGAGCAGGCCCATGAAGGCTGACTCTCTGTCCTTGGAAGCCACTTTCAGCCAAGGTGACAGCCCCAGCCCCATGACTGCAATGACCTCACAACATCACAGGCCTACGCCTGGCCAGGAACAACCCAAATCTCAATACAGACCCTGCCTCTGAGCCAACTTCCCAGCTGGCCATTAGACCTGCCTGGCCACTTCAGGCCTGTCTGGATTCTGTCCTTCCTAAGCGGTAACGAGCCCCTGAGGCTCTTTGGGAGCAGAGCACCCCAAAAGTAGTGCAACAAAGTGTCTGTGTAGTTATCTGCTATCATTTAAAGAATGCTGATATGCTCCATATAATTAACCCCAAATATCTCATGGACATTTTCTTACAATAAAACTTCTGACTTCCAAACATTTCAAAAAGCACTTTATAAAATTGCACCTACGTTAAAAAGAAAAAGGAGAAAGTATTTGGAGGGGTTAAGAGAGACAATCAAAGCATCTAAATTCAGTCAAAATTCTCTTGGCTGCTCCAAAATAAATTGTTGTTCGTTTTGCTGAAAAACTACTAAAAGCCACCTGCAGCCCTTCCACCATGCTGTTTTATTCACTCTGCTTTTCCAGCCAGAAAGTCCTTTATTTCAACAGCTGTCCATCAGTGCAGCACTTGAGTGGTGGCAGAGGACTAATAGTATCACTGGCAAGAAAGGGAAGGCTAAACCTGGAAGCCAAGCTTTGACAGGCAAGTAAAAATGGAGTTATTTCTCAAATATTTTGTTTCTGAGGTGGCATATGGTTTCATTTTTTGCCTAACCACAAGCGACTCAATTGATTTGGGATCTGAAATCCTTGTAGCCCATTTTCTCACTTTTAAGAAGCTTTTCAGTTTTCAGGCTGGTTTACTTACTTCCTAATGGGTCTCTCCAGATCTGATGTAGCATTTGAAGCTGTGATGGGTACATAGGCAAAGGAGGGGGAACAAATGAAGGGAAAGGCCCCCTGTGCATTGCTAACAGTTGCATGTTTCTGAAAAGCTGTGGTTAGGGGATTCCTAATTCAGTTAACATCTTTGATCTCCTCATGCAGTATGAAACCTTGAAAGGTAATGAAAAGGTTGTAGGCAGGTCTTCTACGTTTGCATATCAAAACACATGTCAGCCTGATACAGAGCAAGAGACAGATACAGTAAATACACTTGTGATAGAAGGAAAAAGCATCTTTTTGTTGGGAAAGAACAGCTTTGTTCCCAGATGTGTAGATCTCGTGTGTGTGCAATAAGAAAAATAGTCCAAGAAACTTGCACTGTACCAGGGACTGATGCAAATTGGGCCAGGATTCACTTCTGCATTCTGGTAGGCTACAGGCATGATTTATCATTTTTTCCCTTAGTTACTAACAGCAGAGCAGAAGGCAGACAGCTGTGCCTCAGATGACAATGAAATGTCCCTTAAAAAGAGTCTGTCCTGCCAAATGTTCAGTCACAAAAAGATGGAACGCGTTTTATCAGGATCCAGGATTCCATTCTCCCCTTCTTTATCTGAGGCACCTAGAAAGCTGAGACACATGTCCAATCTGTGCAAATATCTGTATTTTAAGAAAGCCCTTAGCATTGTCAACCTGCACTCTTAAGCTGTCTCCCCTCCTGTCTCTCCCTCTGTTTCCATCTCTGAAATCCTCTCTACCTGCTCTTCTTTGTCTCATAGCGCTCTGTTTTCTCAGTATCTTTCATTCCTCCTTTCTTAACGCACACCTCCCTTCCCTTTCTAAAGTTCCCCTATAATTTCCCCCTAACTCATTTCTCTCTCTCTCTAGGCTGACACATCTTAACGCCCTCTCAGTGACTTTTAAGACATCCAAAAATGCTGTAGTCAGATATCAGCATTCTTGTCAGGTCAAAAGAAAATATTAGGGAAGTCAGTGGCCAGATGCAATGATTACAGTTCAGTGTGGACAAGAGTGACACCAGTCTTTATGGTCCCAGATGAGATTTAAATTGTTGGTAAAATGCAACATCATTGAATTTCCATTTTCTCCCTTAGTGGTATCTCTCCAAGGCTGAGGTAGGAGAGCTTAGGAGTCTTATCTCTGCATTTTTACCTTAATGTAGTTGCTTTCTCTTATGCATAAACTCAGCTATGAATATCCTGAATTTCTGCTGTTTGATATTGTCCTCTACTATTTTTACCCGTAAGTTACTGATACTCTTAACTGTGACACCACTTGATGTTTTGCTTAAAAACTTTGTTATTGTGCTTGGTTTAATTATATTTTTTTTAAATAACACATAACGAGCTGTGAGCCAAAGAGAATCCTATCTTCTGATATTTCTGATGTCTTGGTGACCTGAAGTACCAGCTTTACATCACTCCTCTTAATTTAACCTCTTTTAGGACATGTTCACTGTGTTGCTGTGGTGTCACACACCCAAAGCACACCAGTGACTTTGGCTTTTCACCTTTGCTCAATGTTTTCATCTAGGTTTCATGCTCAGCCAAATCTCAGTGTCTCTGTGCTCCAGGTTCCTATTCTCCCAGCAGCTGTGCCTCAGCCATGGGGCTGACAGCCCCAAGCCATGGTGGGTTTCTGGGTCCTGGCAAACCCCTGCCAACCAAGGCCACTTCCTTCAGGGGAGGGACATCCCCAGTGCCACCAAGTACCTGCAGTCCACTGTCCTGCTGCATTCAATAAGCCAAAGAGCAAACACAGTGACTGCCTGGGCTCCTTTGTCTGTACCTCCAAGTGACCAGACCCTCATAACCACAGCACCCAGACACAGCAACCATTAACAGCTTAGCTTAATGACATCCTAATTTCTTTATAGGACCTATAAGCAAGATTTCAATTAACTTTAACCATACATAAGTTTAATGCATATCTATTATTCCATTAATATTATTTGAGACAAGACAAACATAGATGCTAACATTCTATAAAGTATGAGATTTTTAATTAATTTTAACAAAAAAATATTATCAGGTTATTTATAAAAGCTCATAAATTTAATTTTCTAGTCACAGAAGGTACTTTCTGTACGTTTGGGACAGGTTTGTTTCGTATCTTTTTTTTTTATGACAAGGTTAGAAAAGACCTTTGAGATCATTGAGTCCAGCCTATGATCCAACACTAACACCTACTCGTCGTCTAAATCATGGCACCAAGTGCCTCATCCAATCTGTTTTTAAACACCTCCAGGGACAAGGACTCCATCACCTCCCTGGGCAGCGCATTCCAATGGCCAATCCCCCTTTCATTGAAGAATTTTTTCCTAATATCAAGTACAAACCTCCCCTGATGAAGCTGGTCACGTGAGAGAAGAGACCAACCCCTGCCTGCCTACAACCTCCTTTTAGGTAGTGACAGAGAGCAATAAGGTCTCCCCTGAGCCTCCTCTTCTCCAGGCTAAACAACCCCAGCTCCCTCAGTCGCTCTTCATAGGGCTTGTGCTCCAGCCCCTTCACCATCTTCGTTGCTCTCCTCTGGACACCCTCCAGCATCTCAACATCTCCCTTAAACTGAGGGGCCCAGAACTGGACACAGTACTCAAGGTGCGGTCTGACCAGTGCCGAGTATAAGGGGATGATAACTTCTCTGGTCCTGCTGGCCACACCGTTCCCGATGCAGGCCAGTATACCTTGGCCTTCTTGGCCACTTGGGCACACTGCCGGCTCATGTTGAGTTTCCTGTCTACCATCACTCCCAAGTCCCTTTCCACTTGACTACTCTCCAGCCACTCTGTCCCCAGCCTACAGCTTTGCATGGGGTTGTTGTGTCCAAAGTGTAGAACCCGGCACTTGCACTTGTTAAACTTCATCCCATAAAGAAAACAGAGATCCTGAACTCCTTTTGATCTAATCTGGTCTTACCATGGAGTCATACTCAGCAATTCTTGTTAAAAAAAGTTTTGGCACCCTCATATCAAAGACCCATCTAAGTGCAAATTCCTATTAGAGTTTTCAGTGAACATTTTAATAGCATGTGAAGACCTAAACAAGTTTTTGCAAAATTGTTCAACTGAACCAAAAGTCTTCTTGCTGGGAGTAAAATCTGGAAATAGGGCAGACTTTTAAAATGAAGGTTCTTTAAAGTCAGCTCTGCTATGGCCCATTACAAAGTCACTGCATCCCCGAGACAGGGTTTGAAGGACTGCTGGCACAAAGTTAAGTAGGCATTTTCAAGCAAAGAATTCCATACGATAAACATGAAGATGACTCCGTCTGTGGACGAGGATATGTCCTGAGTCGAGACTTTGGATTCATTTATTAAGCAGGCAGCTTGGCTTCAGGATATGCCGGGTCAGGCTTTGCTAGCCATTAAAGCTGTTGTGTTTGCTGGATATTTCTTAATTTTAAGCATGACTGCATAAGCAGCCAACAGCCTCCCACATGCTGTAGCACTATCCACCGCTGTTCAGCCAGCAGCTAGGTTTCCTGGCCACAAAACTGTCACTTGGAGGGGTGTCCAGAGCCTGGGGTGGCTCCTCATGGGCCTCATACAGGGATGGCCATTGCCCTCATACAGGGATGGCCATGGCAAAGCCTGACTGGACACACCTGCCATTACATTTTTGGGGATGTTCTTCAAATTGTGGGCATGTTTGTTAGTTGCTGCCATGTCCCCACAGATTGTTTGGAAAATGCCTAAAGCATTTGCATCACAGGATGCTCCATATGAGCCAGACTTCTCTCTTTGATGCATGGCAAACACACTTGTACCACTGGTGTTGGTGCAGTGAGAAAGCCCACCCCTGAATCTCCTTCCCCCTCGCAGACAGGCATCGTGACAGAGGAGAGTGGCTGGACTCTCAGGTCAGATGCTGGGTTCTGCCTTGTGGCAGCCACGCTAGCTGCCATCCCTGTAATTAGTGCCGTTAGCAGGTTGCTATGGAAGTTTCCTCTCCCTGGAGAAGGTGTCATGGCACCGCTCAGAGGAGACGAGGAAATTGAGGAGGAGGAGGAAGGGAATATGCAGACAACTGAAGGAAAAACAACATTGCCCCTTGAAATGCCCCCACAGTGTTATCTCCTTGGCTAGAACAGACCACACACTTTAAAGTCAAGACTCATTGACTGTGTATTTTGTCTCTAGAGAAACATTCGCCTTGGCATGACTAATACGACAAGCAAACCCAGCACAGCAGAAATGTCACCAAAGTCCCTCCCACACAGGACCTGTGATTACCATAAGTGAGCACTCTTAACCTGCTTCATCTTTAATTGACAGCTAAAGAAAGCTGGGAAGGAGGAGAAAACTGCTGAATTTTGGCATCTTCTTGACTCTCAGAAAAAACGTGGCCTCTGAAAATCAAAAAAAAAAAAAAAACCCACCAGGAAAGTTCAATTCCCTTTATACTACTGATTCCCAGCTTTCAAGTGCTGGAGAGAAACAGAGCAAATCCCTCGCACAACTATACCTCCTGATTTGGATGAGAGTGCAAACAAGACTGAGGGAGAGATTTAGTTCCCAGCTCACTGCACCAGCAGGGAGAAGCAGCTTGAGGGAGAGGCTGGGAACGAAAAGTCTTTAAATGGTTTTGTTCCCCTGGAGTCACAGGGGTGAGAATCCATAGCCTAGGTAAATCTGGATGTAAAACGAGCAGGGACCCAGCTGGAATCAGTTTAGTGATATAAAGACACATAGTCTTAATTAAGGGAATTGTGATTTGCCAATGAAATCCCAGCAGGGTGTCTGTCTGCCTGATCAAAGACTTGACTTTCTGATGGAATCTTAAGTGCATGAGCCATGAAATTACTTTTTGAAAAGGGAACATGCAGCAAAAAGAGGCAAAGCGAGAGGGGAGGTGGTGGAGGGGAGGAGGGAGGGATGAGGACCAGAGCTCTGAGTGATGCTACTGGGAGCCTCCTTTCCCTCCCTCCAAACAAAGCTAGAACAAGGCAGACTGGAGAAATAATGGTGCCAAACTGCCAGCAGAGCCAGCATCTAAAATCAGTAACCAGCCCATTGAATAAAGACACATTCCTCATTTTCTCTTCAAAATAATTTTTTAGACTGCTTAGCATAATTTGAGGGAAAATGGTTAGTTTTCTTTCTAAGTATGTTCTTTTTTTTTTTCCTCACATACCCCTCCTTATTTGGCATAGATTAGGCAAAAGCATCTGATTTTTCTCCTTTTAGAATGATTTTCTAACAACCTCAGATATAAAAAAAGCAAGATTTTCCCCTAACAATTTTTTAATATATATATATCAACACAACAGATATCATCCATTTTGTTGCAAAGGAATGATTCAATAAGAAATGCTTCAAACTGCCTGCTCCAAAAGATACCAACGTTTTCAGTGTATGTGGAAAGAGTTTTGTATCAAATCCCAAAGTAGGCAAATTCTGCACAGTCTGGAATTATAGTGCTGTGGGGCCCTAAACCACTGAAAGCTCTGTAAATCAAGACACAAAGTTGACAGAAGAGACACAATCTACCAGCTTAATTTATCATGTTTGTACCACAGGAGCATTTCCACACCACTCAATAAACTACCCGAATCTCATCTCGTTACATAGCAGACTTATCACGAAAATACTTGGGATTAACCCTGGACGAGCCCCAGCTCTGTTTCTGAAGGTCTGGTGAAGCATCCAAAGGACTTCACGTTTCCAAATATCTTACACGGGTCCTCTGATGTTTAAATGTGTATTTTTTAAATAGCTCTCTCATTGCCTGACTAAAACCCAATGTAGTGATTATGGGAACCATTATATCATAAAAAGACAACTGTCACCTTGTTGTGCCATCTTCCCCAAAAGTGACTAGAGCAAGCACTTCAAAGGAATAAATACAACAAAATACCGATATGTACCTGCTGTGCAGGACAGGACTCCATTTAATGGAGGAATAGTCCCAGGAAAACAGGGCTGTTTTACTGGTCAGGCAACAGCATGGACCTAATAAATCACAATTGCTGTACTGATGTCATGCCAGGATCTAAAGTAAAAGAAAAAATAAGCAATCAAGCCCTATGAATTTCTAGCTGTGTTCAAAATATCTGGAAAAAAGCAATGGATGTGGTAAAATAAAAATATAATGAAATAAAGATTAAACGAGTATGGGAAGACAATCCATTTTCAGCATCTCCAACAATTTGTGTCGCAAAAAGCCTAAGGGTTTCTGACAACTGGCTGCACAGCACAGAGTGCAGCTCCGATCCTAGCCAGGGGCTTAAGGAGCGTGGTGCCTCCACCGCCCCCCATTTTGCTTGGCTCTAACTAATGTTGCTAGATCTAAAAAGAAAACAACTCTCACCATCATTCACTGAGTTAGCTTTAAAGCTCTGCTTTGGGCCTGTGTAACTCTTGAGAAAAGCTGCAGGTTGAACAAATAAATAAGTGGGTCAGAGAACTCCAACCTTTACTTCAATTACCCTATTTTGATATGTGGGTGTCTCCCTTCATCCTCCACTCAGTGAGTGTCAGTCATCTGATTTATTTAGGAAGGTGTGGGTAGCTGTGCAGTGGCCATGCACTGCCCAGTTCTTGAGCCTAGTGGAGGCTTCCCCATATCAGAACTGGGCCTCTTGGGCACGTGTGCCTTTCTTGCAATGGTGAAATAACTTGAAACTTGCATTAGTGAAAGAAATATTTCCTTCACTACTTTTTCCCCCACAACATCTTCTGTCACCAGGCCCCTCTGCGCACAGCTTCATCGCCGTGGGATGAAAGAGCCTTCTCCTCCTTCACTGCAGCTGTGGCCACCAGCTCACTTTCACTGTGTCACCTTTTTACTTTTCAGTCTTTTCAGATCTCAGAGAAATGGATTTTCTCTCTTGCCTCTTTCCTCTGCCACTCTTGCTGCATGCCAGCTGCTCTTGTACTCTAAAATTTTGAACAGCAAGTTTATACAAAAAAAAATACATCTCAAAGTATAAAGGAGAGTATTTTTCTGGACACTATAACAAAAAATATGGTGGTTTTAAGGAGGAATAACCACCATTTCACTTAAGTGGCTTCCTCAAAACACTTCCCTTCTCACTATAAGAACAGCAATTCACAAGCTTGTGTTTTCCAAGCAGGTTCTGTATTGTGCTTGAGGGGCTAATTTAGAAACACTAAAATACGCTATTAATTTGTGTACCTTGAGTCATAAACTAGAGGCTCTGTGGTCCACCAAGTTCTCATCTCAGTTTGCTCACACTTTATTTTCCAAGCTAAAAAGCAGCAGGTGACCGCTCAGTGTCAGGAGGAAATCTGGGTTTCAGGCTGCCTTGACAGTCAGAATTCCCTGTGCCTGGGACTTAATGTTTTCTCCAGGTTTCTGACTCAGGAGTGCCCAGCACCAGCTGTTGAGCCATCACACAAGCCAGGATGCTGCACATGGCTGGTTACTAACACCATGAGTGTTTAGACCCTGAGTAAGGGCAGATCAGCACAGCTCCGCTGACTCAGCAGAGCTGGATTGCGGTACAGCAGTCAAGCATCAGACTCATGACACTCAGCTGGGTCTGTTGCGTATGCGTATACAGCAACTGTGCATATATAGCTATTAATGCTGAAATATGAGACTACAGACTACACAGTCTGTCTGAAAGCTTTCCTTTGGGATAATCTTTTGTATTCCCCTACAAAATATAATTGGCCATAGCCTTGTAATGCTGTGCCAAGTGCCCTCCATCATTATCTGACCAGATCAGTGTGAGGATGGTTTTCTAGTTAAGGCAAGGACTGAATAGTCGGAAGGGGTAAGCCCGTGCCCTGGACTTCAGCCCTCCACCCAGGAAAGTGCACTTCCCTACTTCCCTCCCTCTCTCCCTTCTTCTCTCCTTCCCTCCATCCAATAGTATGAAGTTTGTCTCTTTTACAGATGCTACAGCTACGCCCACCAAAAAAAACCCACACCAGGAACGAGGTGATCCTGCCCTTCACAGACCATGTTTTTTTCTGCTCTCCTAGTGATGCATTTCTGAGTGTTTTCTCAGAAATCTGTCAGTTCAGACAGCAGTTTCTCTTTTAAAGAAAAGGGACTGCTTGCAGAGAAGATGTGATAAGCAGTCACTCCCTGCTCGCACCTTTTAGATTTCACACTTGTTTTGCTCAGCCATGGGAACCTCCCTCTACAGCACATTCCCTCTCCCCTTCCTTATCTAAGGAAAAAGTCCTAATCCATCCCTCCCCACAAACACTCTGCTTAAAATCAGTGCTCATTGTAGTTAGTCTCCAGTTCTCAAAGGGCATTAATTGCTTTGGGCTTCACCGCAGAGTTATAATAACTGGTTTGCCCGGGCTTACTGCCTAAATAGCTGGTAATTACAGCCCAAGAACAGCGAGGATCGTGCTGTCTTTCTGCCGCAGCCGCCTGTCTAACTGGTTTGCTAGGCATCTGTCCACCTGTCTCTAGGCAATTGTTCCTATTTCTACTTCACTTTCTTCTCCTTCTCCATGTCTCTCTACGTTTTTTAAATATTTCACTTTTCTGTCTCTCTTTTTTGTCTTTTCCAGAGCTCTGACATCTTTAATCTCTTGTCAACAGGGAACACAATGTACTGGCTACACATTCAGAGATCCAAACATTTTATCACACCCCCCTCCCCAGAAGCAACTCAGGATGTGGCAGGTGAAACGTCAGAAACAATTACAGAAAGAGAGAGGCTTCCCAGCCCCACGGGGGAACCATCCGGTCTGCATGCTGTGCTTCACCTCCCGACTCTGCGAATCGAACAGCTGAGCTGCTGCAGCACTCATCCAGAGAAATAAATGAGAAGAGATATAAACACACAGGCAAGATGTTGAGAGTTTTGGGTGGTGTCCTGCAAGGGGAACCAGTCAGATACTCATCTAGCTTCCTCTTTAGCTGTGACATTTCTGTGCATCTGAGACAAATGTGCTCCTATCAGAGGTAGTTTTCATATAACCTCATTGCGCTGTTGTGACCATCTGCTCCCCGACCCTTGCCAAGCTCCCGTGGACCGTGAGGATCACTATACACTGACCAGGGAGCCAGGCACTGAAATAGCAGCATGTTACAAGCCAGAAGGGTGATGCAGTAATTCAGTCTCCGCTGTAGCCCACTGCACTGGAAACCCAGAAGGATAAAAAGAGTGCAGAAGCCTTCTGGAAAAGTGGGCCATGGTTGGCATATTGGTTTGCAGACCATGGTATGAGACACACAAAAGAGCAGAGATGTGTGTAGTAGCACATATCAACAGTGCCTGAGGCCCCTATAGCTTGCAAGAATGCAGGTGAAGAAATCCATGAGAACAAAGACCTGCGGAGGAATCAGTAGAGACTGATGCCTCCAGAGTCTGCTGGGTACAGTTAGAATGGTTGCCTTGACACAACTCTGTCACAGCATTTGAAGAGCCACAGGCCACCTGTGACTGCTAGGATGTGTTATTTAAACAACCCAGATCTCCCCTACTAGGACTGGAGGTGTTTAAAAGACAGGTAGATGAGTTTCTTAGGGATACAGTTTAGTAGGGAGACAGGCACAGTTGGACTCGATCTCAGAGGTCTCTTCCAACCTTATGATTCTATGATTCTATGACTGCCACATGCTGAGGAATTTTCTAGCAAAGGAGCTTACAGACATTTCCATTCCCTGTTGGTTGCCCAAACAGTGCACATGAGCAGTGGAAGGCGCTCCGAACACTGCTGTTGCCAGGGAAGAACTGCAAATGTGTTTATGCATTTTGACACATGTAGGTAATTTGTATGAGGAGCCAGATGGATTTTGAAGAGCTCTTCCTCTTTTAAGTCCAAGAGGCCAGAGCCTGTCCTTAAGAGACCTTGCTGTTCTGCACTTCCTCCTACAGTGCAAGAAAATCACTGACACCTTCACTGCACTCTTGGACACAGCGACCTCAGGCACATGGCAGTACTGCTTTTTGCTGAGGCAGTAGAAGGAAGACCCAGCACCAGACCTTCCTAATGGCTAGTGTTGAGCAGCTGCCTCAGCTCTGGGAGGATGGGCAGAGACCCATTCAAGTCACTCAGCGCCACAGAGGACTATGGGAACATACCAGAAGATTTAGCGAGGATGAACTACAAACACAACCAAGTGCCCTTGCAGCTGGGATGTAGAAAACCATGTAAATCACGCAAATCATTGCCTAGTTTTGTGTGCCTAGTCTTCTAGTAGAACCCTTTGTGTTTAGGTAACACAGGTCTGTGAATAGGCTCAGCGCCATCCTAGAAAACGTGCTTGAGATTCCTGTCTTGCTGTAAGAAAGATCAAGGCACAGTGGAAAACTACTTTGCTTTCCCCTAAAATAATACAGACAAAGTAACAGGCTACACACATGATTTCTAGCAAGGTCAAAACTCTGTGGGGCCTGCATTCCTGCTTGAATTTCCTCTGCTCGGGTGTTGGTTTGGAGTTTCCCTGGTTCATGAGCAAGGACCAAGTTCCACAGTGCCTGTGTTCCCATTGGCATTTCCTCTGCTCGGGTACTGATTCACAGTTGACCTGGATCATGACATAATGAAAATAATTATTTTCTTTTAATTTTATCAGTGGCTTTGTGATTGTTCCTGTGCTCTGCTTGCATTTGGCTCGCAGAAGGACCTAGCTGTGCTCCAAAAGGTGGTGAAGAGCTGGGTGCAAGATTAGCAGAGGTATCGGTGTACTGGTGTTTCATATCGGGGTAATGTGGGATACCATATACCTCTGGAAGCATGATACCACTGCAGTGTCACCCTGTCAGTCTTCACTAATGCAAACAGAAAGGCTCCAGGCTGGGAACCCACAGGCATGTCAGAGGAAGTGGTATACCCACAGGGAGTCAGCCACCCACGTGTTGCATATGTATTAGCCACCAAAGACCAGGAAACATGAGTGTTCATTAAAGCAGCAAATAGTGAAAGGCAACATCAGCCTAAATCTTCCCAAAACTCTAAAAAAATCTTCTCATTTAAATTCTCCATGAACATTCAGCTCCTGACTCCCCTCCTGCCTTCACCTCTCCCTCTCATGCATAGCTTCTAAGCAGACATCTGCTGGGTGCTGGAAAGAGCAGCTCATCTCTGCCCTAAGAAATTACCTCACCCAGCTTCTGTTCCTGTCAATTGTACAAAATGATTTTCCTGCACCCTCTTCTTCCCACTTTTTTCCTCCATAAAAGTGATTTGGCAAACAATCCTTTTGCTTCCTGACAAATAGCGCCATTTACCTCCCGTGTGCCTGCACCCTGCCAGGTGGCAGGGTGAAACAATTATCCACACAAGGAAGCATTCTAGTTCTCTATGCACCAGAAACAAGCCAAAAGGAAAAGGAAAACCACTTTCAGATGATGTGCCTCCTAACACAGCTTGACGAAAATCTAGGAGACTATAGTTCAGCCACTTTGCACTTGTCCCTCCTTTAATTCTTTTTACTGTGCTGGGATCTGTGGGAGTAGGAGATTACCAATCAACAGAGGCTGGAGGACAAGCAAAGGTAAAAGTCGAAGCTCTTCTGGTCATTGAACTAGTGTTAGGGCTTCATGTCTTTGCTGCTGTTTTTCAGCCCGTGGTTGTTTTAGAAAAATAGATGGGAGAAAGGAGAGCCCTTCCCACTCCAACTTGACAGAACTTCTCTGTCCAGAGGTGGGATGAAGGCTGTGTTTGCCTGAGTATTTATTGCAATGTCATGGACAGTAATTAGTTGTTCTCTGACATCACTCAGGATATCTGAGACATAACAGACGTTTAATCATGTCACAACACTCTGGTCCTTTGCTGCAGCTAATTGTGATGATATAGATTGTGTCTTCTAGGTCTTCTGCTCAAAATAGCCCAGCAGAGTATGTCTCTTCAACCAACCTGACCTTAAAGAATTTACGACAGATTTAGACCTGGATCCACAGCTAATGGGAACAGGGATTTAAGCTGATGCTGTTCAGTGCATACACAGCAACATCATCGGTGTAGCCTAAGGGTAGACACCTCAATTATACCTTCCAGTGTCCTGATTTAACCAGCTCTCAGTCAGCCCGCAGAAAAAAAAATGTATTTGAGACCCATCTTTAAAAATAAAGTTATGGTCTGTGTGTGTACTCAGGTATGACTTTTCCCCGTTGTTACTGAAAGAAATTCAGCTTGAAAGTCTCCTTCAGTTCACACTGTGCCTACAAGGACAAGGGTGGGTTGCTTGGGGAGCACAGATCTCTACATTCCTAGGCTGTCTGGAGAAGTAAACAGCCTGGCTTCTTAAAATTTTGAATGATTCAACCTTTAACAGCAGTGAATGCAAAACAAAACGAGCCTGACGCCATTTTCTCCAGTGATGTGTCATGGCTTATTAGTAAGGGGTTATAAGCTGCTTTCCAGTGAACTTGTTCTCGGAGAGATAAGCTGACTAGTGGGAAATCAATCACTATGAATTTTGATAGCAGCGCCTGCTGAAGTAATTACTTCAAACATCAATAATTCTGCTCACCTGCCTGTGCAGTTTTCAGTCATGCTGAAGGTTAGATTAACACCATGGAGCTCCTGGAGAGATTTTTTGTTTTGTTTTTGTTTACCCTATCCTTTTCCATCTACTTCCTTAAATATGTTTTTAAACACTGATGTAATTGAAGTGTCACGTTGTCTGTTCCTCTCTTTCTCTATCTTCTCACCCAAGTCATCAACATGAGTTTGCTCATATCAGTGAAATTGTCTCCACAATTCTGTGTGCTTAAGAGCTGTTGCTGATCTTTTCTGTCAGACTTACCAAGCGTTGAACACTCACATCACATCTCTCCTCAGCTGTTTTTGCCTGTATTTAAGTTAATAAGTATTTAGAGAGAAGGTCAAAACATCTTCGGTGCCAAATTCTCTTGAATTGAAAACCCTCACAGCGGTTTCGGCATGGTGTGATTTTTAGTTTCTACACAGATAAACATGTCGGCTCAGGTTTTGCCACACAGACTGGATGCACAGACAATTCATAATTTAAAGTACATCTTAGAAAAATTTTAAGATGACACAACATCACCTAAAACATCCTTGACTTGAAATTTATTCCCCTTGAAAGCAAAAATAGAACAGTTAATACAACATGTCTGCACATGCTTACATGTTCAGCAGATGGTAAATTAAAGAGGGTATTACTCCACAGAGAGCCAAATATTTCATCCAGTTGCTAAATAACATGATAAAATTATAACATTGTCTAAACCTGTATAATTTTCATTTTAAATATAATGTATGACCTCAGTTTTGGACTACCGTGCTTCACTGACTGCAACCTCCTTCATTTGCCACATCTCCTGAACTCCTGGATATCTCCTGCTGCCTTATGCTAAATATCCTCCAGGTCTCCCACTGCTGCCCCTTTTATACCCAAATTCATGCAGCCCCAGTAGTTCTGTTCTCTCTGCTGGAGCAGCAATGTATTTATTACTATATTATTATTGTGTTTCAGCTCCCAGCTATAGTATATTCCATCCTGCTGTAACCCCTACCTCCGTCTACCATTAGGCAGCCTGAGATTCCCACAGACTTGGCAAATTTGATAGATTTGTTTATCAGCTCATCAGAACTGATGCATGCAAGGAGTTACTGCCTGACTGCAACTGAAAGCTGGCAGAGATGTGCCAGGGGATACTTTTCTCACTCTCCTTCCCTTATCTTTCTCCATCCTGTATGGGGAGCAAACAATGGTGATACTCCACAGACTATTTACTTGCATGCAGGCTTCATTTCCATAAACAGCCCACTCTTCTCAAATTAAATATTTTAAAAGTTCTTTTTAACATCAGTTATACTGAGCTGTGAGGCCTAGCTTATATAGATGTCCTTTGTTTATAACAGTGATTGACTGAATACACATCACAGTTTTCAGCAAAGAAAGCTCTTCATAGACCCAATTTCAGATCCAGAAAGTGTCCTGCTGACAATTGCCCACATAAATCCAAGCAAGGAAAGAACAAAGACTAAAAGCAAATGCTTTTCTGTCTGAATGGCAACCCGTGCTCCCGGCAAAGGATGGCATTCATCACCCTAGCACCACTTAGACAATCGCTGCAGCCACAGTGGGAAGGGGAGGGCAAGGCAGGGAAGTGCGCTCAATCCCATGGATAATCAGGACATTTTCACGCAGGGTCCTTACTCATCACTTAGCTGAAGGCAGCCACGTGCAAAAATAAAGAATGCACATTTAGCTAAATTCTACTGCTGTTATCTTAATACAGCTTTGCTGAAGTCAGGTGACTGAGAGCTGAATTTGGTCCATATCGTCCATAGTGACAAATCAATATTTGATGACCTCCTGTGAGAATGTCTATTCAGTTTATTAACAGGAAATTGGTCTTTGTTGATCTGATACTGTTTATCTCATTGTTATCAAAACTCCTTTGAAAACTGGTAGGAGAAAGAAGAATATCTCTCCAAAGAGAAAATGAAGTGAAGAAGAGAGAAGCTTTTAGTGGCTGAGGAGAAGGGGATTTCAGTACTACCCAGCCAGAGAACAAAGGTCAGCAGAACAGTTCCTGACTTCAGATTTTAATACAGAGCTTACACTACTTCAAAATACATTTTAGAATCTTCCTTTTCTGTCTTTGAAGTAGCAGAAACATCGCACAGCAAAAGATGTGAAATTTGTGATATTTGTTTAGTACTTTACATAAACATGTTTAGTAGGGATCTGGGAAAAGGAGTGAGGAGGGAGGTGATTAAGCCTTCAAACTATGCCATTTATTTCATTATTCAAGATTGAATAAGATGACAAAGACTTTCAGCTAAACCTGGTAAATACGTGTGAATGAGTATAAAGACAAGAAATGGAACTCAGTGCTGAAAAATGCAAGGTACTAGAAGGAATAATTTGAACCCGTTGCACACACTACTGGCTTGTAAATTATCTGTAAACTCCCATGGACAGTTCACTGTGCAACAAAGGCAATGTTCTGGGGAAATTAAATATCAAGATGTATGAAGAAAAGTGCAAAGAAGTACACTTGAAATATTATAATTTCATTATAGTAATCCATGACATCCATGCACAGTGAAGTATTTAGTAGAACAAAAATTTTGAAAGGTATGACTGGAAGAAAAATGTCAGGGGTGTCTGTTCCAGAAAGAGCAATTGTTAGAAGGTTGGAAACACTGAGGGAAAATAAAAAGATTTTAAAGATTGGATGAGTCTATATTTAGAAGAACAAACCCCATCCTGGAGGGAAAAATAGCATTTCTTGTTTTAGAAATGATGAAGAAAAGTTAAATTAAGATAGTATATATCTCTCTCTTCTTCCCAAGAGAAGAAGATCAATTAATCACTCAATTGAAAAATGACAGCTGCCTGGAAACCCATTATCATGACCAGATTACAATCGATAAATGCAACAAAAAGGTCAATACCTACAAGTAATATTTACATATACAGGCCCACAGGCATACAAAGTACACAGATACCCAGAAAAACTGTTAAAGCTTCAAGAGAAGGTGTTCGAAGAAAATTTGAGTGAAACTGAGAGGGACCAAAAATTAGACAGGTAACATGAATGAAAAGTGGAAGCACTTAAAACAAGAAGAGTTAATTAACTAGTCAAAATGCTAGTCTTGCAAGCAAGAAAGCTTAAAACTTTGGATAAGAAAGCAATGCTTGATTTGATGGCAAATAAAGCGGTAATTAGGAATAAAAGCACCATATGGTAAAACGTAAGGCAGCAGTTACAGGTAGTAGTCAACATAAATGAAAGTTATGGGGCGTAAGTAACTGGTAAGGGAAGCTGAAGACGTTAGGGGAAAATGCTTGGCAGACAGAGTTAAGAATGATAAAGTGTAGGTGTCTGAGAATACTCTGGGAACAAAAGAAATCTGAAGAACAGTGCAAGTGTGTTACTACTTAAAAGAGGTAAAATTGTTAATGCCAAGGTGGCAAAATGTCTTAAAACCATTGCTGCAGCAATCTAATATATCTGTTCTGAGTTGGCAATAATTAATTCCATTAGAAAATAATGAGCATACTGGGGACAAGGGACCAAGGGACAAGTTTTACAGGCCAGAGAGCTTATACCCACAGTTCTTAAAAAAGCTGACTTAGAGATATCCCTGGCCTCTTGATGTTAATTTTTAGTATATTGTAGAATATCACAAAATTCAATATGACTGAGAGACTCTAATGTTGAGTCAATAGTCAAAAAGGACAGGGGAAGAAGGAAGGGTTCTCAACCTGACAACACTTCCAGAAAAGATCATAGAAATGCTGAGTCAGTATTAAATACTTAAAGAACTAATCAGTATCAATGAAATTCATGCCAAGAAACACAAGATTTTGAAAAAAAAGTCTTTCCAAAGCAATATGGTTTCATACTTTTAATTAAATTATAAAGTCAGTTGACAAAGGTAAATGAATAGCTACGGAAATTTGGGCTTTTTGTAGACTTTGTGACTTATTACCTCATATCACTGTGATTTAAACTGCATTATACATCAACAATAAAATATCTAAATACCTATTCAATGGTTTGAGGACTGTCTGAGAAATCTCAAAAAAAGAAAAATGAACAGGGAATCATCATTCAGTAGGATGATTTAGTGCAAGGTTCTGCATAGATCATGAGTAAATAGAGCATGATTTTACATCTCATCACTGATGCAGAAATAAATGCAAAATACTTGAGGTGAAGTTTGCAGAGATTGGTAGAGGAGCAGATATATAAAATAAAGTGGATCACTTCTAAATTATACCTGTTCGAACTGGATATATTCTAATTCACCCACATACAGAGCAATATGTCAAGGACCAAGGAACGCAGACCACATCTACAAAGGAAGAGACTGCAACTGGGAAAGCAAGGACCTTGAAGAAGACTAAGGCTCACTGTGAATATGCACAACTATAGAAAAATGGGTGAATGCAAGCCAGGAAAGTGAAGCAAGACACATTCAAACTAGAAATTAGGTACAAATTACACTGCAATTGTTTAACTACTGGAACAAAGTACCCAAGAGAAGCAGTAACTTCTCCATCTCTCAGTCTCCTAACATCAAGAGTTGATGCCTTTTTGGAAGATAAGTTTTCACCAAACACAAATTATCAGCTTCCATAGAAGTGGCAGTAAATGAAATGAAATGTGTTCTGCAGAAGGTTCTTCCATACAATGTTTTGACTCTTCTGGCCTTGAGCTCTTTGACTTTGTAAAAGGAGGCTTTTCAATGAAGCAAAAGGGTAGCAAACTAAAAAATGTGAATAGAAGAAGTTTTCAAACTCAGAATGTGGAAATGTTTTTCCACGCACTCATGGTTGACTATGCTATAAGCTGCTGGGTTCTTGGTCTCAGCGAGGATGCTACCTACGAAGTCAGTGCTCCCCACAGTTCTGGTGTCTTTGTGGACTTCCAGAAACGCTTCTGGCTCTGTGCTAACTCTGACTGTCTGTTAGCTGGCATGAATTAGGTCTTAGGGCTGAGGTAAACCCAGCCTTTTCATCATTTTATAACAGAACTTAGGGTTGGTTGTTTTTTTGTTCTGGGCAAGGAAGAAGCATAGCGGGAAGGCATTGGATAAGAACTGCTACTTTCATGACAGCCTGTAACCTCACAGCCGTGTGGATTTCAGAAAGGTGCTGAGAGCATGGGCCACCTGGACCAAGCGAGTGAGAAACAGGAGCACAACTGCCCCACAGCAGAGAGGGCAGCAGGATTGCAGTCTGTAGTCCCATAACCAGAGGAACTAGTGGATGGCCAGCAGTGGATGTGCATCTCAGGGCAATCTTCTCAAACAGACTTTCTGATGTTCAAGTAAGTGTGGCCCCTGTTGCAACCTTTTCCACAGGGGTTTCTCTAACCAATTTGGCCAGAGAGGTTCAAGCTTAATTAAGAGGAAGAAGAGGCACTAACTCTCTCTCTCAGTGTTAGTATGCAAATCCTATTTCTCAGAAAACCAGAGTAGAAAAGATCCAGTGTTTATAGTCTTGCTTTACACCTATACTAAGCCCCAACAACACAAAGTGGCCAAGGTATGAGCGTATGTGTAATATACTCCGACTGTAAATACCTAGAAACAACATGTGTTTACATACAATAAATACAATCACTTCAGATACGAATTAAGCTATCTGCATATATTTTTGACCAATATCATTCAAGGTCATCAAGACACACAGCACAAATGTGTAAGAGAAGTGTAAAAGAAAGAGAAAAAGGGAGTAAAGGAAAAAGAGAGACACTAATTACTTGCAGAGGGCCTGTGAAAAGGCAGGAAAGAGATCTAATGGGTAAGGGTTTGGAATAGGCCTTTTGGCTGCAGCAAAACATGGGAAAACAGAGGTAAAAAGAAAGTAGAGAAGGAACTCAACATAAAGAAATGCCAGGGAAGCCAGAGAAGTGTACCAACAAACATCAGAAGGGAATTCACTGATGAAAAGATAGGAAGAGAAGAGGATATCTTTCTGTCCCTACTCACTGGTTATAGTTCTCCATTATGTCTCATGTTTTTTATTCTCTCTCATACACTTCCTTCTATTCTTACAAGTCCCTTACAGATGTTTCTCTTCAGAAGAAATAATCTGCACAGATTCCCTCACTACACCCCTGCCCATCCACTTCCCTCCCACCCCAGTGCACAAGCATGGTAAGAGGGATAACCTCTCACCTCTACCTCTCCGCAGCATGAGATTTTGCCAGCCTATGAATCGCTGCCAGGTACACCACACAAAGACGGAACAATTTACCTTCAAAGAGAAAGTCTTATTCTGACAAACCCAAAGTTTGTTTCCACTAGAAGATGTCCCCCAGGGCATGGAATTTAACAAATCATACACAGTGCTACATTAATTTTTGTGTGTTATTTCAAGCTGACATGCTGTCTGTTAGATGACTGGTTTTTCCTAACAGGACTATTTCACTGGGAAGAAAATTAACCCTTAATAAGTATTTCTCTTGTACTCTGTCAGGTTCTGACTTTCTTTATTCTTCGCTTTCCCTCATATACTCCCTCTATCTGCCTTCCTCATCCTCTTCCCCAATCTCTGTATCCCACTTTCATTTTTCTTATTCTTACCTTCATTCTTTTCCTTTTCTTCTCTTTTTAATTCCTTCATCCTTCCTCTTTCCCCTCAATTTCCTATTCCTATTCTTTATTCTTTTATCTTGCCTTTTTTGCCTGCTACCTCTCCTATCCCACTCAATCCATTCCCCACAACCTGCACACAGAGAAGTGCATGAGAATAATATTCAAGGCATTTCTACAGCCACAGAGCCATAAGGAGAGCCAGCCAGCCTATTTATAAACTCAGCCAGCCAGCCTCCAGTGCAGCAAGTTATTCTGTAGGCCAGTAATTTCAGCTCCCACAGCCATAAGGGAACCAGAAAAAAAAGAGTATCCTTTGGCAGCAGGAGTTCAATATCTCTGGGGACCTGATACAAGAATTTGTCTGGGGCTACACAGTGCTTCAGGCTTTGAAATGGATGTGGAGAGAAGAAACTGGGCAGGATTCATTGCCCCTAAGTTCAAGTGACTTTAGGGTAGGTGTCTTGTCTAACCCTGCTGTGTGTTTGCGTTATAGTCAATGGGGATGGGGGGAGGGCAATTCCAAATAATTAACTATTTAATAATAAATAGTTGTCTCAGGTGAGGTGGCTGTCAAGATAGCCTAAAAGCCAGCTAAAATGAATAGCCTAACATTCAGATGGTAAAAGCTACCTAACATCAAATGCCTGAGACAGAGGAGAAAATAGAAGGGGAAGTCTGCATGACAGCAGAAAAAATGGCAGAAACTGGAGAAGATAATCAAGAAAAATGTGAAAAATATTTTATTTACTAGTGGGTAGACCAAAAAAAATCCTTGCTAAATCAGCAGTACATCGAGGGCCAAAGTTACAGACAAGATGAAGCCACACAGCCCCATTGATTTCTCCCACTTTTCAGACTGCTCAGCATTTCTAGAAGCCAGAACCCTAAAATCTCTCCTGAGCCAGGGACTAATCTAAGACACTTGCCTTTCACGGCTAATGCTCTGGACGTGTTATCCCCAAAATGCTGACTTCATTACATTTTGCACCTAACTGTTACTGAGGAAAACACTGGAGTGAAAGAACAGAGAATTAACACTAACGGGTCTCACAGAAAACCAGTCAATATCTGAGAAATCTGTCTCAGGCTATTTCCCTCACACCGTTTTCCACCAATATAATTTAATCTCCTGACAGCATGGAGTGTCAAGTCCCGGAAAGGAATACATGTGCTCTCACACGTGCTTGTGTATCTGTCTGCTGAAGCATCAGCGATTTAGCTCTACAGAAATGCATTCAGCAAATTGCCTCTTGCCAAAACTGGGAAGCACAGCAGTCTTTTAGGAAGGGGATCAGTGCTGCTTTCTGCAGCTGGCGGGATTTCGCATCTCCATGTGTTTATCCACTGCGTATAGAGACATAGGATTTAAATCATCAAACATGTAGCGTAGTTGAGTGCAGTGCTGCTTAGCCAGTGGTACATTCTGCTCAGGCAGGGTACATGAGAAATGTGTAGGAGACAGGGTGACAGGCAGGAGTTGGAAATGTCAATGAAGCTAGGGAAGGAGGAGGCAAAGATAAACCTACAATATACGCTACCAACAGTTCTGTGAATAATCAAGGCTTTCTATTTGCAGCACATCCCGAAATGTTGCAAGATTGGTGGGTTTTATAAATGGCTTTAACCAAAACTAGTGCATAAGAATGACTTTTGCTTATTTTTGGAAATGAGGGACCAATGGCAGTGAAAGTAATATGGTGTTAAAAATGTAGACTCTGACTTAGAAACAACATGCCTACAAGCTGACTATGTCAAGCCTTTTGGATGTGCACAAAATATTTGGGGCCTACAGCATCCAAGACTCCAGATCCTGGCTTGAGGAAGGCTGGGAAGAGAGCTCAACAGAAATACTATTTTCAGCTGTTTTGATCTACAGAGTATTTGCTGCACGGTACTCAGGGTGTTAAGAATCAAACCTCTTGTAAAAAGTACAATATGTGTCTACATAATGAAGAGACAAGCAATTTCCAGACTGAACATTTTTAGGAAGAAAAAGGGATGCAAAACATAAAAGAGAGTTGGTATAGTGTGGTTTCAGGTTTTTTAGGTTTTAGGGTTTGGTTGTTTTTGTTGTTTTTTTCTTATTTCACATTTTTTTTTTCTTATTTCACTTGTGCAAAGCAGCTTAAAAATAGCCTTTGGGCTAGTGAATCAATACAGCTCTTTGCCCAGAGGTTCTTTTAGTTTGGTTCCTGTGCCTAGCCTCTAAGCTATGCTGCCTTTTCACTGGAAGAGAGCATCCCAAAAACAGATCCTTAAACCTGGGCTCATCTTCCTCCTTGTCCTTGGCCAACCTGAATTTGATCAGTATTCATTTACATGATTTATAAGGAATTCTGGAAATCTGATTTTAGCATAAGAAGAAGGTAGGTTCCATTTTCTAATAATAGCTGGTGCATATAACTGTTTGCTATTCCTCGGCCTTACTGATCAAAAATAATTTACTTTTCTGTAATTGTATATTAATTCCTGCTTGTGACTTTATTATGTTGTCGAGTTTTTTCTGTCATAAAAGAGATTGCACTGGAGATACTTCAGAAACAAAACAATAAAATGAAACTGTTTGAGAGTCATGGATGCCTCTAACTACTCTGTGGTCACACGTAATCTATTAAATTAACATGTATTTAACTTGGAACATTACTATGATATTTCTTTCATTTAAATAAGTGTTAATAAGTTTGTGTAATACATGTTACTCTTGGTCAAGGAGAACTAGGGTTTGAAGGAAATGCAGCACCTGGAAAATATCTCAAAGGAAGGAACAAGGGTGGGACAGTAAACATATGCCTCGCAAGCAGTGAGCACACACAGAAGTCCACACATGCAGAAAACCAGAGACACACAGAATCATAGAATTGTTCAGGCTGGAAAACACCTTTAAGACCACAAGTTCAACAGTAAACCTAACACTGCCAAGACCACCACTAAATCATGTCCCTAAGTGTCACATCTACACATCTTTTAAATACCTCCAGGGATAGTGAGTCAACTACTTCCCTGGGCAGTCTGTTGCAGTGCTTGATAATCCTTTCAGTAAAGAAATTTTTCCTAATATCCAATCTAAACCCTCCCTGGTGCAACTTGAGGCCATTTCATCTTGTCCTATTATATTTAACATGGGAGAAGAGACCAACACCCCCTTCACTGTTACCTCCTTTCATATAGTTACAGAGAGCAATAAGGTCTCCCCTCAGCCTCCTTTTCTCCTGAGTAAACAACACCAGTTCCCTCAGCTGCTCCTCGTAAGACTTGCAAGACATCCAATCCAAGTTGAATTTGTATTTCAGAGGAAGCAGTGAATAAAACAATAGCAGTGATTCATGTATTAAACATACGTTTCTGAAAAACCTTGGCACCAACAATGAGCAAGCATGAGAGGGAAGAGTAAAAGACAGTGTTCGGGCTGGATCACCTTGCTAAATGAAAGGAACCAATGTATATGTGCCGATAATCCAGTGTTTTGGGGCAATTTTCTCCCCATTTTACCTTTTCTTTCTCCATTTTAAGGCGAGGGGTAAAGCATGCTTTAGCAGTTGTGATGACAGCAAAAGGTGTTGTCAGCAGCCAGAGAGACAGGTGAGAACCCACGCAGCCAGTGACTGCCTTCACCCCATGTCATCACCCCCACGCTCACCAGCCAGTTCCAGTAGATGGGGACAGGTTACTTCTACCATGTCAAAGGGCACATTAATTAATTAACAATGCATAATCTGTACTGATCAGCTGATTAAGACACATCTCGATTTTAACCTTTAAGAACAATATGACTCAACTCAGAACTTGCAAAACCTTGTCCTCTAACTCATCCTAGTCACCTCCAATGAAGAGGGAATAGAGACGTACCATTCCAAACAATATGATCCCTTTCCAGATGTACAGCTTCAGAGAGGTGTTTCAGCAGCAGAAAAGGCCATTAACACAATTTTTCTTTCTTTGTTACCCGTGTTTTATATGCATGTCCTACTATAAATACAAGTAATGGAGCAAGATTCTCTCCTCTCAAATTTCCCCACATTGTACCCAATTATATTTTTCCTGAAGAAAATGGAAAATGAAATTTTTACAGAACAAAGAACCACAAAAGGCAGGTACTTATTGAAGCCTGAGAGAAAGTAAAAAAAAGTGGTGATGAAAAAAGTAGGGGTCAAGTAGAAGTAGGTAGGAGAGAAGGAAGCTGAGCAGGTGACCCAAAAAGGAAGGAAGAAAGAACAGAGAGGGGATGAAAAGAATGAAAAGCAGGAGGGGGAAAGCACTGTGAATTGAGAAAAAAAAAAAGAAAGAAAAAGGAGTGTCAACAGAGAGAAATCACAGAAAACAATGCTTGCAAACGGAATTCAGGGAAAACACAGTGAAAGGCACACATAGATTTACCTCAAAAGTCCGAGGGGATCGGAATGTCTTTGACTGTATTTCCATCTGTGCCTTTCCTTACAATTAAAACTGCTGGTTGTGGGCCAAGTCTCTCATCGTGGATGTACTGACACGACTGAACAAGACCTCTCCCGGTCCCTCATTCAGATCAGGGGGAGCAATGCAAGGAGACAGAAAGGAAAGAGGTGACGCAGAAAATGGAGCTGAGATGGGAAAAAGGCGAAGACAGAAAACAGGTTGATAGAGTTGCAAAGCTATTACATTCAAGTATAGAGCACTTCACTCTCAGGAAAGCAGGTAATTTGGGGCTGTTCAACAGAAGGATTAAGGAAAGATAAGGACTATTACCTACCCTAATTTATTTAATGGAGAAAACTGAAAAAGCTAAATAAGATGGCTAAATAAGGAAAAATCAAAAAGGTATGTGCATCAGTTATCCTTTGTACAACAGGATCACAAAGGATGCTAGTGAGGTATCTGGTGCCCACTGTGCAATATCACGAGGCACAGACCTCAAAATGCTCCACATGCAAGGTGAGCACATCAGAAGCACAGAGGGAGTGCAAAAGGCAAGCAATGCCTCGTGGAAGATAAGAGAAATTCCCCAGATGGACACAAGTGGGTGCACATCTATTTGCAAGATATTTTCTGCCATGTGCACTTATGCAAATATTTAGGAACAATGGGATGAACATGCGCATAATAAAAACCAGAGTGATTTCCATGGAAGCAGTTCTGTCTCTGACCCAGTCAGAAGCTCCCTTGTTTCCGTATGGACACTTAGACTAGAACATAGACTGTATTTGATGAAACAATACTGAAACGAGTATTACCTAGGGAAAGGACATGCAGTGATCACTGGCCCTTAGAGAGGCACCTCCTAAATCTTGCTAGTTCAGCCCTGATTGGCACTGTCTCCCTCTCCCTTTCACACACAGGCTCATGAATGATGCTGAGGCTATTAATCTGCATCAAGTCCCCAGAGCACCTCGTGCTCTGGAATGCCACAGATGAGCAGATGGGATTTTTGGCAAGGAGTGACCTGGCATGAAAATGAACAGAGTGCTAGAGGGGAGGGGGAACTGCCTGGAGCTCTCCATTTAAAAGAATTGAGGAAAAGAGATTTTTTTCTCTGCTGATACCATATTCCAGTCTACAGTCATATAAGGAATTATCAGAAGCCACCTGTGCACATCAATGTGAGCCAAATTCCTTCCTTAGGAGCCTGATATATCTACATTTATGTTAGATATGTAGACATATCTAACAACATGGGTAATGCTAGTAGCTACCTACAGTATCTCAATACAGGTTAATTAAAAAATGTTTACTTAGCTTCTTGTGTAGACTTTGCAGCTCATACTGATGTCCAGGCAGATGCCATGTTAGGAAGACCATTTTAAGGTATTGTGAGCACATCTGTATGAACTGCAGCAGCGGCAGTCTAGAAAAAATGGCTGATGCAAAGTCTTTTGAAACCTATTGCTCATTGCCCTTCTGGATATCCTTTTGCTTAAAAGGTAACAGACAGACTTTTCCCTAACACTCCCAAAAGTTACATACAGGAGTTGTCGTCTCACAAATCCTTCATTCATGAAATGGACAAAAAGCCTCAAGAAAGTTTTCCACATCAGGAATTTCAGGAATTAGTGTCTCTGTGAGCGCGAAGGAGATTCAGTTAGTACAGGTCAATTGACATCCAATTTTAAGTCTGTAAATCTCATCAGTGGTGGTGGAAGCTGGAAAGACTCATCCCAGGTTACGAGCTGCACCTGTGGAGTGCTACAATACTGAAAACCACTGTTACACATCTTGGATTTAAATATGAATATAATACTTGAAAAAGCAACAATGACTATTTATCCTAGTCATACTTCTTCTTTTTTGAGAAATCAGACATCTTGTTGCAGTTACTAAATTAAAAAGATAACGGCAGAGCACAGAATTATTCTGGCAACAAAGCAGCCTGGGTGCAGGCAGCCTAGGAGATGAGCACCTGCTCAAAGATCATTAGTGAATGGGGATGGAAATACTTCACTGCCTTGTGCTCTCACTTCACACACACTTTAAAGAGACATGTGGTGCATCATTTGGTGATGCACATGGCACAGTAATACTTCTTTCTATAGCTTATGACATACAAGGCTCACAAAACAGTTTACAAATACTAACAAATGAAGACCTGTCTCTACAACATTAGTGTTATCATCTCTCTTGATCTTATTACAAGACTCACCACTTTACTTGCTCTATTCTATGTGAAGCCCTGATTCTTGTAAGTCAACAGATATGCAAGATCCATAGCTCTATAATCGTGCAGGGGTTGGTGAAAATCAAGTCTTATGATTCAAAAATCTGAAGGTATTTAAAGAACAGTTCCCACTTAAGAAAAAAATAAAGCCTTGCTTCTTAAGGCAATTCTTTTATTGCATGGCTGGCTTCTGATTTGTAATTCTTAGGCTGGTAAATTGGAACATTTCTCCATTAATGGGCAAGTACTCTTATCCCTAACTGGCAGATCAGAAAATTACAAGGCAGCACTAAACCTGGCTAAAGTATAAGCGAATTTTCAACATAGCTAAATTCCTGTTAAATACCGCAGGGTTGAACTGGGCCTATAAAAAGGGCAAACAATGCATTCAAGAACAAAGCATGAGCAAAGTCTGAAGTAAAATCCAACCATCTCACTCTCAGTCCAGTGTCTCAACCAACAAACATGCTCTTGTCTAAACAAAGGATTCAGCAAAAATCCTCCTACATTTAAACAAAATCTGCAAGCCCACCTGCAGAGCTATTTGCAGAAAGAAAAACCTAGTGAAAAACATTGGAGATTCTCATACCTAATTAGGCAGCTGGAGAAGAAAAGGAGTACATTTTTAGAGCACTTTGAAGATGTTGTCTCCTATTTAGATTGCAATACACTTGGAAAAGTTTCCTACCCTGAACAAGAACAACAGCAACAGTTAGAGGCCTTCATGCTGCAAACCAGTTCAAAAGACAGGAGCAGAAAATATCTGGAGCAGAGAGTTGCCCAGGAGCTAAGGAGTTAAGCAGATTCATTCCCATTCATTGCACATCCTTAAAAACTCATTATAGATACATCTCTGCCATAGCTGGGACCTGGAGGCCTTTTGTTATCTCACAGCATACAACACGAGATGGAGCCCCCATCGTGTTGTTTAGTGCCTGTTGAACAGGATGATATGAGCTGTTTCATGCAGTGACAAGGTTGCACGTCATTCCTGGTGAGCAAAAGGCTACTGATATTTCACGGACAATACCTTACTGTACAAACAAAACAAGAATCATCCGCTCTCCTCTTCCTTGTCCTGATGTCCACCTCCATCCCACTTCCCCCTGCAGGGGGCTGAATGAAGGATATCTGGCAGAACAGAGCAATTGGTTTACACCATGAGAATACGAAGGAAAAGAAACAGCAAAACAAAAATCAAGCAAATTCAAGGAACAAACAAGGTCTCCCTAAAAAAGCTTCAAAAATAAAGAAGTCATTGCAGGCAGTGTAATTGCAACACCTGTCTTAACAGAATAAGCACTGCATGGCATTAAAGTCCATAAAGCAGATTATAAAGAGTTACACAAGAGCAACACCATATATTGTAACATGAAATGTTATAGAGGCCTCCAAATGAAAATAAAACACTAGGTAGTCAGGACTCTCTTATGTGCCTGCAAAAAGTTAGGAAAGAAGATATCGTGCCAGGAATTTATAAACTGCAGAGGAGAAAGAAGGCACAAGAGAGGAAGAGCTAGTAAACATTTTATTTTAAAATATGCTATTTGTTTCAAAAATAATTTGGTGTGTTACTTCAATTTATGTCCCAGTTAAACAAACGAGTAAGGCTGCTGTGAGCACTCTTCAAGGCGTAGCTGTTAAGTAACGGAAAACATCCCCTTGAGTAGTATGTAATCAAGGCAGGAAATAGGGAGAGATCTTAAAAACAAAATACCCTACACAAATTAGACACTGGCCACCTCTTGGATGTCTTCTTTTCTGTTTATAATCCTGGGGAAGAGGAGGGGTGGAAGAGATAAAGAAAATAGAGGAGAAATTAGTGAGAAGAATGTTTCGCCATTCCTTGCATCTATCAGGATGAGAATGAAAGTTTTTCTTGGATGATGAAGGTCAGGGGAGACAGCTGAGACAGACGGGTGTGCAAGTCCCAGAAACTGGAGGCCCTCAGACTTCTCATGATGGAGGAGCTTGACCTCATGTACTCTACATTGATCCATTGGCTTTTTCACACATAAAAAATGGCCAGACTGAAACCAGGCAAGTTCACCCAGGGGATTCTGCCTTTAAGCCACTTATGTTTGCTCCAGATCAGCAGATAAGGTAAGTAAACTTGCCAGAAAAACAACACAGATGCTATGGCCAGGCTCACTGCACAACTCTTGTGCTGGCTGCTGTAGCCCTCTTTCAACTGAGATATTCTTAGACCCACCTCCTCACAAACCAGAGCTGAACATGAAAACAAGCACTGAGTTTATAACAGCTAAGGAGGACCTTCATGGACTGTAATGAACACAGAGCACCCTTCCAATGCAACCTATAGCTTCTTAGGATGACATGGTTATCATCAACACTACCCATATTGGCCCCACAAAACTACACAAAGTCACCGAGGATAAAGCCTGGAGCCCTTCTGATCCCAGAAGCATAGTTCCTTGCAAACTCAGCCAAAAAAGTTTTCCCAGAGTGAGACCTACAAAAACACAGATAAGCAGTTTAGCCTCTCTACAGTAGTCAGTGGCACCTACTGGCACTTCATTACAAATGCATTACCGGCTGTAAAATGGTGACAGACTGAGACGAGAACACTGCTTTATTGCCCTAGGCTGCCTGACCTCCCCATCACCAGAAGCATTAGAGGAACTGCAAATGGGAGAGCTAAAGGCTACTGAGGACATGACAGGATGAGGAGAACTCCTACAACAACCGCAATGTCCCTCATTCCTTCTTGGGTTCCCCCTCCCCTGGTTAGATCTGGGGTGCTGACAGTGATATGACACAAAGAGAGACTCCATCCCTACACCATTTTTGGATGTACGCTTCTTCACCTGGTGACTTTGTTTCCTCCATGCAATCCCCAATGGGCACTCAGCCTCAGAGCCACTGCCATGGGCCTCAGACTGCACATCCCTCAGAGTGGGGCCCTTTTCTGGTACCTCTGTGTAGAACCTCCTACCAACATAGTACAGTACCAGCACAGCAGTGCCACTGACACTGGACAACTGAGAGAAGTCCAGAAACATCCAAGTACCTTAACGTGACTCCTGTTTCTCATGGTACTTTCTCTCTGATGCAGTTTCGTTACCTGGAAATCCCAGTACTGCCAAGCTCTCCACTGGCACCCGAGCAGGCTGCAAAACTTGTCTTTCAGAGCCTTTAGAGAGAAAACAGTCAGATGTAGGAAAAGGGGACTATTTTCTAGAGGAAATGCTAACCCTCAGCTGCCTCTGAATGTAGTGAAGGAACCAAAAGGCAGGATACTGTGTATGACCATCTGGAACATGTGGATCAGGTTAAAGAGAGGACAGAAACCATCTATGCATGTAAGGAATAAAATGGCTCTTGCACATGAACAGTTTCAGAGACTGAATTCCTTTATAAGAAATGAAGTTTATCATTCCTCCTTTCCACAGTGGGTAATTATAGCCTTTCTTCTTTTTTCTCTTCCTTTCATCTTTTCCTCCCCACTGGTGGCTATTTTATGTCTTTGTGGACCACGTTCGTGCACAATGTAAAATCCTCTGACTACAAAACAGAAGGTTGCAGCAGAAATACAACCAGCACTGAGTGCCAATTCCCTCATTTCCTCCTCTGCTTCTTTCTCTCCACGAGTCAAGCTCTTGTTCCCTGCTTCCACACGTGCACACAGCATGGCACAACACGCTTTTGCATAAAAGCAATTCTAAGTGAATTCCTACTCCAGCTTTTACCCTAACACCACTCTCTTGTCCTAAACCATGTAGCTTTCGTGTAGCTTTTCTCTAGGTATTTCCAAAATAATAACACTTCCTAACTGTACCATATGGCTGACAAGGGACAGCCACCCATAGGTCACACTCACACAAATTCCAGCAAAGGCTTAGTCTCTGCAAAGAAACATTTGAGAACCTTTTATTAGCACATCTGGCTTGTATTGTTATGGGGTCACAATCTCAAATGACAAGAAAACATTTGCCAAGACTGGCAGCCTAGCAGAGGTCTAAATCCCCACTATTTTACCCTGGGTTGTGGTTTCAAAGCCTCCACACCCCTTTTCTAACTACCTAGCTTTATACATCTAGTAGTGCTACTATTAAAATTAATTTCCTTTCTTTAATTCCAACCACCCAGCTCAGTATTCCCAAATGCACTTACATAAGAAGAGTTAAATATGCAATGACAAATCTGTCCTTTTGTTGTTGATGTCATTTTATCTTTCACAGATGCCAGTCCTCAATATCATATGGAAGATAAATCATCATCTCCCAGGAGTCCATACGAACAGAGCCAAGAAGCTTATTCACTTGAGACCTTGTTTATCTCCAGTTCTGATGATTAACACAGTGAGAAATGCATAGCAAGGAGGTACTGATGCAATCCGGGTTAAAATATTCATTAGGTGACAGTAATGGTCTTTACTCCTTCAACAGAAATGTGCAGAATCTGTGGGTCAGACTGTTGCTTTATTTGTGTCTTTTATTTTAAATGATATAATGCTGGTGAAAAGTGTTATGCTGACAGCCTTAGAGATAGAATTCCATCATCTGCATATCAAAGATAACACAGGAAAGCAACAGCAGTGATCAAACTTCTGGAAAACCTCACTAAGGGGGGCAGAGTTTGAAGGGAATTCAGGGTGTTTAGTCTCTAGGAAACTGAAATGAGATAAGACATGTGAAAGGTGGATACAGAAAGGCAGGCAATAAGCAGTTCTTCTTATTCACAGGGAACAGGACAAGAAACAGGTTTGGATTGATAATGGTGAACAAGATGCAGGTTAGACCTTAGGAAACTGTTATCAGTGGGCACTCAACATGAGGACAGCCTGTCCAGGCTGACTGCAGGGCTTATGCAGCAGAACAAGTCACGCAAACACCTGGCAGAACAGGAGCGAATGTGGCTGCTCCTGCCTCCGGGTAGGGTGATGGCCTGCGTGGCCAGTTGAGATCAGATCCAGGCATTTTTTCTGGGACTCTTAGGTGCCGTCATTTCAACCTTCACCTTTGCCAATGTGCTTCTACCTTCAACAGAAGATTCCAGCACTGAAGTTTATGTGATCAACTAATGTAAGTGATCTTTACCAAATGATCATTACTAATGCAATATGGCAAGTGATCATTACCAAAACATGAAACAAACCAGAAAAGAAAGGAGTCACTTCCAAAAAGATGGCTTATGATACAACCAGGAAGTGTTAAAGGACACTTGGACTTCAGGGCCATTCAGTCCACACTCTAGCCCAACAGAAGTGCTGTGCACAGCAAAGAAAGAGATTTGCCAAGAACTTCTCTGAATCTGTCTATAGCCTTATCCTGGCAACTTCAGATGGTTCTGAACTGTACTTGGTGTCTATGGACCATAGTCCCCTTTTGGTTATGTCCCTTGTGCTTAAAATATCAGGTCTAAGTACCTACAAGCCAACAATACAACTTTATCCCCATTGCTCAGCTACAAACACTTGCTGGCTCTGTTCCCCTATGGAAGTACTTGTAGAAACTGTCGTGATCACTTGCAACTGGGGGAATGGTGGTTGGTAGTGGAAAGACTGGGTACACCTACCCATGTATTGTAGAGTGTGTGATGGAAAAAATGCTCATCAAGAGCAAATAAACCCCAGATTTCTTAGAGCTCCCATTTGATTCCATAAATGTTACCACCAGTCTCAGGAAAGCAAAAAATGCTTTTGTTTTCACCAGTGCTGCCATCATCTCTGCTCTGATTGCCACTGTGACTCAGTGTTTCTGGAACCAGAGTAGTAGCAACAATCTCTCATCTCTGGCCCGAATCCCTCTGGATCCCCAGCACCATTATCTGCCTTCTGACCACAATATGTTGGGAGAAACAGAAGGAAGCCAGAAAGATATTGGTGTCAGTGACAATGGTCTCTTTGTCAAGAATGACAAAAAAATAAAGAAGATGGCATTGACACATCACGACTAAGGAAATTATTATATTTCCTGGAGTTAAACAGAGGAGGGAATAAATCAGTCTTCTGTCACTGACAGACATGACAAGAGGAGTCTGTAAAGCACATGTAAGTAGCACTCAATTTTCCTCTGAAGTTGCCTGTGAGTGCAAAGAGAAGTGGCACTCTCCACTCAAGGATAAGCTGACAATGCTAATTTGCTTTACTTGCTCCCAAATCCCTGATTCATCCACTGCATCTTAAAAGGCAGTTACTAAGCCACTGGTCTAACTAAGACATTATTGTTACTAAAGCAGAGTCTTTGGCATTGTGGTGCAAATTAGCATAACGGCATCACACCCTGTGGGGGCATTAAAACAGCTGTTTTTATTGTTACAGTTTAGGTCTTCAGAGATGGAAGCTTCTGATGGTGAAACTGCTCTCAAAAGTCTCATTGAAGTTATCCTGCTGTGTCCTATTAGGATGAACCAAATTCCAAAGACCAAATTTGTAATTTTCTTTAGATAATATGGAAAAGTTCCACCATGTCCTAGCTTTCTTAAAATGCTAACTCATTTACAGCTACCTTGGTTTTCCAGTTCTGTAAATACATTCTATCACAAAATGATAATCAGGTTAGCTACCGTGGCAAAAAGCCAGCACGTAAGTGGTTGGTTCTGCACTTTGTAAACTGCCTAAAAAGCAAACTGAAATTATTCCTGTACACAACTGCAAGAGAGTAAGTGCCATATCAGCAGCTTTCCAGTTGCCAAATAGCTACACATTATGCACACACATGCCATCATTAATTTTTTTGCAAGGAACAGGAATTCCTTCACAGTGAGACTGTGAGTTCCCTGCTTACAGGAGGGACAAACCTACGGAAATGCCCTAACTAGACCATACAACTGAGGAAGGAGTTCCAGCTTCAGTTCTTTCTAATGACCAGGTCATTAGAAAGGCACGGTCCACTTTAATTACCTGCAAATAAACTACTTGGTTCGCAAACATATTGGACAACAGCACAAAGACACAAGTTGGTTCTGTTTAGCTCTATACAGATCCATCTAACTTACCAGCAAGGGTAACCATCATGCAAACACACTTCCCTGCTTCCACACATGGGCCGAATCTGTGTGCTTGCTCAGCGCTCATTTGTTACGTGTATAGGTCCAAATAGTTTTTCTCTGCCCTTTCAGTTGCATAGAGGATCCTTCTTTTCTGTGCAGAATGTGTCTCTGCTGGTGGAACAGCCAAGAAACTTAGGCACAGAAGTTCACCCTGCAGGATGAAGACAGTCCCAACTGCCTACCCAAGACTCACTGTGGTCTTTTCAGGCAACCTTTCCAGCCCAGCTGCTCTGAGAAGTCCTACCCAGGGATTGGAATATCCACTAAAAGTCTTCCTGTTTTGCTGGGCCTGTGCACCTCTGAACACTGGCTCGTCCTTGGGTAGCAGATGGGTCAAAGACACCCAAGCTGGGGCTGGAGCTGTTTCAATTTTGAGAGTGGAAACTGTAATATGGTCTGTGGTTTTTCATACCTCAAATTTGTGTTAAAGAAGATATTGGGGAGTTTTCAGTACACAGTTAGCATTGATATATCAGTACAATTAGTAGAGTAAGCTTTCAGCACTGCTCTCCTGGCTATTTTAGCTGTATCTACTTCAAAACATTTAGTTCTTTTTCAGGCCAGATCACTTCAAAAGAGGATCAGGGCCTTCAATGTAGGGATTTCTCTTGAAGCCCAGCCCTTGGATCTTGCTGAGTTTAAGTGGTTAAGAATAGCAGCTACAGTGTTTCCAACTCTGTCCTGGGGACTCCCTTTCCACTGTAGTGTTCCACTTCCCAGTGTCTGAGTGAATACCACTTCTATTCCTGGCTTTTGAGTGAATTTCCCCAAACCACCAAATTCTAGCTATGTTGCTACTATACTGGGTAGCAAACTCCAGCACACAGATTCCCCAGAGAGGTGCCACAAACCATGTGTGTCTTGCTGAGCAAAAGAGCTGTCTGTTCACAGAGTGCACATACCCCCTACCTAAAAGTACATTGCATGCTTTCTTAAAATTACCTTTTTCCTCAGTAGGCAGTTGCTGCTGCTGTCACAAGGAAATAATGTGCTCTTCAGCAACTCGGGGAGCTTGTGCAAGATGGAAAATTGGATGCAGGAGTCTATAAGCCACCCTCTTTACATTACAATGTGGTTTACAGTAGAGAAGGAGACTGAGAAAACCTGTAGTGCAGTACCTGAGAAGTGATCAGTCTTATGAATTACACCTACTCCAAGAGAAACAAGTTTGCAACACAACAAAACCTATCACAGGAGTTTAAATGTTATTTCTACTCTGAGTGTTTGGATGAGAACATTGTGCTGTGTGCTTTCTAAGTTCACAGACTTGTAGCAGACCAACCACTCAATACTGCTAACGTACCTCTGTAACCTGAAATCAATGATCAAAACAACAAAAACTGGTCTGTGGTGTCAGCTCTCCAGCTACTGTAATGGCAGTTAGGAATGAGCTGGCACCACACATAGCCTTGATATGAAGGTAGAATAAAATACGAAGCGGAAGAGAGAATATCAAAAGCAAACATGAGAGGATGCTATGCAAGGCAAGGCTCTTTGAAAATACGCTGAAGGACTGCGTGTGAAATAAGAAAGGTTTTTAGCTTCCCACTGTGAAACCTCTTTCCCTTGCCCTGGGATGGGGGCTCGATAGGGACTGACCCAAGCTGGGTAATTTTCATTCTATTGCCTTCACAGCTCTCTTCTAGAGTGTGACAAATAATCTTTATGATAGCCTTGCAAATATAATGACAAATGAAAAACAACCGCAAATGAGAAGAAGAAGCAATATGTTAAATTTCTGCAAAGTGTGGTAGGTAGAACTAGCAGGGAAAAAGGACTTTGCAGAAGGAAACCAAACAGAGAAGACCATGGGCAGAGAATGAATGTGGTAGCTGAGTTGGGCGGAAAGAGTGAAGGAAGGCATGTGGCATTCGAAAATGAAGAAAAAAGAGGATAGGAGGCAGGGGAACAAAGACAAGGCTGATGCAGCCGCACAGCCTGATTCACTTAAATGGTAGCTACGATGGCATAAACCTGAGCAGTAATGGAGTGGTGAGTCATCCCTTGTAATTAGCCCTAATTGGCAGCATAGCAAAAGAAGGAGGGGGGTAGAAATAGCAGAGCAAATTTTGTCCTATTTGCACTGATGCAAATCCAGAATCACAGTATCACAGTATGACAAGGTTGGAAAGGACCTCTGAGATCATCAAGTCCAACCTATAACCCAACACTAACACCAACCATCATCTAAACCATGGCACTCAGTGCCACATCCAATCTCCCCTTAAACACCTCCAGGGTCGGCGACTCCACCACCTCCCTGGGCAACGCATTCCAATGGCCAATCACCCTTTCAGTAAAGAACTTCTTCCTCACATCAAGCCTAAACTTTCCCTGACGTAGCTTGAGTCCATGCCCTCTAGTTCTGTCACTGGTCACCTGAGAGAAGAGACCAACCCCTGACCGACTACAACCTCCTTTCAGGTAGCTGTAGAGAGCAATGAGGTCTCCCCTGAGCCTCCTCTTCTTTAGACTAAACAGCCCCAACTCCCTCAGTCGCTCCTCATAGGGCTTATGCTCCAGCCCCTTTACCATCTTCGTTGCCCTCCTCTGAACACATTCCAGTATCCTGACATCTTTCCCAAACTGGGGGGCCCAGAACTGTACACAGTATTGCAGATGAGGTCTGACTAGTGCCGAGTACAGGGGGACGATAACTTCTCTGGTTCTGCTCACCACACTATTCCTGATGCAGGCCAGAATGCCATTGGCCTTCTTGGCCACCTGGGCACACTGCTGGCTCATGTTGAGCTTCCTGTCAACCAGCACTCCCAGGTCCCTTTCTGCCTCACTACTCTCCAGCCACTCTGTCCCCAGTCTGTAGCTCTGCATGGGATTGTTGTGTCCAAAATGAAGTACCCGACATTTGGACTTATTAAACATCATCCCATTGGAATCGGCCCATCTCTCCAATCTGTCCAGGTCCCTCTGCAGGGCCATCCTACCCTCTAACAGATCAACCCTTCTTCCCAGTTTGGTATCATCAGCAAACTTGCTGATGATGGACTCAATCCCCTCATCCAGATCATCTATAAAGATATTAAACAGGACCGGACCCAACACCGATCCCTGGGGGACACCACTGGTGACTGGCCGCCAACTGGATGAGACACCGTTCACCACCACTCTCTGGGCTCGGCCATCCAGCCAATTCCTAACCCAGCACAGAGTGCTCGCATCTAAGCCACGGGCTGACAGCTTCCCTAGGAGTCTACTGTGGGGGACAGTGTCAAAGGCCTTGCTAAAGTCCAGGTATACCACATCCACAGCCTTCCTCTCATCCACCAGGCGAGTCACATGGTCATAAAAGGAGATCAGGTTGGTCAGGCAGGACCTGCCCCTCCTAAACCCATGCTGGCTGGGCCTGATCTCCTGACCGTTCTGCAGGTGCCGCATGATTTCACCCAGAATGCTTAGTTTTAAAGCAATTTATCTCACCAGTGTTTTCTTCAGAAAGACTAAATAAAACCCTATACTTTGTAGGCAAAGGGCTTTTCAAACCACATGGAGAATCCTACAAGCTTGCCATTTTCTTTTTACAGTACATCCATGTTCAGGATTATTATTGTGGTGGTTTCCATATTTTTAGTAATATTGCAGGAGGTATCACAACTAGAATGGAAGTTACTTCTTATGGCACAACATAATCACTAAAAAACAGCATCAAACTGTTTTCCATTCAATACACCCTATTTACTTGAGAAGTTAAACATTTCAATACAAACTGAAAACTATATTTCTTTGAAGACATAGATTTTAGCAGGGATTTTTTGTCAACAACTAATTTACAGAAAAGAGATGGCCCTGTGTATCAGGACACTGGCCTCTATGAACCTGAATTCACAATTTAACTGGGTACAACAAGTTCGATAATTTCATTCTTAGCCCAATACATCTCACAAACACACCCAATATGAATGGCAGCTTCCCCTCAAGATCTAGGAGTGGAGCACAGAAGCAGTTACTGCAAGTGAAATTGCCTGGCAGATTTATTACATTTGCAATGGAGTCTTCCATCTGTCTACCACGTAGTAGCGTGTCAGTGATGTCACCTCTGTTGCCTAGCTAATTACGTGAGAACTAAACACAGTCATGATCTACTTCTCAAAGAACAGACAGCTTTTATCCCTAGTTGGTGATGAGGCCATTCCATATCTATGATTTCTAACGGAAACTGAACTACAGTCAGTGTTCTGCTACCGGGAATAATACCAGACAATGCAAAATTAGTTTTGCTAAATGAGTGAAGAATGTGACACAGAAACATTCTGGGGTCTCTGTATAGGGCCAGCTTAAGTCCAAACAGGTTTATTAGCTTCAGGTGAACATTATCCCTCCTGGACCAGATTACTTGCCACAGAGTCTCTAGGGTGGGGTGTAGATCATTCATGGTTTGTAGTATTCTCAGCCCCCAGAATCCTTGTATCAGGCAGATGATGGAGGCTCTCCGTGCCTCCAGTCTCAGCTGCATGTGGAGCCTGGCTGGGGCTGGAGCTTCTAAAACCAGCTGGATTCAAGACAACCTGTGCAGAATTGGTATCCTGCCACTAATCCCTTCCCCACTACCCCTAAGACCAAGAACACCCAGAGACAACCAAGCAATTGCACTCTTGCTGGAGGTGATATGGCCCTGGATATAGTGCTTCACCCATACAGCACTGTGCCTCACAATATCTTTTCCGGGTTCAGGCTGCCTCCACATGGACAACCAGCAAGCCAAGAAACATCTCCCTACATCTTGCAATAACAGGGGCAAGGATGACCTTGTCCCAGCCACTGAACTCACAACGGGAAATGAGAACCTTCTCAAAGTACTCCGTCCTGTATATACATATACAGACCCCAGACAACACGGAAAGTGGAACCCAAACTTCTCTCAAAAGTGGAAGACAGAAGCAGAAATAACATTGAGGTAAAGGTGGAATTTGTCTCTTGTAAAATGGAGAAATCAGTACAGTATGTTCCTTGCAGTCAAGCTTGTCACCAGTGGGAAGGTATCTGTTCCAGAGATGCTACCCAAAGGAGTTTATCTCACAGTTAAGAGTACCAGCTAGTGGCCTATCTACAGATAAGAGTTTTTAACAAAGTATCCTTTGTTAAAGCCCCATCCTAACAGAAGGTCACAACAGAGTTATGAGGGGAAAGAAGGAGCGGGAGCAACAGAGCAAGGGAGGCAAGTAAAGGGGCAAGGACAGGGCACAGGGACTCACTGTTTCACTCCCTTGCTTCTCATTTGAGAGGACAAAGAAGTGGGGAGGAATTTTTTTCTTGTCTTCTATAAATTATTCTTCCTGACTTAAAGCCTTCAAAAACCAAAAATCAAATGGGTTCAATGGTGCGGGCCACCTGCTGAGCCAGAGAACATCACGCCAAACTGACCTCTAAATGTACAAGTTATTTACAAACTAATGGAGGCAGCAAGCAATTCCACTGCTGCAAGAGCTCTTTCCAGCAAGAGGCAGATCAGAAGACATCACAGGCTGGTTTAATAGATCATCAAAGGCCAGCAATTGAATTATAACATCAGACATCAATCTCACTCCCTGGTCAGTCTTTATTACAGAGGAATTGTTATAGAAGAATCCGCGTGAAGAAGCCAGAGAAAGACCTGCATTTCAAATCTGTGGGTGAGTCAAGGTGGGGAAAATATAGCTGTGATTCACCAGAAAAGTAACCTGCTCATTTCACTCAGGAGGAATTACTGAGCGACCTAGGCAGAAGGGGAGGCAGAAGAGTGGGAAGGTGAGGGGAGCAGTAATTAGCTGCTCTTTGGATTTTTACCAGTATGTCAATTATTTCTTTCTCCTTGTATGGGCAAGGAGACTAGGTGATGTGCGTTGTTCAGATTTCCCACACGATTTTACCAAAACACACTGCCGAAATAACTTCACTTTTGCTTTAGCCAGCAACTAGAATGTAAGCAATACCATGCACCTGGCTTCATTGCTGGCCAATCATATGAATACATGAACAGTAGCTAGGCCAATCTACCACTTGCACACACCAGTCAGGCACATAAAAGCGAAGATATGCTAGACTCTATGCTCCTTGCCATGGGTCAAAGTTTGGTGAAGCCATGAACACGTCCTGATTGCTGTGAACCTCCACTCAGTCATCACTGGGGAACCCTGGGCAGATTGTGAGGTAAAACAGCCCTATTTTCTGTCCTGGTATTGTGTTGTTCCTGCATATTCTGATATGCCTCTGGGGATTCAAAGCCCTCTGCCCCTTACACTCCTTTACTAAAGACTCAGTAGCATCTTCGGAAAGTCTTATAATGGGGTGTCACGCTGGAAAAAAGGGAAACTTAATTCTATCTGAAACCCTTCATTCTAATTCTGCACATTAAAACAAGAACAGATGTCAATAACAAATGCATCTCTGTCTTTCAAAAACACTTATTTCCTGCTTGGGCCCCAAGCCTGGGAGATAACAAATGTTCTCAACTGCTACCGGACAGTGAAGCTCAGAGAAAGACCATGGGGAAGATTAGACACCAAATGTTATCGGTCCTGATTATCCCCTCAGCACTGACTGCTGCAGAGAGGCTGCAGAAAGAAGGCTGGGATTGGAATTCCTGGGTGTGGAGAGGAAAATGTAAACTAGGGAATTGTCTGTTTAGCCCTTAGCTGGCAGCTAAACAGTACACAGCCTCCCTCTCCCTCCTCCTAGAAACAAGAATCAGAAAAGGAAAGCAAAACTCGTGGGTTGAAATAAAAACAGTTTTGATAGAACAATACAAGAAGATATAGCAACAACAACAATAATATCCAAATTAATACTCAGACCATCCTGAGTAGTGATCACAGAACACACACTCCAAGCAGTGAATGTTAGATGAAGAACAAGGTGAGCACAGCAGTTCCAGCCAGCACAGACAGATCACAGCTAACGCACAGATCATTGAACATCGAATGCTGAAAGCTGGCAGACATCAAAAGCAGGAGCATCGAAAGCAAAGAGAGCACTGAGAACAAAAAGAGATGTCTGCAACGAATTTCCCACTTGCAAACAGAGCATGATGGTCATGGAATATTTCTGTTAGCCAGTTTGGATTAGCTGTCCTGGCTCTGCTCCTCCCAGAGTTATAAACCTATTTGCTTGTAAAATATGAGAGACTGAAAAAGTCCCTGATTTCCTAGCAACAATCAAATCCATCAGTCTACATTTCAGGGCTCTTCTCATACTAAATCTAAAAAATAACAGCTGCTGGGAGGAAAATTAACTCTATCCTAGCCGAACATAAACATTACTTAGCAACAACTAAAACCAATATGTGTTATCAACATCACTCTCACAATAAATCCAGAACACAGAAGTTACTGAGAACCCAGATATGGTATTTTGATAGGGATGAAGCTAGCACTGTCAAAAAAGGTGAAAAGGGAAACGAAGGGGCCTGAGAAAACAGGAAAACTTTGACGACTTCTGTTTCTGATCTTTTATAGTTGACCTTCCTTTACAGCAGTTTTCTTGTCTTCTTGGTCTTTTAGAGCCAGGGCCTACAACGTGATTAAAATGATGTGTATTAACGCAGCATTTACTCTGCATGCTAACAACCAGCTGCCCAAAAAACCCACTCAAAAAGGCATAGGTGTGGGGACAAATACAGGAGAAGCAGGGTTTGTTGGAGTGCATTTTGCTGAAATCTTGGGTGGGCAGCCTAGGTCTAACTCTCAGCAGAGTACATCTTCAGGAAGGCTGAAGGCTGAGACTGAATATCCTTTTCCACAGAGTATTATGTGCTAATGAAATGCTGGCAAAGCATGGTATTTGGGGGGTGCGTGGTCACAAGTCAGTAACTAAGTCTCACCACCCAGACCTTCAAGGACCAAGGACTAACCTGGGATATTTTGTGGCAAAAGAGTAAACATAGAAAGGCCTAACAGTATAGAAGCCTAAATTGAAAAAGAAAGCATCATTTTTACAGAACACAGAAAAGTCACTTTGCTCTTTCACCTGTTGTTTTTGCAACTCTTAGTTCCTCCTAATCCTGACAGCACAAGACAGAAGAGGCATACGTAAAAAAACATATGTGGTTTTAACAAAAAAAACAAACCCCCAAACCCCAAACCAAATATCAAGAACTCCTCCAGAATCATCGGAAATCTCAGATAAAGTTGAAGAAGAAATAAAGGATAAACACACCCTGTTCCGCCTCCCTCCCGTCTCTTCTCCCAAACACACCTGACAGGAAGAGGCAGGTAACAGGCTTTGTCATCTCCTGATCCACACACTCATTTTTGATGGCAGGGAGAGAAATTAGAAATTCAGATCTCACCCACTTCCACCCACCCACTGGAGCTGAAAGTGATAGTTCAAATTAAAATGATGATACTTCCTTTTAGTCTTTGGGGGGGTGGAGAGTTTTGGGAGTGGGAAGAGCAATTTCACACTGTCTTTTTTCTTGGGGTTTTTTTCTTCTTTTTATTTTTTTTGGACCAAGTGTGAGACAAAAAAAAAGCTGTATTTGCTTTGTTGGGTTGTGAAAGGTGTGGAAATAACCGTTCCATAGGATAAGTAAAGAGCTGCCTCCCCCTTTCCATCAAAGCTACTACACCTACAGCCCATGATAAGCAGACACCAGCGGGAATTGGGTTATGGGAGTGCGAAGGGCAGGAATACCCTGTTTTTAATTCAGAAGCCGTCATCTCTGGCAGGCTTTTGACTCTCTTGTCTCTGCGGGTCTCCATGGCAACAGCAGCCTGGCAGAAGCATCCTTTTCGCCAGCTTCAGCGTATACGAATCCAACCAGCGGTCAAAATCAGCCCCTGCTTTCAGGAAAGCAAGAATATGTGCTGTCTTCCTTCTTCTTCCTTTCCTCTACCATCCTCTTTTCTGACTTTTTTTTTTTCTTTTTGGTGCATTAGAGTGGGGGCTAACCTATCACACTTGTTTTTCTTCAGAAGACAGCAGAGAGAAACTGGTTTTGGTTTCAGGCATCTTTCCAGACAGCCCGATTGGCCATATTGTATGCAAGTTAGGATGTTTGTGAGACATATACGCCAAAAGAAATCCAGGCTGGGACAACGAGCTCCCACCTGGCTGCCAGGGCACACGTGCCTTGCAACACGCTGTGGGAGGGCTACCCAAACAGCACTCATATTAGATTTATGAATAAAAGCTGGGGGTGCCCCGCTGAGCCATTAATGAGGGCTGCTTTGTTTTTTGTTGTCTTGTTATTTAAAAATCTCATTTGAAAATCCAGGAAGCTCAAGTGGTATTGTTCAGATTGACAATAGAAGATTGCTATTCTCTATTCTCCCTTTGCATTTCTTCTACTGAAAATATTTCAGACATCTGGTCAGAGAGCAAAAGCATTCCTGTAAAACCTATTCCAGCGACATGTCAGTTGTGCAGCAGGTAGTGGTAACCTTCATTGAACAAAAAGTCCCACACGACTTGGACAAGACTCATACAGAATACATTAGCCATAATCAGAATCATTTTGCAAAGAGAAATGAACCATATTCACTGAATATTTTATCTAGAGCTAAAATGTCTCCCAGTTATTTTTCTGATTTCTTTGGGTTCGACAATAAGCTTTGCTTAAGACTGGAGAGACATAAAGATAAATGACTAAATGTCTCAGTGTTTTCTGAATACCTCTGTCACCACAGGGCACTCATGAATATAAATATAAGGGAACAACATTAGTCCTACATCCAAAACACATCACCCTGTGCTGCTCGACATTTTGCTTAACCTGAAAGAGCCCTGAGAGAGATGAGTGTGGCTAAATTGCCCTTTCCCTCTCATTTCCGCTTCATCTTTCAAAAACTCTCCAACCATTTTAATCCCTCCCAAAACTTCTTGCCGATTTTGAGTTGGTGCTACGGAAAGGGGTGGAGTCAGAAGGTATATCTAGGTGTGCCTTAGCTCCAAGACTGAGCTGTTTTCTGTCTTACCCTTGGTCCTTACTTCCCTTGCAGGGGTGGCCAGGAGGAGCTGGTGCTGCTGCTGGGAGTTGGGAGAGACTCAGGCCAACTATCTGTCACCTCTTCACATGACAGGGAACCACCTCTAGGCAGCAGGAGACTAAAAACTGTGAAACAAACATTTTTAATGCTGTCACCGCACATGATGCTGCAAGGCTCTGCTGCCAAGCAGCATGGTACCTGACAGCATCTTTGTGTTTGGTTCTTTGCTGGAGAGCAAAGTATTTAAATGGTTCTGAAATGTCTCCTGCCCTCCCTCCTTTCTAGCCACCATCTGCCTCTCCCCATCCTCACATCACCTCCAGATGTGCTCCAGAGAGGACACTGCTGTCTCACACCAGAAAGAGAGGAAAGCCTCCAGATATAAGAACATGGTCTTTAAGTGGCTGTGGGCCCTACCCACTCTTGCTCCATTCCGACTCATTCCACCCGCTCCAAAACTTGTTTTCACATGTCAAAACCACTCCTACTCCACTTCCACAGGTCCCACATAGTCTTCCTTAGCTTCCACCTGCCTCCCCCTTGCTTCCTTTCTGTCTCCCCTCACCCGACCCACTCCTGTTCCACTTCTGTGCGTCATCCCACTTCTGGAGTGGGGAAGGGTTGACAACCTTAATGCTGAGCTATTGCAGACTCTCCCCGCTCCCCTCCCTTCACCCTTTCCAACTTTGCACATATCTATTTATATTGATGATACACTTTAATCTCTCCTTAAGTACTGTCTTGATGGCCTGTTTCTCTAACAAGCATGCATAACTACTGATTTTGATTACCCGTCTGGTCTCTACGTCAAAAGCAACTGTCACAGCAGAGACTGCAAAACCATTTTGGAAAACCTCTTAAAAACACAGTATTCCCTTAGCCCAGAGGTCACTGCATGAAGCCCCTTTACAGCATTAGAAACAAGATGACCCCAGACCTGGCATGGGTTTTCAGGTTTTGGGTGAGGGTAGCGATGCCACCAGAGAAAGAAAAACATAGCTTTATTTCCCCAAAATAATCAATAGCAAACAAAACCAAGGTGGAATGAAAGAGGACATGAAGGATAAGGATTTTGACAAGCTGACAGGACTTCATTCCCTTTCCATACAGCTATGTTCGTGTATGCTACACTGAGGTACATGTTTTCATGTGTGTGGATTTTGACTGACTTCTAGCATACCAGTTAATAACCTCAAGAGTAAGAAAACCTTGGATATTTGGTCAGTAGAGCTTTCACTCATAGGCACCTACAGCAGCAATGGAAAGACATTTCAATCTATCTGGGAAGGTTTTATTGTAAGAGACACTTGAGGTGTCCTGAGAGATTGTACTGAAAGACAGGAACACACACAAACACACACAGTGTCACCTTTCATTTTTAAATAATCACAGTGGTATGGTGGAGGTTTTATATTGTCCTGCTGTTTAAGGGAGAGCTGAGCTGACTGGAATAAGATTGACCCAGGAGATGAATTTAGAATTAGAAGCCAAGATTAATATGTCTCTTCTTCTGATTTCCAAAGTAGAAAACAAGGTGGAGAATGAAGAAAGAGAGAGGCTGGAAGAGAAGTGGAGTATATAATTGCTTAATTAACAGGATTTTCTCCACTGATTATAATCACTTTCAAATTAAAGAGGGTTTAACTGCCTCATAACCAACATCTTTCCTATGCTTTTTTTTTGCATTAGAAAAGTGCCAGCGATGTCGATAAGACCACTGCAAGGTTGGAGCTCCAGTGACAGAGCTCTCATTAGTGACCTGAGGCCAGATTCTCACAGCTGGCCTAACCTGGCACAACTTCAGTAAAGTCAGCAGAGTAAATATGACCTCAAGACTCGTTTGCCTACTGTTCCATGGAAGAGGGAGAGTAGAAACGCAAATCTTATTTGAGTTGTTTGGCAGCATCCAAGAAAGTTCAATCAAGCTGCAGAAAGTATTTCAGCAGTTATTTTGGAAAAAAATACTCTGTAAACCACACATCATTATGCTGTGAGATGAGAGAAACGGACATGCTTTTCAAGGCAACAGCTCAAACTTCATGAGATGAAAATTTCATGTTACGCTCCAAAATGCAGCATTTTCATGCATGATCCTTTACTACTGCAAGCTGGTATTTGGGTATCCAAACGTTGTATCAATAGCATATTGAGCCACCATTTATTTAGATTAGTGAAAACATGCTCCAAATTTGCATACATTGCCTTTCAAGCCTACTCTGATGTTGCTATTTTTTTTTCAAACACAAGCAGGTAATATGGGCAAATTTCTTCAAATGTGTGTCTTTGTGGAACTTTCCCTTAGTTTTGGAAAAATTAAAAAATGTTCTGAGAACAGATGAAACTTTCTTTGCACCAAATATCTGAATACTTCAAAGTGAGGAAGAGGCCCCTTGCACACACATGATATCCACAAAAGGGGCAGCATAGAAGGCTCTCTGCTTGCCCCACTTCACTTTTTTTCTTATGATTGCCACAAAAAGATCCAATGATAGTTCTCTTCCAGCTGAGGAGAGGTACAGGGCACTTTACATTAAAATCTTTATGGGAGAAATGGGCTGTCATCATTTAGATATGAAATGACCCTACACTGCAAAATGAAGAGCCGTCTTTAACAAACTGATGGCTCCCTGCAGAGAACATAATGCCATACACTGTACTGCACTGGATCTTTCTCTTTCTTTGAGAAACTATAACAAGCATTATTAGCTTCCCAGCAGAAAAGAAATGAACATGCCTTTAGGAAAATATACTCATATATCTCCATATTTTACAATAAAAGCGCACCTGTTTGCGTAACGATGTTTTTTACAACTCTGCAGTATATGGCATGTTGCCTCACCTAAGCACTCATTCTTGAAAAAAAATACAAGAACACATGAAGACACACACATATGCAACACATAGTGTAAATATCTATGTCTAACATGTAAAACTTTTACTTTTAATTCAGACAGTTATAAGCACAGACTTGGACATATCTACACATACACATGCATAACTAACATACATTCCCATTTCTGAAACACACACCCTATCCTAAGAACCAGTAACAGTAAATGTTTCACGTGCTTATACAATAACACATCTGCACTCCTGTCTGACCTTGCACACACATCTGTAGAACACCATGTTGTGATCACACAGCTGTAAGGTGAGCTACCATCATTATGCTGTGTACACCACGGCCACATGCAGACATACGTAGCCTTAAATTCCTACAATGCCATGCAAGGATTCTGTTCCCTTTGCTAAAACATGGATGTGCAAACAATCCCCGGAGAAGAAAAGAAAGATATGACAAATAAGAAATCTCTTCAGGTTACCCAACCCATTCTCGGCTAGCGTAGCATGGTTTCTTCTAGGTTAGTTCTGACTCATATTGTAGATGACCAACAGGCTTATCCCACCACACACAGAGATGTGAAGCACCTCTGGGAAGCACTGGGAGCACACAAACATTGAAAAGCTAAGTGCACCTATCAGCCCAACTAAAGGTAATATACAGAAGTACACATCTATGTCTTATATATAGCATTCTCCCTCGGAATAAAGAGATATGATGAATATCTGACCCAGTCTCCCTGGGGAGCCGAAATGACGTCTCCAGTCCTTGACAGCTTTGGCAAGGCCATCCATTTTGCTGACATTTTTCTCCTCCCTCCCCTTGCTGCCACCCTTGCTTGCCATGGCCGGATAGCCCTGCTAATGTTGCCGTTTACAAGAACAGTGGAGGCAGTAGTGCTGATCAAGCATTTCTACAATGCCATTATTGATTCAACAGGCATACGAGAAGCCAAGGGGTGCTCACAATTTTTCTGTGCAGTTGCAAAAAGGAGGGAGAATCACAGAGCACAGAGCAGCTTCTCCCTGCACTGATACACCCAGCTGACTGCTTCTCCTGAGCACGTACCATACTCAGGCTCCCCCTGAATGCTGAACACGTCTGCCAACCCCATCAGCAGTTTGGCCCTTTGCCATAAATCAATAAGTTCTCTTTAGAATTCCACCTTCCAAAAATATTTACTGTACATAATTTAATACAATACTCTCTTGGATAAAGAGCTGACATGTTTAATTACCTGGCTCAAGTGCTTTCCTTCTACAGAATAATGTGTGCCCAGCCAGGAACATGGACAAACACACAGCAGATTTTTAATCTTTTGGGAACTTAGGATGCGAGAAATTTCAGTCTAGAGACCCTTCTCTAATAGTGTCCTCTCACTCCTAGGATGAGTTTGAGTTTGACCCTTGAAGGAAGCAGCTTCCTGCCCACACAGCCTGAATAGTCTCTGTCTTTGCCTTACCAACACCTGAAGGGTTTTTTGGAAAGGAAGAGGTGCTGTAAAGGAAGCCTACATTGTAATCAGCTCAGCAGATCACTGTTGCCATTGATTTGATGGTAGAACTACTTATCCTGGAGGGACTTCCTCACAAAACAGCACTGGCAGAGTGTTATCACCTATTACTACTTGGTAGATAGGAGTGTCCAAGACCTTTTCTCACAGGGAAGGCTAATTACACAGAAGCAATTCACCATTTTTTCCTCACAACTTTTAGAGTGTAGTTGTGTTTGAAAACAATTTTTGGTACCTAAACCCTCATTTACCCTCTCTTTTTATCTTCCATCTCAGCATGTACGTAGTGCAATTTGTCAAATGTGATACCCTAGCCAAACGCAATGTATCGGCCTATACTTAGAATGCCATCCTAGAGACCACCACCACCACTAACTGGGGCTTTGGGTTAGCCTTTCTGCAGTATCCTTACGAATACACAGCCCAGCCAGGGAATTTTCATTTCAACATCAAGTTCTTTGATCACATAGTGTTGCCTGCTCCAAGCCATATAATCTCAGTGAAAGCTGTGTCAGGAACCAGCTGTGGACCACTGAGTCCAGGTAAGTAAAGTGGAAGTAGAATGTGAATGCAAGGACTCTCTCAGGAGTCTCAGAAAGTACAGTTCACACAGCTTTGTGCAGACATTGACTTCTGAATATCCTAAAGCTACAAAACCTATGGAAATCTCACTAGTGCACACAGATATAAATTAACTTACATTCAGATTTCTAGGAATTAATATATCACATTTTGCATACACTACTGAGAAGTTCTGAGTGACTTATGCCAACTGTTCCCCTTTGATGACCAGATTAAATGGCAGCTCTTCACCAAAAGCCAGAACCAAGGTCAACTGAAACTTAGCCTTGGTATTTTGAAAGATGTTCTTTCTTCCCTACATGATACTTGTCAGCAAGGTTTTCTTGAGAATATGTATATCCCAGTTCTACTAGGTTTGTCTCACATTTTTATGAAGGCCTAGTGATCAAGGAACATCACTGTCCTAGTTTTCATTTACATCAGCTAAAATATATGTGGCTTTTTGAAAAAATATTTCTCCAAGACTTATTGCTAAACTGAATAAAATTTTCTCAACAGTTTCCAGGAATGAGAAAGCCAGGGGTACAAGTGTTTGAAGTGAAAAGTTGAGTGTAGATAATATCAAAGCTGTTCTTTTGTATGCTAATGCCACTTGTTCAGCAATTCAAAATGGCAAAAAACCCCTGGACTGTTTGGGGTTTTTTGAAAATATAGTCAACTTATTTCTTCAGCAAACCTGCGGCACTTCCCCTATTTGAAACAGAACCCAAATTTCATCTAATTCTCATAAGAACCCTTTCACCTTCAGTGAATTCTGATCTCACTCAGTTAAAACTTGATGATCACTTCCAAACGCAAATCAAAACATCATTTTAAAGGGGTGGATGTGTACTTTGAGCAGAAAGCTATAAATTTAGACCCCAAATGTTTTCACAGTAGGGTTTTTTTTCAGGTTTTTATACCTGACAAATTTAGTACCTGTCTTGGTAATTTAGATAGCTTCTCATCAATGTTTGATTTTTTTGTTTGGTTGCTTTAGTCGTTTTTACAGCAAGGTAGGCCTTGCTTGACCGAATTGCTCTCTAGCTTGAACACAGTTTAAATCAAAACATTAGTAAAAATATTCCTAACTCCTAGAGTGTCTCATACAATAACTGTGGTGGATCTGACACCTCGTGTGCAGTGCTGCTGTGATGTTACACTGGGTGCAATGTTGTCATGCGTGACACCCCATGGTGATGGCAGCATGCATGTGCACAGCTTAAAAAGCTGCAAACAGGAGTTGCTACATAGCTCTTGAAATGCAACAAATGTGGAATAATTTGGAACTCTTTCTGCTAAAAGTAAAAGTCTGAAACCTTCAGATTGGTCTGTCTCTAAAATGGATACAGAAGCTTACATTACATGCTCTATCCAGTCATGCACTGCATGATTTTTGTCCATGTAATCACTGTCAATGTACCTCAGTCTTCATCTGCAGTGTTTACTGCTATTCTTGTCCCCAGACTGTGTTGCGCAGAGGCTGCCTATCACACCAGATTTTCTGCTAGTGAAAAATATTTCACATGTAAAAATAGCCTGAACTAAATATCCTTTTTCTGGCCAGTACCCCAGGGCTGAGAAAATACAGATTAAGAACAAATATTTGGATTTCTCAGCTGAGGTTAAAAAATCCTCCTGTCTGAGCACTGTAAAAATCTAGTACTCTTGTAATCTACATTCAGAGCTGTTGTCTCCGCACTATCTCTGATGACCGAGTCTAGAGAGAAACCACAAGTTTGTTTTGCTTGTGACTTAAGAGCGGTTAGTGAAAGCAAAGGGTGGTTTTCTGCTGTCTTCAGAGGTCTGAATCAGGCACTCTATCAGATTATAAACAAAATCTAAGATGTAGCCAGGTATTCACCACTCTCTATTCATGTATCCTTGCCTCTGGTCCCTCTCTAAGAGCAGAGAGCTCTGCTCCTCCGTGACACTCTGCGTACCAGCTCTCTGCTTTTCATATACGCTAACTCCTACTCTCCCCAGGAATAGCTTATCGGAGTCTCCAGTATTGTTTAGCTGGCTATAAACCAGCAAGCAACTACTGTCTCCATGGTGAATGATTCTTTGTCATCTTTTCCTCAAAGCTTTCTAATTAGACATCCTGTAATTTGCAGCTTTTCTGTAACATATTTGCAGTGGTGTGTGTGCATGTGCACGCAGGAGAATAGAAATTAAAATGTGGCAGTGAATCAGCAGTCTGTAAATAATTGAAATAAATAAACTAAAAATTATTTACTTTTTTTAATGAGACATGGACTGGATTTTCCTTTCAGGCAAGCAGCTGGTCATTTTATTGCTTCATCCTTAAATCCCCAAAGCCAATCTGCTGTCACAAAGAACAACATCGGCTTCCACCAGTATGGGATGACATGTCTGATTTTGGTGATCTGTCCCACAGTCTGTGGGTGAAGCAAAGGATGAAGGCAAAGGAAGTGAGAGCACAATAAAATAACATGCCAGTTAAGAAAACATTCACCTCCAGTTTAGCGTTTCTTCTGTAACTGAGAGCTGAACAAAATCTGTTATCATTTACCAGGCATCTAGTATACTTTGTGGAATGAGATGCTGATTTTATCTGGATCCTGCTGGACAGGTATTTGCCTCCCAATAGCAATCTTTAGAGCAGGTATTACTTATCAGGCCATGGAGACATGCCAAAATAAAAAAAAAAAAAACAAAAAGCTAAAAACCGCTAGGGGCTGAGGGTGGAGAGTGAGTGTAGGGGGACAAAGAAGAAAAGGGAAGAAAACCAGAACTAGTGACTTAAATGACTGCTTTTCCCACTAAAGATCCAAACTAATAGCTAATGTGTTTGTGGCTGTGTCCCTATCCTCCTCATGACTCCTTGGCCTCCCAAAGCATGGAGATTGGAACACTGATGCAGTCTTCTCTGACAGAGCTCCGGGGTTCAACAAAGGGAGTGAAGATTGCCCTGCTTGGTATACCTCCTTGGGAGTCTCCAAGCATGCAGCTACTTCAAAACATAGATCTTCTCCATGGCTTACTCACTCCTGACAGAGGAATGCTTTTTACAAACCCATATGAATAATTGAGGGGTATTCAGACCTTATCCAAAACAATGAATTAGCTCTTTACTACTGACTTCTTACATTCTCAATAAAATTTTTGCACACAAAAAAGTGGGGGGGTTATGCATTGTATAGGCTTGTACATACATTATATGTGGCCTCTCAAACTTATTTGACATCACAAGGAATATTGCAAATAAAAACTATAATTTCATCAGTGTCTCACTTGTTCCCTGGTTGAAGTTGTAAATCCCTGCTTCTAACAACACAATCAGCTCCATAGAATTATACCGCATTGTCACAAAGAGGGGCTTATCATTTCAATTTGGAAATAATTAGACAGAATAGATGCAAATGTCAAGAATATCTGTGTCTGCAGATTCCTCCAATAATGCATCTGTTGACCACAAAACATTTTATGAGGTTCAAACTTCATCCACAGCTAACAGCTCCCAGTCAACAGAACTAGTCAAAGGGTAAAGGAGGAAGGGGTGTTCATGAATATTTATGAAGCAAAACAAGCAGCAGAGCTATTCACCTTTAACAGCCATCATGACTTCTTATCCACTCTCCTGGTGGAGTAACTGCATTAAAATCCAGGCATGTGATTATTTCTCAGCTGCCACTCACAATCAGACTCAGAAAATCATTTGAACATACATATATATATTTATATCTACAAACGGAAGCAAGAAGAATCAGACACACTATTCTTTTTAAACAATTTTGTTGCTCGAGGACAGTGCTAGATTGACAGACAGCCCTCTTCTGTGCCTAATCCTGCAAGCTGCTGAGTGCCTCCTGAAAACACTTACGCCTTCTCAGGGCCATGAACGGAAGAGAACGATGAGCCTCTCCGAAGAGATGTTCAGCAGTTTGCAAGATTGCTCCTTTCTTTCTTAAGCTAGAGGTAGTCTGGGAAGATTTTTCCAAAATCACTTGTGTCCATGCCCTTGGTCAGCATGGCTAATTTCTAGTGGGAGGGTAATTCCTCATCAGCTTTGGTTGCTCCTTAGTGATTCTGGTAAGAGAATTGATGGGAGTAGACCTAAATGTCTACAGGCATGGAAAAACTCATAAGGCCTACCAACCTATCAACAGCAATTACTTATAGCTCTTTTGCAGGTTGGAGTTGCCCTTAACGTCTTGTTTAAGAAGCAGGCTAACACCAGCAAGCAAGTCTATAGTTGGATTTTCTAAACTTGGTATGGGCCCTGAATGTTGCAGGTTACAGGAGGACTCTAGGCAGTGTGTCAGACAGCTATCAGTGTGCTGAGAGGCAGAAAGTGAGTGGACTGGCCCATTGTGTGATGAGGTTTCTGCACAATGCTGTCATAGCTCACCACGGACTGCTGGCAGATACTGGAAATGCATCAAATCAAGCATGAAGCTCTGAGTTGCTTCTCAGGTCTGCAAGATTCACATTGAATCTCTTGCAGTCACACTGCAGGCTGTCAGGCAAGTGTACATGCAGAAAACATACTCCATACACCCCTACAAGACACAGAAACATAACTAAATTCAAACCACAGCACATGGAGATTTGCCATGATTGTAACAGCAATGAGCTCCTCATCCTCCCTCCCCGTCTTGACCGCTCGCTCAGCAGTGAAATAGTTCACCAAAAACATATTTTGCAAAATCTCAAAGGATATTATTCATGACCAGTAATCAAAAGAAGGTATTTGATACAGAGAACATTCCCTTGACTGAAGTTCAACCCCAAGACCTTGGAAAATGAAGCCTAGTCTTCCAACCAGCCCTTCTCTGCCTCCCAAGCAGTCTTTTCACAGTCTTGACCCTGAAAACCTGTGTGAGGAATAGGGTAACATGAGCTCCATATACCCAGCCATGAACTTGCAGATCCTAAGAAGCAAGCACAGGATATTCAACAGAATCAAGAGCCTCTCTATCTTGAGCTTTGAAAATAAGTCTTAGTTGGGTCTGATTCCAGACTTTTAACCTTGTGGATGAACTGAGACAGGAGGACCTCAAACTACAGCGAGACGGTTGTAGCAACCGTATAAAATCCTCACTTCCTGACCTGGCACTGTTAGTCCTACCAACTCTGTTCTATGAAGGAAAGTTAGAAGGAATACAGAAAAGGAGGTAAAAACCATTGCACCTTGTCTCATGGATATTTCAGTGTCTTGGTTACTGTGCTGAAATCCAGATGGGAATAAACACATTTACACTCACTTCGCCATAAAGTGCTGCCTGGGTTAGAGTGTCAACAGTGCAGAAGGTTTGAAATGGCATCCTGGGAAGATGCTGATGTTTCCATAGCTCAGCAGCATATGCATATAGAGTCTATTGACACCAGTTCCCCCATACACCAAGTCTTCAAAAGCTCCCAAAACTGTGGTGTCCCACAGACACATTGCTCAGATTAAGACAAAGTGTCTCACTAAGTTCAAGCTTTACAACACTGCAGGATGCTGACACACAGTTTGCTTGTTTTGTTTTTCCCTCTGGACATTTTCAATGAAAAAAGATATCCTTCTCACCAGATACTTCTACAAATTATGCAAACTTTCATGAGAAAGTAAAATATTAAAAAAATTATCTTTGGATTAAATACTTGTTTACGTGTTCTTGGTTTGGGCGAATGATTTGTAAACATAGATATATTCTTGTGAGGAAATTTATATTTTCTGGAAACAAAGTCACAAACCCAGTTTAGACCAAAATCAAATTTGACATCAAAGAATGTCTTTGACAGAGGTTTCTTAACCCAGTTCTACACAAAATTTTGTGCAACAGATAAGCATTTCTTGCACCTCTTCCACACAGGGATAAACTGATACACCTTTCTAGCACTTTCTCAGAGCAGCTTCTCAAACAGATTTCAGCATCCACAGTGATGTACCTGACTATTTACAATTTCTGTTTGTAAATCTCTCAGTTTTCATTGCTCCCAGATTATCAATGCCTATAATTCTTCACAAATGTACCCAGTCCTTTTAACAGCTTCTTGACCTCTAGTCCCTACCTGCACATGTAAAACACATTAATTTTGGAGATATCCAGCAAAGAGTAAACAGTTAAATGATATTTTAAAATTGAGCATGGATCAGCAAGTCTACGTCATTTTAGGCCCCTGCTGTTAAATCTGCAAAGCCTCAGCAGGATTCATAACCTCCAAAATCCCACAGGATCATGTATGGTAGAACAAAAATTGTCCTTCTTGCAGTAGAAAAATGGTCCTTCTCTCTTTAAAACTTCTTTCAGCACATTGTATTTGCTAAACGTAAATTTTTTTTGTTCGAAACAATGAATTTTGTCTTTGTCTTGCATTAACATAATAAGCGTGAGACTCCTGCGATTTCCATGCAGCTATTCTTAATTTATTCCAATAGAAGAGAAAAGGCAACTAGGTTTTCATCCTGCACTTATTTCCATACACAAGGGATATGTTTTCCATGTATTCATCATTCCTGAAAGCCAGTTCAATCCCGATAATCAGATTACATCATTTATTTGTCTAATATGCAAGCTTTTGCCAAGATAAGAGGAATAAGCAATAACCTGTGCTTCAGTGCAAATTGGGATAGATTTGGTGTTAGCAGTACACATCTGTTACACTACACTCAATACTGCAATATTGCAAAATGTAAGTAAGTCATTAAAGAATTCTGAAATACATACACATGGTCTGAACTAGAGTTCATCTATGAAGTTTTGATCCCAATGGCTAGAAATATTTGGGATCAAGTAGAGGTGAAGGTTATTAGTCACTTCTAAGCTCTCAAACTGGACAGTTAATTCTAGTCTGCTCCTACAGATGCCTAGTTGCAAGCAGCAGTGCCTTCTCAAGTATTTGTGCAATTGTCTATATTGATCTCAAAACTGTCCCTTTATAATGCATTTAATAAAAGCAAAATATTTTGTTAAGTAAATTCAAATGGATAATTTGTAAATTTTCAATATACAAAGAAAATCTTAAGATTTCCTTTTGACTTGCAGTGGCACAACTGCTGGAGTTTATCTACTGACAGTACTGGAACTTATTAGGAACCGAACGATTTCCCACATTAATAGAATATTGGTTGTCACACCGATTCTACAGTTTTGTTTTTGAAGGGCTTTTACAATGCTCACGCCCAACAGAACTGTTTCCATGAGGTTATATGTTAATTAATAAAAAAAACCCATAACAGTGGAGGCATTTTAAATATAAACTAACAATCTGCTCTGGTGATTGCATCTCTGTGATGCTGCATAAAATCTAAAATTGAAAATGAGCAGAAAATGACTATATAGGCAAAAATGAAAATCACTATCACCTCATTAAAGAGGAAACTGCATTATGGTCAAACAATATGAACACTGAAAAATGAAAACTATCATTTTCATCTTCAGTTTTAATCTCCTAAGGTTATTTTGAGTAACAAAGTAAGTACATTTATTTTATCATTACTTTTAAATACAGAGGCAAATTATTTGCTAGAACAGTTCTGTGGTGTACTTTTCAGCCCCATGATTTTACCCTGACCAGATCCTTTTACTTTCTGTGTTTGTAGGGAAACCCTTCCCTCATTTTGACGGCACTCAGCCCCTCTTTAGCCCTAGTATGGGGGTTTTTGGGATCCAGTCTAGGACACAGTTCAAGACATAAACTATTTGGAGATCCAGAAAAATGACTGTGAGAAATCTAAGGTCAAAAGTGTCTTTCATCAGAGCTTACAAAATGATGCATGAAGGGCACTCTCCAAATAGATGTCCGAATTTTCTCTGAGAATTCTTTACTTTATCAGATTGTTCCTAGACTATGACATGTTGTCTGTGACATGCAGACAAAATTGCAGGAGAAGCTTTTGCCTATCTAACTTTTTATTCATAAACCCTTCTATAAACCTGGGCTGCCACTTTTCAGCTCCAGAAGCTGGAAAGTGCCACAGCAAGTAGTCGTCATACTTCATGAAGAGTGTCACAACACCCGCAAAGGCTTCATGGACTAGTCCAGAGGAGAGTCACCATCTGTGACTTCTCCTAGCTGAATGGAAATGGAGACTGTATTATTAGAAGTGTCTCCTAGTACAGATGGTGGATACCTGGTTTAGCAAATGAAGAATCTCTTATTAACCACTGGGCAATTGGGTACCACAGAAACTGTACTTCACACTAGCAGTTTCTCCAACTACCAGCCTCCCTCTTCAAAACAAGTCAATTTAGAACCTGGCACAAACCCAAACTCTTGTCAAGTACTGGATGCTGTTTGGTCATCTTTAGGTTGAGGAACAGTCCGAGGTCAGGACTCCTGCGCTGTGGGATGAAGGGTAGGCAAAGTGCACCTTTGTTCTGCTGGGCTACTTTGTCTTGTGAGAGACTGCCGGAGTGTACAGGGCTATCCTTGAAGCAGAGTTTATAGAGAGAGTGTAGCTTTTATTAGACCGACTGGTATAGCTGAAAGAAACAGAGACACAAGCCTTCCACTTGAAAAAAATTTTGGCTTTCTCCAGATATACCAGTCAATCTAATAAAAGACATTCTCTCCCTATAATACTTGTATTACTTATGTATTTTAGGCTACAGAAATCCTACCACTACTTATTTAAACCACTCTGAAATGGCCCAGGGTCCTTCCTCTAAGATCAAAGACAGATGGTCACTATGGTCAATTTTCTCTTCCACCTCCACAGCCCCTTTGGGTCCATTCTGCCTACCCAGGCTGCTGGTATTAATGCTAAAACTATACAGCATGAAACACAGATTATTCCAAGGTGTATTATCTTGCTTATAACTAAAATAAATAGTATTGTTCCCAGATTTTTAAATGCATGCTTGTAGAAGGAAGGAAACTTATCAAAGACCTTTCTTCGTTTAACACTGCAAGTCTTCTGCCAACATATTAAACCCACACAATTTCACAGTCCACCTCCACAACAGGCAGCCTTTCTTTCCTGTCCCCCAGCCATTCATTCCCTTCACTGCCCTCTCCCTGCCAGCAGGGGACAAGATTGAGAACCAGTCTGGATTTTAAAATCTGCATTTTGTATATCTTAGGGTCAATGAATATCAAAATAATGAAGTCAGAAAAAATGTAATCTATATCATTTACCTCTATAAGGATTACATCCTATCTCATAAGACTTATTTGGCTCTTATGGTTCAGGTACCCATGATGTCAATATTTGACTATGACAACTAGTTATGCTTAGTTATTCATCCACATAACCAGAATAAGTTTCAGTGCCTGTAGAGTGAACCTGCTTGTTTATTATTAACCGTATCGGGTCATTGCACACATCAAAGGCTCCTCGTTAATTTTGAGGCCAATTCAGTTTTCCTGCCCTCTGCTCAAGTTTGTTTTTTCATGGTACTGGCAGCAGGTACTCAAGGGATCTCACTGTAGCCTCCAAGATAACTGTACTGCACCTAAGCAATTACACCACTGACTAGCAGTGGGAGGCTCAAGGGATACAACTTTCACACACTACAGCCATCACTCACATACTTGTAAAAAGTGCAGGTCTAAACGCATTCAGAGCTGAACACAAAACCCACCTCTGTAAAACTGCCTTTCTCTCCTTGGAATTGCAAGTCGTGCCTTTACCTACTGCCATATACTCAGATACATATGCATGCACATGCATAATCTGTGGAATGGGAAAAAAAAGATTATTAAGAATATTTCACTTTTAATGTATTAGCAGAAGTTGACACACTTTATTTATGAGGTCATATAAGCATTGTTATGATAGTGTGATCAATCAACAGATCAATAGCTCAACTTATCATCTGTCACCTTTAATTCTTTCGGGATGACACCTCTTAAGACAAAAGAAAGACACATCGTTCAAATACCTTATAAAAAAAAAGCAGATGCATCATCTGTTTCTCTGGACTAAATGAGTATTAACAATCACAGGATCTTTATAAGCCTCTATTTGTCTTCTGCATCTTTGTCATTTCATACAGCAATACCTGCATTCACATTGCTCACTACAAACACCAAGGATTTGAGTGAAGCCACATTTTAATGTCTGTGGAAAGATGTTCAACTCATGTCTCATTGCTTTTTATTATATTTCATGTGGTAAGCTGAATTCTTTAGCTGGGTTACTTGACCAGAAAACAATTATCAAACATTGATGCTTCCTAAATTACCTCGCATCTCTCCAACTATGAGTCTATTCAAGCAGCTACTGGAACAGAGTCTGGATCCTCGGTTCCTCCTCTTCTTTCTGCAATTGATTTCCATATATCTTTGTAAAAAAACCTCACCCAGCTTTACTCTGTCCTGGTTATTCAGCCTGAAAAATGGGTGTGTTAATTCACACTACACACAGCACACATTGCTACCAAACCACCATAAACAAAATGCAGCACGTAGTAAACTGCACGTGAAAACCTCATGTCTGGCTCACAGCAGGAACTAAACGAAGGTCTTGCAAGCACTGAAGACATTAATCCTTCTGATTTCAGGAAGATGAGAGGTTTCCTATGCTGTCATCTCATGCAAAGCAGGCAGAGAGAGAGAGAAGATATACCCCCTACAGATTGCTCATGGATCACCCTGACACAGAAAAGCCAAAGCTCCTGCAGTCTTCTGTGGGTAAAAAGGGCCCCTGCCCTGGAGAAGCAACATAGTGATGCAGAAGCAGAGGCATAGTTTGAATACACCTTTCCAAGGCAAGACATGATTTGAGGCAGCTCACTGAGTCGGGAAAAAGGAGGATCTGCAAAGGGCAGGGACACAGAACAGCAGGAGCTGTAACACATCCAGTGATATGAGATCTTTAATTTCCAGTGAAAGAACAACATTTGGGACAGAGGCTGGCTCTTGTCCAATGCCCGAAGAAAACTGAAACATGGAGAAGTGGTAGCAGGTCTATCCATCATCTTTGGATTTCCAACTAACGCATTTGGAATGGAGTGCCCATGGTGAAAGAGCCTTACAATTTTTCAGGTGGAAATATTCAATGACAATGTTCCTAACAGGAAATGCTGCTTCTTTCAGTTGAGATCATATCTTGACAGAAGATCAGTGAGGTGAGACACCACAGGAAAGAGTTAAGTAGTGTGGTTCATTTATAGCGAAGTTGTGTAAGGAACAGGGTGCAGTAAGGACAACAAGGAAATGCTCTCCAGTAAAACTTTCCCGCTCCTGCCAAAACAGCTATAGGTTGTGTTTTTCAGGAATTCATTTAGTATGAACAAACTCAATGCAGAATTGACCAGATGCTCAGGTCAGCATAAATCAGTGCAGCTCCTCTGACTTCTGGGTAGCCAAAGCTCAGCGTAGAGTACACCCAAAGTGCCAGACATTCATTATTACTAACATCACTGCTCTCTGAAGTAAAGGTTTTAGTGCTGCTTCAGGACCCACCCAACTACAGTACATTTATCTTTTCTGCTCTTCAGTTGATCTCTGACTCCTTTAAATTTCTGTGCAGATTGTTAAACCATAGGTGTAGTAATGTGCCTTACTTCTAGTGACTTCTGGAAAAAGTTACACTTCTTAAATTTATCTCACAATACACGCAGAGACTTATAGTATATACAATCAGTTTGCAAAATGTCATATGACCTAGCTGGCTGAAAGGTGCTCTATGAGTATCATAAATCATTCTTTATCTGCCTTGGCTCTTTTTATAAATAGCACATCTTGGCTTTGTACGTCTTAAACAGTTTGGATCATTTCTTTTGTTTGGGGGGGCAAAAAAGTGATAAGGATTTGTTTATTAAGAAGGAGAGAAAGACAGGTATTAATATTTTTGTGCTGTTGCTGAAAGCGCAATCCTGACAAGGGCTGAATTTCCAATCTTTTGTATAAAAGCCATCAATAACCATTTTTCACTAGGCTACCCAGGATGTTGTTTAAAGCTCAACGCAGACAAGAAATTTCATGTAAAGTAGCCACCTGAGGGTACCAACACGGACCCATGATCGTAATAGAAACATATTGACAGTGGCATAAAAAAGGCTAATTAACTGCTTCCTTCCTGCCAATTGCACACTAGATGCACACTGCCGTTCAGCATCTCCTGGGCTGCTGCAGATATGCCAGCAAACACTCTCACTCCATGGAGATCAGCACAACAGCTGCTTAAAAGGTCTGCACAGAAGTGAAAGGCAACAGCAGTATGGGGGGATGAGTGCTCCACAAGCAAAGGGATAGAGAGTTCAAAGTATATCCCCTTCCTTCATATGGAGCAAAGCTCTCTTCATACATGCACCATGTCTGGAAAATCAAACTTCAGCTCATACATTTTCTTCCTTAGTACAAAGAGCCATTGAAATCCCATAGTCCTATGCAGCATGTTTTGGGCTGATAAGAATAACGGCGTGTGGGGAATTCAGTCCTTCATTTCAGAGGAAAACGGACTTTGTGGCATATTCTGACTGAAAGGCAACGCCAAAGAAGGATGCGAACTCACATCTTCTAGAGGTTAGTCAGACAATTCATCCAGGGAGTTGCATACTCTGATCAGAGGATCTTAAGGTGTTAAGTAAAAATCTGTATACTTCAATGAACGCAACTGAAATAAACTGTGCATTTCTGAAGTAATTCTCAAGTGGTACAGGGCTGATTGCGTTCTATAGTGATTTGCACCCACACATTGTGAGTATCAAGCAGCTGTAAAATGTCTGCAGCGGAGGAATAGAGAAGGCTGATTTAAGAGTGTTTCATATACACATTGCCACGAACTTAATAGGTATGAAAGTGTCCTACGAGGTAAAGTGGAAAAAATTCAGTCCCCAGAACTCAGAATGCATGTCCTTTGTAGCTATTAAGCTGTTTATATCTGCAATGTCCTGATATTAATGGTTATTCTTATAATGCTCTAGAGAAAAGTCTATACCAAAACTATGTTCTAAGTGCCAGAAGGATCTGGAATACCTGAATCCCATTCCCAGGCTTTCCTGTCTGCCCCATTTCTTCGATTTATAATATTTTCTTTCTTTTGGCTTGCTTTTTTCTTCTCTGTTATGCGCAACAGAAGATGAGCTCACTCTCAGTGTTTTTCTTGTAACTGTTTTGCATCCACAACATCACCTCACAAAGAAAACCTTTATCTAGCCACAAAAAAAGGATGTATAAATAAGTGACTCTATGTCAGGTGAGCGGTAATGGGACAGTAAGCCTTTCAACTGAGGTCACCAGAAAGAATACAAATAGTCTCAACACAAAATGAAAGTAAAATGAAAGTTGTTTCGTTTTAATGACCTTTTGGCCTACTGTGTGGAAGGAGTTGGCAGATTCACAACAGACTGAGCTCCACGTCACAGGAAAAAACCAAGTAAAATACACAAATAGAAAACAGTGCATTTGTTTGACGTCAATGCTAAAACCTGTTAAGGAAATCAGGTCTGAAAACCAAGCTAACTTCTCACCTTCTATCTTCCGGTTAAGGATGGAGGTGCTCTGGTGGGAGAAAGAAATGTTCATTTCTGTTACCTGTGCTGCCCTCTCTCTGAAGAAGGTCACTCTGGGGATGTAAAGCCCACACTAAAGTCACCACAAAACAGGGGAAGAGATGAAAGAAATATAGGATACCAGAAAGAGAGACTGCCTGTTTGCTTCTGACACAGTTACAGCCCAAGGAGGAGCAGAGGACACTTCCCGGTAACATCATCTCCTGCCTACTTAGTGTTTTCTCGCTACCAGGTGGACACGCACACTTCTAGGGTAAAGTTCTTTACGTATCAGAGAGCACCAGAAGCAAAAAGAGTAATTCATAAGCATCCAGCGCCCCTACAAAGTCAGCTCAGTTCACATTTTTACATTCTCCAAACTTATCTCAGAGATTACACTTTCCCCTCTGGCTAAAAACTAAAACGTCTTTTTTCTCTCTCTTTTACTTCACTGGCTTTGAAAAGAAAAAGCATTGTGAGGAAGATGGATGCTGTGGAAAATGCACACTGAAAACATTAACAGTTAACAAAAACACAGCCTAGGAATAGGAGATAGGTTAAGGGCAATGACCTTATTCTTGCTCTTGAAAATGTAGAACAAAGGTTAGCTGCCCTACTAACCCTGCTCGCTATTATTTTTTGACTCCTCATGGCCCAAAGAAGGCCTTGAAGCAAAAATATTGCCTCAAATCTCATGGCCTTTTTGAGGTGTTAGTTCTTTGTAAATCTCTTCCTTTCATCAGACAGAAAGCTGATCAATGAAGCCATCTCTCCCCGAAGAAACAGGAGATGCACACACGTACACATTGGGCTTGGGGTGCTTGGAGCTGTGGCAGCCATCAGCAACCATTAGGCAATATATTTTTCCTTCTACATCCCTGAACATTAACCACTACTGCAATGCTCCAAAGAAAAGGGGTTGTGCTTAATTCCCCTAGCAATCACCAACTAAAATTCTGATAAAACAGGACACAAAAATAATGCTGGAAGGTACACTGGTATGTCACTAACCTAAAAAAACCCTGTACATGACTGTAAAATAGAAAAGGAAATAAATCTCTCACATACCACTTCCCCTAGGTCTCCAGATTCATTCAGACTGGTGTGGCCTCTTTGTATTTTTTTCTTATTTTATTAACAGCAGCACTGACAATTTGCTTCCTCTGTCTCAGATCTCTGCTTGATATTGGAGAGTGGCTTTCAAACTGCAAACAGCCTTTGTGGGAGAGGCTTGCTTCCCTCTTTTCTTGTTAGATCTCTGTCTTTAAATGAAATTGTAAGGCTGGCAGGACTGGACTGAAAAAAAGAACCATTAAACCTTGATAATTTTCTGCTAGAGGAAACACTTTAAGCCAAAACGACAGTCAGATCAGGAAAAAAACATCCACTTTGATAAGCCTGTAATTAAACAGCAAGCAAGCTGGTGAGGCAAGGTGATCAGTCAACCATGCTGGCCAAGATGTTGCTGTCAAGTGGGACAGTAAGTTCTAAAGGCAAATTTTGCTCATCACTTACTTAAAAAAAAGACAGAAGATGTCACAGATACTCCACAGCAGAGGAGAGTTCACGTGCAGAAAAACAGAAAGGATTCTGGTCTTACAAGAAAACCCAAAACACAAGGAATGCACCAAAGGAATGAGAAAGCTGAAGCAGAGAAATATTTTCAGTATTTTATTGATTTTGTCACGTTCCTTGTGATGTGTGAGCTGAAGTGTAACTAACTTGGAATCCCTCGAACCGTGTATGAAGTATTTCAACTGTCCCAGGGCAATAAGCCATCAGCTGGAGTAAACATAAAGCTTAAAAAATTTGGGAAAATATGGATTTACTTGGTGCATTTTGTAGGGATCAGAATTGGCCCTGGTAGCCTAGGAGACTTGTAAATGGTACGTGCCTGAGGAGTTCAAGAAAGGGACAGTACAGAAATCTATGCAGAGGAAAGAGGTTTAAATCACATCAGCTCGGCCTGTAGAAAATGAGCAAAGGCAGGTGGGAGAGTCTGTAAGACTCAGACCTGTACCAAAAACCACTGCCTGCTCTGGGAGAATTTAACCGTTAAGCTTTGCAGATCTCTTCCACCTCACTACATTTGCTAATGCTGCTGAAGCTGTTGCTATCAGTCCCTCCATCTCCTTCCTTGGTGCCTGTCCCTGATGTGAACGCTGCAGGGGACACCTGGGGACCCTTTAGTTTAGGGCTGAAACCCCTGCTCAGGAAGAGGTGGTCTACTGGCCACCACACAGACCCACATGCCTGCCAAGGAAGAGGGGATGGTTGAGAAATGCTGTGCGTTACTGTTGTTTTGGCACAGCACATGTTCAGCCATGAAAGAAGTCACCACAAAGCCCTAATGGTAAAATCCCACCTTCCACCATTTATTCCTCTTTCTCTGGATGTCCAGCTATCCCCTGCCAAACAGGGATTTGGCATGCAAGTCACCCATCAGCATGCATGCCAAAGTTTCTCCATTCCTGGCAGGTTTGAGTGAAAACCAGATATGTGGGAATTGCAACCCATATGATATTACAATTCTGGTATGTGGCTACCCAGGTATCTCATTTACCACCTATTAGACAGATGGAGAGATCAGCACCTTTAGTGAAAAAAAAGACAATTGTTTATGGCACAAGCTAAAACTATAAAATTCTATTCCCTAGAACAATGTTAGGTCTCACAAAGTCTATGCATGCAATAAAGACCACCACAATGGGTCTGTTGCTGTTTAATACAAGACACAGAGTCTAGAACAGAGCTTCTTTCTCAGAAAGCCCAAATGCTAGAAAAATATACAGAGACCACTGAAATCACTAAAAACATTAAGAAATTACATCACTGGAAAATTGTATTACCTCCAATGGATGCTGGGTTAGACTCTTGTAGAGTCACGTGAATTACTGGAGGTAAATAATTTATTTAGAGGTTGATACTGTGGCTCTTTTTGTTTTGTTGTGAACAGACTAACCTCTAAAAATATATTTCCTAGTTAATACAGATAAGTGAAGGTTTAGTGTCAATAAATCTGACCTATGAAGTGCTTATTAAATGTCTTTCTTGAACAATTGTTATGCTTATGTGATTGATTACTTTATTCCCATGAAGCTGCCTCAGTTCTCTGATTTAGGGGAATGTAAATGTTAAGAAGAAACAAGAAGTGTTTTAAAGACAGAGACCAGAGAGAATGAGAAGTCTGTCATTCCACAAGTCTGTCTAGTGACAGACTTTACTGTCTTTCAACATAAAAAAAATTGTCACAGGTAGAAAAATCATACTTCTTATAAGGGAAAAAAACACCTGTGTAGTGTATGGAAGAGGAATAAATACGAACTAAAACAAAAATTTGTCAAATTGTTTCTGAATACTTTTTACTACCACTCATCTACTTCTGTTCATACATTAGTAGCAATACAATTCCCAGGCTAATTCAAAAAAAGAACAAAATATTTTTGAAGAGTATCCTTAAAAGGTACCATAATCATACTCAGTATGTATTTAGGGAAAGAGCATTTTAGAGTTTTTGAATATTAACATGGCATGTTTTGATTCCTGTCATTTTAGGTTATAACAAATAATCACAAGAGTCAGCCAGACCAGGCATTGGAACAACAGTGCATTAAACAGCACCCTCACAGGTATAGTGTTCTTTCAACCAGGGTTCAAGACTGTAGACAAAATGACAGATCGAAGATAGTGTCTGAAAGGAAAATTACAATCGGGAAAATGAAGATCAGTGATAAATAAAATGAAGCTGTCACTGTTCTCAGTTATTAGCACAGGAATGAAGGACATTTGGTTCCTCCTCCCTTATGATTTGTCATCTCTGCTCAGGTTATTGGGTCTTCGAGTCTTGAACCCCACTGCTGACTGATGTTTCAGAAGAAGGTAATAGTGTACATGGCCAAAAAAAAAAATATGCTCTGGTGTGGAAGGGTGGCAAAAGGATATCCATACCAACTTCTGCACATGATCAAAGTTGACACTTTCAACAAATTTGTCTTGAAGCCTTCTAACAAACTTAGGTCAAATTCACATATTGAAGAAGTTCTCAGTGGAGAATGAGGATGGACCTGTACACCTCCTGGGCCCACTGTCATTATCAGTGGCCCTTTATTTTTAGTTCACACATATGTCCCATCACTATATTTTGCCACAATATTTCATCAGGGCTATAATAACAGTGATTCTGAGTATATGCGTTGCAGTCAGCCAATACCAATCTCTACTGCTGTCATAACTTGTTTTCCCAGTGTACCTACATAGTGAGGAAAGTCTAAGGAGTTTTCTCTTAACATACTATTAAAAAGTCAAGTGCTTCTCCAGAGCTCTTCCCAAACCTATTGTAGTCCAGGATGTTATTCTGACTTACACCAAACACAGGGCAAATCATGTGGCAGAGCCTGCTGGAGAACCACAGGAGAGACAAGGGAAATACAGATGGAGAAAAGGGCAGGGGGAAAGGAAAAAAAATTAGGAAAAAAAACCCCTTTGTAAATGTGTAAGAAAGCTTCAAATCTACAAGGTTCAGTTCAAGTTTCAGACCCTTCCACAGGCACAAGGATTTGAATCTGTAAAATCTACCTTCAAATTCAAACTTCTCACGTAAAACCTCCAAGGACTTTGAGATTTAAAGTTTGTATTCCAGCATATGGACTTGAAAACCGGGCAAAGTTTCATTGTCACTCTGAATAGTCTGAAACATTGACATCCAATAACATTTTCATTATTGCTACTATAGTTTCTCCCAGAGCAGGCAGTGGTTTCTCATGCCACGCTCTTATCTAAGTCACAGGGCTTCTTGAGTGCTGGTTGCTAAACACGTTTATTATCCTGTGGTCTTCTCCCTGCCTTTTGTTTCATGGGTGTTTTCTGTGTATCTACACAGAAGATAGCACATATATTTTGCAGTGTGGTGTTTTAACACATGGCTCAGCATGCAGAATGCATGCTCTCAGTCTGACTCTCAGTGTTCCCAGGATAAGGATGTAGTTAAATACCTCTCAAGATAGGGTTAATACATTTCAGAAGTGAAAACATTCACCAGGTAGAAAATACTCATCACTAGATTTGAGCAAGGACACATATTGCTCTTAAAATACTTCCTAGCAGCTATTAAAAAAAAAGGTAGAAAACCACATCTGCATTCATTTTCTCTGGCTTCATCTTCACGGTAGGGAAGGTGCATTCTGCAGTGCACCCCAAAGCCCTGGGGTCCACCTAAGTGGGGAAGCTTCTGTCCTTCCCATCTGTCTGAGTTTACTCCTAAAAGAAACAGGAATGACTTAGTAAATGAGATCTGCTCTGGCTCTGCCACGACAGTTTTAGCACTGCGAAAACACCCACCACAAACAGCTAAGAAGGATTTCCAATCCCATGTTTTAGATATATGGGGCCAAATCTTATTCCTTTTATGTTAAACTTTCCATCTGCACTCCAGAGCCCTGAAAGTGATCATTGCAAACCACCAACTGCACATCTTGACTTCTAAGATGCACAATTAAACACTTGAATCCACCTAGTATGTTTGGAAAACATTAGGTGATGACCAGGCATTAGGATACATTGCAGCTGTACAAGTAAGAGTAGCTTCCTGATGTAAAGTTATTCCAATGCCTTGATTTATGAAGAGAAGTTTTCTGGTACTTGCACTAAATCTGAGAATCTTTCACACCCCACTGTGCAAATTTGCATGATACAGAACTAACTTATTAAAGGCAGAATGGTCCTACAGAACACGTTTTTGTTCAGTTACCATTAAACCTTCCTGGGGTTGCTTTAGCCCAGAAGCACGTCCTTTTTCAGACCATGAGGCTATTGAACTGGATTTTTGTTTATTGTCAATGTGAACACTCGGACAAACACCAACAGACAGCAGGAGGAAATATGTAGGGATCTTCTCAGGGCATCTAGATTGAGGGGGATCTTCTGAAAAAAACCAGTACCCTGGACAGCCCATATTTGCAGGGTAAGTGAGTGGCTAGGAACTTCATGATGGAAGTGCCTGCACAAGTGGGATCTGCAGCCGCAGCAGCAGGGACACGGGGGCTTGAGGAATTTGCCTTCTGAAAGACTTCTACCCAAACGAAGGTAGAGTAGACAGCCAGTTCCTGACAGCAAGGGATAAATAAAAGCTTGGACACAGTCTGAACGAACCATTGAAAGTGTCAGGTCAAGAAATGAAATCTGTGAGGAGACTGTGAAGTGACAAAAGCCGCCGTGCCAGGGGCTCTGTCATTGGCGCCTTCTATCGCAGCCCTGCAGAGGAGGCACTGCCGGTGCCCTGGTAGAGACAGCCACCTTACGTCCATGGGCAGAGGGACCAAGGGAGACTAATCCATCACTGCCTGGTTCTCCGCACTGCTGTAGTCAAGAGGGTGTTGTCGAGCTGTAATCAGCCCTCTGACACCAGAGCTCAGTGCAGCACTGCATTTCCAGAGGAGTCCTTGCCTTGCCGCTGCCAATGCAGAGATGAGCCCACAATGAGACAGGGAACACCATTTGTTATACTGACACTGTCCCTGCTTTGGACTTCTTGTCTTTTTACTGCTGATGCCTGCCCTTGCTGAGACTAGCAGTCCCATGTTCATGTGACAGTGGTTTCATTTCAGGATTTATTAAGCATGTTTAATATTAAATAGTCAATAAATGTCAAATCAAGACAAATATTCATTTAAAATGTAAAAAGAGAGGTTTCAAGTCAGCAAAAGCTAATGATACATGAGCTGTCACTCAGGGGAATGCACTGGCCTCGTAGCAGCAGAACAGACGTCCCATCCCAGAACCATTGTTTCAGCTTCTCTTGGCACTTTTGGATTTATTTATGGTTTTTGTTTTGATTACAGCCCAAAGTTTATCCTTCTTTTAAGGAAAAAAATAATAATAACAGAATCACACACATACAAAATGTGTTTCATCCCCCCCCAGGTCCAGAGAGGATTTAGCATATAAGCTATTCCAAGGCAAAATCTTCAAATGAGTAGCATTTCATGGGTGCATGGGATGCAATAGGGCTGTACTGAAAAGGTCAGGTTTTTTCCCTATCCCCACAAGCTCCAGCCATGACTGCAGCATAGCAAAAGAGTTCAGGCTCTACAGTTTGCCTGCAGGGTGTGCTCAGCCTCTGCCACCTTGCAATAGAAGTGGTTGACATCAGGCATCAATGACAATTCCACAGCTCATGTGAAAATGTTGCTGAGCAAAATGTTCACTGCTGGAAGAAAAATCAACACTTTCCAGATTGCTGTGCCTGTACTGTTTGAGGTACCATGATGCCTGCTCTTCACTGTAGCACTGATATGGCAAAGCTACAAGACCCTTGAAATTACATCCATGATTATTCATGCCGTATCTCGCACTTGGCTGCCATTAGGTTTCCTTAAGAATGTATGGAGGGCCTAAAAAGGAATGACACTGTATAGAAAAGCGTCGTACTAGAGAAAAGTCCTTCTGTGAAGGCAGTCTTCTTGGTAGAGGGATATGGTTAACAAGTAGCCTGAACAAATTGCTGGAGATGCATAATGAGACTCCAGTCACGGTTGCAGTTAGAGCCCAGCATCAGGGTAAGGAGAGAGAAAAACACATTCAGGGTCTAATTAAAATGCCAGGGGATTGACTTCAGCAAACTCTGGCTCAGGCGCTTGCTTTACAAATGCTCCCAGGCTTGATTTCCATACCAGCCAGAGCTGCATGGTTTTACACCGTTCTGCAGTATAGTATATGAGTCAGAATGTGTGCAGGAGCTTCCTAGAGGTTTTCTTTTAGGTGTCTGCAAAGCACCATGTATTTAAACTGCATTTCCTAAATCATAAACAAATACACACATAGGACATCCTGATTTATGTTCAAAGTGTGTTTTTTAATGTGAAGGTCACTTTGAAAGCTGCAGTGTAAACAGCAAACTCATTTTAACCCTAGCATCACAGTCCTGCCTCTGCCTACAGTAGCAAAAGATCCTCATTACATGAAAAACTCTTTTATAACTCTTGTTCAAAATTAACCTGTCAATAGCATCCATGATCGAAGAGTGTCTGCCTGGCCATGTTGCAGTGATAGCTGGGTAGGGAATCACCAGATCCCTTGGCACTTTACTTACTTCTGAAATAACTGTGGAGAGACAATATGGTTTTGGAGATACGGTGATGGCCCTAGCATTCAGGAGGCCTAAATTCTATTTCTGACTCTGCCAGTGACCTGCCAAATGACTAAAGACAAATGACTTCAACACATCTGCCAAGTTGCACATAGCAAATGTGAGACTTGCACTCTCCCATTCCCTCACAAGCTATTCCTTCACAGCACCTGCATCCCACACATTTGCAGCATAGTCACAGCCTCTCATCTGCCTCTTGGTCCTTTATACAAGCTGTAGCTTGCCAGTCCCATCCTGGCATGCCAGCCTGTTAAGTCTGGGGGCCCTAGATGGACCTACAGGGTCCCAAAGCAGGAGGGAGGGTTCAATGCTATAAGACACATTTTCCAAAAGCCATCTGCCTCAGCTCTCTCTCCACCTTGCAAGGCCTGATGCATGCAGGAAGGCTTGCTTCATGTGATACAACTCATGGGCTGCACCAGTTGTGCACAGTGTTCACTTGCTTGTATGTCACAGTGACATGGGAAAGCCAGAAGTCCGTTCCCATTTGTGGCTCTCTATTTTTCCTTCTACCACTTCCATTGACATAAAAATTGTTTGGCCCAAGGATAACATTTCCCATGGTCTGCATAAAGAGGCTCCAGATCTCCTGAGGACACCAAGTCCTTCATGACCACAGACTCATTTTCCTGTTCAGTAGACCCTTCCTCCACAAAAGTATCTCTGTGACTGCTGAAGCACATCACTAGTGATCCCGTCTCCCAGGGTTGACATTAATCATTTGCTAGACAAATTTTGAAATGCATCATACTGCCCTGGGCTTATGTATCTTCAAAATGCCAATATATCAGTAAGAAGGGAGGCCTGTAATCTTTGACTGAAACGATCTACATGTCAAAAAGCTGTTATTATCATTATTGTTAAATATTATGATTGTTTCATTATTTACTCTGGTAGAGGAAAATATGTGCTATGAATAGGAGTCACTAGGGGATTCTCTGCCCAGCCTGTTATCAGCCTTTTCTATGTAAACACGGACTGCCTGCAGCACGTTGATTTTTGTTTACCTTTCACAACAGAGAGGCAGAACTCTAATGCACCAGTTTCTTGATATTTCCACAAAAAATACCTAATACCTATACAATTTAAATTAGGTTACGCTGTGTAAATTCATTAATATTGCTTTACATTTATTATAGCTCGCAGTCAGTAGAATTCTTGATGGGAGAGAGGGGATGACAATTCCTGTTTGGAGGGGAGAAAGAGCTCACAGTAAGCAGCAGGACAACCAGTCCTTTCTGAAAGCGATTTTAGCCACTGCTTGAACGATACAGAAACAAGGGTGATACAACTGCTTCTTAAAAATACATTTCAGTTTACGTTATTTATGCAAAGCATCTCCCCACAGCCCCTGGACATTAACAAAAGGGAGGAAAAGGTGTTGAACCAGGTCATCCGCACTATAAATAGCAAATACACAGGGGTAAAAAGGGGATAAGAGAGTACACCTTGGAGGGGTGAGAAAAATCTCAAAGGGAATCTCAGCCTTCATTGAAGACACTCTCACAGACTTCTCCTAGCGTTACTTCTGTTCTACAGGTAATAAGGGAAATACTAGCAAAGGAAAGGATATCACTAAATGGGCACTGTCCTTAGGCAGAGAGAGTGTGAAGAGTGAGCCTGAAAAGTCTGAAAACTACAAGATGAAGAGGCAGAAAAGGGAAATGGAAGGAGGAAGCCTTCTAGCAGGAGAAAAACTGAGGTCAAGATACGAAAAGTTCAACATCACAGAGGAAGCCTGTTTCAGAGGTACGAGTTTGAAACCCAGGAAGATGTCCGGTCATAGGAAAAGCAAGTTGTCTCCAAATGTCCTTCAGCAGGGAGGAAGAAGTGGGATGTTGGGACAGGCTGAGGAAAAAAGTTCACCTGACTCTGTCCAAGAATGTCTGCATTCAGAAAACAAAGAAAGTAAGAATTTTCTTTCCCTTTAATGAAGGATATAACTTCAATCAAAAGCTCAATAGCAAATACCTTGACAGAAAAGAGCCAAAGCCCTATAATTGCGAGACTGGATCAACCACTCGCAAAGACTTTTCTTAAGTCCTTGCTTTGTGATTCTTATCTCTCAGAGAAGAGTAGCTTTTTACCACAGTTTTTACCAGCCTTAAAAATATTTGGCATTCGAACACTGTGAAACACATAGTTCCTCCACCCTGGCTTTAATATAGGGTCCACAAGAGTATTGAACAGAGACCATTCCTCCCACTGATCTTCATTCACAGGGAGGTCAATAACAAGAAAACATTCACTCCAGCCCAAGCATTCTTCCTCAAGCTTGCATGCACATTCCTTTTGGAGGACTGCTCAGTCCATGCTCATGCCGGCCCAAGGAACCAGGAGTTTCTCAAGTGTGGAACCTGAGGTCCCCTTCAAGCTTACTCTGCACAGGAGGAATTTGTGCCTCTGTCTGGAAAGCACGTGTCAGCAAGGATCCAGCAGCCCTTCTCAGCAAGATCCCACCACTTACCAACAGAGTGGATCAACAGATAAATCCAATTCCCTGCTTCATCCCAGTCAGACAACTCACAGCTTCATGCCAGTGCAGTGGTTCTCTCCTCAGCATTCATTTAGGCATTCCAACCAAGTGTTTAACTACTTCCTATTTCATGGTCTTCCATATCTGTATTGCTGCCAATCCATATTCCCTGCAAACTGTCCTCAGTGGACTGGGAGATTTATCTGGGGCAGCCTCTGGCTACTCAGTGCATGAATCTCAAACTCTGACCTTGAGAAGGCAAAGAAGTGCAATGTTTTCTCCGTAAATATTTCAGGTCACTAACTTAACAGGGGTTGTGGTCTTTCTCTGAGGAGCACAGCCAGAGAGTGGTGAGCAAAGTCTCCTGTGCCTGGGTTATTTTGGAGGGTCAGGATATGTTTCTCTAACTGTTTATAGATAAAGACCTGTACCCAGGCTAGCTGTGCATGCCTGTGAGAAGGGGAAAGCGCAGGCTCGAAGGTATCCTGAGAAGCAAGAGCACTCTGGGTCTTCCCTGGGCAAGGCAACGCTCTGCCTCCAATGAGCTCAAGGCTTCAGATTCCTTACTCAAAGGTGAGCAAGTAAAACACAAGCACTGAAGAGACAGGCATGACGGAAAGGAAAATGGAGCTAGCAAAGCCACAGGGAACCCATCCACTTCAAATGTGAAATGAACAATGCACAAAAAAAATGTGCTGTGTATATAGGGTCTTGTTGTCAGCCACTTCACTGCTAGCTATTGATTTTACAGTATTTGTAAGATTTATTCCCTTTTACTTTCACCAGGGGAAATTAGGCTGTCAGGATCTATTAACCCAAAACAAGCCATTATCCCTCTCATGATTACTGCCTTCCAGGGCTGGCTTCAAAGAGTCCCCAGGCTCTGTCTGCAGGGGAAGGAGGCTGTTGGCTTTTATGTGTCTCTCTCAGCCACTCTGCTTGTCCTTCTCCCTAAGCGGATCCAGCTGACTACCCTGCATATGACAAAGACAGCAGGCGTTCCCCTTCCTCACTGCTCACCCAAGGCCCAGCGACAGCACCAAACAGCTCATGCAATCCCATAGAAAATCATTCCCCACTCACGTTCTCATTCCCAGAGCAAACCCTGACATCCTCAGGGTGGTTTGTGCTCGCTGCCAAGCAGCAGCACTCAGACTGAACATGACTCAAAATGACTTACGTGTTCAAACTCAAATGTAGTACATGCATTTCCATTTTCTTTCTTACAGTGTTTTTATCTGCTTGCTTTATGAGAAAGAAGCAGAATATCAAAAGAGATAATCTTAAATCCACAGGGATCTAAAGCTCCCCAAAATACAGGAACTAATTTGCTAAACACCACCAGAATGGTGCTCTCTCTCACCAAATTTTGTTTTAAAAGTGTGTGTAGGCTTGTCAGTGGCACTTCTGAGGAGATCAGAGACTTCAGGCTGCACCTGACTTCTGTCGAGGCATTGTCATGAAGCAGAGCCATCCTCAGCAGCTGTGTTAATGTGCCTACTGAAACCTCTGGGCCACACATTCAGTGTGGGTTTTCAAAACCTTTTAAACTGATCAAATAAAAAACAGTCACCACTGGATCAGAGCCATACGCTGTTCCCCAGCAGCAACTAGTTCCATAAGGAACCACAGCTCAAATTCCAGCTGGCTCAGTACCACCCAGACACACTAAATAGGAGTTGTGAAGCACAGAACGTTATGAAGAACAGACTTGGAAACAGGAATCATGTCTTCTCAACTTCCAGAGCCACGTGCATTTCCCCAGGCAACAGAGGCATTTTGACTGGTAGAGTGGCAGGCACTATAGGACACATTTTTCTCACCTTAAGATTTTCAAGCCATGTGAAAAGCAGCCCATGCCTTTAAAGCCCTTTTGAGGCCTACCCAGTTGACTGCATAGTGAAGTTATTCACTCACATACAGTGCCTTGTTCCTGAGATGCACCCTTAAGCCCAGGAAAAACACCCCACAGTGCAGGGTCAGTATGTGATTTGCAGTGCTAATAGTGAGTTAAAATCAAACTTAATTTCCTCTGGAAAAAGGCCACAAATCACTCTTCAGTTAGGAGCATTTCCACTATAAATCACAGCTTTCAAATGCCTGCCATTACTGCTGAAAAATAGCTCAAGAAAACCACCACCTCCTAAAAGACACTTCCCAACTTTCCATTTTATTTTACTTGTATTTTTCTCAAGAATAACTAAAGTAACTTTGATCTTCCTTGTAAAGGTGGAACACGAAAGAAAAAAAGCAAAACAAACAAACAAGCAGCTTCATTTCAGACCAGAAACCAAGTATGACAAATGTCTGCCAAATGCAAAACGCCTCTTAGGTTTGGTCTGAAACCAGGATTTTAGATTTCAAAGCATCTTGATAATCTTAAGTGCAATCCTAACTGGACCAGCCCCCACAAAAAAATTTTAATTCTGCCAATTAAAACTCCTAGCAGTTATGGGAAGAGGGAATTTAGGAAGTACATCAAGGCATTTGCCAGTCGACAAGCACTCTGCTAAGGGAAGAACAGCCAGCTTCCTTTTAACAGCTGGTTACCAGACCTGGCACTGTAGGCAAGAGCAGATCCAACTGGAGACTCAGCCATTGCAGCCAGGCCATAACTCCTTGGGAAAGGCTGAGCTGCTCCATTTGGTGTCAGCTCACATCTTGCCATGGGACCATCTGCCTTCCTCTGATGTTCAGTCTCACTCTGCAGAGGTACACACAAGAAGCAAAAACAAACACTGCACATGCTGTGGATAAGGTCTGGGTTTTTCCTACTGACAGCAAACAGTGATCAGACCCTGTAAGTACTGTCCAGGGGCAGGTAAATTGCCAAACAAGCCATCAAGATAGCGTGTTTCCATGCATATGAGAGCGAGCAGCAGGGGGACTGGACTAACAATAAAACTTATTGTTATTAAGTCTCATCATGCATTCTAGGCTTTACAAGCTGCGAGACTTATAGTCATGCTCTCGATCAGAATTTGACTGCTTCTGCTAAGAAAATGGTGTTCTAGAATAAAATATAATGAAGCACTTGCAGTGCAGCCCTAATGGCATGCAGAGTGTGTAAAAGCCCAGCTGCGAACCTCAAGGGTAGCCACCACCCCAAAGCCACTTTGTCTTGGGGATGTTTGAGCTAGGCCTAACGTGTTGTGAAGCTTGTACCACTGAAGTGCTTTGGGATGACTGAGAATGAATCGTCTATGACACACCATTCCTCATTTAATTCCCTCTGGAGCAGGATGGTGCCAGAGCTGGCCAGAGTAATTAAGCACACCATCTGGGTCTCAGTGTCTCATGTACAAACCGACGAAGCCCACATCTTGTTAACTCTCTTGCATCCACAGTCATTCACTGAGGTAAGTTATACACTAGAATGAAGAAAAATTTGGAGCAGGCATAAGGGGTGCAGCAGAGCCTTACACAGGCGCACTCAGCAGTGCTCGGCTAAATTAGACACTCTCCGGTTGAACCATGGGAAGGAGCACATGATCCAAGGGTGGATTGGGTGCAATGTGAAAATAAGCAGCCACAATACTAAAAATGATGGTTGTGATCTTCCAGATTTGTCAGAAGAGGCAGTCAAGCCTTTCCATCAAGTGAAATTAAACCAAAAAACAACAGAAGGGACTGCATCAGCAGGAGCAGGAGACTGGTCAGATCACAGCTGTCTCTACTGAAGGGTTTCCCAGGTTCAAACGTTATCAGTCAGGAGATGAGCCAGTGTCCAGATGGTGTACTGGAAATAGAAAGCAGCAGAAGTCCTCACAAGAGAAATCCTGACTGGAGGCAGCAGATAAGCCTCCTTGGGCACAGAACTCATCACAAGGAAAAGCTCTGTGGACTTCTGATGAAGAAGCTTTGAAAACTCCCACTGTAACTTATTTCACTATGGTCAGAGAAACAGAATTCAGTTTAAGTAACTTAAATTCAAATGAGGTTATACCAAGAATCCTCTTAATTTATTCAACTGACTTCCCATCCCACCAGGTATAGAGTCCTAAAGGGCCAAACGTCAGGTAGCCACAGAAGGAGCAGAATAATATCTACCAGATAATGCAGGTGGTCTTCAGGAAAACCTCAGCTAGAGAGATGATCAGAGGCGCTGAAAAATTTATTTATTAGAACTTATGCATCAGATCACACAGAAATGTTTGTGGGATTTTCAGAACAACAGGTTGGATTCAAGAAAATGGAGAAGGCAAACAGAGAGATATTGTATTTACCAGATTATGTAGAGAGATTCAGGGCTGAGAATATAACGCAGGTCATGAGAAGATACGATTAAAAGACTATCCAATACATAGCTACATTCAGGTTTGAGGAGGGGAATATTCATTTACGGCAGAAAATGCTACAGTGTGTGATTTGTGAAGTGAACTGTTCTTAAATTTGCAAATACCACAGTTCATTCCAGCAGTAACAGGCCAATGCATGACAGTCTCAGGTAAGAAAAATCTCTCTTAAGCCCTGCTTGAGTCAGAACACTGTTAAGGCTTAAGTAACAGCCCTTTGCTTCATCCTTAAAAATGCTTCACTGAAAAGTGTGTAGAAGCATCTCGTCACTACCCAAAAAAACCCAAGTATCCCTGGGAAAAATAAGATAGCACACAATAAGCACACAGTGCTCTTAACCAGATGAGAAATGCTGCTGTCCTTTCTACCCACCTTCAGACATGCAGCAATGGGCAGGCAGAGAAAAGGAAACTGGCCAGTTTAGGAGTGCCTCCACAACGTCTCCAGGCCACATTATACAGCTTTCTGGCTAATCAAATACTACTCAGTGATTCTGGAAATGGAATTACAATAAAATACTGGGTTCATGTTCTGTTACCACATGCTGCACCTGAGCAGCTTAGGAAGTTGGGCAGCAGCTTCCTCCAAGGGTCTCCAGTTACACTGCCTACACACGTAAAAGAAGGAGAGCACCATCTTGTTTTCCTCTTCTACTGCCAGGGCATGTGTTAAACGCGATTCCTTTATTTCAGTAAGCAAAGAAGCTGTATCTTATTCCCTTACGAACTTGTTCCTTAATATGTACTCTGCAGTCTTCGACATGCTTGGATGCCTTGACAAAAGGGAAGAGTGAAGTAAGAAAACAGGGAGCTTTGAGCAAAGGAACCAATAAATGATGTGCAGTGGCAGACACTGCTGATGTTGCAAGGAAGAAGTACAGCCTAGAGGATAAAGCAAGCAAGGTCAGAAGCGTGCATTCTTCCCAGCTTTGCTACAGGCTTATGATGTGTTTATGGAGCACCCCACCTTCTTCACCCATTAAAGGAGAACAATAATACTAACTTACCATAGGGCAGCATAAAGATGAGCAATTAGTCTTTGGAGAGTGCTTTGAGATCTTGAAAACGAACTTATTATGAAACACATCATTGTTTTCCACAGAGGATGTACAGCTGAATTTTAATAGGAACAGCTATGTATATTGCCTTTGTGTAGTACATCTATAGCATGCCAGGATCTGTTTAGATCTATATTTCATTCCAGTAAGATGAGAAGGGAGATTTAACAGCAGTAGCACAATTGGAACAAATGAAATCCCAGGACCTTTCCTCATCACCAGATCTTCCTCTGAAATCGCTATTTATTGCATTTTCCCTGCAGCAGCAAAACCACAGCAGCAGTAGCTATTACTGTTCCCATATACAAACGATACTAGACAGCATTTACAATATTAGCTGTCAAACAACATCCTTCCCTCTACCACCTACTCCTTAACATACACCCACTGATATGAGAAAATGAAGGTCTGGGTATTGGGAATGTGAGCATCTCTCCAGGAAGGTACGGCTACAGACTAAAGTATAACAGGGATGCTATCTGAAGACCATGTGGGGAAGAAACTCAGAATTGAAAAGTAAAGATAAAAGGGCAAAATGTGAAGTATTTTCTGTGAAGATAACTGTGCTTGAATTTTCTAAGGTATTTTCTATCATGCTACCACCAACCACCTATTTCAAGTGATGTGAAAAGCTGTCGTCTTTATTTGCATTCCTCCTAGAAACTCATTGTTCAAACAGTGCACAATCAAAACATTTTTTGTTGTTGTTGTGCAATAAAACATAATAATATATTTTATATTTACATAATAGCTTTCAGTCTGGAATCCCAAAATTATTTACAAATAGTAAGAAGAATGGTCATGATAATATCTTAACATCAGCATGATACAGCAAAAACCTGCAGTCCCTTTTATTCAGTAGGACAACTGTGGCACAAAGATGTTGGTCACAGAGGATGGTGGCAGGATTAGGAGAGGAATCCAAGTCCCCCGACACCCAGAGCCATGAAAAAACAGGACTGCATCCCTCATCTTCCACGTGTTTAGCCCCAGTCAACCACATCCCCCAGTTCTGTCTGCTACCACAAACACGGCAACTCCAATGCAAGCACAGCTCAACTTTGACCCTTACGCACCTTGAAACATGCCTGCAGTTCCCCATATGCCCCCACATATTGTGCAAGCAGACATCAGCCTTCCCTTGTGCATAACCACTTGCTGATAACTTCTCTATGACAAGCAAAGGCACGGAACAGCTACAACATCATATACTGCAACTGAAGGGGTAAAAGGACCACCTCTGGCCTTGCAGACCACACAACATAAAAGTCTGTGTCACTGCAAGGACCATGTGTGCCCCCACAGTGTGCCCAGAAAGGTGTGATCTGCACTACTCAGCTGCTCTGTAGGCTGCAGAGTAATGCTTACCACTGGAGCTGTGTCCGAGCTCCTTTCATTTTCCATGTCTGATTTCTCATGGAGTCTTGTGAAGCTCTTTCCTATATAACAAAATGCTAAAGTAGTTTAAGAAGGATAGCAGGTTGTCTTTTGGCACTGTGAGGAGCCATTCACATAGGGATGCCTTAGCTGCACGTCACCAGATCAAAATGATGGCACTTTGAATTCCCTTTTGCAGTGACGCAGATGACTACATATGGCACAAGGCAGCAAGGTATCAGAATCTGTTCTCCAGCCACTTTCTCTGAAGAAGATAAGTCAGTTGTAAGCGACTGAGAAGTCTCTCACATCAAGAACTACCAAAAAAAATTCTGGCTAGCAGAATCCCGCAGTCCTGTACCTGCCTGTCCTTTAACATACACCAGACCTCATGGACATACAACAGTCAGGAAAAAGCTGATACCTTTAAAAGACAAAGCTTCTGCATGTGAACACGCATGCTAAAAGACACCTCTTGTTGTGCTGACAGGTTTAACTCTCTCTCAAATTGCTTCTGCAAATACAATTTTTCATCTTCTGTCAAAACACAAGGAAATAAGTTTGCTCTTTTGTGGCAGTTTCTTAATGGCGAAGAGGGATTACCATCAACCTGTAATACAAAATGAGGGCCCACTTCATTATTACAGTCAATTCCTCCCAGGACCACGGCACCTAAGAAGCCTCCTGCCCTCAGTCCATTGATCCACTTCCTACATCTAAATGAAAAACTGGACTGAGGAGGAGGAGCGGGAGGGGAAAGGAAGAAAAGAAAAGGCATAAGGTCAGAAACTATGTCAAGCAGACACTCTTTCAGGGGACCTTTCTGCTGTACTGGGATTATTTTGGTTTTTCTTAACTGTTTCACTGCTGGTATTTCTGCAGCATGCTGAACTACTCTTCTGCAGTGGGAATAAAAAAAGATGATATGAGCTAAAAAGAACAACCTAATATTTAGGATCTTAACCATCCATCTGGATAACATTGGTGTCATTATTTTCATCTCAGGAATACTAAACTAGAAGGAACTTCAAGCATTAGTTTCAGGGCCATGAAGGGTAAACTTGTGGCATCCTTGGTGTTACATTTGCAAATGTACACAGAAATCAGTATTCTTAAAACTAGATGAAGTTAACATTTTAATTCTACTGGTAACTATAACATCAACATCTTAAACCATTCCCTGAGGCACTGGAACAGGTTGCCCAGAGAAGTCATGGATGTCCCATCCCTGGAGGAGTTCAAGGCTAGGCTGGATGAGTCTTTGTGCAACCTGATCTAGTGGGAGGTGCCCCTGCCCACAGCAGGGGGTTTGGAACTGGATGATCTTTAAGGTTCCTTCCAACCCAAACTATTTTATAACTGTATGATTCCAAAAACAGATGTAAAAGAAAAGTTTTAAAAGTTTTTTTTTCATTTAGTAATTAAGTTTTCTTCAAAATTTATTGAAAAAAACCCCCAAACCTTTCAATTTATATAGTAATGCTTGCAGGAATTTCCATTCACATACATTAAAGTCATTTATTTTGCTTACATGGCCATCTTTTGGTTTTTTACCCCCTAAAATGGGGGGAATGCCCAGAGAAGCCAGCAGGGTCCTGTGACTGTGGCATGGGCCATAGAAGCAGATTTGGTGACTGGAAAGCTGGAGTCTGTCTGTGAGGGGTTTGCATGACCCAGCACGTGGGTTTGGGTTCATAAGCTGAAGCTGTGCCTTGGGCTGCTGACCATGTGCTCCAGCCTCAGCGTGAGCTGCAGACCTTCCACTCACTGGTGGTGCAACCACTGTCTTATCAAAAACTGTGCTTGTACTCGCTTATTAAAAGAAAGGTGTTTTCATTTTCCTGTAGCTAAACATCACATGACAAAACCAAGTTTTTTATAAAGCTTCATGAAGCTCTATTCAAAAATGGCAGGAGTTTTTAATGCACCTAGGTTAAAGCACAGCTCTGCACCGTGTCCCAGCACTGGGACTTCATCTCCGTGAAGGGGCTACCTGAGGCTATCCATTAGTAACCACGATTGAGTAACCACTGCCTATCTGTTCCACAGGAAATCCTCTCCCGATCGTATAATTGCCAGAGAAGGTACACTTTGGCTTGTAAGATACAGAAAATACTAACATCCCCAGCTTTCAAAGAAACTAATTACAACTTATCCTGAGTTGAGGTGAATGAAGGCCATCCATGTCTGCAGACAGCCTGACAGCCACCAGCTTGAAGGTGTGTGACTACCACTGCTCTCAGCTCTGGGGATCACATGGACAGCATCCAGACAGAGTACAGGAGGAGGAACATGGCACAGCCTGGGCCAACCAGGTGGTTGCTGCCCCAAGCAATGAAATAAACCCTTTTTTCTCCATGTTGCAGATGATACTGGTACTTCCTTCACTTGAAGAAGTGTCACAGCAGGGAAGAGGATCCAGCGTTTCTGTGTTCACCTCTGCAAAATGGGTAGGGATACTCACCTGGGACATCTGAAGTGAGGGCAGAGGGAATTAAGACATCAAGGTAAAGCTACGAGTCACAGCATGGGTATTACCCAGGCTCTGGTGTGCTTACAGTCCTAGGTTGCTCATTTATAGTAGCTATATTTTACATCTTCCTGCAAATAATAGTTCTTCCCCATCCCAGTTATACATTGCTTTACATTGTAACACGCCCAGCATAACAAGTCACACTAACTCCTCCAAGACAGCTTCCTTGTTATTTTTTAATCCGTGTGCAGTCCCTGAATATCACAGCGATAAGCACTGTGTAAGAGGCAATAAATAGAATCTATGGATTCTGACACTTGCTAGTGTAACAGGCGCTTTTCAAAGATGAGGAACAGCAAAACATTCAGCAAATTGCCAGCATCTGAAAATATAACATAATTCTCTAAAGCAGAATCTGATGCAAGAAAGACAGGGCATATATTTTTGGAAGCCATTATCACCTGCAAATCCTTTCTTTTGACCAAGAGAAAGACACAAGGCTAATGGATCTTTTATGAAATATGCTTTCACTAACAGATTTTTTCTTGTGACAATTTCAAAACCGTTACAGGTGCAACTAAGTTGCTTCCTGAAATTACTAGTTTAGACTGAAAGTCTTGATTCTGAATTACTATTTTATCATTTTTAAAGCACTACCGTGTCTTTATTTAGGTACTATCAAAAGAAATTAAATGCTTTATAAAATACTTAAAATCTTAGAAAATCATACAACAACAACAACATTTTGACTTAAGCAATAGTTGATGTTGCTAAGTGATGACGAGGTATTTATTCAGCCATAAATACATCAGGGGCCAAATTTGGGACAAACAAGCAGTGATATTTTCCAAAGTATCACTCTCAAAGTACAATATTAATCTAACTTGGAACTAAGTACTAATGTACTTGAGACAACACCAGCCACAAATCCTGCAACTGTTAAAACTGCTTCATAGATGCTCTGCCAGACATCCCCTGGGAGAGTTTCAGAGACAGGACCAATATTAAGGAATATTTAAAACTGGCCTGTGTGTAGCAAAATTCTTCTCTAGGGTGCCAGGTGTTCCTGATACACCAGTCGAAATAAATATCTTCCACTCCTCATTTCAGAGGAAAAGAAATAACCATGACAAAAAAGCATCTGTTTGTAATATGTTCATCCCTTTACCGCACCACATGCTGATCAGCAGTGCAGCAGTTCGTGACGCCAAGCACCAGGCTTGCATGCTACCAAGACAGCTCTTGACATGTCCACAAGCTATGGTTTCAGGCTGCCTGCAGACTCAGGTGGACACTGCTGGCTCATTTTTATAATTTTCTTCACAGATAAGAAGGTCAGTGACTTCCTTTTTAACAAAAAGGTGTGGAAGTGGAGAACAAAATGTTAGCCAGGCCACTGATCTCCTATGACCCAATTCAATTTAAGCCTCAGGAAATAAATAGCAATGAGCTCATAAATTGCATTCTGCCTATACAATAAACACATTATTTTTATCAAGTAGGAAGAAATACATTTTGGCACAGCTCAGCATCCCTGGAAGTGACCTGTAAAAGACAACTAACTTGGTTTTAAGCTCTTCTTTTATTGCTCTATGAATCATGAGAAGATTTTTTAAATCTTTTTTTAAGGTACTTGCATTTTACAAGGTATTTTCCTGCTAGTATCTCATATGGGAAGTCTCAATATTTTCTGGAAGATGTTTAAATTATTTGAGAAACTGTTAAATGTTATTCTAACATCAGGAAAAGTGGAAGATTGATTAGTAGAAGGAATTTTAATGTATTTACAAGTTTGGGGATTTGGGATGTGTGGTTGTGATATTTGGGTTCAGATGTGCTATATAGAATTTGAAGGAAAGCAAGCCATTTTAAAAGATTCAGCATCCTTCTCCAGTCAGTTACATAAAGCAGCTAATATGCTGCCGGCCCACCAGATTATGTAGTTGATCCTGACACAGGCTGGACTCTAGATGTTTCAGTGTACTTAGAGGAGATCAGAACTTACATCCCTTGTGTTTTCACAGCTCCTCCAGACTTACCACTGTTCTAGGTAAGCCTGACCAGCTTGAGCACCCTTGCGTTTATGTAAGTTGCCAGTAGTCCCAAGAGGTTAGTATGACAGTCAAAAAGCAGCACTTTACAGGAATGGTTACACCTATTGGACCTTTACCTCGACACTGCTGGGATCAGGAGAGACCAGGTGGGTGATGCTAGCCTTTTTTGCTTCACTCTAAGACAACAGATCCTACGTTTTCTGCTGTAAAACGTGACCAGGTGGCAACAAGAAACATCTATACTGAAGTATAAGGTTTAGATCATTACTACTTTTACAATTCTTAAAATTTGTTTCCTTCTGAATGTCTGCCTTTTGCCTTCAATGCAGGAAACATTTTCTCAGACCTCAACTCACTGACAGAAGATCTGGGGTTTCGATCTGTTTTGCATACCCAGCATTACAACCTTAGGCACTTGTGAGGCAAAGATTTAAATAAAGTTTATATCCTCTAAACAGCAGTTTGCTAATAACATTGCTTTCCCCACCAAAGCCTTTACAAATGACTCAGAATAGGAAGCAAGTCTATAAGTAGAACTTGCTAACAATCACAGACAGCTGCTGGTCACAGGCTGCTGTGAAACGAAAACAGAAGCACTTGCTCTTCAGCTCAGTATAAGTTCTTCATCTATTTAGGACTTTATGCATATGAATCACAAGCACATAGCCTAGAATACAATAGAAAAACAAAGAAAGAACAATGTTTGGGTATACAGAAGGCCAGAGTTTGTTCAAAGGCTTTTGGCATTGTAGGTAAAATTTAAATTTTGAGCAGCAACAAAGAAGGTTCTGCTTGGGGAGTGAGAAGCAATGGATACCAGAGAGATGAAGAGGATTGGGAGAAGTGACATGAAGGCTCTCAGGAGATGGCTGATTAGGCAGGGGCCAAGAAAGAGGAACAGAACTTTTGGGAACCTTTTTATTCCTACGAAGTCTGCTGTTCCTCCTTGGTCCTCTCCACTTATACCCATCCTCTCAGATATAGCACTTCCCCTTAGACTAACCTGAGACACCTAAGTTGTTGCTTCCAGTTCAGCTCAGGAATAGTGTCCTACTCCAACCTTTTTCCCCATAGAAACTGCTTTTCGTTCTCTCCTGCTTTCCTGGTTGCTAGAAAGGACTTAAGAGGAGGAAAGGGCAAAGCTGACCATCAATTCCAATGCTGCACGATACAGAGCAGAGAAAGTGCAGATCAGGATGGATAGAGTCTTCACAGACCAGGAATTTCTGCTCCTCTTGTACCAGGAGTGGGGCAGGAGCAGAGGTGGGTGCTGTGAGTTTTTGCAATTAGGAAAACTGACATTTCACAGCAGTTACCACCTCCTCCCAACTACAGCTATCCCTTCCCTGGCAGCCCGAACAGCCTGGGCCCTGCTTGGGAGTTGGTTTCTCAGGGGAAAGGGGCTGCTATTCTTTGGGGACTGGTGGAGCAGGCTGCAGGAGAGGGACCAGCCTGGTGACAGAGAAGGCTAGGAGCTACTTCTGGAATAAAGTATGGCAAGGCAGAGGTTGGAGGTGCAGGGCCAGAAGGAACTCCTAAAAGGCGTTGCAAAGCAGAGGTTGAATGGAAGTGCTACTCACTGTTTCCCCAGCAAATCAGGCAGGGCTGCCCCTGTTGGCTGTCATCTCAGCCAGCTGCCTATTTCTCCTCTGCCCTCGGTCAGCTCTGGACAGGCTGACTCTGGACAGCCTGGTTCAGTATGGGTTTCATAACACTCTGGTTTTGAAGGAAGTGCTGCAAAGTAACACACAGTGGGACTGATGCCAAACACAAATCACCACATACACTCCAGCCACCAGGTTCAAGAAGTAACAAATCGTGAAGAAGTGCCAAACAGAAGGTATCTTCACAATGGGGACTACAGAGCACAGGAGATAAATGGGCAACATATTAAAACATAATAAATCCAAGAAACTGCAGCTGGGCTACAAGGAATCTATGAAAAAATGTCTATTAGCTGCTCTGATAGAGCTTGGCCAAACAGTGCTGTGAAACCATCTCTCATTGAGAAGCAGATATGTAGGCAGTCAGAACTTGCTATGAGAAATCAAAAAAGAAAGAAAGGGTAGAAAGAAGACGTCCAACTTTTCCAGAAGCTCCTCCAAGTTTTTTCTATGGCAAGAGAGAAAATATCAAGTGCCATTTTCCAGAGCTGGGAGTTAGGCATCAACTGTCATCTTGTCATGGTCACAGAGGAGTTGGCATCAGGCCTGCAATCACATTAACTTTTACTTTTTTTAGGTGTACAATTGATCTGTTTCATGAGCTTGTAAAAAATGCTTAAATTACGTGTGACTCCATTTTCCTAGCTCCAAAATATAATTTTCTCTTCTCTTCTTCATTGGGACTTTTTCATTAATCTTTGCAAACTGCCTTGGCAACATCAATGCCATCTATGGATACTAGCTGCAAATGTACCCAAGAGAAAAACATTTTCACTTATGGTGAATTCCTATCTAAGGAATCAGAAAAAGAGAACCATGCAGTACGTTCATCACAAATTTTTCTTCACTGTTTGGCAGGCCATTCTCTCCCTGGTTAAAGCCACTAATCTTAGGAAGGCTGGCTTTCCTTTTTGTCCAACACAATGAGCTGCTAAGAGTGCTTATTCTCCACATATTGTTAACTGAGGGCTGAGGAATGCAGAGGCCAACTGGAGGTTGTAAAGACACACTCATTGACAAATCCAAGAGCAAGGGTACATGGCCTGTTATTTTTCATTCTGTGAAACATTGTGCATTACCCGCAAAATCCACAGTCCCTGGTTATTTGGAAAAAAAAAAAACAACACAAAAAAACTGGCAAACAAATGAAAATACTCAGTTTCATTCTAGGAGTTCATATAAACCGGGAGAGTTTCCTGCCTTCACCTGCTTTTAGTTAAAACAGAGCAGAAGTTGGGAGGTGAGTGCAAGGAGTTTGGAAAGCCCTCAGCAGGTCTGGAAGGTGCATGCTTGGGAGGGCCTACAACCCATTTCTGACCCAGCAAAACCCCTTCCCAACTCCGTCCCACTTGACTCTCTGTTTTCCGCTGTTGACTTCATTGAGAAGGAGAAAGTCCTCATACGGCCTTTAAAGCTCAGGTCACAAAGTACAACAGAAACACTCTGGCAGTCCCCAAAGGGAAGCAGAATGCAGTGGCTTAAAAATCTCAATAAAGAAGACAAAAGCACAGGCTAGGGGGCAGCATGTAGACATAGTGTCCATTAACAATGTACCAACCCAGCAACCTGGAACCAGCTTGCCCAAAGTTGGGTGAAAAGACAGAGGCTAAGTGGAGAAGAGATTTAACACTCTTCTTTCCTTCCCTCCTCCATAGCAAAACATGAGTGCTCAATAATGACATCTTTACCTGCCCTTTCACTGCAGCCTTGTTCCCCTGGCTTTCCTCTAGCGTATACATGCAGCAGCTTGAGCCTTGCCTGCTATTCCCTGTGGAATGTTCAGACTTCTGTCCATGTTGCTATTCTCAAAACATGAAAAGAGGATGGAAAAATGAGAGAAAACAATGGCTCACAAAATGAGCCAGCCTGGGAGACGCTCCCACTGCTCTTGGCACAGGGATGACCACCTCCAGGAAGGAAGAAAAATGTAGTGGAAGAGGAAATGAAACCGGAGAAGAGAGAAGAAGACTTAAGAAAGGCATGGAAAGACAAAAGAACCATAAAGAGATGGAGAGATGGAAAACACGAGAGGAAGAGTTAAAAGGGAAAAAAGAGACAACAGAGAAGGAGAGCATGAGTATAGCAGTCTTTCTTCCTGTGTCAGGGCATTTACCAATGAACATCTGCAGAGTGTGTGCAGGTCATTTTTTAATATGGGATTTATGCCTCTTAAAGGGATACATCTCTTCATGGACTGAGCACAAGACCAGAAAGGATTCACAGTTTCAATACAAGTTCTCTGGATGTATCTAATGATGAGCAAATCACCTAACTTTTGTAGTTGAACCTTTGCATCCTTTGTAGGAAATGGAGAAAATACTGCAAACTTCACAAAAGGGTAGTAAGCCCAGATTCAACTTTTTCTTCCCCAGGTACCTTGAGGTCAGTTCTTAGCTTTAAACTTGTTTCAGAACAGCAAAAATGAGTTAACCTGTGCTAAAAATCAAGGGACCTACTTTTTCCAGAACTCATACAGTTACACCATCAGACGGCCTGAAAATTTAGCAGATTAGACCTGGGTAATTGTAACAGATGGCATGGCAGGGCACACACATGGCAGAGCAGGCAGGCACCACTTGGTCATCTCCCTGCTCTGCTGTTACACTTGTGATGTTCCAAAGTTGTATTCAGCAATGGGCACTGTACCCAGTTTTCTCCACTGGCAAAGTCAGTTTTGCCTGGGAATAGGGCAGACTGAAGCTCTCTGCTCTCAAGCAAAAGAACATGGCTCAAAAGCCACTCTGGGACTCCTTTTAATGGTTCCTGCTAAGGGAACTGTAAAGTAAAATCAACAACAGAAGCAACATAGAAACTGGAAAAGACAGGGAACAATTAATGATGTCAGTTGTAAAGAGGCAGGAAAAGAGGGAACAACCCAAGTTATCATTAAAGAGTCACAAGCACACAAAGAAAAGAGAATAAAGCCCCTTCAAAAGTGGACTGCAGGCAGTTTTCGAAAACAAAACCACTGTTGAGAAGACACTGCCTATATGTTGCCAGACCTATACGTTGCCTTGAAAAAAAAAAGTAGAGTGCCAGGGGAAGGCAGCACTTTCTCTCTAGCCAGCATAGCATGGTAGCCTGGCCAATGAACTAATATACAAAGCAACCTTTCCCACCTCTCATCTTCCCTTTGCACATCCTCCTCTCCACCTGTAACCAAGCAGAACAACACAGTGAAACTAGGGGTGGGTAGATTCACTATCACCTTCCAGGGAAAGCAACAGGATAGTCTCTCACTTGGATCTGAAGCAGTAATACTATGGGCACGGGGTGGGAAATTCTCTCAACCCCACTACACTGTGACTGATTTTCCCTTCAGAAGAGGTTTTCTCTTCTTTGCCTGCAGCAGAACTAGTGCAGTGCCATCTCGTGGTACTTTTGAATGACTCATGCTACGTAAAAAGTCTGAAGCTAAATAAACAGATGTCAAAATGGAGCTTATCACACTGTATTTGTGCTGCAGCCTGAGCAGTAACACCAAAGACCAGGAGCAAAACGCCAGTGTGGATGAACAGTAAGACAACCCTTGCTATTGCCATGAGCAGTGGTACGAGGCTCTAGGGACGGCTGGTTTCAATAAGATCTCATTCCCCCTGTTCAGATAGATCATCAGGCACACACTCAAGCAAACATAGCCTTCCATTTCATACAGAGGTCCCACACAGACCAGGACCTACAACATGAATTCAGGCAGCAACATGAAGTGGAAACACCTGACAGCACAGGACAGGCTGTATTTTCCCAGATAGTAAGCGATGCTCAGTTCACTGCCCATCTACCATAAAATTGATTTTGTACTGCACTGTGGCACTGCATTAAAGCTGTCTCTAATCATTTCTGATTACAGCCCAGGAGTACATGCAAAATCCAAAGCCCTAGAACTGCACCCACATTGTGGAGGATTTTGTTTTATTTGATTTTGTTTTTTAAGTAAGACCAGCACCTTCCTTCTCTGAGACTCTGAAGACCCAGACAGTTAATATAAAGCAGCAAACAGGGAACAAAGACCTTGCCTATAAATATTGCTTCAGCACAGAGAAGGATAGTTAAGCAAAAGCATAAGGAAGCAGTCTTGTATATCTTATTATATTTCATTCAGCAAAAAGTATCTTTAGGATACAGTGGTGATCCCAAAGATTTTCTAGAATTGTTTCTCCTCCTCAAGCACAACACTTGATGAATGGGTGCAGGAGCCAGGCTTGCACATATGCTTTGGTTATGCTCTGTTGTTTTAAGATACTGGAACGGTACTAAATTCCAAATTAACACAACCCTTGAGGCTTCATTTCACTTTTCTACAGAAACCTGAATTATGGGTCTCGCAACTAGCAAATGGAGCTCACTGCCGCACTTAAGGTGAGAGCCTCACAGACTGCTACTTCCTGCGCAATGCCCAGTTCTGTTTCTGTGAAAACACACCTGGCTGCTCAGCACAAACCCTTCTAACCTCAACCCTTCTGTGGGTCAGCATAGTGAAGGTAACATCAACTAAAGTTCTGTGATCAGTGAAGGCAGATGGCAAAGCCTAAAGAGCAGAAAAAGTCTTCTTCAGTTATCTAGGACTAGGCTATTAGTTCTCCAGAAAATGACAGAGAACATGAACTATGTCCCTATACTTCCTCCTCTTCTCACATATGCCTATATTATCTTTCCTAGGCAGATATTACATTTTTTTGCCCCTGCTCAGCACAAACCTGGCTCCAAAGAAGCTTTAGGGATGGGAAGAGTGAGCCCACTTGACTCTACAAAAGGCTGTACAGACACGCTGCTTGTCTCTTCACCCCCTCACATAGATTTCTCACAACTCTCTTGTTAATATATTTGTACACCTATTGTTGCAAATTATCATAAAAATCCACACAGTGATCAGTCAAGATCTACGCAAGTAGCTCATTTTTTAAAAAGTTTGAGAAGACAATAGATATGCAATATAAAATAATAGTGATACTAATGTATGGCTGAAAAGGAAACCCTAAGCTAACATTTTAAAGGGCCTTCCAAAGGAAATTTCAAACTGCTCATGAGCCGTAAGGATTTTTGTCTTTTTTATGAAATGGACAGAGAGAAGCGAAGAGAAGAGAGAAATAGTCTCAAAACCGGTGGAGGAACAAGACTGACAGAATGGCTGCACTGCACACGGAATACATCCACACTCCCACACACTGTGTGAGGGATCTCCACATGATCTTGAACTTACAGAATCACAGAATTGTTTAGCTTGGAAAAGACATTTAAGATTGTCGAGTCCAACTGCAAATGTAACATTGCCAAGTCCACCACTAAACCTTGTCCCTAAGTGGCACATAAACATCTTTTAAATAGCAGGCAGAAAAACCTATGCCAGATCTCACATACATACAATCTTACACCTCAAGTGCAAGGATTCCATGGATTTTGTGCTGGGAAGAGATGCAAAGCATCTTGAGCACGTACCTCAAGGGTGCAAGCAATCAGCAACATGTTACAAAAGAGATCCACACAGCTTCTGAGCCTCATCAGGTTTGCAGCCAGAGGAGGGAAAAGAGAAAGTTGTAATGGCTTTCATTACAGTTATCTTCCTTATTGAAAACTATATTAAAAAAAATATCAACAAAGGGAGGATGAGGATGGTGGCAAAGATTGCCAAAATTTACAGCAGTCCTAGAAGTGTCTAAATCAGGTTCCAGGATCTGGATCTTTCCACTCTCAGCAACAGCCTAAAATCTATAAAGTGCAACAGTAAATAAAATCTTTCTTTAGATGTACAGCACAGAATCTGATCTTTTATCACACACAGTCCCTTAAACTATATTAGCATAAATGTATGCTATATTAGCAGACACATACACAAATACCTATAAAAACACATATATTTGTACTTATTAAATTATGTCAGAGCTTTATGGTAAGGAAGTTACTGTGACGATGTCAGATGGAGTTTATTTCAGTGTCTCTCACCAGAGAGAGTTCAGATGGCACTCTAGAGAAATCAGACAGTGTGGAATATCTACAGATTTCATCAGAAGTTTGTCCTAGGCATGGGGTTAAGATTACAGACTAAGTCTCCTGGTGAGAAACAAGATACAGGTTAGTCACCAACAACTTGGACATCTGTGAGACCTACAGGATGATGTTCCTCTTCTGTAACCTTAACCAGCCTTTTGCTCAGGCAACAGAGGAAAGATGTGATCCTGGAGTGAGGGCAGTGCCTTACCCTAGCAGGCATCGTGGCTTTGCCCCTTGTGAAGGTTGGAGGATATGGACTGGAAAACACCTCAAGTAAATATGTCCCTTCATATTTAATAGGCATAAAGGAACTCTGGAACAGACACAGCCTCAAGGAGAAAGTTAAATGAATTTATCGTCTGCTTGGCAGAGGGTACACAGAAGGCTAAACAATTTTTTGTGTCCTACTGGCTGGTAGGGAGGAAAGTAAATGCGTTGATTTTCTGGGAATAAGTGGCTGTAATCCTTTACCGAAAGTGGTTCAATTATGTGGGCTGAAAATTTCATTTAATTTAAAACTATCGCATTCTGGTACGGGTTCTCCCTTGCTTACTGATTACTTATCCCAGTGAAAAATAGTGTCCAGATACAGCAGAGCAATACTGACTTAGAGGCCAGTGTGCATGAGCAGCCCTACCCTGATGCCGCAAAGCCCTGCTGTCACACTATTGCCCCACAGCACATGGAATGGGTTCCTGCAATAGTCTGGGCTGGGAAACTAATTCAGGAAAAAAAAAAGGATTTTCCCCCTCTTGCACCCTTATGAAAGGGAATTGACTCCCCGATCCAGTTCACTCTACAGACATTTGAGGTTTTACGCTGAGGAGATGGCACAGAGGGACACTGCTGATAGAAATATGTACATCACAGGACTTCTTAAGTGTAAAATCCATGAGCTGCATGCCGTCTCTGTTTCATATCAAGTAGACTTCATAGTCTACTTCCAAAACTTCTTACTATCATATAGTCTTTATATGCTACATGTTAAAAAAGGTCTTTTTGGAACAATACAAAGGACTTTTTAAAGTGTTGCTAAGACTGCATTACTCATTTTTCTAACTTAAGCACCAGGTGCCTTAGTTACAAAAACCCCAACCACAGAGGGCTCAGAGGGAGCCATTAAAATAAAAAAAAAAGACACAAAAATAACTTTCCTATATATAAAAATATTTCAACTCCTATCTCAGACCTTCTGAATGCTGTAGGAGAAAGTTTGTCCCACTGGGAAAAGACAGTGACTTCTCTTCCCAGTGGCACAAAAGTCATGTCTCATGCTCTGCATGGCTGTGAGTTTTCTGACTTGCAACATGTCATGCCATTGCGTTTAAAGGATCAAAGACAAAATGATGACCATTTGAGGCTGTTTTAGTATCCCTGAAGGAAAAAAATATAAGCTTATGGTAGAAGAGGAAACACTACCCTGCCAGGCTGATTATTTTTGAGCTAGTGTGAGATTTATTAAAAAAAAAAAGAAAAAGATGCTGGAATACACTTAGAAAAATAAATTACTGAATAGAAGCCAGTTGACATAAAGTGTTTAATTGGTATCACATGACTTCTCAGTTTAATATCACCTCTACATCTGTGAGGAGATGTCCGTGTGTATCTAATCTACCACTACTGCCAAGAAACATTGAAAGAGTAATTTTCTCTGTTTATGTAGGTCCTACCTTGTGTTATCTTTTCCAGCTTCAAAACAAGCAGAGGGAGCATCTGTTATCTGAAAAAAACAATTCCCAGGGCAGAGAAGATGTTATCCAACATGGTGCAGGTGTTTCAATGATGCACTAAAGCCAAGTTAATTTTACACCTATTGGAAACGAAGGGCTGTGGGAAAGACTTCAAATGACACTCGTGTAATGTGTCTCTATCCCACATATACCTTGCAGCACAATGACAAGAGATGGAAACGTTATTTATGTCCCTTGAGGAAGTTCACAAATTTGAGAAAACATAAAAACCCCAGAAGCAAAAATCTGAATTGTTATGCCAAATATCTGACTCCACTTCATATTAGCTTTTCCATAATTAGTTACACAGGTGTTTCAAAGTTCTCTTTACATTCAAGAACCAGAATTTCACTAGCTCCCATACAGCCTCTATTTAGAGCTTTTCTCTCCAGCTGTCCAGCCATAATCAGAAATTCAGTCTGAAGTCCTGCATTTTTTCCATCACTGCATATTATATTAATGTAGATAAGAAATCAGACCGAAGAATATGCTAGCAATTTACAACTGGGATTAATCTGACTCTCTTATTTTTGTTCTTTCAAGATTGCATTTCTTGCAGGGGAAAAAAAAAGGCAGTTCTTCTGCCTATATTGTTTTTTTTCCCTTTGAACAGTTGGCAAATATAGCTCTATTTCTCTGTTCTTAAAAAGCCCTAGATGCCAATGTAATTCCAGTTTGGCTTCTGCTATGTTCATATATAAGCATTACTGATGTAACTAGCTGTTCCTTGGAGTTTCTGAAGTGCCTGTGACAGTAAAAGAGCAATGAAAACCTTAATGGAAAAGGCAGTTCTTTTGTTAGAGCAACTGATAGAATACCAACACGAAGGCAGGCAGGCTGCCCCTTCTCCAAGGGAGAGACATTCCTCTTCCTAAAGACATCACTACTTCCCACAAGAGTTGATGCAAGGATATCCTGAAACCATCATAGGTAAAACAACATTATCAACAGTATTTGGGTGTTGCTCATAGATTATACTCAGATCATATTCACATAGGACTGTCTATGGTTAAGCACTTGTTTCTGCTGTTATACTCTCAGCTTAGATTTTTCCAGCTTCCCTTTAGGGAAGTTTTCAATGAAATGGCAAGTTCTGCAGTGAAACATGAAAGCAGCAAAACTTGGATCTCTTCTTGGTGTACCACTGGAAGCTTTCACAGAGGCTACTCCCCACTGTCGCTCCTCACATACTGCACCTGCATGAAACACTATGTTTGTCTCTCGCAGGCTTATAACCGGGCTCTATCTGCTGCAATTCAATGAATAGCTGCAGCTTTTTTTGCCCTAGCAGGTTATAAGATCATACAGCACGCCCTTCAACACAGGAAAAGGCTCATCCACACGACCAATCCACTTCATAAGCAGAGCCATAGCTTCAACTTGAAGCTGGTGCAGTCCTGGGAACTATAGAGTATTTAAGTTCTTCAGGTTTGAAGTTCACTTTGAGTTCACTCTGAAAAAATGAGTGCATTATCACTGAACACCATTTCTAGTCAAAAAAAAAAGAACAGGCTTTTTAAATATAATTTTTTTAAAGTCTACCACTATGAAAAATATACTAAGCAGCAAATTTAGCTCTGCAACTCCAGTTCTGACCAACATATCAGCGAACTGTTCTTAGCAGAATTTGGTCCCTAAAACTTAAAAGCAGGCCTAGATCAAAATATATGGTTTGAACCTAAGGCATACTCCCAGATACATTTTTATTAAATAACTCAAACCCCATAAAATTAAAACTGAACCAACTAGATGAATATTTTAAATGGTTTAGTGCTAGAGATTTATGTCTAACCAACTAGCTACATTCAGGAAATAAGCACAGTTTATGGACTCCCCATATCTATTCACTCAGCAGTCTGGAATTCTGCTTCAAGTTGAACTTCCTTTCATTCTGCTTGTCTTCTCCCAGTTATGTTCATGTATTTCTGCATTATTTACAGGACCTTCATTTACATAGTATTTAAGTACCTTATAATTTATAACATCAATCAAGGAATTAATATTTATCCCAGTTTTACAGATAACAGCTGAGGTGCTGTGCTTACATGGCCACATCAGTAGGCATCAATGATGAAATCTGGAACCTGAGGTGAAAATCAAGCCTACACACTTCCTCTCCTTCCAGCTCATTTCTGCAAAGGTAATTCCTTTTTGTGCTCCAGGTTCCCTAGTTTCTATCCTGATTGTCAGCAAGTTATGTTATCACTATTGTTGAAATGCAGTGGATCTGATAATAAAAATATCTGTCCAGATTATCAAGTGGTAGTGATTGACACCCATTACGTCTGGGCTGGATGCAAGCTAAAGACTTAGAGATGGAAGTTCTTCATCCTTGAAAATTAAATAAAAAGATGGAATCAATAGCTGAAGCTGTATTTCTACTAGAGCACTATCTCCATTCATCAAAGGTCAAAACCTATCCCACTGGAACGGGGACTCTCTTCTAGAATGCCCAGATTGCTGCACTAGTTTGCTGGAGCCATGGAAGAGAAATGAAGAAGCCAGAGGTTAACAGAGGAACCACCCTTTTCTAGACCAATCGCAAAGAATGAGCCCAAGGAAACAAAGAGCTGCAGTGGATGTGGCTTCTGGGTGAGAGATTCAATAGCCCCAGAGCAGCTTCTAGGGCTACTTTAAATCCTGTCAGGCTAGCAAATCAACTTCTCTGCTTTTTCTGGTTTAAACTTGTGTGCTGTACCCTTCCAATTCACTAGTGCCTTCAGTAAGAGTGGAGTTGGTCCCTGTCACTGCACTGTCTACTTACAGCATCAGCAAACACAAGGACCACAGATACAGAAACAGAGTACAGGATAGACCCATGGAATAGTTTGGGTTAGAAAGGACCCTTAAAGGTCATCTAGTCCAATTCCCCTGCAGTGAGCAGGGACACCTTTCACTAGAGTAGGTTGCTCAAAATCCCATCCAAACTGATCTTGAATGTTTCCAGGGATGGGGCATCCATGACTTCTCTGGACAACCTGTTCCATTGTTTCACCACACCCATCATAAAAAATGTCTTCCTTACATCTAGTCTAAATGCACCCTCTTCCAGTTTACTCTTTGTTTTATCACAACAGGCCCTGCTAAAACATTTGTCCCCATCTTTCTTATAAGCCCCATTTAAGGACTGAAAGTCCACATAAAATCTCCCTGGAGCCTTCTCTTGTCCAGGCTGCACAACCTCAGATCTCAGCCTGTCTTCCTAGGAGAAGTGCTCCAGGCCTCTGATCATTTTTGTGGCATCTTCAGACGCATTCTTCACTCTTCCCAGGATACCTGCTTCCACTGCCTGTGTTTTTCCTTCTTGCCCTCTAGTTTGACCGCAGGCCTTGACTTAGCCATGCTGGTTGCTTGCCTTCCTTTCCTAATTTTTTACACTTAGAGATCAAGAGCTCTTGCACTCTATGGAAAACTTTCTTAAAGATATGCCAGCTCTGTTCTGCCCTCTTGTTCCTGAGGATGGTTTCCCAGACAGTCCTATTGACTAACTCCTCAAGCAGCTGGAAGTTTGCTTTCCTAAAATTCAGAGTCCTGACTTACTCTTCCCCTGACCAATATCCCTAAGGACGGCAAACTCAATCAGTGCATGATTATTGTAGCCCAGGCTGCCTCCATCCTTGATGTCACCGATTAGCTCACTTCCATTGGTGATCATCAGGTCCAGCATTGCATCCCCTCTGGTAGGACTGTCTATTACCTGGCTTAAGAATTTATCTTCAGTGCATTCCAGGAGCCTCCTGGATTGCCTGCAGCTCCCCATGCTACTTTTCATGAAGATGTCAGTTTTGTTGAAGTCCCCCAGCAGGACAAGGGCCCGTGAGGACCATGAATCCTGTAGATGGAGTAAGAAGGCTTTGTCAATGAGCAATCAGGTGGCCTGTAGTGGACACCCACCACAAGGTTCTCTTTGTTGGCCTGGTCTCTGATTCTTAACCATAAGCTTTCAAACTGCTTGTGGCTATTCTTCAGAGACAGCTCTTCTCACTCTATCCATTTCTTGATGTCTCCACCCCTCTTTCCTCACCTGCAGCTTCTGAACAGCCCACAGCCATAAATAGCCACGCTCCAATCATGGCATTTATCCCACCAAATTTCAGGTATTGCAACTAAGTTGTAGGTTTATAGTAGCATGCTGGCTTCCAAATCCTTATCTTTGTTGCCTATGCTGCATGAATCAGTGTAGATATGAGTGCAATACCTACAGCAGAGACATGGAAGTGTGTGCTACCTCTTGCAGAGAGTGTTAATGAGTGTGACAGGGAGCCAGGTTGCACCACAGCATCAGAGTAAAATGAGATTTTGTCCAGAGAAATCCCCCAAGCCTCCACAGGTGTGTGTTGAATGAAATAGCTTAGTAATATGACTCCAACCCCTTATGCCTCCTAGATGTTGTGTAAACAGAGATGTGATGTGCAGCGTGTAAGTTTGGTTTCACTCATTAGCAAATCTGACATTGATCAAGCAATCCACTCCTAGGTGCTTCCTAAGTGTAGGAGACCCCCTTTAGGCACTGCATAATACTAGCATTAGGATGATGGGCATGCAAGCAGCTCAGCTCGGAGGGTGGAGAACCAGCAGAGAGGCAGGAACTGCTCCAGCACACAAGCAATGGTAGAGCAGAGAGCTGTCTTTCCTGGATCAGAAATCAGATTTATTTCCTTACCACTTTTTAAGCAGAGGCTTGTGTGGAGCAGAGTAATTGCTGGCTCTCCATCAGGCAAGTTTTACAGCACTTTCAATGCTGTTGGATAAAAGAGATATTAAACTCATTTTCTTCCTCTCTTCTTTATTCCCTGACTCACTCTCCCTTGCCTTCTTCTGCACTTTGACATTCCATCCTTTGCAACCAATTTTCATTCCTTTTACTGATTATTTTTAGCTTGTGCTACTAAATCTCTTCTTCCTTCTATTTTTTGCCCTCTCCTTTCCCCTCTATCTCTCTCCACATACTCATTGGCTTCACCTCTGTCCTTTGCTGTCCTTTCCACAGCTTATCTCTGCTCATTCCTATACCAACACAGAGAGAGAAGTCTTTTCATCTCTCATGCTTCCACTAGGAGAGACTGTTAAAAGTGAAGAATATAAGTAATTATCTGAGTAAAACCTTGACATGCTAAATTAAGAAAACAATCTCATAAGCTTTCAGCAGGTGCATCTCATCAGCAGGAGTCATCTTCTCTCATTCACTAATGTGTTGAACAGTGCAGAGCGACCCAGACATGGAAGACACTTTTCAAGACCTGCCATTCTCCCACTATTTTGTTCACTTCTGTAATGCTGTAAGACATCAACTAATCCACCTGACTGGAAAGCAGGGTCTTCACAGTGTTCTGGTAAATCTCTCCTTTGAAGCAAAAAGCATGAATTTTGTTTCTGTTTCAGAACATTTCTTGCTTTGCATTATTAATAACATTTGGCATGCTATAACCCTTAGGTAACTAATCCTTATAACCACTTCTCGCCTCCAGTCTGTCAGGTAGGGAAGTGTTACCATTTCAATTTTAACATTACAGTCACTCAGAGATAGCAACTGACCTGGTAAGAGCCACTGGAAGAGCAGTGTCAGTGCCTGGGGAGAAGCCAGGCATCCCTGCTTCCCACTACCATTATTCCACCCAACCCTCTGAGGAAGAAGGTGGCACTAATAGCATCTTATTAGCATATGTGAGGAAAGCTCAGTGGGAAGTATGGCTTGTTATGATCCCCCCGGGGAAAGGCAAAGAAGTGACCTAGAAGAGGGATCGAAGTGCTCTGACAGGCCTGTGGCAATCTAGAAGCAGCCTAACTGGAGGAGAAGACTTAAAGGTAAGCCATCGCAGAGATGGAGAGACCCAAGCTGAATGTACGTGTTAAACCCAGAAACAGAAACACTGCTGCACATCGCACAGATATTTCAGAGAATGGAACACAGGCTAGCTTAGGTCTGGGTGTCAGCAGGCACCTTAATGCAAGCACGGTGCCACAGGGAGGCAGTTCTGCTGCCTCAAGGTGCAAGAAGATGCATCCACTGGGTTTTTCACTGTGTTGTATCACATTAAATAAGCAGTATGGGTGTTGCTTGGAGGATCCTGCACCATATCCCATCACGTGATGGTCTTGGATTCAAGCTGGTGCTACATTATCTTGGTCATCTTAAAATTAAATCTCAGGAAAAGGTAAAAAAGATAGTCCTAAACAAAATCTGTGGAGCCTCTGTAAGCTCTGTAGAGCATCTGGTTGTTTATATTACAGCTTGATAGAAAGCACTGTCAAAAAAATTGTTATGTTTTAAAATGGGAACCTTTTAACCCAACATTACTCATCAGAGATTGTCAAAAAAAACCTGTTAAAATATGGTTTTAAATATATAATTATATTTATGACAAAAGGCAATGTGGAAAGCATTCACTTCCCTTGGAAAAAAAAAACCCAGGGGTTTTTGAGAAATAAACACTAAAACCTTCTCAGCATTTGTCTGCAGTTTGGGAGGTTTTAGTAGTTTGTAGATATAAAAGATCAAGACGCAAAAACTTTTTGCCAGAAGATTATAACAGAATTGCTGGAAAAGACCAACATCCTCCTTTCAAAACAAGCATTATTTTTTTTTTTATCAGGACTTTTAATGAAAAAACATTCTCCAATTGCTTATTAATCATACTTGGAGCAATTATAACTTGATTCATTTAAACAAACAGCTCTGGTTCATTTTTTCTCTTGCACATGATGTTATACTACCCACTTGTCATATTCACACAAACAAGTTTTGTTCTACTATACTAACACAAAAAATGAATAAACTGACCCATATTTTGCCTTGCACATCAAAGTAACTATTAGCTAACCTCTCCCTGGTAACTCTCCTTCATGTCTTTCTACAAAAAGCATACAATCAGAGAATCATAGAATAATTTGGTTGGAAAAGACCTTTGAGATCACTGAGTCCAACCATACCTGTTCACTGCTAAACCGTATCCCTAAACATCTCATCTTTTAAATATCTCCAGGGATTTCTTATTATCACTCACAGAACTGGCCAATTTAAATTCTAGTTGGGCTTTAGCCCTTCTGATTTTCCATCTGCGTGATTACACTTCGTCCTTGTACTCCTCCTGAGATGTCTGGCCCTTCTTCCAAAGCTCATAGACTTTCCTCTTTCTTTCTGACATTCACCCAAAGCTCTCTGCTCAGCAAAATACACTCACCTTGTAATTCAGAACAAAGATTTGTTTTAAAGACTTTTGCAATTGGATTATAGCTTAAGTAAATTCTATGGAAAAACAGAGTAGGTAAGGTACACTGATGCTTTTCTCATGATACTTTTCTGTCTACAAATTCGCCCTCTACAACTCTCTCATCCTCTATCTCATTGCCAACAACCTGTGTGGAACCAAGGAACAAAAACCTGGCAATAGATCTTTAAGAATAGTAAGGATTTGTTTAATAAAAGATAATCTTAGAGGTTCATTTCACAGAAAATCAGCTTAAAAACGGATTTCAAAAGCTGTGGCAGCGGATTTTTTCTCTTCAAGTGTATTAATTAAAAATTGTTTTCTTCTTCTTGTCAATGCAGTGCTACTGAAAGTTGCCAGATTGAAAACTCTAGAGGCATAAGTCCTATTTATTCACAAAATAGGTCAAAAATAGTCATTGAAGCAAACACTTTCCCACACACACATCTCAGCCAAGAAGGCACTGTAGCTTGTGCAGATTCAGTGATGCCAGTTTTCTGTGCTTAGCTGCTAGCAAAGTTATTTGCTCTGTTTAACTGTGCTGTGGACATCTCACTCCTGTGAACTGCATTAACATGTCAAATGTTTAAAGAGGCACCACACTGTACAAGATTTCATTAATTTATGACCTCACGATGTACCTTGAGGCTCAAATCACCCTGGTCAGATGGGAGATGTACCATTCTTCTACCCCTCATATTTAATTCCAAACCTATCTGCAGTTTCTGAGTTGCTGGGATTTTTGTACAAAACAGGTGTACATACAAAACAAGAGGATGTTGAACTGCTTTTTCTGATGTACACACCTTAAAAAAGTAGAAAAAAGAGTATGGTCATCTAGGACCCAGGTTTCTCCATAAGCATTCCCAAATATTAGTAGCATTCACAGTCTGCAGTTGACAGAGACAAGCTTTCATTAGAAGACATTCACTTTCATTGGTTATCAAAACACATCTGGTTCAACATGAAAATACCAACCTGCTCATCTGGTATTTCCACACTCATCCATTCTTTCTCTGTGTATCTTTCATAAGTATGTACTGACATTCAACAACTGTAAATTATGTTTGGCTGTAAAAATCACAGCAGGAAGCATTAAAGTGTCTGTGGGAAAGAATTCAATTCTTTGTTTAAAAAAAGCCTATGTAACAAGAAAAAATCTACTGACAATAAAGAAATTAAACGGAAAGTGGTAGCATACCAGAAACCAGTATCCTTCAAAGAATATGTGTGTCAAAAATGGAGGCACCTCCTTTACAAAGATCATGTTGGTAACAAATATCCTAATCTGTACAACAACTAAAAAGCAAGGTAACTTTCTGCCTCCTATAACACAATCTGAGTCTCGGCAAGCTTGCAGGGAATGAGGTAGGGATTACAGAGCAGGATGAGGCTGCTCTCCTCCTCCCCGCATTTGGTGAGGCAGGTCAGTTTTCAGAGACTGGTAAAAAGCCAAAAGGACATCTCTTGTTATTATACAGACTCAGAAACAGTTTACAATGCATAGGCTTTTTTTTAAATGCAATTCTTTGCACATTACTTCTTTTTACAGCACTAAGAGGAACGCCTGCCAAAACCTTTCAGACAGATGAGATGTTTTCTAGTTGCAGACAAGTGAAACGATGGATGATGCCTTCATGCCATGACACTTTTGCCTCTTAAGTAGTTCCTTCAGTACTGCTGACTCCTCATAACTTAAAAACCTCAAAAACTGCAGCCGTTCCAGGACGCTGCGCACAAGTTCTTGTGGGTCAAATTCCAATGTGCACGGCATATACATGCCAAAGCCTGTTTTCACCAGTCAGATCATATTTTAAGAGGATTAAAGACAAAGTATGTGAAAAAAAAACCCAAAACTGACTTTCACAAGGCATCTTTCATTTAACCATGCATGAGAGGTGCCTCCTAAGCCACTCAGGAGGCACAGTTTTATTATCAGTTCTGTTTCCCACCTTGCTCGAAAACAGTGTGTAATGAAAACTTAATCTTCTCTGGGGAGGGGGGCGGAGGGAGAGGCAAAACCTCAAAATTATATCCAAATTCTGCTTAAGCCTGCATTTCAGGAGAAAGTTAGGGAACCCTCTTCATAACCTAGTTTCTGGGGTTCATATCAAGCAAAATTATCCTAAGCCCAGTCCTTCTCTTCCCTATATTAGAAGTCTCCCTTCCACCAGCCATCAGAATAACCTCTCCTAGCAGCATAAAAACTTGCAAGAAGTACAGGACAATGCCAAGGAACACTGTCAAGTAACTGCTGTTTGTGAGGTTTAGTGTGGGTGAAAATTTGCTGTACTGAAGTCCCCAGTTTATTCACACAGCAGAAACAACTCATGGAGTGGCAGCTTGCTAGCACAGTTAAAAAGAAAAAGATCTCATCTCAGTTGTGACCAGGAGGGAGCTTACCTGCCAGACAGAGAGCAGCACAGTCTCTTGATTGATTCAGCTCTTGGCCTCTCTTCTGAGACTGCTGCAAGGTGCCAGCTGTATACGGAGTTGTGTGAAATAGCTGCAAAGCTCATGGAAAGAGAAGGGAGAGTATCTGTCTCTACACACTGAGACCCTTGCTCTTTCTGTCTGAGCACAAAGTAACGCAGGGATGTTGTATTCTCACTAACAGCATTTGTGTATCAATGTTAAGATACTTATTTAAGGGCACTAAAACTTGAGGAGGTATAGAGAAAATGTGCAAGTTGTCAACGTACGTGTGATGAAAGTTACAGATACTGTCAAGCCATCAGACTATCCAGTTGCATCAACTTTGGCTTCCGCGGGTTTTCAGTCCATTAGTTAGCATTAGTAACTGTATAACAACCAGGTGCTTACTTATAGTCACCTCTTGCTCACAGGGTCACCTAGGCAACATGATGAGTTTGCCCTCAGTCCCATATATATATGTGTGCTACAGATACAAGGGAGAGAGTAAGCAAGGATAACTGGAAAGAGATATAATCTATCAGGAATGAAAATTGAAGATTGTTGTCCTCAGGGGAGTGATTTATTAGCTACACTTCAACTCAGGCGATCACATCACATGAAAGGAAAAGTCAGAGCATTTTGAGTTCTCACTTGAAACAACAAAATACCAGCAAACATTCCTGTGATGAACAGAGTACTCAGGACCAAACACAACAAATCCACTTGGTATGATTGTCATCCCTCAAACCAGAAGATATTTAGGACTCAAGAGGACCTGATACAGCATAAATGCAGGAGGAAAGGCAGCCTCATTCTGCATGGACTCGTTTAGGTAAGTTCAGTGGGAAAGACAAACCCCTCCTCTCGAGATGAAGTTGGACGTGAACTGTGAGGAGAAAAACCCAAGTGAATACCCTTAGATGTCACTACAGTTCTGCTCTCACTGCCCTGGGAGAAATCGTATTCAAATACTTGGAGAATGAAAAGGGAGTACTAGAAAACAAAAACAGGGAAGATGTCCTGTAGAATATTTATGGCATAGGGAAAGGTAAACAATTTCAAAATAAGGAGATCACTGGAAACTGAAAAAGTTTATTCAGACGCTACAAGGGTCCTGTCACTGGCTGAGGGGTAACATCAGTCTGTGTACAGAACCACTAAGAACATAGCTAAAAATTTCTGCCTGAATAGACTAGAAATGCCTCAGCCAGACTGCTTTTAAGAACACTCAACCCCCACACACTTCTAAACTTGAACTGATGTCTGTGGATAAGGAGCTACACTTCTAAATTTATCTCTAGCCACTTAACTAATTCCAAATAAAACACCTTTGATATTTTGCGCAAGCAGCCTGTTTAAATCAAGCGTCCTGAAGAAACCCCTGACTACAGATTAATCCCTTGGGCACCCCCTAGCTAAGAGCTGCTGTTTCTTATGCTTACGTATTCTGCATGAATTTTTAAATAAAGCAAGATCTGTCTTCATTTTCCAAAGGGTTAACAAAAATTCCAATAATTAAATTAACAGAAATCAGCTAAGGAGCTACCCAGTGCAAAGCCTAGCAAATATCAATCACTTTTCTCCTCCAGGATAACAAACCAGCCAAGAAAACTTCCAACTGTCCCCTTTAGGGTTGTAGCTAACAGGCACAAATGTGTACATGTACTGCCCCGTCTCTCTCTTTCTATCCATATCATGACTCCAGCTGCCTGTGGCAGATGTGACATTGTATAAAATGGGCCAACTCACTCTGTTTTTCCTGTTTTCTCCACGGCTTGAGTCCGGTCTAAAATGACAAATGCGGCAAGATTAGAAAGTGAGACTTAAAAATATGTTTGAAAAGATCATGAATACACACTGGTCCCAGAAAATCACAACTTACACACGCTCAGCAGAGCACTGAGAACCGCTCTCAGAATCCTCCTGATGCCTTAACGTGTGCTTTCTTTACATCATTCCCTGCGAACGAAATCTCTGGGACAGTCTCTCTCAAATGGTCAATGTTCTTTCCAACCAAGCAGAGAGCATCCATCTCCAGAAGTTAAAAAGGCACTTAAGACTCTAGAGTAGGCAACAACCACCACAAGGTTAGTTCAGCCACAGAAATTTCTCTTACACCCTTTGGATGACGCATGATGTGTCTTGTTCTGATTCCCCTTGAAGGAGGGCCATGAATTAGGAAACACAGATTTCAAGTCACATCCGTGCTGGAGAGGCATCCATGTCAAGAGCCCAGTGCAGCATCTACTGAACACCGCTAAGATGTACTCGATCAACCATTAAGGGAATCGTGCTGCATCCTGAGAAACAGCAACAGCAGCTAAATGATGTATCAGACTATTTAGGACAGAGCAGGATGCAGTCCCAGAGGAGGAGGGTAGCTGCTTCTTTCCCTAGAGAGGGAGATACATGGGTCTATTTCTAACCAGAGATCTACTGGCTCATTGTTGCTGGGGGCTTTCCAAAGATATACTCCTCCAGCACATTCACCCTTCAGTCTGTCTCTGTTGCTGCCTGAAATAGTCCTGTTTGTCTGTGAGTAGCCACAGCTGGAACCAGGGGTATTTCTGTGGCTTAAGCCATTATGTCTTAGTCTTAGAAACAAACAAAATCCACAGCAAACAAGAAAATAATTTGTTCTTGTGATGTAAATGTATAAAGCTCAGAGCATGTTATTTGATTTTGCACTAGGGAATGTACATTCAGCACTGAAAACATGAAGGTGAAAAATTATTTGTTCTTTTCAGCATTTAGAAGCTGGTTTAAATTTTACATCAAATGTTTCCTATAGCGATTTTGAAATTTGCGAGAATCAACAGCAATAATCAATACCAGCTGAGAGCATCCATCTTGCCACGTACTTAGAGGATATAAAGAAAGTCAAGTCTTAAATTTGTCCCTAAGGGAGTGTGAGATGACACATGACACACAGCAACAACAAACTGACTCGATCTTTACATCAATATTTTCAACGTAAACTGAAAAATACAAGATTCTTTCAGTATTAACTACATCAAAACAGAAGTGCAAGCATATAAAGAGTAAATTATCTGTGCATTACTGTTAATGAATAAGTTCTGTGCACCGTTAATAATAAATATGCTAATAACATTCAGTTCATAATGCTGATATTCCTCAGATATTAGAACTGTGTGACAGCTGTGTCTGAATTTTATTCTGTAAGTGACTCAGCTAGAATAATAACTAGTAATTTTATTTTCTCTTCTAAGTAGAATGTAACAAAAGATATCCCTGTGATAAAACTAGCACAAGGTTAAGGAAATTACATCAAAAGACTACAAAAAGTAATTCCATGCAGATAGCCTCCTCGTTGTAAGACTTTGCAGGAAGCACATGTCAAAAGTTCTCTCTACAGTTAAGATGTCTCTAAAACTGAGGCTCATGAACTCAGACAAATTTTCCTACCCAAGAAATAATTTGCAAAAAATTCAGATTCAAAGCACAGCTTGCTCTACTACCCACGCCGTAGGATGTTGTAACACTGGGGTACTGGACTTTACACAGCTCTAAAGATAGAGCCATGCAGTCAGAGTCTGAGAGCTGCCAAAGCAACGCGAGAAGGTCCTGAGCGGCCCTGGGCAGGAACATGTGCAGAGTTAAACTGCTGCCCGCAGGATCCTGAGGCTGAAACCATGGGGACAGGGGTAGGATGCTGACATTATATTATGTGCAACATTAGATCTTGCTCAAAAGCTTATCTTGTATGCTCTGGAGCTTTGCTGGTAAAAAAACAGAAGCCCAAGTCCTCTCTCAACTCCAGCTCAGGCAAGACCCTGCCTACCAAGCCATAACCACCACCACGTAGCTGTTGTTGTGCCCCAGAGACATCAGGTGCTCGTGCTGGGCAAAGGCATTGAGATCACCTCCTGGGAAATGCCCCAGCCCGATTGCTGCAAGTCTCATTAGCAAGGGGCTAGTCTGCCCTTCTACAGAGGAAATGCACATGGAGGAAGGACATAAAGGAAACAGAGCACAGATGAGACGTGCAGACATTTTTTGTTCACATAGCATAAGAGGGTCACAAGAGCTGTCCTATTATGTACTTTATAGCAGCAAATTGCTGACTCTGTCTCCCTTAGGGAAACATGTTCAGTAAAAAAAAACCCATAGCCAATGAACAAATACCTGATACCCGAACATCAGTGAGATGAAGCCAATGAAAGTACAGGAACAGGGCTGATGGGAAGCAGTATGTGAATTTAATAACTATATTGACTATTACAGGAAGAACTCACAATGACTTTTCAAAGGAAGGATTTTAGAGTCTGGCTGCTGTGACTTTTGCATGGTAACTTCTAAATCCTATTAGGGAGTTACAGAGGAATTCATTTGCTTCTTTAATTGCTATGGATTAGAAGCCAATAATGGAAAAAAACCTCCGAGTACTGGTCCATGCTACAGTTTAGAGAAAGGACAATAGATGAATATAGTTTCTTTTAAAACACATAAGTTTAAAAACTCAACTCACTGCAAGTATATGCTATTTTGTGTAATTACAGTCCTCAATCTTCTGCAGAAAGACAAGTTGGTTTTCCTGTGGTTGGCCTACAGGGAATTCTGAAAATAAGCAGTCATCTTTTTTGAAAAACTCTGTATTTTCCCAGATTTCTCTAATGCACTCACATAAAAAAGAATTCAATAACTACATTTTTATACACCAGCTATGTGACTTGATGATGACGCTGTCAAACTTCTTGCTAGGGTACATAAAACATCCATGTGAACTCAACAAGACAGGAAAGTCTATGTTGCCTGAATAAACAAGACCTTGCCTGCAGTATAATCATGTTTTAAGGTCTGTCAGTCCTTCTACATTTGCTAAGAGCTGACACCAGGCAGGCTGCTACCTGATGCAGCAGCCGCACGATCCAGCAGCAACTGCTGCCACTAAATGCTGCTCGCAAGCCCTCTGCCAGCCGCACTAAGGGCCACCACCATATTCCAGGTAGTTCCCCCGTATCCCTCTGTGAGATATGCCAGCAAGTAAATGAAGAATGAACAATGCCCTTTTAGTTGAACATTGCCTGCCCAGCTCCAGCTGGTATTTTAAATGGTTCATACCAAAAATCATCTAAAGATCTTTGCCCGTTCATCCTGCTGAGAAGTCAGATTGCCACTGCTTACCTCTCTCAGTTCAAAGGAAACTCAATCACTTCTCTATCCTTTGACTGTTTCCACAGGCAGAGGCAGGGAAATGAACCCAAGTATCTGAGATAACACTGTTTAAGTAACTAAAAGTTCTATTTTCAATAGGTAACTGGTACCAGCTTCATTGCCACAAAAATAAAAAACTTAGGCAAAGAGGGATATGAGCTGGGAAATCATCCCATACATGGGTTTAAATTGGAAGGGGGAAGACTTAGATTAGATTCTTCACAATGAGGGTGGTGAGACACGGGCACAGGTTGCCCAGGGAAGCTGTGGATGCCCTCTCCCTGGATGCATTCAAGGCCAGGTTGGATGAGGCCTTGAGCAGCCTGGTCTGGTTCGAGGTGTCCCTGCCCATGGCAGGGGTTTTGGAAATGGAGGATCTTTAAGGTCCCTTCCAACTCAAACTATTCAATGATTCTATGATACAGAAACAACAGGGATATGTATATGGATACCAGACAATTTGGTGCATTTGGGAAGGAAGAAAAAAAGCAAGAAAGGTGAAGAAATAAAATTCAAAATCTTTATTGGAAGGTGGGAGGGAAATGGAATTCTATCTAATGAATGACCCACAGACTCAAGATCACGCTGCAAGAACGTTTTTTCAAATAGCATTTCTGAAGGAATCATAAGTTTTGCAGTGCCAGCTACAGACGTAGTTGTAATCATGACTACTCAATTCAAGACAGAAACTTAGTATTCGGGAGGTCCTTTGACATCAAATGCCTTTTACCACATCTCTCAAAGCCAATTGACTCCAGCATCACCAAGACGGTTTTCATGAGTTAGTTTTTGTGCAGGTTCATCTACTCCGTGATTAACAAAAGAAGGGATTTTCAAGATTCAGTGTGATTTTGAGGGTCATTTGGGATCCCAATTAGTCCAAGTGCTTTCAGAAATCAAATCCTTCCTTTGGAACACCAACATCCACTCTATGGGTGGAGGAAACTTTTCACACATAGCAAAATATTACCCGGTACCATGATGCAATTTTGCACACAGCCTTTTCCCCATGAGCTGGTACATAGCCAAAGTCTTCTCCTACACTGAGAAAGAAGCATCTTCACTGGAAATCTCAGGTCTAAATAACATAGAAGCAACAAACACAGCCAAATCTGCTCTCATGGTTTAGAACATCTGCCAAAGGGGCACCTTTGTTAGGCAAATACCTAAACTAGGAGTTGTGGCTGCACATAACCATAGCCAGATGCTGACAGTCTTACTGAGGTTGCTGAGGAATGCTGAGCCCTTTCCCACCGACCCTTTCAAGCATATTCCATGTCATACATCTGAAAAACACATACCCTAATTAATTTCCCTCTGAAGAAGCACATTTTTATAAGCAAATAACTCATTGATCTCAAAATCATGCTCCAGATACAAGACTGCTTTCTATCAAAGCTAACGGGGTAGCTTTCTCCATGTGCTTTTCATTGGCTGCCTAGAGCTCACATTTTTCTCTCCAGCCACTAATTTTGCATGTGCAGAGGATGTAAAATATGCTTATGAGTTTTTTGCCTCTCCTTTGTAAGTATAGCCTGGAACTGTAGCATATGCACCTGCTTTTGGCACTGGAGAGTGCAAGGACATGAAAACAGGCCCTTCCTGCCTTCCAGTTTCAAGGCACAGGGCTCACCAAGATGTCATGACTTAGAAATGAATAGAAAGCAATGCCAGCATCACAGATGATAGAATTTACAAAAGAATTAATGACTATCACTTCTCTTGCCTTGGGACTTTTCTGGGTAAATTATTATTCTTTAAAGCAGTGCACTGTAAGCTGCCTGACTCGCATTAACATTAGTAGCAGTGGCATAGCATAAGCTTTATGTGCCAGTTCTAAGAATTAATCACAGAGTCGTATCTGTAGGGCACTCACTTTGAACTCAGCAAATCTGCAACAGAACAACTCTTCTTTGTCAGGCTCTTCTTTGAAGAAAAATCACAAGGAAGTGGGTGGGCTGCCAGCTAAGCCTCTTCTTAACTCACCAGCACTTCCCTCATAACTCTAACAGAACAGTAGAGCAACAAGTGAAAATTAAATAGCTTTCTCTTGCTGCATCTCCAGGAATATTAGCCAAGGTAGGGGAGTAATTTTTTTTTGGAGCAAGAAGAAGAAAGGATAAAAGAAATCATGCAATAACAATGCAATAAATGCGCTATTAAGACGAAATTGTTTTTTTTAATACGGGATGAAAGCTGAAACACTTGAGAATAATTTCCATGTATGGATTTGGAAATCTAAAAATAACACCTCATTTAATATGAAAAAGGATACAACAACTGACCCTAGAATAGATGGTGATGAATACATTCAACATCAAATTTTCTCTATTCTCTCTTCCCTTCTGTGCTAGCTGGCACCTTTCCCCCAGCCCACCACTTGTCATTTCCCTAAAGAGGAAGGAGAGGTAATCATTTCTGAGCAGCCTTAGAGCAGCTTTGGCAGAGCAGGGCAACCACGACAGCTAAGGCTTCACAGGAGGGCAGCTCCGTCAACTCGGGGCTTGTTATTATTTGCCTGAAGTGCTACAATTTTGTCTCACTTGATGCTACAGTGAAAAATTTCCACCTCCTGTTGTTTCTATGTGATGTTGCTCCATAACCTTTTAGACCTCCCCTTTTGCAGCCCATTTGTTCTCTTCCACTCAGCAGTAGTACATCTTCCCAGCACAGGTGTTCAGTTTAGGAAAACTGAAATAAATATCCAGAAGGATGCACACAGGGGCAATACCAGGGAAGAAGAGGTGCAGGGATGCAGTCAGCTCTCCATCCTCAACCTTCTTCCTTTTAGAGACTGGAATCAGGCCCGTGGCCCCTCTGTACCACTCAGGCTGTGCCACAGTAGCACCTCCAGCCCACTCCTCGGGCAGCTGACACGCCTTTGGCTTACAGAAAGCCAAAATCACTGACTCTACGCTTAACACTGCTTCTCCCACTTCAGAGTTAATTAAGAGCTGACCGATCCCTCCAGAGTGCTCTTGCTCTCTGATGAAATCTACTGGTGTAAGAAGTTGTCAGAGCTGTGCCTGTTAGGCCCAGCTACAACATACTTGCAGTGGGGGGCAAAATGCTTCCTAGTTAGTGGGAAGAGGAGAAGCAAAAAAATGCATCACACAGACACTCTTCATCTCAAAACTAATGGCTGGATAAAGCCAAGGACCTAAAGACTGGGGCCACGAGTTGAACTCATACCCTACAAATGGTTGCTAGTCTACAGGCTCTAATTGCCTCCAGGAGAGCATGACCGGGAAGGAACACAGGTTCTGACACAACTGGCTGCCCCAGAAGTAGAGGTGGAAGTTTGCAGCAGTCATGGTGCGATGCTTCAGGAAAAGCAGGGCAACACTACAAAGGAACCTCAAGACACAGCAGCAAAGCTGTCTGAAGAGAAGTGAGTGCACCACACCAACAGGGGATCAACTCTTGCAAGAACAACAGTTTGTACAGGGTGATTAAGCACACCAATGTGGCTGTAACTGGGAAAAGTGCCCGGTACTTGCCTGCAGTATGCCTGGATTTAGCCAGTGCTGTCAACTCTCTTGCTTCCACAAGCAATACATTATTTCAGCCTTCCCACACACATACTCCCTCAAATGAAGAGAAAACTCATCTCATTGCAGGAGCCAATGTTCTGTTCCTACTGTCTGTTCATTCACACCAGAGGCCCACCAGAACAGTCACATCCAACTGCGTCTCATTTACTTTTATTGATGATGCCAGCGTTGTAGCAAGAGAAACAAAACAACACATTGAATTCAGGACAACTGAAAAATCAGTTTTCCACTCCTTCACGAAAGGGAGACAAGCACCAGCTGTTAATATCTTCCAGCAGTAATATTCCACTTACACTGCTTACTCTGCTACGCCACCTGTTGTGTAACCATCCCAGACACTCAAGCACAAGCAGGTATAAGATGGGTACACACAGCAGCTCCCTGGATTAGTATATATGACAGTGTTTTTATAACTTGGTGCTTTAAGTAGCCAGTCATCCTACCAGTACAACTATTTTCTTGACAATACTGTGTCCTGACGCAACTTTTAAAACTACTTCACCAAGACCTGTTTTGATACTCAAATGCAATGGTGAGCAAGTCTTCCAGTATGCAGCACTCGGACAGGAAACCAAGTCCAGTGAATCTCACACACAATCTAGTCACACTGTCCTCGAGTTATACCTTTAAGGTTTGTTGGGGTTCAGAGCACTGGCATAGCTGTGTCCCACATGGTTGGTTGAGTGATCTAATGACAGCTAAATGAACTAATCATCTCACTCTTGACTTTTATGTAAGTCGATGCACCAGATGCGCTGTATTACTGGACCTGGTAGCAATCCACATTAAAGACTTTGAGTAACAGGAAAGCATAGTCCCATCCTCCTGTCACCTGCTGCTCTGCCCTAGATGCTGTGGTCTAAGATATGTGCCCAAAGCTGTATGGCACTGCAGCCAATGTTGTGGACCGCTGGTAAGTAACACAACAGCAAATGTAGCCCTAGGCAAATAGTTTGGCCAGGACTCTCCATGCACATGCCTCAAGGCACATCTACCTGTTGCATGATCCTCATGTCTGTGCTAACATCATCACTCTGATGGGGTCAGTATTAATAATGTGCAGGCAACAGCTCTCCTGTGCGTCCCTTGGTACTTTGGTTTTGGGAGCTGCCCACTACCTGTCGGCATCAAACATACTTTTAATTGCTGTTTTTGTTTTGTCATTCAGTCAAAACGAAAAGATTGATCTCTATCGATCCGTGGAAAAGCTCTCTTTGTTTGCTCAACGTTTCTGTTCCTTATCAGGGTTGTGCCAAGAGCTTGACATACACAGACTGAGAAGTAAATTTAAAAATGTAATGAGCAAGTGATAGTAAATTCATGTCAGTCTCATTCACTATCTGACTTTGCTGCAAAAGGAAAGTGTCAGAGGCAACAGCTTCTGGTTATTGTCTCAGCAGTGCCAGTAATGTCAGGAATTTGTTTGATTTTCACATGGATCTAATGCATCCACATTGTGGCATTATAAACAGAGATAGGTTCTCTCTATATACAGAGGAGCATCTAGGTATCACATTTTTATTTCCCCCAGCAGTTTTCAAATTATTCTCTGTTCTCTCTTTTAGCTTCTCCCCAGGTGTTTAGACACATCACCTTGTCTTCCTTATTCATATTTTAAAGGCACCATTAAAAGCTCATCCAATTGAATCCTCAGAAGGAAAAAAAAACAAAAAAGCCACCAAAAAACCCACAGTGTCTCAGTCATACAAAGAGATTTTCTCTTCGCTTGCCACTCTCCAAGGCTATAAGAGCCCTGCTTCTACATATGGGAGATTTTTCGCTGCTTATTCCTACAATACAGTGACAAGATTTGAAAAGCAGCAATGTTCCTTCGGCTGCCAACCATGCCACTGAACAGCCACCCAGCAGATGCCTTTCCCTTTCCATCAACATCAAAATGAAGGCAGCTGTCCAAGTAGGCGGTTTTCTCCCCCAGACTAGTTCCCCCCAAAGTCACCAAGATGAGATTGCTGTGTGGGATAGAGCCCTCTGCAGATAACTTGGGGCCATGTCAGCATCCTACCTATATCCTCTTTGACTGAAGCTCCCTCTGCCAACTTCATTGCCAAGTTTGAAATCCTTATAAGCCATCTCTACCCGTGGATTACCTCTCCCTGGGCCACCACTCATGTGTAAACCTTCCAGCTAATGCGTCTTTTCTGGGGACTACACCACTAGATTTAGGGGCCTCCCAGACCATACTACAGCCACTACAACAGTACCTACTATGCCTTCTCCAAACCTTATTTTTGTACAACAACAGATCAACCCTTCTGTTCAGGGAGAAAAGGACAGGAAAATACTTGTCATTAATCCAATAAGCTGATGACAAAAAACATCTCTTCTGGGTTGTAAAATATTGAGCCTCCACCAAAAGTGATAAAACCCCAATATCCCTAAATAGCATGGTGTCATCTGACTGCCATAAAATAGGAATTCATTTACCTTTGGAATTCTACTCTCTTACTTGCATAGGGGATACCTTCCTGTGGAAAGCCAAGGCCAAAACCATTAAACCAGAGAATCCTAAGAGCTAGCAGCCAGAGAGATATATCAAGCGATCTAATCTATCTATGCATCACATAGATTTTCAAAGTGCTCCTGCCTGTGCTACTCTTAGTCCATCAAAAATCTTCACTCAGCAGAGCTGTCAATTCAGCTCTTCAGAGAACCAACAGTTCCTCCTGCAAAACTTTGGGAGGACTACTCTGAAAAGCTAATCCTCAACAAGTAGCTTTCACGTTTCTCTGTCTTGTTCCTTGTTACAAAAGGCTTCTACGTGAATTTTCTGCTTCTTAAAAAAAAATCTGAACTCTTTCCACATGAAAAACCTGTTCCTTCCTGGAAGCGATGTCACCACAGGCTTTTCTGCTTCATAAACTGAAGTCAGTACAAGCTCCAGTGAAGGGTTAAGTGTCTGAGTCAAGCTTTATTTACTGAATAAAAATCTTTCTTTCATGCAAAGACATAAACAGCAATAATATACATCAGAAACAGCCCACACATAGATCCAGATACGTCGAATTCCATGAGGGATGAAGATACTCCTGAAACAAGCTGAAGATGAGTGCAACCTATGTTTATATGTTGAAATAAATCAAAGGTAGCTGTAATGCACCCTGGCAGTGAATGATGCTCAGCTAGTAATCATGATGCAGGACTGTACTTGTCAATCAATCACCCACGCCATTTTGGGATGAGGTGCAGAGTTGGCTGTGGCCGCTCTGCTGGCCAAGGAGGATTCGCCATAGAGGACAGGTTCTCCCTAGGCCGTATCGGAAAGACTATTTTGAAATTATTTGCCTCTGGTTTCCCATTCAGTGTGCATTTCTTCTTCCAAATTATTTTATCGCTATGTAACAGGACCAGTAATTATTATGTCTCAAAATTTACTCAGCTGGTTACTTTTCAACTAAAATGACCATCAAGATTACTTCCAGGTAAAACTCTGAGTACCCGTATGTTATTCTTGCAGTGTGTATCAGTTGTCATGACAATCAGTGAGGGCACTGGTTTAGAGTCCAATTCATATGTGGCAGAAAATCCAGAGCACCTACGCATATTCTAATGCAGATAATTTTTTAAGTTATTATTGATTCTAGCTGCTCACCGAGGAGCTAGTTTTTGGCAGGTGCAGAGGAATCCCTACTTTGTATACCTTAATTCACTACCAGCCTTTGAAAGTTCTTTTGACATTATTTCTCAGAGAAAATCACCCCTAATGTATGTAATGGATTCCGGTTTTGGCCAGTAAGCTTTCACTTGAAAATTATTATATTTATTTTAATACCTTTAGAAAAAAACATTATCCTTGATATAGGCGTTTGCAATGGTCTTTTCTAGAGGATACTCTGCATAACCTTTGGCACTACAGGAGGCAGCATTGTCTAGCACTTATATCAGCGGGAGGCCAAAGACCCAAGTCTGTTTCTGGTTTTCCCACTCACTCTCTGCGTGACATTTAGCAGGTCAATTAACTTCCCTGTAGCACTTTTTCTGCCTGTGAAATGGGTGTACTTGGGTTGTATTCCTCCTTCAACACCCTGATTAAGTCAGAAGGGTACTGAGAGAAAATCATTGTCCCAGTGCTTTAAGATGCTAGGATGGAAGTGCCAGGGTTCACAGAAAAGTGTAATTGTGGAATCTGTTCATTTTCATTGAAATATCAAAAAGCCTAAAATTTCAAGGAGCACTTTTATTTTTCTGAAATCTATTGAGTGTTTTGCACCCGGATGCTGATTTCACACTATTTTTATCTCAGAATACCTGTTCTTGCTTCAGTAGAATTATTATTCTGGTATAAATATAAGCAGAACCAAACCCTTAGTTTCCAGTTTCTTGCTCCCTTTTGATTAGGATCTTTGTGTATATGGATTCATGCCACTACTGATTTCCTCTGGACAATGGAAAAAAAGATCCAGCCTTGCCTTGGCAGTTTAACACTTTTCTTCCCATGGCAACACAATTGGGCATGAGAGTGAGTTATAAGGAATGGCACTACATCATGCTCAAATATGTGATTAAAACATGCTGCAGAATGGCTCCTACAAGGAAGATTTAGTATGTGCCCACAGTGATGAGTGAAGAGCAGCCAGTACCAAGCCAATATATTGCTAAAGATTGTATCAGATAAACCCAGTATTTCAGCCACCTCCATGTCGCCTCCCATAAAATTTTAATAAACCTAGTCTTATGGGAGGAAAGAAAAGACAGGGACCCTACTGAATTATTTACAACTTTAGCTGTGTATGGCAAAGCAGCCCCTCTTAGGTCAGTAAGTGATATTCTTCATTGATTTCCTTCTCTCAGAATATCTAGGTGAGAATCAAGTTTTGGGGAAAAAAAGCCCAAAAGAAACAAGGATGCAAAGGGCAAGCCAGAAAAGACAAAGCTGATGGAGGCAGAGATGAGAGAGTGTTTGTATTTATGAAAGAGATATTGATCAATTGCATGCATCAGTGGCAGATAGACTCAAATCAGCTGTCATAATTCCAGTGATGCAGAGGGACACGCAGGCTCAAGCTCCATTAAATATAACCTACATCCAGAGCAGCCAAATGAGATTTGGGAGACTGAACTCTGAAGTCCCACAGGAGATACCTGAAGTTGATTTATATTCCTGATTTCCTACTCCCTCACCAACTGTGCAGTCAGTTCCTGGAGGTGGGCAGGGAATAATTGAACAGCTAAACTGTGATTCACCCAGCCAATTAAGGAGTCTTGGGAGGGGCCGTGAGAAAGATCTTTCAGCTTCATACTGTCTTCATGGACCAGAACTACATTCAGCTCTGACAACGTGGCCAAAATCATTATGACCCAGTTAACAATACAAGAAACTGAGGATGCAAAGATGAGTTCTATTTTTCACACATTAATGTTCACACATTTTAGACCTTTTCAAAGTAGCAACTAGGAGGATGTCCTGGTTGTACATGAGGATCAGATTTATTCTGTAATTCAGTCTACAAAGAACATCACTGCCACACAGTAGTTAAAATGGCAACCACTGCCTAGTAGCTATCAACATACAAAAATCACCTACGTGTTCCAGCCTGCAGCTTCTGTCAGGGTCAAAGCCAGATTGTTTAATTCAGAGTTTGTTGGCAGCTATCTCATGCTGGCTGCTGTGATATTCCCTTATGGATGGTGCATGGCTTTGTGAACAAATCACAATAATCTCATTTCCAAAATGTTCCACTTAAGACTTCCTTCTTGCACTGAAGCAAGGAAGCACTTACTTCTCATTACTAGCCCTGTGTGTGGCATGTGGCATGTAATCACCTTGAAATATTCAACTGGCTGGTTTTCATCTTGCTAACAGTGTAGGGTGGGGCATCAGACTGGGGTATAAATAAACTGGGATATAAATCATCATAAACCAGGCATTAAATTGGTATATAAATCAAAAATTATAGAAGTCAGAGATGGAAGAGACCTATTAGATCATCCTGTTTGTTCTTTCCTGGGTTCTCACCCTAAGAATGCACAAGGCATCTTTCTTGATTAGCCAAGAGACATAGAAAAATGCCCATCTCTCCCCCCTCTGTGTCTCTCGAGGGAGAGAAGAGAAACAGAGAGCTCTGTATGCATATTAATAAAGCTATATTTTGACTGGCTGAATGACTGGAGATGATTAGCAATGGTATGTTTTACCTGTCAACATCTCCACACTGCAACAGGCAAAATGTCTCTTAATACTTCTTTGCAAGAAATCGCCAGTACAGCTGGAGGGAGTTTGCTCTCCATTTTCCCATACTCAGAACAGCTCTGTAAATACCCTAAGACTCTTTTCAATGATGAGGATAGAAACATGTCTGTTTTTTTCCAACATAACAGAGAGAGACAATGAAAAACTATCTAAGCTGAGGTGAATCCAAGTGCTCACACTTACAAACAGAACAAAAACCAAAAGCAAACAAAAAATATCAAAACACTAGGAAGGCTGCTGAGCCAAGCATCCCAAAGTTACAAAAAGCAAGAATATGACCCTTTGAAAGGGTTGGTGTGAAAGGTGAGAACAAGTGCAACCCTCTCGAAGCAAGTGCAGTAGGAGCTGAGATCAGTCAGCTGACAAACAGCTCCCTCCCCCCGTCACCCAAGCACTTTCCTCTACACTTACCCCAAAAGTCCTTGGTGATGATAAGTCAATTATTCTAAGAAATCTCTTTAGAGGTGCTCCCTAGCCACTTTTTCCTCATTTACTCTGATCCAGTGTGAGTGGGGTGACCATTTGAAGTCTGATTTACAGGGTGCAGAACACTTAGAGTTGCTCTAAAAGTCAATGGGAGCTGGGACTGAACGTACGAAAGGCTATCTGATACTGAGCACTGTAAAACTGAAGTCTCCATCATCTCCAACTGAACACTCAAAAAACCCTAAACCAGTTAACTTTAATTGCCAGGCATAAAATGGAAATTATAACCCACCTCAAAAGGTTATTACATATTAATATATTTACATTTACATGCCATGCTTCAGTACAATAATTACAAATGTGACAAAGCTCATCAAGCAGTTAACTCTGTCTTTGGATCTAGACTTCTGTATTCTGCAATAAAAAGGTCAGCAGCCATACATTAAGCAATGAAAAAGAAACCAAACATTGAAGACATCATTGAACGGAAACAGAATACCCCAAATATATGGAACAAGGCAGGGGGGTATGGTGGAAAACACAGGATGTGATTAAAGTAATTAAAGACTTTCTAATGAGTGTGCTCAGAGGAGATAAATTAAGGCCAAATATACAGCCTGAACTGCATTCTCTCCTAACATTATATGCTTGTGTCTGCAACCTTAAAAAAGCTTATCTGATTTTAAGTTCTTAACTTTAAAACAAAGAACAGACTGCAAACGCAGGAATTCTAGTTTGAGGTTTCTTACTGATTCAGAACAATGGCGAGTGGTTTGTCAGCAGAATAAGACTCTTCTGAGCCCTCTGTTATGTGAGCTGTTGGAAGAACCCGCTGGCTGAGGGAGCAGGATGAGACCTCCCCTCTGCCAGTGTTTCACAGATGTGTTAGCAGTAGATGTACAATAAGACTTCTGACTTGTGCGCTTTGAGCAGGGCATTGGAGAGGATCCTTCCCTGTTTATTCCCCACTCCCCTCCAAAACACTCAAAGAATAAAGAGTGTGGTCATTTTTTGCACTTTTTTTACAAATTTTTACAGTTCACCACTCCGGCCCTTACTCCACTCTCGATGTTCAGTAATCCCTTGTCTCACCTCTCCCAGTCCACCAGCACTAAGCTGCACCCTTTTCCTTGTCCTCATTTCTTCCCTTCCCAAATCCTGGCCTAATCAAACATTCCTGTCAACTTAGGACTGGGAAGCCTACCTCCTTTCTCTCCCTTACTCCTTCCCTACTCTTCCATCTCTAGGAAGCAAAGCTAATATGTGAAACAAAAAGTAGTATGCAGTTGGGAATCTATTCACTAGCACAGGTATTAAGGTCACAGCCATATTAGCAGATCCTAAGATGAAGCCTAGCAGAAGGCAAAAAGAACCCTTACAGATTTTAAAATAGGTCTTAGATTTTGATGCTAAAAAAACATTTTTATCTCTTAGCTTGAAGTAGCAGGATATGAAAAAAACCCTACAGCAGAGGGGGGGGAAAATGAGAAGGTCTGTCACTACCACCTGGTCATTAGCTATGGGAATGATGAATATGATGGAGATCCAACAACACTAGACCTCCAGGCATGTGAACACCTGCTGCCTGACTTACCTCCAGGATGGCTGCCCCGTCTGCTTTAATAACCAATGCATTAAGAATGACATCATATTGTCAGCCAAATGGCACCGACCAGCAGGATGGTGTCATACTTCAGGGTATACTTCCATCGGGGGTCAAGGTTGCTGTTTCATTTTTAATTAGCTTTTCCTTGTAGAAGATAGAAATGGAAGGAGACTCGAGGGATTATTGAAGTGAGTGTGGAAGAAAGGAGCAAGAAAAGTGGGATGCTGGCTATTTGTTTCAAACACTGCTTTCAGTAGTACCCAGGGAGAAAAAAAAAGAAACACCAAAAGCAAAAATTCTCTCAGGTCAGCACTTAATACAGATAAACAATGAAATATTTATTGTTGCTTATAAAAGCAGACATGGTCAAACCCATGAGCCTGCTGGTGTTACTAATGTGTTGTCAGGCTATCAACTGAGCTTCTGTGCAAATCACAACACATTGTTCCATGGAGTAAGAAGGCTTGGGAAGCCTGCAGAAATGAGAAGTATAGATATTAGTCTTATCCAGAGCGCTAATTGTTGCCACTGCCATCAGTACAACAAATGACTTCAACAAAAAATTTCTCCAGCACACCCCCGGTAGTTTTACTGGTTTATAAGGAAGTATTTGAGTGCTTTGTAGGCCTAAATGAGGGAGCCTTAATCTCCTGCAAAGTTCAGACCATTAAGGCTGATAAAATGCATTCAGCTTTCAGGGAAGATGTTATATGAATTAAAATATTACCACTCTCTACATCCTGTAGGAATCCTTCATTTCCTCCAATACTTGCTGCTCTCACAATGTGCCAGGCTATTACTTTTAAATTTGAAATTCATTTTTCATACAAATGGCTTTCAGACCACCACAAACACAGGATTATTGCAGTTTTCAACAGCATAGACGAATGTTATCATTCCAATTAACACAAGGCATTATGGTTCCTCTTCTCCTGACAATGCAGCTCCCTCCATGTCAATGCTCTAAATTCAGAGCCCATATCCTGTGGTCCTGCAATAAACGCAGAGGAGCAGGAGACAGGCAAAGGAGATCCCACAGTGCCAGACAAGGAATATTTCCACATAATAACCAGGAAATTCTAAACATTAGAAGCATTAGCTACCTGCATGTGAACTGGTTCTCTCTAAAGCAGTCTGGTGACACAATTTCTAAGCTATGCAGGAAGAGATCAGTTTCCATAGCAATTCCAGCCACTTTCTGCCCAGATGCAGCACTCTCCACGTTCCCAGGCACAAAACACATCTGCTGTGGAAGACAGGCCTAGGTAGCAATGGCAACCTGGAGCAGAGCAGACAAACTGAAATCCTCTCTTTTGTGACCACATTTAATCCAAAGTACAAATACTTTGGTTTGTGAAATACAGGGAGGAAGGAAAAATAACAGACTTAAAGACCCAGTGACCTACCTCACACACATGATAGGCCCCGTGAGTCAGCAAAATAAAAGCTTTTTGAGAGAAGGAAGAATTTTTCAGCTCTCTTCTGATCTGTAGACTTTCATGAGATGTAGTGCAAGCCACTGGGAGCTCTGCCATACAATGGCTCTAAGCGCCATGCAGCATTTGTCCCATTTCAGCTACCAAAGCAGGAGAAAGGAAAGAAGCAATGGTTTGACTGAGGCAGGAAAAAACCCTCACTCAAAGAACACAAATCAGCAACTTGCCTGCTTGCAGAGCTTTAAAGCCACAATACTTTGTTCGCCTACCTTGGAGAGAAGGTGGCCCTGGAAAAGCCTCTTTTTACCCTTCACTTGCCAAGACCACAGTGAGGAAGACTGCAAAGTGACCCACAAGCATTGGCCCTTTGAGGCTCCAGGCAGGTCTGAGACCCCAGCAGGCTAACCCACAGTCAGGTAGTACCTACACAATTGTTCTTGTTGAAATCATTCCAGGAATGGGTGCACAAAGTACTCCCATGGCAAATACAAGTATGTTCAAAGGTAAAAATGAGCGAGGAAGCATAAGGTCTAAACAAAAGAAGCTAGAGGCAAAACCAAAATATCATCATGCTAGAATGGGTCTAAGAAAGAATTAAGACAATCCCTCTCCTCTTATCTGTGTCTTTCTCCCTTTTCTGCACTGTTTGTCTTCCTCAAAATATTTTTCTAATTCTAACTCTCCCAGCAAGACAATGAAATGCAGATAGCTGGCTTAAGCATACTTAGAAATTCCTCTCTGCATATCTTCTATGCTGTGGTTACTCTTTTTCACAAAGCAGTGGTTTCCTAAAGATTGCAGCAGAAAATCAATTTAGAGCCTGGGTTGTCTATAGTCTATTTGGAAATAAAAAATAAAAGTGGAATGACCTTCCTACAGTCCTTCTGACAGTATAAAACAGCATCAACCCAACAGGTTTCTGTTTTGCTCCAGGGAGGAAGCCATAGTCTAAAGACTCCCTGGGCTTTGAGTGCCTCACCTCTCACATTGGCTTTGGAGAACAGCACTGTTGGTTCCTGAAGATGCCAAACTGAATATAGTACATCCCCTCACTGCTTTGGTGGTATTAACATTTTCAAAGCAAACAAAACCTTTCACCTTCTTTGCCAAAAGATAATGGCTTCCTGAAATTTGGGGAACAAGAGAAAAAAATAACAACAACACAGTCTTCTTTTTATGGTCAGCTTTTTCAAAGCACAAGCATCCAGTTGAAGTGCTTATTCCACCACATGAAAATACCTCTCACCTCTCTAAAAGCCTGTACCATATTCCACAGCTCAAACCCCTGTTATGATCACTTCTTCCATTTTTGTTTGAATTTTTGTTCTGATAATACAAACCTCCATTTCTAAAAGCATCAGTGATGCTGCTCAGTTTTTAAGAAGCCAGAACTATGGACAAAGTTTCTGTGCACAAGGGGCCAAAATGAGACGGGTAGATACCTAATTATGATTCAATCGTATCATACACTGGCATCTTCCATAAAAAGACAGTTACTCATGCTTAGAGTTGTTGGACACAGTTTTCCTTCCCTTCTCCCTTCCCAGATCATACAGACACTCATTTAGTCTAATTAGATGAACATTTATCTCCTGACACAGGCAAGAGCTGGCAATACTACAATCATCCTTCCCTACATCCCTGTTTAACCAGAGACAGCTGAGAGGAAGTGATTGCGGGAAAGTGAAGTCCTATTTTCCCAGCTCATGCTGCCATAGGCAATCAATTTGGAGCAAAGGTTCCATCTTGAAAATGTCAAACAGAATGGAAAAAGAGAAAATAAAAAATGATTAAGTCAGCTCCAACCATTCCTCCAGGTCCAGCTTCTCCCCAGGGTTCTTCTAGCATAGCTGACAGCACAGCTAGAGGAATATCTGCTTTCTGTGCTGACCGGTGCCATGGGGTCCTCAGCTTCAAATTAATTGCCCTTTACCCACTCCTACAATTCAAGAGAAACTGCTGAAGCATCAGTCCTGCCTGCCAGTCCGAAAAAAAACCAGTCTGCTGGGCATCGCTGGAGTCCTCGCTCCTCTGAGCCCACACCCAGTAAATAGACAAAGCAAGGCATTTCCTTCCCAGGAGTGACAGTTTGCTGCCCGTGCACCACAGAAGGAAAATAACGACTACTGAAAAACAAATATGGCAAAGGACAGCAGCCTGGATGAGATATTTTTCTTTAATAGGGTGGCCAGACACTCTGGTTTCACCTTTCTTGTTCCTCTAAAATTCTCAACAATTCCATTTTGACTCAGTTTTCCATCAGGAGATAATTTTTTTTCCATCTCATGCTACAAATGGGAGAAATTACCCATGGCAAGAATAGGAAGAACAGCAGGCCTGAACCCTGTTCCTTTTGCTGTTTGTCACAACATTCAGCAAAAGGGAAATTCTGAACAGGAAATTGTTCAGAGGAAAATAATGGTCAGATTGACTTGGAAACGCTATTCTACCTGAGGATGAGCAGTGGTGAGTTGAAGTAACTGAGCTCGGGATGAAATTTGATCAGAGGTACAGAACCGGGTCGCCTGCTAAGGCAGGGACTAAAAATTACAAGGACTTTCAGAAGGGACTTAGAGTCTTACTCCACTTTCTCTTTGCTCCACTGCAAAGGGAGAACATCTCCATCAACCAAAACACAATTTGAAGAGACTTGTGTCTTTTAAAACAGACATTTTGGAGAAAAACAGCAAGGTCGCTATTCCTACCCAGGAAATAGTCACATAGGTTCAGTTCATTCTTAAATGCAGTGACCCTCAGATTCTCCAGTGGCTGACCCCATACATCAAGCACTCACTGTTGGATCTAACTGCTCTGGGGAAGAGAGCGCTTCAGCAAAATATTTCTTTCTTTCTCTGTCTTTAGACAGGGAGATTCAAACCTCACTTCTATCTACATCTACCTACACTTATCTGACTCATGAACTAGCAAGAAAATCTGGGTCAGAGATATGCATGCACACCTACACACTTGGTATACCCTCCCCAGGGAGGGAACAAGCATCATCACCCTGAAAGTACCTCAGACCACATCAGATATGTAAATGTGTGAGCACAGAGGGTCTAGACTGCCACTCTGGAGACTGCTGAATGCACAGTTGAAGGCTTCCTTCAGCTGTCAACACACCAGGCTCAGGAACTGGCTGATCCCACCAATGGGCACACCCCCAGGTTTCTTACATGCCCAGGTATATCAGTAATGATATTTAAGTTAGCAGGGGGAAATACAAACATTGTTTCAGAATAACCCTTTACTTGAGCCACTGCTGAGGTAGAGATGAAATTCTCAAACCATTCTATGATTCTATGAATCTTTAAGACAATAATTCCTACATTGAATAGTGAGATTCCCACTGAACGTTTGCTGAAAAAACATTTTTGCTCACAGCAGTGGCAAAAGCACACATACACAAACAAAAGCAAAGACTAAAGACCCTTCCTACTGCCCTATGAACCCTAACAGAAGGTGTCTTGAGTGGGGGGTGTGTTTCTTTTTGTTCACAGGTGAGCAATGTTAACATAAAACTGGCACCAGCAGAGATGACAGGTGGTAGCAGAAAACCTGAAGGGAACAGAATTGCCTGAACTTCTGATTTCAGGGACAAATAAGCACAGCACAGTATTTTGCAAGAACTGCCTCTTACAACCTTCTAAGAGGCATGATTTCATTATTCCTTTTCCTCCTCATGTCTTAATGAAAATATGTACTTATCCACACAGACACATAAAAAAAAATAGGTGCTTAGCAAGACCCACTAGAACTTTACCCAAATTTTATCAGGCACACCTACAAGCACCAGTGAATCTCAAACTAGGCCTGACACTATCAGTGCAGGAAACAGACTGTATCATTACACCTTCTCCTCCCCAAGGTCTTTTGAAACCCTCACAAATCAACAGCCACATAAGGCAGGAGTGAAACAGGGATTGAAAACCCTGGAAAGGCCTAAAGGTCTTGTACATTTCTCAGATCAACACAGTTTGGGCAGTAGCTGCTCACTATCCCCCTTCAAGGGTTTCAGTAAGAATCATTACTCTTCAATCTCTGCCATCTTTCAGGAGCTGTTAACTGCTTCCACTGAGATAGAGGAACTCAGGATATTCATCAGTCCCCATGACTACATAGTAACAAGAACAAGCTGCAGTAGCATTCTTCCTTGTGAAATCATCCCTCTTCCATTTTATCAGTGAAAACCCTTTTCCATTTCCAAGATGAGAAGGAGAAAATTGTCAAGGCCAGACAATACATCTCAAGGCAATTCCATCCCTGTCAGATCTTGTTGCTTCAGCAAATGTTACAAGTTGGTGACCACTGGCTACAATTATCACTAACGGCTAAGCTCTTTCCCTGTGCCTTAAAGGGTGCAGCATTTCTCTAGATCTTCAAAGAAGAGTGATGCCACACTCACCCAGGAGCTGGAGGCAGCTACAATGAAAGCCAGCAATGAATTCTGCTGGAAGTAGGAAACTTAGCAGCAGCATGAACTGCATGAGAATATGCTCGTGTACAGAGCATTCTACTGAATTAAAAAATAGCATTGATTTTGTTATTCATTTTTTGGATTTAGCTCAATATTAATCTCAGCGTAGGGATGCCTATTCCCCACCACAACTTTTACACACCTCAGCAGAATTCCTAGTCAGCAGCAGAAACAGAGATGTAGGTCCTAAGAACAAATCGATCAGTCTGCTACAAATACAAAGTGTGAGAAGACAGCTCTAAGCAGGTTGTCAGTCAAAGCCTCTGTTCTCATTTTTGCCAGTGAGTACCTCCCTTAGTCCACACGTGAGGAGAATGGAGAAGAAAGGCAGCAACACTTACGCAAGGCATGCCACTCATCCTGGCGGATTGTCTTGGTGATGTTGTACGTGAGATTCTTGGGAATGGTCGCTGAGGAGTAGTGGTACTTGATGTACGTGCACCGCTCAATTGCTCCTGGGAAGGGCAAAATGCAGAAAAAAAAAAAGTACTATTAAATGAATGCAACACGTTCTCCTGGCTGTAGACCAGATGGGCTTGACAACCAAAAGCAAAGGCCAGGAGTAAAGCAATCCCTACCACCAGTCCACTGTGACAACCAATGCTATCTTTGTCCCATGACAGGCACAAATTACCTGTACAGTAAGCTCATATCCGAACTTATGATACACCAAAATCCCTGCAGCAGTTGCCAGTGTCTGCTTTCACCATCACATATAGATGTGGCAATTCATCCCTCCTTTCATTTTTTTTCTCCGAACCATGAGATAGCAGCAGGCATACTGGCATTTACTGTGAAGGAACTGTAAATTCACATCTTAGCTTATCCTGCAGTACTGTGTCTCAATGCCCACAGTCCAGGAGATACACAAAGTAAACAACTTTGATCTTTCTTACAGTAATAAAAAACAGCACAGGAAAAAAATAGAGAGAGAGAGTGAATAATTTTCCTGAGCCCCTTCTACCCCACAGCCAAGAAGTAAGACAAACAGAAGCATACACGACAGGCTATGGTGTGTCTCTTGAAGGTACCCAGACACTTTCATAGCAGGCTCTGAAGCAAGATTTATTGGCACCCTGAATAATAAGCCTCAGCTGGCAACACAAATGGCTGGAATGGGCAATGATCTTCCCCTGTAGTCAGGATTTCGTCTATATTCTATGGAAAAAAATCACCACATGCAGCTTCAGTTTGTCTTCGGGTCGTATTATTACATTCTCCTTTAACAGCCACTTTCCTTCCTCTGCAATAACCACACCTCCAGGGCCTGATCTCCTGGCACCTCCCTGCATAGCTAGTGTCCTTAGAGGAAAGGGTCTGGCATAGCCCGATGCCTTCCATTAATTAGAGCCTAGCCAAATTTCACATCTGATCAGAAACCTGCGGTAGTGGAACCATGCTGGCATTGATGAAAACCAGGAAGATTTCCTACATCCATTTTGCCTGCATCCTCATCTACCGCTGGCTCTATTAGACCTTGTCACTAAGCAGTCAGATTTGAAGCTTATGACAGTCATTTTTCCACTAATTTTATGGTATTTTGGATCAGGTCTTTAATGACCAGTGAGCAACCTCAATGTGGTTGACCACACTGTTGCTAGCTACCATTTCTCAGAGAAGCAGCTATGCTGGAAATGCTTTTGTGTATTAAAAATACATTAAGATGGACACTCAATAGAATAAATTAAATGAAGCAATGAATTGTATAAATAAGAAAGAGTACTATACACCAACACCAAGAGGCAAGTAGACAACACTTACTGTCAGCCTGAACTGAAAGCCAGAGCCATTAGCCTTATACAGACAGCTCCAAGGGGTTAAATATGCTTTTATGCCACAAGAAACATAAGGTTTTATCTCATGTTGTAAAATGTTGCTTGGCTTAAACTTTGATCCTACACCATGAATTCACTGCATGAATAAGGAAACCCATGAAACAAAATTATTAGTTACATTGCTGTCTACTAGCATCTTCCGAAGTTAGTGCAATACAAACATTTGAGGTCCTCATTGTTTGCTCCTCTTAAGTATTCTTCACATTCTGCCTTTGACAGCAATTAGCTTAGACAAAGCCAAATATTATAGGGGAAAAAGGCAAAATATTTACATATGTATCCGCCTGCCCTGACAGCGTGATGGGCTTCTGTGTGAGTCTGCACCATCTGGGCACCAAATGTACGCCCAGAATTAAAGTTTCAAACCAAGAATAGTATTTTAAAAAAAAAAAAACGAGCTAGTGTGCAAAGAGCTTTTTAAAAGCCCAATATCACAACCTTGCCTTCTTACAGGTTTTCCCTTTTTTTCAGCTGCTTTCATGGATCAGAAGCATTGGCAAGAAAACTGGAAATGCTTATTTTTCAGAAAATAATCTTTAAGTTATCAGACACCTGCCCAGAGAAAAGATTTATATAGAATAGCAGACAAGGACACAGAGCCAAGATTCTAAATAAAAGCATACAGAAGGAAGGAACTAAAAATTCCTGTTTCATTTGCTGTAGCTTCTTTAAGTTATCAGCAGAAAACACCTCCTTTTACACCAAATAAGCTAATTTCTAGCAAGGTCAATCAAACCTTTTATTCTTACTGTGAATACTCTTAGTAGTAATGCAATGAGCTGTTCACTATCTTATATCGCCAAAGCCTAAAACAGAAAAAGACTTTATGGTCTACTTTCAGGTCATCAGTTCACCATATATATAATTATGGGCTTACACTTCCATCCCCATTGCTTCAATAAGACTTCAGTATATGTTTAAAGACTCTCTAGAACTAAGAGTACAACTGCAGTGGCAATAGATCAAAGGTAGGTGAAGTAAAGCCACATCTGAACAGTAAATCTCATGATGATCTCCTTTCTAGGCACACAATGTATTTCAACACTGTTCCCATCTCTAAATAACCTGCTATTACCCGATAAACATCATGACTCCAACCAAGAGTTTTAAGAGACAAGAAGGTAAAGTGTTCTTCCATGCATTTATCTTCCATGGGATACGTTCTCCTTTATTCCCTACTTTTCTTAGCAATATCAGGGCATGCCACTGCGTGCACTGAACAGGGCTGAGCAGAGTACAGAGAATTCACTCGTACCTAGGAACTGGCCCCACACTTGTCTTACGTGGGGAAGCAGACCCCCGGGTCAGAGAGGCAAGGATGCTGCTCCTGGATTTTCACTCTCCTCTGAAACATTAAGTGTAGATTCCCTGCTAGTATGGGTGAGCATAATTATTTTTTTGTTACAGGGCTCAAATTACTTCAGTCTAATCCTTGTTACTGGGCTCAATAATGGGATAAATGGGTGAAACTTAATGGTTTATGATACACTAGAGGTCAGCCCGCACGAGCTAATCGGCCCTTTTGGCATTATGCTATTAAAATCCTGTGAATGCTGAGTTTAATACACGCAGGAGAACGTAGTTCAGAGTGCTTCAGAACGGCCTTCTACTACCTTCCATCACTTCAGTAACTTCAGACTCTAGAACAGCAGCAACTGCTGAAGAGAGCATGCAGTCATCTTCATCTGCATGGCTGCTGCTGACGGGAGAGGCAGGCAGGATCTTACTGGGGACCTCGGGATTTTCATGGCCCAAACTGACAAGGTTTGTGATTGCTTGGCATTTAAACATGACACATTTATGGAAACCTCTTCTCACAGGTGTAGAAGAGTGACCCTGATGAGTTAATGCAATTACATTAGCATATATCTAACTAGAGGTGAGAATTAGTTTTTGAAACTTAGAAAAAGGCTTTCATCTACTGTCAATAAAAACTAGGAAAACCATGAGTTTATAGCAGTGACAATTTCATACTTCATGATGTTTCCCTGCTTGTTCCACACAGAAAAAAACCTAGAATCAAGACCCCCAACCATCCAGTTCTTGAAGGCTTCTGGGAGAGCAGAGGCAGTGACTGCAGCAAGGATCAGCACTACTGCTCTCCTGCAAAGTCCTCTTAGAAAAAAAGCTAACAAATTCTTACCTTCAGAGGAATACATAGCTATGCTCCCTTGAGTCTTTGGGTTAGGAGGGGTAGCAAAGAGTAAGAAAAAAAAAGCAACCACATTTTCCATATCCTCAATAAGGTAACTGCAATTTATGGAGCATCTCCAGTCTTCAGCTCTAACTTAGAAAGTCCAAATGCAACTGCAGATGAGCTCTGCACTTTGCTAAAATAACTGGGAACAGAATTTATAGAGCAAACCAGTGAGTGGGTTTTTTCACCTATGCAGTTGCCATAGCAAGTGTTATAGCTGGCCACAAGAAACACGAAACAACCACTAAGCTGCTCCACTGACAGATGCAGTATGTTCCACGTTCCTTTCAAAGGGAAATGTTTGCTGAAGATCCTAAAGAAAAGTTGCTGACATCTTCAAATAGGGTGTTAGGAAAGGGATCAGCAGGAAGATGCAACTAGAATGACACAGAGCAAAACTGCCATGCTGTCCTCACATAAGCACAGATGTTCAGATGGGGATTTGGCAGCTGTGACTTTGTGGTTGGCAGCCCCCTATTCCAGCAAAGTTCAGATATAGAGTAAAATTGAGATAAGGAGACTAGAGATATATTCATCCAGAGCAGCTAAGAACTCATGACATCGAACACGCCACTCCTCTTATTAATCCATTTACCTGCTCAGTTCTCCTCCCATATCCATTGGGCATTACTTCATACTATCACATTATTATACAATATAGCCTCTTCTCTCTGGTACAAGGAAAACATTTAAACTGTACCATAGCAGGAATATCACCTGAAAACACTCTACAATTCTTTTCTATTCAATTTTCAAAACTATCCCAATATCCTGATGTTAGTTCAACTCCCACTGCATTAACAGCTAGTGTCAACACTAGCCCAACAGAGGCCCCAAACTGTTTGGTAAAACAGGGGCTGACTGAAACATTCTCCCACTCTAGGCTGCATAGGGTTGAAATCAATTAAAAAGAAGGTCATACTACTGGTGTTCATACTGTGTTTGTCTGGTAGGTAAACAGAGAACTTTTTTAGAACTCTTGGGCCAGTAACTTTCTTCATCACCAAGTGCCGCTCCTACCTTCCCTTTTAAATAGAGTAGTTTTTCAACATTTTCAAACTTCTCCAAGATGCAGATTTTACCCGTGGTTAATTCAAGAAATAGAATGAAAATTCAAAATGCTACCAGGATATTGGTCACATCACCCCTAACATTTGGATCTCAGAAGTGCCCAAAGGCATTTGGCCTTTGAGCTCGGCACGACTTCTGCAAAGGCTGTTGTCAAGTTTCAGGAATTTAGACTGTCTCTGTGAATATATAGTTCAGACTTCTGCATAATATAAACTCATCTTAGAGCTGGCAACTGGAAGTCCTTCAGATGGTCTTCCATGAAACTGGTAATCTGTGAGAGTAGTTAGGTAGGTGTCAGTAATGTCACTTCAGATCCAGCCTAAAACGGCACACTTGCAAGAGGAATTACTTGCATAGGTTATCTGACTGTGCTCTCCTCCAGGCAAAGAGGGCTACAAGATTTCACTTCTCCATTCACCCCCAAGACTTTCAGGGCTGCAGATTGCAGAACCATCCTTAAAATTCAGGTACAGATTAGCCCAATACACGTGAACGAGTTACCTTTTGCAGCTGGAAGATTCACAGCTACACATTAAGAATTTCTCGCACTTGAAGGCTCTTGGCAGTAATCCTTGGGTAAGAGCAATCAGGCATCTCATACAGATGCAGGGAGCCAACTGCTCACTTGCTCTGGGAGAACCATGATGTGGCCATTCCAGATTTCACAACAAGCCAGCACTAACATGACAGTCACCTTGTTTTCTGTAACATGCAGAGATCTGAAATCAGGTGGTACCCATTCTTCTTTTGTAGTATGTATGTTTATTTCTAAGAAAGATCCAACAGTAGAGCTAGTATTTGGTTTATTACATTTCCTGCCAAGGCTTTTGATATGATGAGTTTCCCTAAAAAGACTGGCGTGGATGTTCTGAGCCTTCGCTACCTCCAGGCAGTTTTCCTCCTGCTTCTGTGTTGCAGATACCTCTGGGTGAACTGTTTGTAGCAAGCAATTTATTCCACAAAATTCACCCTTTGTGCTAGCTCTAAATTTTACAAATCTGTTTGAGAATTACTACACAAACATTCCCCAGTAAAAGGAATCTTAGCCTCTGGCTTACAAACTGCACTCACTACATGTATTTGCTATTCATTATGAGAAACTGCCTTCTATATGAGAGACTGTCTTAATCCCATAGCTTGGTTACTGTTCCCTTATTGGGTGACTATATCCATACCAAGCAGACAAAAGATGTAGATTGGTCATTTAGCCTCTAATTGTTTCACATTATCTTCAGAAAATCTGTAGAGCAGAGAAAGTTTATAGTTTTTTCCTAGAATAACATTTCAGTAAGGTTTTCAGGTGCAATAATCATAATTAGGTTACACAAAGCAATTGCATGTTGTGTATATATCTGTTAGCGTCTTTAAACTCTTATTTGCCTTGGAAAATGAATTGTTAAATTATGCTCGCATTTTACGCAGCCTCCAAACCAGCTCTGGCCATTCATGCTAGTACAACCTAAGAATTATCACCCTTAGCCTTATGTGCTGCCCTCAGTGTTTTAAATCATTTCATATGAATCATCAGAACTCATCAGGAGGTACCTTAATATAGGCAAGGTGGTTGTTCTGGCGTCGGTACACATTAACTAGTCAAACTAAGCCCTGGAGGAAGGCAGGAGGAGAAATTAGGCTCTACCTTTTACCAGTTGCTATGGCAGAATTGCAATCAGATATGCTGACTAGTTAATGAACTCAGATCTTCTTAATGAAGGTAGAGACTTCATTAGCAAGTATTGCAACACACTTAACAGGATTATTTCATTACCTCTAGAATAACACTAACCATGAAAGTACTGGCTACATATTTGTGCCCATCTGTAAATATATTCATACCAAAAATGCAAGATCATTACTCTTCTGCATTAACTGTATATTTACTTACATTAGAAGGATCTTCTAGATGTCAATGGGCCTAATCCCTTGCTCAAAGAAGAAACAACTTCAAAGTTAAATTCAAAGATAGTTCACGCTGCTCAGGGCCTTGTCCGGTCAAGTTTTAAATACCTTCAAGAACAGAGGTGCACATCTTTGAGCACCTGTTCCAACATCCGACCATCTTAATTATGATTTTCCCCCTCAATACCTAATCAGAAATTCCCTTGGTGCCACATGACTATATTGAATACTAGAATACGTAAGGGTAAAGGTCTGAAAATCTAGGAAGAATATGCAAATTGCATCACCCTAATCAATTTGCCTGATGAATATTCATTAACTTATATACATAAATAGAAGCCAATGTTCTAATTAAGGGAGCTCAAGATAGATTTTTAGCTGCAGCATAGGCCAAATTTATAACAGAGACCATATTTTTTCCTGGTTGGCTCTGACACTATCCCAAACTGAGGTTCAACTTGGTTTGCCAGTAGGACTTGTTGCTACTCATCCTAGATAAAGTGGAATAACTTCCACTACTGGTAGTAGCTTGATGTGGGCTGCAAGGAAATTGGGCCGATACATTCCTTCAGCTGACAGTTTAGGGTTTGTGTCTTTTGGGTGTAAGACTAAGTTGCTAGTCCCTAACTACTAACTCCAAAAGTGGGTAGAGGTACACTATCAGCTTCTACTTTCCATTTACAGGTTCATGCAATAGTCAGAGAGGAAAGTGATACAGTCTCCTTTCCCATTCACAAACAGACCCAAGGGTAACGTATTGGGAGAGACAACTTCGGCGAAAAAGATAATAGCATCCTCTTTTTTACCTGAAGGAAAATCTCGCCTGTATTTACCAAATTGGCAACCACTGAAAGGATGAGACTTTCATAAGATAAATATTACTTCATCCCTGAAATGGCATATACCCAGCAAATACATTAACATAATGTAAGGCTTAAAGATTTTCATTAGGAAAGTGAGCAAAGTCTTTTTCAGAGTGAAAAGCAGAACCTTCCTGCTCTTTTTACCTCCTGTTTTTCTTTTACGGCTGATCTCTCTTAGTTTTCAAATGAAGGTTCTCTCAGAGCCTCTAGCGTGGTAAAACTTGATAAGCAATGCTCAGCTGGTAAAGAAGTCATTTAAAAACCCAATGAAAACATAGCAGGGAGGGTGGTTGAAAGGATCCAACATATGGTACTATACTGTAATATCTATACAGAAATGGGGTAATAGATGACAGTATGCCATTCCCATCCTTCCTAGGTCATCTGGGATGAAAACCTGCCAGCTCACTTTCAGTACTGATCCATTAGTTCTCCAGAGATATGGAAAAAAAATAGTTACAAAGTGCAAGTGAAATGGAAGCAATCCATGATGCTTATGGATTTCCAGATAGAATCATAGAAGGGTTTGGGTTGGAAGTGGCCTTAAAGATCATCTAATTCCAACCCCCTTGCTGTGGGCAGGGTCACTTCGCACCAGACCAGGCTGCTCAAGAGCCCATCCAACCTGGCCTCGAACACTTCCAGGGAGGGGACATCCACAGATTCCCTCGGCAACCTGTGCCAGTGCCTCACCACCCTCACTGTGAAGAATTTCTTCCTAATGTCTAATCTAAATACAGATACAACAGCTTTTGCGTGCACGCGCTATATGGATACCAGATTCCGCACAGGGTCTGCCAAATACTTCAGACTGAAACACCAACATTTCAATTTCAGCTTCTGTTTCCACACGAAAATATCTAAATTCCCTTTTCAACCACTATGTGAGTAGCGATAAAGGTGCAGACGTGTGTGTGTGACTGAGCAGACAACAACATTTTAAGAGTAGAGAAAAAGAATGCCTGAACAGCTTTTGCTAGGCCTGTTCCTCAACATGCTCTATGGATATCCCAGCAAATAGCAGCTTGCTTAAAGCAACCAGCTGGCAGAATATAAATATTCCACCCATGATAAGAAAAGAATCCAAGTATGAGACCAAAAGCTGAATTTGCATTGGAAAGTGATGAGCTCACACTTTCTCTCCAGGGACCAAGGGAAGGGGGCTGGCAAGGAAGCTGGAGCAAGAGGATGGTTATGAAACACTTTTTTACTTCAGCTATTAATAACAGTCTTCAAGCCACAGGGCATTTGAGGAGGAAGGCATCTCCTTGCTTCTATTAATCTTTTTGTCCACCTATTTGCATTGGGCTGGCCACAGGGGAGAGGGAAGCAGAGCATGAATGAAAAGTTAAGGAGGTTAAAAGGGCTGAAAAATATTTGCTCCTACTCGTTTGGAGGCAGAAATTAAATGATCAATAAAAAGTCACTGAGACAGCAATTACCAGTAAAAACTCACTGATGACCCAATAGCTCATGGAAAAAGCATTATCTCAGCACTGCTGTCAAGCCAAAGAGAAAGCACAAAGGCCATGCCACGGACAGGTTTCTTTTATATGAATGTACATCATCTGTGTCTCATATTACGATATGCCTATAAAGCTTGGTATTTATTGAACCAGCTTTGAAACTTATTTTAAAGAGATGTCTGGGAGGCAGGGTCCCAGACTGCCAAGAAAAAAATAAGGATGGGTCCAAGAATATCACTAATTGTATTGAGGATCTGTGATCACACACAGTGAAGTCTAAGGATGCCTATAACTGTACCTTGGAAAGCTATTTTATATGCCGCTTTACGACATAAATGTGCCTTTTTATACACATTTACTCCTCTTTACTACTAAAAGCAAGAGGAACATAAGCCATTCTCTATGTCTCCATACTGTTCGTTTGCAGTTAGCTCCACAAATTGCTTAGCTGGAAAAAGCACTTATCTTTCTCGTAGCACTTCAAGTTCTTGCAGCACTTCAACCTTGTGTTTAAACAGCAGAAATCACAACATGACAGAATCATTCAGATGCTTTGCCTCCAACATTAGGGAACTTAAGTTGAGGACTAACAGAGACTAATTTCCCAGAATGCACCACTTACAGGCTCAACCTCAAACAGCACCTACAGCAGTCTCTCAAGAATATCACTTCAAAGAAAGGACTTATGTGGGCTATGTAACATACATATACGTCCCTATTTTCACGTAGGTTTTGTTCCCTCAGCTGAGTTTGGGAAGGGTGAGAGGCGAAGCTTCACAGCTTTCACTTGAACATAAACTGTGGTGAGGAAAAGGGAGAGAGAAGGGTAAAGATCTTGGCAGGGGTTGTATAATAGAGATTCACAAAAATCAAACTAAGGAGATCAATTTTCAGAAGAAAAAAATATTTTCCCATTATTTTAAGGGCTGGCACGCCGCCAAAAAAAATCATTTTGCTTATATAAGTTAAGATGTGGCTTCCTCACTCACATGGTTACGTGGAAAAGGTGAATTGGCTAGCCTTAAATTTTGGGAAGTTGGATCCTGTTTTGTGCATTCTAAACAAAAGGTAACTGTGAGAAACTACAGGGTTCAAAAGGACTGCATTTCCAAAAAACCTACCAGCAGGCAACTAGCCTGTCACAGAATTAAGTGAGGAAAGAATCCAGCATCAGTTTTTCAGCAAGGCTAGTTTTTTTCACCATGAGAAGACCACAGCATGGATAGACAAGAAAGGGTGCACCCTGCTATGCCCATAAACTATTCTCTCAATCTACTGTGCACTGAGCTTTTAACCTCATTTGCTGATAAGACAACCACCTCCATCCATCAACAACTCTGAGACTTCAAAACTATGCAAACAGAAGACTGTGGATATATCCTCTTTTTGATGGAGAGATTACTTTCTTAATGAGTACATCCTTATCTTCTGGATTCACCAAGATTGACTCTGTTCCCATTCTAGTTATTTCAAATAACTGCTAGGGTAGTGTGGTTGGAAGAAAGACATTTTCAAGACAACACTTTATACTCAAAAAAGTACTTTCCAGACAAAAGCACCCTGAAGTTATTAAATGTGTGCGCAGTGTAAAGCTAACAGACAAGATAATTTTTAAGTAAGCAGAACTTCCCCTGCAAGTTCATAATGTCTCTTGCCCCATAAACTCTCCCAACTGAATATACTCAGAGCACACAGCCTGACAGACAGAAGCTACTAAAACTACCTTGACATAAACCTTGGGACTGTCTACTGGGAAGGAGAGACCACCAAATTTTAAAGATACTATGTATAACGTCTCTCCAAAGTAAGGGGTAGTTTCATGTTTGACCATGCTCTTTCCCTGTAAAGTCTTTCCCTGGATTATCCTTGTTCAAATTATTCATTAATTGATGAGTCACCATCACTAATTTACAAGGATGTTCAGTCTTCCTTTGTAAAGGAATATGCATTCAGAGGGACAAAAGATTTCACACCTGACTGCCCTTTCCTTGCAAGGCCCTTTGCTGCACTATTTTAAATGGACTTACTACTGTATATGAGGGCTTAAATCAAATGAAGACCTTAAGAAAGTAAATGCTATGTATATATTTAAAAAGTAGTCCTTAAAAAGTCAAACAAACTGGAAGACACAACTAGAAGGAAAAGGAGAAGATAAAGATGGTGCTGAAAAGATCAGACAACTGTACTGTGAAATTTGAGATGAGCTAAAGCACAATTTGGTCATCCTAAAAATCTATGAACCACAGATGCTGTTAATCTCTCTGCAGCTGTCTGAAATCATAAGTTTCTCCCTTACAGAAAGAAATTATTTTTGAAGAAGTATTTGAAATAGGAAAGGTTGGTGGATATGATAAAAAAAATATTTTCCCAATTGACTGGACTATGCCCTTACTTCTCCAGTGATGAGTTTTGCAATACCATCATACACCCTTGTGTCCAGAAGGCTTAGACATTGAATGTCTCTTCACAAATGTTACAATAATTCATTTTGGATGCCAGCATCAAGTTCTGGCTGCCCTCAAACATACTTAAGTCTACAACTTAGAGCAAGAATCTCAACATTGCTGCAGAAATTCCACACCAAATGAGCAACACATCTTTCAGAGTGGCTGAAAATACTGAAACAACAAATGCCCTTGCATGGGCACAGAGGGTTCTAGAAACTGAGAAAGGAAGAATTTATCTTCATCCTGAATTTTCCTTTTGCTTATTCCCAGTACAAAATGGGGAGGACCAAGGTTTGTCTATAGCTGCCAGATACAGGAAAGTCAATAGCGATAAGATCTACTCCCAGCATGGTCTTCAACAGGGAACTAAGTTGCTCGAGCCAGATCCCAAAGCACGTAGCCTCCCTAAGCATATTAGCTAAGATTCGCGGCATTTCTTTTAAGATATGTGTAAGATGTGCCATTTAATACAGAACTAAAATATGGCAGAAGCCAGGCCAGCTTACTTAACAGGGCAGCAAAACTGCGTAGAGAAAGCCCAAGTAGCTCTAATAGCATCTATTATTTTTTCACATGCCAAAGAAAGTTACAGGTTGTTGTAAAACCATGTGACCCTAGCTTAGACCCATAGCTGACATATATTTAAATGTAGAAACATTATTGTGGGCTGAGAATTTCTCATCCAGTAGACACACGTCTACTGCTTGGTCAGTGCAGAGTGGGGAGCAGACTGGGCTTTAGCTGCTGCTCTTGGGTTTGGGGATTAGGTTTGGGTTTTTTTACAGGGAAAGGTAGATGTTTGCTTTGCTTTGGGAGAGTGTTCTGGCATGATGTTCCCTTGCCTGTAACATCTTCCTGTCATTTGGTAAAAGTAATATAACTCATCTTGCATCCCCCTGTCTGAAATGTCAAATCAAATTAGAGGGTCACAGCATGAAAATCTCCAACTCACTGCAATGCAAGATGTTCTGGCCAGGGCATGCTGGACTAAATATTTCTGCTGCCTTTCAAGAAGGATTCATAGCTTGAAAGAGATGCTTCAAAACGCACATAGAGCCCTTAGTTAATATAAATCTATTGATGGCAGTAACAAGCATCATCTAAAAGGTAAACATCACACTTTAGAAGACTTGTCTCTATCCATCTTGTCCCACCACCCTTATTGCCTGAAAGGCTAGTAGAGTCCCACTGGGGCTTACGACCCTACGTATTAGTGAGCTCTTTACAATTAAAGAACCTGTTTTACGATCTCCATTCTGAGGGGGGGAGGACCCAACCACATCCCAAAAGACCCATAGCCACACAGAGCACCAGAGGAGAAGGCACTTTCTGGCACCATCTGCAAGGTACGGAATAGCCCTTTCACTCCACATTGAAATTACACCAGTTTTGATTATTGCTTCACATTTGGAGGGAAGGGGCTCTAGAAACAGGTATTTGCTCAAACCCTGTCAGCTCAGGATTTATTTTCCTTTAGTCTTTAGTCCTAGTCAGAGCTTTAATTAATACCTGTATCTCAGTAGCATCTGATAATACCAATGGAACAGAGGTGTTCTTGAAGCAGAATGATGTACAAATACAGTGAATAGGTTCTGTGCCATGGAAAACTTTTTCTGTTTCTCTGGTTTGTCCCTTCCCTCCCCACCTAGTTGCTCAGCTTATTGAGCATGTAAAGATAAGTCTTGAACCGTAATGTTTGATTTTAGAAATTAACTCTACGATTCAGCATCCTATGTTCTTCTCATATTTATATCCATACAATTAATTCTAAATCCAAGAGTTATTATAGACTGTTGTACTCTATTAATGCAATTGTTTCTGTTGTAATTGTTAATCCTACAATACCTTGCACAGTATATTTCTTGATAATATCTCAAAGCATTTAATAAAAACACTATTGCTGTCCAGCATTAAGTCACACACTATCCCTCTAAAAAAGTCAGGCCTTCTGTTTCCTACCTTTGTATGCCAAATTGTGAACATTAATTTGTGGACAGTCCAAACAATCTCCTTTGCAGTAGGTCTAAATGCAGACCTTAATCCATCACTCTATTAATTATAAATTAAGTTGTTTGAGAGATAGCAATTCTCTATTCCCATGCTCCAAAACCTCAATTAAAAATTAAGGCAATAAAAACATGGACAGCAAGTAATCACTGCTTGTCCCAAGTTAGGGAGCAACATGTTATTACAACATGGAATTCTTCCTACATTAAATTATAACGTGGCTTAGGAGAAAAACTGGGTAGATGTTAACCTACCCCTTAATTTTCTTTGCTCTTATTTTGTTAAAGGCTACATTCAGCCTCTCTCAAAAGCATGAAGCTTCAGTTCACTGGCTGCAGGATCAGGTGAAGAAGATCCAGGATGATTCTTAACTTGCCTCCACTGGGGCATCAGCCACTCTGGTGAAAGGCACAAAGAGAACACGTCAACTTAATGGAAAACACACTCTTTGGAAAACATCCAAACCTTTAAGAAAATACGCCATTAGCTTTATTCTTATCCCCCAGGGTTCTGAAATATCAGGTTTAATTACAACCGTTGGGACAAAAATCATAGTAAAGAGATACAGCTGCAGGCTGATCTCGCCCAGAGATTCCACCCACCAGGGCAAGAGCCAAATGCAGCCGTAGGAAGAGACTGCAGCACAAGCTCAGTGAGCAAACTACATTCAAAACACTTCCAGCAAAAATAGTTCTAAGTACAGCCTAACTCAAAAGTAACAAGAGATTAAGGTGGAAGGTACTTGGCTGAAATTCAGGGAAGCACTCCCAGGACAAGGAGACTTGGGAAGAAGAGGCAAAGAAGTCGGTCCCATACTGCAGTAGAAAAGCAGTGAGTGTAGACAAGTGCCAGACTCACCAGCAGAACAGCCAATGTCCCAGATTGTCATGCAATAGACTTGTTTTTCATTGCTAGAATCAGCTAAAGAAACAAATAATAACATGTCTTCCTCCATCAATTGCTTAGTATGGTCATGCTTAGAGAACAGAGCACCCAGGCTTGCATGGTTAACAGGATGGGGTGCAGCACTTACGCTTGTAGCTATGCAACTGTGCAACAGGCAAGAAAGGGGGCTAAGAGCACAGAGCTGTGAAAGAAAAAAAGGGGGGGGAAGAAAAAATAGGCCTGTTTCTGAAATTTGTAACATTATTCTACATCTTTGCATAACTCATTTGCAAATGTGGTAGATTTTACACCTTGAGGATTAAATAGCTTTTCTAAAGATATCCACAGCAGCTACAGGATACAGGGGTAACCATTCTCAGCACAGGAACGGAGTTTAGTAAAATACTTCAGTCCTGGGATACCAGAAAGTGAACGGCTTGAACTTGTGTGGATGTGACTTCATCCACACAAAAGAGAAGCCTTTGCCAGGAGCATGGACAGGGGTGAGACTGGATATCACCACTTCATAACGGATTACATTAAAGCAAAGCTAACTCAGCAATATAGAATCCCAGAGGTTTCATAATTATCTTTCCAAAAGAAGTGAGCAAGTGGAAGAAGTGGAGAATCCCTCAGCTGGTAGAAAAGAGAAATTTCTAGGTAGAATTTCCCACCTTCCAGCAAAGTTCTTTCCCATAGGAAAATAACCAAGTTACCTTAAGGAGTGAGAAATAATAGCATTCATCCATCCCTCCATAGTCTTTCAGCTATGGAAAAAAGATTTGGCTATGAAATTGCATGATAATAAGTTAAAGAAAAATATGAAGCACTCCATGTCATATACACTATAATGTTTAAGAACACTTATGTTGTCATGTAGAGGAGATTTCCCACAGACCTGGTGATAATTACTGTATCTCAGCAGTGCTGTGGCAATGCCTAGGAAACTCAGCCTTGGTCCAGGTCCCTATGAGGCCAGGTACTGTGCAGTCATGAAAGTAAAACAGTCTCAGACCCAGTTCCTTTAATTTCAAGTGCTTCTGAATGTTTCCAATACCGCATCAAACAAGCTGGATTTTGTACTGGGGTGGAGAGATGTACATAAAAATCAATGAAAGAAAATAGCTGCTTATATTACTAGTATTCAAGACCCAAGAAGAGACACAACCAGGCATACTCAACCGGACATCCCACCCACATAGCCTCATTGGGCTCAGCTGCATGCCTTACCTACCCACAAGAGTTCTTCCTTGAGGACAAACCTCTAATTTTATTATTCACATTATACCAGGGCATAAAATAGAGTTTGAAATATTGCTGGTTGTTTAGAAGACTCAGCATCCTGGACCCCAGGAGAAAGTAAGAATAAGTAGACACTGGAAGTCCCATGGGGAAGTACTATATGGTCACGTAAGCTGCAGATTGCCTCTGCAGCCTTCTTTGAGCCCCAACATGCTCCTGCGATTTAATCTTAAATCTGACAACGGATGCCTTTTGTCTGATTAGGATAAATTAAGTCGGAGGTTTTGATCATTCCATAGCCCTGACTCCATGCCACAAAGTACAAAATTAGTAAGCAGGGTTACTGGAAAAGATTGTACATGACCCATGGCAGTACTGCAATGCTTGAAGCATTTCAGCACTAGACGGCTCTGCAACTTCTCACCACTGACACTGCAAAAACAGAAACCCAAATACGCTGCCCTGGGCATCAAGCTGAGCACAATTTCCTCTCAGCTCTTACTCCTAACACCATAAAAGGGATTTGAGCAATGCCACATGGCCATCCTGAAGGATGGCGTTCTCACCTCTAATAGAAAAAGAGCAGACTCCTGTCACCACACTCTTAATTGGAGATTTTTTTAGAAGGAGTTTCTGGGGGGTTCTTTGGAAGCTATGCTACATGTAGTCTAGTTTCTAGTTATACTACAAACTAGTTATAGTATAGTTACCTATCTCTATCCAGAGAATGTTGGTGTCTGCTGCATCCTTATCTGAAGGCTAGAAAGGCCTTGTCAGCTATGGATACGCTCATACTTGCAGGAATGGTGGGATTCCTGCAAGACAGCTGTGCTACATCAGGGATGCAGTTGCATAGTCCTGTGCAGGAAAATCAGATATTCACACATGAGCTGTACTGCTCTGCCACATCAAGTAAAAAGACAGCATGATGGCAGATTTTGAGAGTATCTTTCATTAGGGTTAGGGCTATGCTGCTTGCATCAGTCAGAAGGAAAGCAACAGGAAAATTCTGAGTACTGTCCTGTCATAGACTCCACAGCATGTGTTGGCAGGCAGACCCAGTCTCCTGGGCCATTACATGATCAGAGGAAGTGCAGCTTGTCACAAGGTCGCAAGATTAAAAAAAACCCTCCCCTCCATTGGTTTAACTTTTGACTCCTTAGCCCTGCAGCTCATTTCTCTGAACTACAAACAATCACAAGCCGTGAGTATTCAGGAGAGGGCAGTAGCTTCTCCCTATTACAGAAAAGGAACTTCAGCGTGAACTGCACTACTTAGCATGAACCCACACCAGATGATTATGAAATGAATTAGCAATAAAAATTTATTTCATGTATAAAAGCCTTTTCAAAGAGAAATAAGCCAGGCTCCAAATTACCATTAAAATTAACTTTCAGTGGTGCTCTGCCAGTGCTGCTGAACTAATGTTCTTTGCAGAAGCTGAGTGGACTGTTTGACAATTGAATGATATCAATCAACACGAACTATTGTGTTAGTTGCTTCACCTGGAGATCAAAGCATTTTGTTTTAAGGAGAGCAGAAAAACACAGCACCACTAAGGGTTCCTCCTTCTGCACCTCTCTCCATTTCCAATATATAGTCTTTGGCATGACTAATATTCTTTCCAAAGCAGAACTCTCTGTATTTCAGTAACTGTCAACCATAAAGGCAAAACAAAATTCCCATCCTCTGATAATTAAAGCTCTGAACAGGACAGCTCACAGACCACTGGCAACTGAAGTGTTACATTACAAAGCTATCACACAACTAACCATGGCTGAGTGATGTTCAGGTGAGTGGACGCAGATTGTCTTAGTTTCATTCCCTGCGTCTCCCTGATGAGAATTCAAACCTCTTTTCAAGGTGGCTGCCTGTTTCTTTCATACATTTGCAAGTAGCACTATAGGGTCTTTTTCAGCACTCTTCTTTGTCAATATCAATCTGAGACAGCACAACGCTTGTACTTTCCTCAGCTTATAAACCACCCAATTTTTTGATCCATGCCAGTGAGCGGCAGCTGGAGGCAGTTAAGCAGTGAGCTAGTTGTGCCAATGGTGAAGCAGCATCAAGAGGGGGAAAATTACATATGAAAGAATTCTGACAGCCCCAGAAACTCTCACACCAATTCTCTAGGGTGACTCAAAAAACCTCTCATTGGTAGTCTAAGCTAAAGAAAGTGTCTGGGTAAGCTATCCAGGAACTATTCTAGCCTTTGTGATTTGCGCCCCGACACCACGCCAGTATTTTGCCTTTGACTCATGCAGATTAGGACCGGTATACAAGCTCCATCTCAAGGCTTAACATCACCAGAGTTCCTGGGTACTAAGTGCAAGACCCACTGTAATAACTGTATTCAAATAAATGGTCTATCTTGATTTCAAAGTCATCAAAGTCACTACAAAGCAATCCAAATGTAGGATGTTAGCAAACTCATCTATTACAGCCACAGGAAACAGGTTCATGAGATTTGTCAATATTAGCATCTTGATTAACACAAGAATTATGCCTGAAAGGACTGGACCACTCAACACCTAAAGAGGTTTCATCGCATCTCTTTATCTTTAAGGACAAAGAGGAACCTACTCCAGCAGCTGTAGCAAAATATGACTTCATCTGGCTACAGCATGCTCTCCATGATAAATCCCAAAATACCCTGTAGAGGCAAACAAGTAGTGGCAGGTACAGAAAGGAGTTAAGGGACAGACAAAGGGTATATTCTCTGCTGTGTTTCGAGATGAGGTAGAAAATCAATGAGGCAGAAAAGTCTCATTCTGATGGCAAGAGCTGCAAAGGACAAGATTCACATCAATGGCACAAGATTATCCATATGAAAAGACAGATTAAGAATGAGGCCAAACCTAAAAAAAACCCATAGGTGCAGTCCTACATTTTGGTGGGAGCTAAGAAGAAAGGGCAAAAATTCTACTTTTTCAAACGTAGCTTAAAACATCTATGGCTGGGATTTATATAGAATAGTTACTTGAAATAGCAGAGCACTATCCTGATTCAGCAGCTCTCCCTAATCCTACACAGAGATGTCAGAAGAAGGCAATAGAAATGATCTGGATTTCTTGGAAGTGAAGCAGGAAAACACACATGAGTAACTAAACATTTTAATCTTTCTCTCTATATTCTGTCATTATGACCACACTACGTTTTTTGAAGAACTCTCTACTTGACTAATACATTTAAGAAAGAGCAACCATCTCTAGCCCTCATTCCACTATATCCATCCTTCCCCATCCATAAGACTAGATCAATACAGTTATTCCAAGCCTTCAGTACAGCATCAGAGCTATACTGCCTTATTAAAAAAAAAAAAAAGAGCAGCAGGGAATAAGGATTAGCATTTTCTCCTGAAGGGTAAAAAAATTATTCTGAAATTACTTTGCCTTGTAATAAACTGCATCTTCTTTCACTATTGTGGATCTGGAACAGTGATTGCTGTGTCACATATTTGCCTTAGTTTATTTTGTTGTTGTTTTGTTTTACAGATTTATTTCTGTCATAGAATCATAGAATGTCTGAGGTTGGAAGGGACCTTAAAGATCATCCAGTTCCAACTCCTCCACCACAGGTAGGGACACCTTCCACTAGGTCAGGCTGCTCAAAGTCCCATCCAGCCTGACCTTGAACACTTCCAGGGATGGTGCATCCACAACTTCTCTGGGCAACCTGTTCCAGTGTTTCACCACTCTAGCCTCAAAGTAAAGGATTTCTTCCTTATATCTAACTTAAATCTACCTTCTTTCAGTTTGAAGTGATTACCTTTTGTTCTGTCACTACATATGCTTCTAAGAAGTCCCTCCCTAGCTTTCCTTTAGGCCCCTTTCAAGCACCGAAAGGGCACAATAAGGTCTCCACCGAGCCTTCTCCAGGCTGAACAACCCCAACTCTCTCAGCCTGTCTTCACAGCCTATATTTGTGCTTGGGATTGTGCTGAGAAATGTGCAGGTCATTGCATTTGGCCTTGTTGAACTTCATGTGGTTTTCACAGGCATATCTCCCAAGCCTGTCAAGGTCCCTTGTGACAGCATCCTTTCTTTCCAGTGCATTGACTGCGCAACTCAGCTTGGTGTCATCAGCAAAATTCCTGAGGGTGCACTCAATCCAACTGTCCATGTCACCAACAAAGACAATAAACCATGTCTATCTCAATACCAACCCCTGAGGAACGCCACGTCACTGGTATCAATTTGGACATCAAGGCATTGGCTGCAAGCCTTTGAGTGCAACCGTCCAGCCAACTCCTTATCCACCAAGTGATCAACCCATCAAACCCATACCTCTGCAATTTAGGGACAAGGATGTCGTGAGGAACAGTGTCAAAAGCTTTGCACAAGTCCAGGCAGATAACATCTGTTGCTCTTCCCTTATCCACCAATGATTTAATCCCATCATAGAAGGTCACCAATTTTGTTAGGCACAATTTTCCTTTAGGGAAGCCACAGTGGCTCCCACCAATCACCTACTTATTTTCCATGTGCCTCAGCAGAGCTTCGAGGAGGATCTGCTCCATGATCTTGACAGCCACAGAGATGAGACTGACCAGCCTGTAGTTCCCCGTGTCTTCCTTTTTTCTGTTTTTTAAAAATAGGGGATATGTTTCCCCTTTTCCAGTCAGTGGGAACTTCACCAGACTGCCATGCATTCTCAAATACGATGGATAGTGGCTTAGCAACTGCATCTGCTAGTTCCCCAGGACCCGTGGGTGCATCTCATCAGGTCCCATGGATCTGTGCAACTTCAGGTTCTTTAGATGGTCTCAAACCTGATCTTCTGTTATAGTGAGCAGTTCTTCATTTTCCTAGTCCCTGCCTTTACCTTCTGTGACCTGGGCAGTGTGGCTTGAGCACTTGTTGGTGAAGGCTGAAGCAAAAGTTATTGCGAACATCAGCCTTCTCTATATCCTGTGCAACCAAATCTCCATTTCCTTCTGGAGAGGGCTCATGTTTTTCCTAGTGTTCCTTTTATCAGGGACATACCTATAGAAGTTTTTCTTGTTGTCCTTGATGTCCTTGGCCAGATCTAATTCTATCAAGGCTTTAGCTTTCCTAACCTGATCACTGGCTGCTCAGACAATTTCTCTGTATTCCTCTCAGGCTATCTGTCCTTGCTTCCACTCTCTATAGACTTCCTTTTTGTGTTTGAGTTGGTCTAGGAGCTCCTCGACCATCCGCGCAGGTCTTTTGGTAGTTTTGCCTGACTTCCTCTTTGTTGGGATGCATAGCTCCTGAACTTCAAGGAGGTGATCCATGAATATTAACAAGCCCTCTTGATCCCCTCTTCCCTCCAGGGCTTTATCCCATGGAACTCTAACAAGCAGATCCCTGAAGAGGTCAAAGTCTGCTCTCCGCAAGGCCAGGGTAGTGAGCTTACTGTGTGCCCTCCTCACTGCCCTAAGGATCTTGAACTCCACCATTTCATGGTCACTGCAGCCAAGGCTGTCTCAAGCTTCACATTCACCCCCAGGTCCTCCTTGTTGGTGAGAACAAGGTCCAGCATAGTACCTTTCCTTGTTCTCAGTATTTCCGTGGCCTCATTCACCATGTGACTTGTTTCATTGGCTCTGAACTCAGAGTGAAGCACTGGCCACTTCCACCTTTCAAAGCAGGTATGCCTTACACACACATACCAACACCAGAAGTTTTCAGATGGCTCAGGTTCTGAAGACATTCCACTGCCAGGCTGGGCAGCCATTCACCAGCAAACTTAGATGCTCTATGTGAGATGCACATACAACTTACACTCCTGAAAAATGCCCAGTGATTACCATTAAATACATCTTTTCCTACTATGCAGTGAAGTGCATTTCAATAACGCTCCTGTGCACTTATTAAATGTTTTCCCCTGGAAGAGCTCCAGAATGATAAACATTCACTAAGCACCACAAAGTACCTGTAAGGTACCAAACTACTTGAAAACTACATCAAACAGATGATCAGAGGCAGAGCTAGAGGTCATTTTACATTAGGACAGCTTCATGCTGTTCTTCTGACACACAACCAACTCACTGTGAGCCATTCCAGCCCCAGAAGAGTTACTTTTCTGTAAGAAAATAATACTTTGGCTAACAGCACCTCAGCATTCATCAATCATCCCAAAAGCTTCAGCCAGAAGAGAGAGGAGATCCAGACATCCAGGAACTGATAATCTTCAACGAACGCAGCAGCTGTGCCAGACCACAGGCTGTCAGCATAAGTGACCTTCAGCCACCTCTAATGAGTTCTCATAGGCCAGGATGGAGAAAAGCAAGGTGGAGAAGCAGAAAGGACACACCATACCCCCCATTTTCCCACAGGCCACAGAGTCACAGTTTAGCTACCTGACACCCATATTTCAGGAAAAGAGGACAGAGTCCCTTGCCACTGTAGTAGGTGGCTCCTGCTAACCCTATCTGACACAAAAACTTCTCAAAGAATACCCCATAGCGTAAGATCCTAAAGCAGAGGCTCAAGAAGTATTCTGAATCTAAATAAGGTTTTCACTTTATTATTGTAATAAAGGTAAGATTTCTCCTGAAAAAATCATACTAGCAGAAACTCCAGCACACTGTGTTAGCAGCAAGCTGCCCAGTACTAATACTGCTTATTTATGTTCCAGAACTGGAATAAGCTATTCTACTGGAAAATTTGGAGGTTAACTAAAAAATTCAGACACCAACATTTTTTGCTTATTTCCCAGAACAATAGCTACCACATCACCATGTTTGAAATGCTGTACCAATGTAGATAAAAGACTTTAAGCAACATTTACAGAGAATTCGCATTGCAGAGTACAGTTATCTCTGATACTCAGGCAGGAAAATGTAGAAGTTTTGGTACCTTCATTTGTATACATGAGTATGTGTGCATATAAACATATTAATTAAGCCTTATTAATGTACTCTATTTTCTCACTATAATTATACAGTTATACAGAAAAAACATTCAAAAGTCAAGATGACTCAGGAGTTTGATGACAAGATATGAACTGCCAAATTTAGTCAATAGTACAAACCCAGTTACCCAGTTTAAGTCAGTAATCTGAAGCAGACTGAATAATTTAAATACAACTTTGACAAGTTTTGCCCTTTTTTTCTTTAATTGTCTGCTAACACGTTGCAAAAAATCTGAAATTTATTCATTATTCAAAGTGATTCATAAATGCCTTTCAGTGACTAACTCTTGGCCTACAAATATCTTAAGCTATGACTGTCACAACTAAATAAACAGTTTGCAATTCATCATATAACTTACGCAATGAATTTCTTCACCTTATGTAACTAGTTTGAAGAGTTTAAATAGCTGACAAACACAGTATACATTTTTAATTGCACACTCGCAGTTAACGTTTGGGTGGTTACAGGATCCCTCTCCCAGGAAACACACAATGCCATGTGATTTAGGCTGCAAATACCAAATCTTTCACTTGAGGATCTGCTTTGAAGCTCACTTTCTTTGCCTGAACCAAATGAAATATGCAGGCCTTCAAGCCATAAGTGAGTTTTCCACATATCTTTATGCAGTAGTACTAATGTTAAAAAACTTCCAATTTAAGCACAAATCTCTGAAATTCAGGAAATGACAATTTATTCCACCTTCTCTATAGTACTCCAAGATTTGGAAAATGCACATCTACCAGCAAGCTGTTGCCTTTTTCCTAGTACCACAAAGCACGTACAACAAACTCTGCATCAGGCGTTAGGGCTACATCAACATGGGCCACGTGCTCCTCTTCTCCCATCCTGACACTGCACTCCAGAAGTTTAAGATAAATACATGAAACCACATTACCAAAGACGACTTTAAACAGTTTCTCAAACAAATTAAGAGCTTCAGGCAACCAGCGTTTACCATTTATCTCAGAATCAAATTCCATAACTTATCACCATAGTCAATTCTGTGTTCTATTGAACAAAAATTTTACATTTTGGTTCATTATTAATCATTTTCCTGTGTATTTCTTTAAAGTTTCCTCTTAGTAGATCCATGGAGAGCTTGATGATCTCGGGTATTTCTCTCCATTTTTTGTGCTAAGGTACAAGCCGGGTTTTGACACCATTAATCTGGCTCTCAGAAGTAATCCTTTTAATTGTGTCTAGAGGCAGAAGAAGAAAGGTGACTTTAATGGGGCCACTACTGAATGTGAATAGATGCTCTGAAATTTGGTCTTACTGATTTACCTTTGAAAAAAATTAACTCCTATTCCATTCATCCCAGTGTCCCAGTTTTCACTGTTCTTTGCTTTCCCCCCAGTATTATTCTGACAGCAGAGTGAAATGTACCTGTGCAGCCAGACAAGGGCTATCAAGAGTTCTGGGGTACTCCGACGCTTTGCCCTCTTCTACTCTTAGAATACGATTTAAAATCCTGTCAGTTTAATATCTGTTCTCACACAGGTTACAACTGTTCATATTTTTTTTCACTAAAAGGAACTATTCCTAGACAGAACTCTGCTCACGCTCAATGAGAGTTTTACAGAGCCCAGGCTTGAAACAACAGGGGTCTCCACGAGGTCACTGGCATTATATCATAAAGTTCCTCTTGCCAACAAGGGTAGGGCAATGGTGAATCAGATCCCAAAATCGTTGCCTTCAAGGAAAACACCTTTCATCACCAATTTATGTAAGTCTTCCATTTTTGTTTTATTTTTTTATTTTCTGCTACTTCCCATGACTATGTGCTTTTAGGGAAACATTACTGAAACATTTAACGTAACAATTAGAAAATTACGATTTCATTATAACAACTTCAAAAATTATATGTCTGAAAATTTAATGGATTAAAGACAAAAGAAAACGAGCCTATCTTGAACTACCTGAGATATACTACCCAAGAAGAATAGGACTGCCTTTCCACAACTTCTCATTTATCAGATACCTCTCACACCCAGGACTCCATTTGTCCTCAAGACTTTCCTTTATCAGTGGTAACATATTCCCTGAATGTACAAGCAGATATGTGTAGTCCCCCCAACACAGACACACACATTTGTCTTTTGTTCCCTCCTGCCCATGTTATACTGTGCTATTTTAGTCTGTCTCTTCTTCTGCCTAGACAGATTTTTACAGCTATTTCCATTACTGTATTTTCCTGATAAAAAATACCCCAGTGCAACCTGCCATCACAGTGCCTACTCGCTATTTAAGATAAATTCAAATACCCAAAATAAAGCTGAAAAGGTGCATGGACCTTATAACTTTTGGATATGTGAGATTCATACAAATATAAAATCCAAAAGCACGTTATTCCAGTTGTTCAGAGCAGTCGGATACTTTTCTGAGGAAGGCTCCCACAGTACAGATGATGGTCCCGCCAACCCCAACTTTAACAGCATATCCCAGGCAAAATTTTTTTTTTTACAAGGTTATAGTACTTACAAAGAGTAGCATCAAATTCTGGATTATGCTCCAACTGCAAAGCAGGATCAAACCATTTAGATTTTACCACTACTTCCCATGATATTTTGACTTTTAAATGTTCAGCCCCATGAATCTAGCAGTTGTACTCATGGAGGACAGCTGAATATATACCCTGAATATCTGCTTATTGATAAATAACCAGAAGAAAATAAAAAATAAGCAAATATTTGTTGGCTATGCATTGTTTCTAAATCTCAACTTTATTTTAGAGATAGATTGACTTTTTTGTGCATTTGAAGTGGATGTTGTCAAGTAATGTGCAGAACAAAATTCAGATATGAACAAAAATATTGAAACCTAGACCTTAGAAATAAATCTTGCATGAAAGAGACATCTTGTCCCAATTATAATATTCCTCTCAGCAACATTTGGCAAAAAGCAGCAGTTATTCCCCAAAATCTCACTCAATGTGACATGCATTATAATAGGGCTCATTTAATATTTTCACCCATAATACATAAAATGTCAGTTCAATTAGGCAGCTACCATTATAGCTTCCTGGTGATAGTTTCCTCTACAGATGTGTGACCTAGTGCTCTTGCTATTTGTTACTCTGGGGAAAAAAAATGTTGCTATTGCATTATGTAAGGAACCATCAGAGGGTAAGAAAGCTGTTAGAGCCATGGTCTTCAACCTGTTTAAACTCGGGGACCTATAAAACATCTCAAACAGAGGAATGGATCCCTGGATAATGAATTTAAACCTAATGACAATAGCCTCGCTTTTCTCATTACCTTTTACAAACCCTCAGAAATAGTTCCTGGACCATTGGTCGAAGACCATTACTTTAGGGCAGTGAAGAATTACATGCTGACACATACAGTACTGCTGACAGAGTCATAAGCTGAATAATTACACATACTACAGCAAAGCAGAAACTCCTGTGGCTGGCCAGTCCTAGGCTCTATGCTGGCATGGCGGTAGCTGTGCAAGCAACTGCCCCAGTAAGCAGAGGCCGTGCAGTGAAGGAAACAACACAAAGCTATTAAGCTGCACGCAGAAGTATTTGCTAGGTAAAGGCCTAAACAAGGAGGCAGAGTGACTACTTCCAGTTGCCACGCTGCCTTGGCAAGTCACCAACCCTACACTCAAAATGCTCCAATTGGAAAAACAACACATACCTAAAGAACATGATTAGTCTCATTAATTCAATGGAGGCCAATTTTGGTCCCTGAAAAAAGACCTTTCTTGAGGAAGTGTTGATCGAGACCTTATTTGTTTAAATCTATTTCTACTTACTCATGAGTAAACATAGACAAGACTAACACTGAAGCACTTTCCCCTCACTGCTCATTCAGCTGCTCCACTGGCCCAGTCGCTCTGGCCCTTGCTTCCCCAGGCCCACAAGCCTGGAGCCATCACGAGCTGCCAGCACTGGGACAGCTTCAGTGGAGGCTCTCAGGCAGATCGAGACGCCACACTACAGCCTCCCCAGACTGAGAATAAAAAGGTTGAAGGGCCATGTTGCGCAGAGACAACTCTCTGCTGTCCCAGCCCAGCCTCAGGCACCCTCCAGACAGGGGTCAGCATGGTGCCTCTCACGCAAGCAGCCACTTTCATTACCAGGATCACACACAGAGGCTGTACAAGCCAAGCCTGCACTGGTGCATCACCCAACCTGAGTACCAGCACTTCTCAGGCTGGTTCACATGAGAAACCCCCACAGCTTCTCCTAGGAAGTGATGCCACAAACCAACGTCAAAGTCTCCCCAGGCCAAGGGAAGAGACAAGAGAGAAAAAACCTGCATCACTCGCAAGCTCATGTGAGGTCCTGTCTTCTCAGGCTGCACAGCTAAGAGTTGCACAAGCTGTGCTGACGTGGGGGAGGTCCCTGCAGCACTAGCAGGTCCCATGCCACCTCCTGCACCAGGGGAGCTCCCTTCCTGAGGGATGTGCCATATTTGCGCCCACACAGCCACACTCCAGGGCACATGAGCAGTGCCATCTCTTGTGTTCCTGCCTCATTTGCCCCTCACCACTGTGGAGTCTCGCTTCTGCTTGCCTTCACACAACCTGCCTGCAAAGAGGGGGGTGCCTGGTCCAGGACACCACTGAAGCCTGCACTGCTGGTTCAGCCTGCAGAGACCACAGCACCCTGGTCCTCAACCCACAGGGACAGCCCAGCACCAGCTTCCACCAACCACAGGGCCTCAAAGTGCATGAAAACACTCACCACAGCCAAGCACATACCTCGTTCAAAGGTCAAGCAAAGCCATAGAAGGTGTACAGCCCCATGAGACTAAACATGGCAGGGGGCTGGTAACAGGGTCCATCAACATGGCAAGGAGTGAGCCAGGACAAGGGAACATCCCAGAGATGGGGCTGGACACCACTACCCCACAGCAGAGCTCAGGAAAAGGGCTAACAACCCCAGGGCTGACCTGAAATGGGCTCCAGGGCTGAGTTGGAAGAGGCTCCAGGTGGAGCCCTTGCTGAGGGTAAGATGCACCTGCAGCAGTGCTTCCCCACCCCCGCCCATTGCCTCAGCAGCTTCGCCATGATGGGAATCACTGGGCTGAGGGATCGCAGCCAATCCAAATGGTACAACCAGTGTCTGGTCAGGATCCAGTCCTGCGATGGCAGGGCTTGAATGAAATGTGGTGTTTCCTTTTCCCTCATGAAAACTTCAAACTGATAAAAGGCAAACAAATCCCCCCATAAATTTTCTCGAGATTGTTTACAACATCCACTTGGCAGAGGCAATTAACATCTAGGGGCCTTATGTATCTCCCCCTCCAGTAGTAAACAGCCACTGCAATAAATGAATTGTCAACCAAAGAGCAAGAGAAAAGTGCCCAAAATTTGCAGAAACCGTCGGCACCTGCAGCTGGCTGAGGCACCCTCCTGCTCATCTCCCCGGCTTCTCATCCTCGCCCCCACCCACAGCCCTGTGGCAGGTACATTTTGCATCTGCTGAAAACATCCTCTGGAAATATTAAAAAAGCAAGGACCGAAAGTCTAATCCAGAACCATTGTTTTCAAATGTAAGTTGTCTCCCACGCTACTTCAGGTGAAGTAAATGAAGGCAATCCAAATTTACTTAGGGAAGAGACCAAAATTACAAGTTTATTGAGACATCAGTGAGCAGTATCAAAACAGATCTTTCAGCCCTTCTCTGCCAAGAAACATAAGTGCACAGGATGCGGTGTTTAGGAAGCAGAGCTGCGAGGGAATGCCATGATGGGCACACTTGTGTGCTGGGCTGGGTGCTCTGCAACCTGGCCCAGCCCGGCCCGGCCCGAGCACACAGCTCTCTCCCCCCCATCGTGTGGAGCCTCTTGAGGAAGGCTACCCTGCAGGCAGAAGGGAGCTGGAGCTTGGCCACAAGCAATTAAGTGATTTGTGAAATGTCACAACAGGAGAAGTTCACCTTTAAGGAAGAAGAAAACCTTTGTTCTTAATTGTGTGGCTGGGCACATGAGGGGTTAACTCACCAGTTTGTAATATGTTTAGGCTAGATATTTAGATTAAATATTTGTAAGATTGGACTATGTTAATAAGATTCCTGTACACCAACTGGGAACATAATATGGAAGTCATAACCATGTAGAAATAAATTAATACGCAAATTAGATATGTTAGGGTAGAAGATGGCAAGGTGAATGAACCAGAGGTTATATTCCCAGAGGTTATATTTTCAATATTTCTTGATCATCTTTTTCTGTCAGGAAAAAAGCACACAAGTGTGAAAGGGGTAACAAGCCCCTGCAAGCTTGGTGTCATTAGGGGGCTTCTTCAGTGGTACTAACGAAGCAGACGACTGCTATCTCCGCAACTTTCCACAACATTCATTCTCATAAAAGTAACTGGTATTGATCAATCTCTATAATCTTATATCTGACAGTCAACACTTTACTTTGGCCTTCTTTTATTTGGCAGAATAGGTGGAAAAGACACTGATTGAAGAAATAAAATGTGTAGTAGGGTGAGTGGGTAACCTCCAGTTCACCTCTCCTCTGGTGCAGGCTGATTCCATCCAGTATAGCCTCCAAATTTTTCCCTCCAGTGCCCATTATCTACCTCTGTAGATACTTTACTGACAACAAAATGCAAAGAGAACATTAGTACTACGTATTTTGACAGCAGAAATTTCTTTGTAGTTTTCAGATTAATTTGTCACTTCCTTGTGTGTCATTTCTCATTATATACCCCTTTGAATCACACAAAGTAATTCTTCTCCTTTTAGCATTAACACCCTGCAAATATTTGTAGTCTCTTAGCGCATCCCTGCCTTCATCATGTCTTACCTATATTTAGCACTTCTAATCTTTCCACCTAAATCAATCCTGAAGCCATCCTGATAATTTTTGTTGTTCTTCTTTGAACTCCTTTCAGTTTGTTGAGACACTGCTAGTACAGTTTTGTGCAAGGCTGGATGTGATCCTTTTAGGTGTGAATGCACCAGGACTGTATAAAGTAAATCTATTACCGCCTTGAGCTGCAATATGGTGCTTCCATATTGTCCCTTTTCTGCAAACATGCTGCTTTACAAATTAACATACAATGGCCTATCCCGAGTCTAAGAGCTGATCGCCAGGCTTTTGCTTCTTTCTGAGTGACATGAGTTCCAGATCATTTTCATATCTTGCTTTTTCCATTAGTAGACAGGTTCAAAGGTCAAAATCTCAATAGGAGGAGCATCAGAAAATAATAATCAGAAAGAAAGGTTGTAACATATTTTCCAAAGTCTCCATTGCATTTTGCCCCCAAAGAAAAGTTGGTTTGGCTAAATCCAATTTCTGTATGCACAGTGATTACTCCTGGGATAGCAAAGGACCACCAAACCCCACAATCACACAGTCCCAAGACCCCTGTGGAGCATCAACCATTGCTATATACAGCCTATATAGCCTTGGATTATGTACAGCTGAATTCCCACAGCAAAGGAAGCTGCTGAGCCTCCAGTCCCAGGATCACAAGGAGGCACATGGTATGAAGTCTAGCTCACAGATGGGACAGGAGACTCAGAAGACAGTGAAGAAAACAGCACTGGAGAGGGGGACTCAGAGTCACCCAACTCACACACAGGACAGAGCAAAGAGAACACAGAGGAGGATTCTCCCAGCCCTATTCAAAAACATCCCAACCTTGCCTTGTTGGTAAGGTGTAAGTCTCTTCTCTGACTCCCCTGGACCGACTGCTGCCTGCTCACTGTCCCAAAGCTCCTTGTTACCTGTGTGTTCCTGCCGTGGGAGGCTAGGACTGCCCTGTGCCGGCCATCACTGTACAATTTGCATGGAAAGGTCAATGCAAAATGGGCAGGGGATGAAAGCTGGATTAAAGGCAGGCTAACTTAAAAGACAAGCGTAATAACAAAGTGGGACTAGTGGAAGGAATAGAAAGGAAAGGAGCAGAGAAGAGTAGGATCAAAGGAGCAGGAAGAAAGCAGTATGGAGGCAGAGAAGAAAGGCTGTTCAGCCCCAGACAGTCATGCTGCAGGGCAGCAGACTGCATCAGGCAGTTAGGAGTAGGATCTTGTATCACTCCTGAATGCGATCCAAAGGAAAACCTGGCAGCTTCCAAAGGGACACCCTCCACATTTCAAAAACTATTGATGCAACACGGAGGAGCCCCATACTGAGCCACTGAGTAGGTGTCTGAAGGCAATCAGCAACAGCCATTTCTATTGAGACAAAACCCAGCCACATATCTGTTTGAGAAACCAACAAAATCTCATCTTTCTGCAGAAAGAAACAGAGTAACTCCAATAGTGTTGCGACAGTAATACTCCTTCTTTTAATACCGCAGTCTTTACTAACATATTTCAAAAGCCCATACACCACCAGTAACAGGTGAGTAGGCTGAGGCTCAGGGAGGTGATGTTGCTTCCTAAGGCAGTCTAGCAGCAGATCAGGGAATACAGATCAGCTACTGCTCTCCTGCTTTACTGTGCTACTTGAAAGCAATGCTTCCTATGAGCATGATCTGCCCCCCTCTCAGCTTCTTGGGAATCACTCCTCCTTCAAAGAGAAGAATACGCTTCCTGTAGTTTCTTATGGTTACCCTGGAGACAGAATAAGAGCCAGGTGACATCCACTCCTTCCTTTAACGTTCATCATCAGAAGTGATGAAGATAGGTATGGTTAAGGGGAAGAACCAGAGTCCTCCCAAGCAGAGAGGTATCCCATTTACCCTGCAGCAACCCAGCTCCCTCCTCCTTTCCTGACGGCTCAGCATGCTAAATATGTGACAAGTAGATTAAAATAACATCTAAGATAAGACTTAGCACTCATTAAAGAGAGGTGAAAACTCAAAGCAAGCTCATACTGCGTCCTTAGCTCACCCTGAAGAGATGGAAGATGGCAGCTTGCCGCATAGATCACTGGCAGTTTCTGTCACAACCCGGGTCAGACTGCCACACACGTACATTAAATATAAAAATTAGCATATCAAGGAGTTTGGAAGGGTGTTCAGTGTTATATGCCAAACCTCATGTGATACCCATGTTCAACAAGGAAAGCTCCAGTCCTGAAAACCCCAAAATCTGACCATATCTTCCATGGGGCAGCAGATTGTTTTGCAGAGCACCGTCCTATATATTCCTCTCGTGCTCCTCCACACCCATTTTGCCTTGAAAGCTAATGAATGGGCACAAAGTTGTGGGAAGGAAGGCAAAACGGACTTCTCCCAGGCTTAGCATCACGTGGGTTTGACTGGGAAATATTTTGCTAAAAAGAAATAGATTTGTGGAGGGGGAAAGCACTACACAGAAAAAACTCAATTTCGGAAGATCTGCTTTTCAGATCTTCCTATTCCGACTTTACAGATAGCACACATTTAACCAATTAATGACGAAGAGTCAGCCTAGCTATGGATGAATGGCTTGTATTAATGGGTTTTTTTTGTCTTGTATATGATAAACACTAACTTGTCAGCTAAATCCTATCTGTAGAAACTTCATTAAGGATGATTATACATGAGTCAGAAAGGACACAGCTTGACTTTCAGATCCCAATTTGAGTTTAAAGACTGTCTGGTTAGAAACACCACCTTGAAAACACAGTAAATTTGATCTGAATGCCACTGAAGACAATAAATACAGAATCTGGTGATGTAATTTTTCTCCAAAGTCACTTTTCTGTCTGCAGCAGGATATTACCTTTATTTGAATGAAGATCTTGCTTTTGACTTTTATTGTCCTTGCGCTTTATCAACTATGTAAGAAGAAAAAGAAAGGAAAAGAAAAAAGAAAAAGATAATTGTCAGGTTTGTGCAATGACATTCTTAGCTGCGACACTATGTGTAGCTGCAGAGAATGGAAAGCAATAAAAGTTATTTATAGGGTTTTTAAGTTGAGTAGATAAAGTAGATAGAGGTCAAGTTGTTTACCTGACCCATTGCTACAGTCAGTGGGCTGGAGGATGGTTTAGAGGAACCAAAGTGGGATGAAATATTTACAGTCACATAAAAAAGTTACAAATTAAGAAAATTTGAAGCATTTAATTCTCAAATTATTTTTGCCTTTTTTTGACATTCAAAAATATAAGCTAGAAACTGTCAACCAAAAATATATTTAATGCCAAATTAAGTGTGCAAGATCAAGCTAGCAAAAGTAAAGATGCTGTTTTAGTAAAGAATGATCCATCACATACAGTTGGGTAAATGGAAAAATCAGAAAAAATTAAATTTGAATTGAGCTGAATAAAATCTTTAAAGCTTTTCAGCTTTAAAGGTTAAGACAAAAAAATTTCATTTTAGGTCAACCCAGAATGTTTCGGTCAAAGCATAATGAAATGCTCTGATGTTTAATATTTTTAACTGGATCAATTTTTCCTGGAGAAATATTCCCTAAAAAATGAAAGTCTATTTTAAGAGTACTAAAAATTGTCATCGTTTCCACAATGATATCTTTTGTGCTGGAAAAAAAATACTTCTTCACCCCCTCGTTTCCCTCAACCCTTCCTTACATTCTAACAGTATACTGACTATTCTGTCCCTATATTTAACAAAAATTAGCAAGAACTTTTGATTCTTCCCCAAATTGATAAGCTTACTTTTTATGAAAAAACACTTGACCATCTCTGCAGTGCCAGTAATTCAACCACGTCATAGAGATGTTATCTTTCTTTTTTCCATATGTCTGATTACATTGACCTGAGACTTTATTCAGATTTACAATACTGTAGACAAGAGTCTACATTTCTCTTTGCTCCCTGATTGCTTGAGCTACTTAGGAAGGAAGGATGCTTTTATAGCTAAGACATAAGTCAAGATATTTGGACACATTTCCAGCTCTAGCTCAGATTTTCGTGCGATTGCAGGCAAGGCATCCTGAGTTTCTTGGCAAAATAAGGAAAACAGGATATTCTTCCTCTGTTTAGATTTTAAGTTTTGAGGCAGTTCTTTCCTTACCACCTTAGTCAATCCAAAAGCAGATACACAGTCCTTAACTGGGAACTACAGCTTCTGCTGGGACCCCTAGTAGAAATTTCATTCTGAAGTTCAATTTTAATGCTTTTGAGGTAAATTTGTCTTATTTCCGTCTCTGCTTTTTGGAAGGTGGAAGCTGCATATCTTTTCCCATCAGCAAATCTTACCACAAGCTGGCAGCACTGTCCCCAGCAATCTGTACTCCTCCAGTGTGGAGATGTCCTTCTCACTTACCAAAAGCACCATTTTCTTCAGCTCTCCCAAGCCCCGGCTGCCCAGATCAGCTGCACCTTGAGGATTCCCACCTCGCACCGTGCGCCAGCACCACACGGGGCATGTGCTGCATCAGCAGATGTTAACAGAGGGTTGCAGCTCCACTGAAGTCTGTCAAGATTACTCCTGCCCATGTTTTCTGCTCCTTTTGGAGAATCCTTTTCAGTAAGCTTCACTGCAATTGTGCCGCCTCCCTTCCTGCACTACCAGGACACTGATGGTTGGGGGACACAAACAATTCCATGCCACACATGTTTAGCCACAACAAAGACAGCCTCATCCTGAAAGCCCAATTAGCAAGAACAGCAGAGCCCCATCGGCCTATGCTCAACATTGCTGCATGAGGAGTCAGGTGAGGCATTTTGCACCCCAGATCACCCCAATGAAGAGCATGCAGAGCACTGGGCAGGGGCACTTCTACAATGGTGACCACTCTGTATCCACAACTGCAGGACTACACACAGCTGCAGAAGCAGTCAGGATGCAGGCACGGAAGAAAGCGTACCCCCAATGTAATGAAAGCTATAAAGACACGATTAAGTAATGGCAAAGGGTGAGCCTCCAAGATGACACTTTCCACTGCATTTCTCCTATAGCTGTACACGGAGGCATTTCAAGCATTGTACAGCAGTCGCGGCTTGGGAAAAGGAAAGTTGTGGAAGAGGGGAGGCTCTGGGGATTTAACAGCAGGCAGTAGACAATATGTGGTTACCAAGATAAATGAATAAATAAAGCCAAATCAAAATTAAATACCTCAGTTACTAAAACAAGGGGGTTTTGCTGATTCAAACTGAATGTCTACTTTGGTGTTTTGGCTCTGAGAAAAATGTGCTGTTTTGACTTTCCAGATCAGCTTTTCCAAGCATTCCCCAGCTTGGAAATCTGTTGCCTGTGGCTTCAAGCAAAATGGCCCAACTGTTCTACCTCCTCCTGGGCCATAGCTCTGGCTCTGCATCTCACCCCATCTGTACCCTAACGAAGCCAAGTACCTCTGGGTAGTCATAGCACGTCTGATGGTGCTCTATGACTCGGAAAGATCTGGCAGACAGTGTCCCTATTTGTCCACAGTGTGATATCCTGCGTAGACCATGGCTGAGCATGTTGTCACATTGGCACACTAGGTGAAAAATGATGCACTGAGCACATCCTGGGCTGCCAGTCTCTGCCCTGCCTCAACAGAGACTGGGGCAGATGTTGCCAGAAAGGTTTATGTCACCTTTATATCTCCTGAAGATGGAGGCCGTCTGGGGAGCAAGACAGTCTGATGCATAAGTCAGGGCAGCCCCAGTGACTGCTGCAATTTATACAGGCCTGAAATAGCTTTCACAGCTATTTTACAGCTTGTGTTATTTTCATTCTGTTGAAAGTGAATAAGCACAAAACTTAGAGCCTGTTCTCCTTGCACTTTTGCTGAGTTTCCAGTCCAGCCACGCTGACCCTAGCTCTGCTTAAGACTTCCCAAAAAAGCATCATTTGTGATGGTGGTTTGGTAATGCAGACAACCGTCTGCTAATAATTGACTGAGACCAATACATTTCATGTAAGCCACTTATGGTAATAACTTTTGGTCACTAGTGATGAGAGCAAGGTCAAATTAAAACCCACGGGTGAGAGTCTGCATAGTTTGTTCTGAGTCCCTTGGGACATCCACTCGCCAATGGCGATAACTGAAGTAGCAGGGTGGCTTGCTGAGAACACTTAATTTGCAAGTAAGGAAATACCTTGTAGCTTGCACAGGGCTGTCAGCAAAGTGAGTCTTTTGGGATGGAAATATTCTGAGTGAATAGATAAGGTGAAATTAGCCAGCACCAAGGCCTCAGCACCATGTCACTCTCAGAGTCCTATTCCAAGGGTTTACGAGAGATTTAACTCATGTAAGAAAGTTAATTTCTCCCCAGAGACAGAAACTGCCTATCCCAGAAGCAAAACAAACACTGAGTAATTTTAATTTCTTTTTCTCTTTTACCTGCCTCCCCTCTTTTTAACTGTTCACATACCTTTTTCTTCCAAAATGAAACAAGGTATGAATTGTGACCTATGATGTCAGTATACTAAGAAACAATAACTTACCATCCATGATCTGAACTATAACTGCAATCATAAGCTGTTAAGGGATTCTGTGCTCCCTGTCACTTCTTGTAAAGCATAACCACAGCACTATCTTCTCCTCCAGAAGCCACCAGCTCCTCCTGTAATAGCCCAGAACCTGCTTCTCCAGAGGAGGTGCCAAGGGCTGGAGTTGTAGGAGCTCAGGAACTAAATGTGGAGCACAAAAGGGCTTGTTCTGAAAATCATAGTATCATAGAATAGTAGAATGGTTTGGATTGGAAGGGACCTTAATCCAGTTGCAATTGCGCTGCCGTGGGTAGGGACACCTCCCACCAGACCAGGCTGCTCAAGGCCCCATCCAACCTGGCCTTGAAAATTCCAGGGAGGGGGGATCCACATCTTCCCTGGACAACCTGTGCCACTGTCTCACCACAGCCATCATGAAGAATTTCTTCCTAATGTCCAATCGAAATCTCCTCCTTCTAATTTAAAGCCATTTCCCCTTGTCCTATCACTACTTGCCCTTGGAAAAATCCCTCCCCAGCTTTCTTTTAGCCCCCTTGAGAAAGACTCAGCAGTGAATACTTCTGAAGTCTTTGCTAGTAAGCACTGATTCCCTGAAAATTGCATCCTGTGATTGTCTGCAGGCCAGAGAAAAACATAAATTAAGTTCTTGCTTTTTAATTGAAATACTGAATTGATCTCTGTTTTTTCAGTGGTGTGCTTCCACATTTGGTATAACATCTAGGTAGGAATTTTTAAGTGACATGATGCAGCATGTCTGTGTTTAAAATAATAACAATAATAATCTTATCTCAAGCCCATGGGATGTTATGGGGTTCAGTGTTGGGTGAAATCTCACCCTTGCAGAGGATAAGCTGAGGAATTTGTGTGCAGTGGGAGCTTGTGATCTGAGCACAGGGGTTTAGAAGAGGGCTGCATTTCGTGACCTACAAAAGAGAAAAAAATGAGATTTACATTCCAAATGTGCTGAGCAGCCCTTTCCCTTTAGTTATTAGAGGCACTCGGCATATAATTCATAATCGCCTAATGGCAGGGTGGTGGGGGGAGGTGCACCATTGCTGTTCAACATCAAAATCCCTCCAGGAACCGCAGTAAAGGAGTTCTGCTCTTATTTATATTGTGACACTAAATGGTTAGCAGGAAGATACCAGCAAATATCAGAGTAAATAATTCACTAAGTGTAACGGAAGGTCACAAAGACCAGCAAACATGTTTCTGTTTCCTCTTCTTTTCTCTCTCCCTGCTCTTTATTTACATGTTCTTTCTCTTCTAGTTTCCCCTCCCTAGTCTCCCTTTTTTTTGACGCAATGATTTTCCTGCTTTTTTTTTTTGTACATACAGAAAAATACGGCTTAAAATGCAGCCTTCCCATTTTTCTGCTTTCTAGACTCCATCATGCTCCTGACATTTTTTCTCTATTTGTACTTCCTCACTATCTTTCCTATGTATTCTTTACCCTCTTCTATTGCCTGCTTCTGTCATCACCCACAATATCCCTTCTTGTGGGACAACTGGCAGTGCTGACTTACCACGACAAACTCAACTCTACAGTTATGCTACAGTAAATTTCTGCTGAAGTTGATAAAACCCTCTCAGCTTGATCTCAGAGCAGCAGCAGAATATGGCCCTGTCTTAAGAGCACTCCTAAGTTATTGCCTTGCTACACCACCATATCCACACTCTTACCCAAAGTATAGCAAGGATGTGTGCTTTGAAGTGGATGTGTTTATGGCTCTGTGTACTGACACACATAAAATACTACAAGTTTTGATCTACATCCAGGAAAGCCAGAAAACCCTCTGGCTGACACATAAAATCTGAACTCTTGGTGTCAAGCACTTCTTTTCCAGTGCCACAACTTCTGTGCAATGTAGCGCTGTGATTATTCACTCAGATATCCAGTAGAGCACAGGCCATGGGACTGTCCTGAATTTATTTCTATTCAGAAGATACAATCTAAGTTTTCAAAGTGTTTTCAATTGAGAATTTGCCACCTCCAAGAGCAAGCTGTTCCCAGGATTAATGCCTTCCCCACTAAAATGGTTTGCCTTATATCTCATTTGAATTGAGTAGGTCTAACCCCAGCCTTCGACTCGTGATGAACCCAGCATCTGCTTGCTAGATACAGAGTCCTCTCTGAGCAGGTTGTCTTTCCATATACAGGTTTTATAGCCTATGATAAAGCCACCCCTCAACCATTAAGCTTGGCTGGCTGAGCTCTTTAAGTCTTTGACGGCACTGTCGCTTCTGCCCTGAACCCCCTCTGCTACCTCGACCCTGTGCATCAGTGCCAAAAGCGGACAAGCCACAAAGTTTACATCATTGCAAAACAAATATTATAGGCCTTATGGAGACTTTGTAGCCCAGTGGAGTGCTATGAGGGGATGGTGTCTGGGCCAACTGTAATCCAATACATCGTCCGAGGGACAGCTAAGGTACATCATTTGCTTTCATTATAGATGGTAGGATAGATCAACTATGTCTATATGCCATCCCACTGTCCCAAACTGAGGTATCTAAAGTACACATTCTTTCTGTCCACTTTACAAAGAGTTCCAAGCTATTTCTGCTGAGTGACCTGGTTTTCATTATTATTTATCACTCCCCAAACTATTATTAATATGCTTTACAGATAACTTTGTCATTTTTTTTCTTTAATAAAAATGGTAACTAGCCTAATGCAAAAAGCTGTTACCTCTAACACCCTGTGAAATCTGTTTTATCTATAGAAAATTTGATTTTAAACTCTATAATTTAGCCAGCTTTTTAATCCATTTAATGTGCATCACGTTGGTTTCTGTATCTTATTAATCAAAATATCATCTGGTACTGAATTGAGCACCTAAAAGAAGAGAAGAAATATTCAATCAACACTAGCGCCTTTATCAACAAAAATAGCTTAATGAGTTCTATTGTTATAAATCCATGCTGATTAGCATTAGTTAGCATATCTGCATTTAATTCTTTATTAATTTAATGATTAATTACATTAGCTGCTACATTACTTTTTCTAGCATTGTTATATTTACACTATTCAAGAATTTGAATAATATCAGCTTTTTCCTAGGTCTTTGATATTTCACTAGTAATCTCACAAATTCTAAAAATCACCATTTATATGAATTAGGTTTGGAAATTTCCTTGGCCAGTTCTTTTAGAAGGATTAGTATGAAACTCTTCTATTGAATTGAAATACTGACTGACTTACTTTATTAACTGTGCTCCACCAGTCTAAATCACTGATGGAGAAGAAAGTACTTTGTTGTCATCATATGGCAGGCATAACTCATCATGCTGTTTTCCAAAAGAAGAATAAAAAATAATTATTAAACACCTCCTTGATTTTCTCCTTTTTTATATCATTTCAATTTGGTAAAAGACAAATTCTATTGTTAGCATTTCTATCACTAATATGCTTTGCTATTACAGAATATATAATAATAATTTCCTTGAAGTCTCTGCTTTTTAATAGCTTTTGGAGCTTTGTTTCCTGTAATAACTTTAGCTTTTACCATTTCTAATTTTTAATTTCCAGATATTTCAGTCTGTTGCCCTTTCCTCTTCCTGCATGTGAGAACAGGCATATTCACAGTTTTTATTTCCTGCTACTTTTAATTCCCCTCACAGCAAAGCTATTGTAGTTTTTAACAATGCAATCTTCTTCCTTATACATAGCACCATGGCTTTTTGCAGACATATAGTAAAATGTCAGTAAGCTCCCATTTACCTGTTAGGGTTGCTTAGATTTTACCTCCGAATTAATTTGGTCCTTCATCGTTTGCATCTTTGTGAAATCTTACGCAGTTCTTTCTCCTTTCGCCTTCACCCTTCAGTGCTTTATTTTCTTCAGTACGTTTGCACAGTTCAGTGGGATCTCTTTCTCAACAGGTAAATATCTGGGATTTTTTGATGTTTGCCTGTCTCTGTATATGCAGCTGCAGATGTGCGGGGCATCGAGTTCCTCATGCAGAAGGGATAGGAACAGTCTGGATCAGGTCTTCTGATGCCAGACCAGCAAGACAAACTTCACAGGCCTGAACACACCGTTGTTGTGTCACCATATGGTCTGAGATCCCCCTTGTGCTGTTAGCACCGCGCTGACCCTGACAGTCAGCAGCCTGGCTTTAACTTAAATCCCCCATACACAACTATAGAGTCATCAAAGTGTACCGAGAGCTGTGAATCTGTGCTGAAAGGAACAATTTAAGTGAGTTAAGCAGAATGATTTAAGTCACCCCTAGCTATGCGGTGCTCTGCCACCCATGGGTAAAGCAGGCAAGTTTTGTAAGCAAATCCTTTCCCAGCACACGGGCTTAGTCATCAGTGAAAGCTGCTGGCTCGCTCCCATCCCAATTGTGGTTCAGCTACTGCTAGGAGGTCAGCTCTGCAGGCACTTGATAAAGCTTCAATTAAGTGCTCTTCTTGCAGCACTCGCTGATTTACACATCCTCTGCCCGCATCGGCCATTTTGCTGAATAAGCCCACATAGCGACCACACGCATAGAAGTGTCGAACCTTCCCTGCCTACAGCAGGAATTAAGCTCCTCAAGCCTTGGTGTCACTAGGCAGCTTAAAATAAATAATAATATTGAAATGAAGTGTTTAAAATGGGGGGGGGGGATAGAACTGCAGAGAGCATAGTACAAATATTACTACAGATACTTCAGCTGGGTAATTAATAATACATGGTATATCTGTTCCACACAGTCTCTGAGCTGTATTTCCTTGTGGAGATGAGCACGTCTGCGTTTGATGCTACTGTGACAGGAAGATATATAAATTTCAGTGACGTAAACATCATCTTATGCTTCTCCAGCCTGTGTAACAGCCTAGCAGATCAGCCCCCCGAAGCGATTACTGTTTGAAGACCTGACCTTACCTGCTCATTAACAGGGGTCTCACTTAACTGCAGTGAGCAGTTCTCCTACCGAAGCCTTGCACTTGTGTTCAATTGCTTAAGATACAAGTCAAAATGGAAAGTGACTCGTAATGATTGCAAATCCCTCTGGGAAAAACGAAAAAGTAACAAGTATAAGACGATGGAAATTATTTGGTCGACACAATGCACATCAGGGAAGATCTGCATTATTTATTTGTGAGTGACACTGTTTGAAAGGGAACATTTCCATTTGCAGCTTTCACAGAAAAAATGAGTTCTTCAGAGATAGCAATGTTAGAGGTATATTGGACTATTCAACAAAAAACCCAACGTTTTCACTCATGAAGGCAGTTATATGAATTGATATAAAGTCTCAGTTTATTTTTTCTTGGACTTTTTTGGGCAGTGGTTCAAAATAACAACCTTAAAAAATTCACTCGAAGATTTATCATCCCAGGCACAAAATCTTCCTCCTTGCCAAGAGTGTAGTAAAGAAAAAAATGAACATCATTTTACTCCCTCCTCAGGAAAAAATACATAACCCAGCCAAATAGGCAAGTGGAATTTGGCAAGACTAAATTGTTGACATGCTTTTATTATATCAACAAATAAAACTTTAACTGCAAGTGTGACATGGCAATTGCCTTGTATGTAGGTCATTTTCTCTAGGTAAACATCTTCCTCAGCTCCAGGAAATATTTCAGGAGATTCACATGGCACTGAACCTCTGTAAGAACGAATGATTAGAAAACCCCTGGGAGGTTTGGTCTAGAAGGTCTTTCTCCATTTTTTCCTTCAGTTTTTTCACTACTGAAGTCAAAGGTATGTTTGCTTCCAACTTCAGACTTTGCTCTCCTAGACTTAAAAGCAGTTTTGCTTGAGCAAGAACAGAGCAAAAGCTATGTGTGATCTTCAGCACATTGCCCTGGGCTAACTTCAGGGAACATGATCCTCTCAAAGCCCAGCTGCAGACATGAGAGCTTATTTCAGACTACTTTAAAATGCAAATTACACCAACATGCTCATCGTATGCCTATGGATCCACTAGCATGGAAATATGCACAGTCCAGAAGTACCTGTGATCTGAGGAGGATCACCGGAACCAGGAAACCGAGAGTTAAGAGTGAAAATCCTGGATCCATTCTGAACTTATGCAACAAATAACAGACTATCAGCATGGCTTTACTCTGATTTTTCACGCTTTTCTCTGTTTAAGTCAGAACCCTTAACCTTTTTGTAATATGGATTTTCTATAGGCTCACCAATAGAACAATTCAGGAGCAGTCGAGAATCGCAAGGATAAAAATTCTTCTGAAGGTTGTGGTGGCCAGAGCTAATAAAGTAAATGATTGCTCTAACAAAGGACTTCTCCAAATTGAGTTTTGAGAAAGCAACCTGATCTCTGATTATTCCAGGTAGCAAGAGGGAAAAAAAGGCATTGTGATTACTCTCACTTAATGATTTTGGCAAAATGAGCCTGTCCTGTCGTGTTGGTGCAGACCCAGGGTGACATCCCAGGGCTGACAGGCAGAGACAGGAGTTACATGGGTCCTATGGAAACAGCCATCAGAAAAGCAGGAGCAGTTCTCCCGTGGGCAGCAGGACCCACACAGGCACAGCATTGCACGGGGTTGCAGTCCACATAAGGAGGGGAACAGGAAGCACCAGGCAGTGCAAAAGGGAGCCGTTAAGCCAGTCGTCCTTCAGTAAATTGTCCCACGGTGACAGCTGTAGAAGACCTGCATTGTCAAACGTGAGGCTTCCAAGGGTGACAAGGTGTCTTTGGCAGGTGTTGATGCTGCCTAGAGGTTACGACGTGTCTGCGGTGCTGAGAATGCAGGCAACTGGTGCCCTGTCTCCTCTCCCCTTCCCTTGCTTCTTGATGCAAGACAAAACTGTGGACATCATAATCTACCGAAGGACTTGCCCCTAGCCTGAGATAGTTTGAAGGGGTTAATTCCAACAGGCTCTTGCATCCTCTCACATGCTCCTCTGTACAAATGCCCTATGCTAGTCACAGCGCCCTAGCAAATCTGTATGCTTTGATATAGACTGTACCCTGGCCATGACGGCAGAAGGAATATTTTCAGTTACCTTTCCTCACCGCTGATGGAAACAAGCTGATCCCTGCTGTATTTTCACGAGAGCTGTGTCCCATCTAATTTCAAATGTCACTTGTAATAGCTGTTTTTTCTTCCCCAAATAACTTTTGCAGCAGTTGGAGTCATCTGAAACCACAAGACTGGAGTTTGAATGGCCCTTGATATTATCAGTGAGCTGAGCCATGGCTTTGTGCCTCAGTCACTGTTTTCTTTCTCCACTGTTCACTGAGATGTACGCACAAACCCAAAGGAACCAGTCAGTCAAATGTGGTGAAGTCATCAAACATACTGTTCCTCTTCCTCAGCAGAAGAAGCCTCACTAAACCAGGGAGACATCTAGGTAAGTGCAGCCAGCGGCAGGATTTAGGGACTCCACAATGCATGACAAATCTGTCATTAAAGCAATAGAACAGTACTGGGATCCTGAAAATGCAAAGACAGTAGCGTAACAAATAAGGAAGTCTTGCTGTATTATAAATTATTCCCAGAATACCACAGTACACTCTCGAGCCTCCTGAATTCATTGTCATCTGCAACACTCATATCCCCTTGGAGGAATTGCTGTGTTATCCAAAAGCTCACTTACACAAACTTATTCAGGGTCCCTCACGGTGTTTGGGCTGTAAGGCTAATGCTGTATATTGATTTGTCTTCTCCTCCTCCCTGACCATCTTGGGCCTCATCTCCTGTTTCATGTACATTGACTGGATTGCAGAGGGAATTGTCCCAATATCACACCAAGATGATTCAGTATGGATCAGCTATGAAAAATATATGTAGCTCAAAATATTGCTTAAAAGCAATAGACTGAGAATAATGCCTGTGGCCTTAAGGAGCCCTGATTTATTTAAGATATAAGGTATATACGCACACTTTTAAAAACTGCCTGTACTTCACCAGTTAAAACAATGAGAACAAATGAGGCTGTGATCTGTCAAGTGATCCTTCGTCACTCCTAGCACAGGCCCATAATCCTTCAGTTGTGATTATGCAAAGGAATATTACATTGATCCTGTAAAATATCTCTGATTGGATCAACGTTATTTTCTCTTGCATTGACAAGGTCTTACCAGAGAATGACTATAATTCCACTGCTAACACTGTCTTAGTGAAATCCCCCAATAAATCCTCCAAGCAGCACTGTTAGTAATACCTTTATTAGACTAACTAAACAAGATATTTATATGCAGGGCTTTCTGAAGGACTCTGGTTCCTACTTCATTTTCTGGAAGAAAACTTGATCAAAAGTGCTCTGCTGGAAAACTTGTCCCCAAGGAGGTTGTGCATGGATGTAAGTAGCAGGTGAAATTACCATTTCATGACTCACAAGGCCAGTCACAGATTTGCCCGACTATTGCAAGGACCCAAATGCATCTTTGGCAGAAAAATCTCTCAGCAATTCTGGTTCACTGGTAGGATTGGAGTTCAGGGTCTCCCCACATCTTCCATATGCTATCATTGCAAGAGTTTAATAATAGTCAAAGGAGAAATGTCGTCTTTATGTACCGGCTATCACTCCAATATTTTGTTCAAAGCCAAATCCTGGCCTTTATACTCAACAATAGACATGCTCCCTTTCTAGCCACTGCTGTTTCTGCTCACCAGCGCTTCCCTTCTCTTCCTCTCTTTCCCTTCTCTCTTTGTGTAAGTCTCCTCTAATTTCATCTCCATTTTCTTTTCTCCACGGCTCCAAACTTTCAGTCTCAGTGGTTTCATTCCCACATCGACCTCTTCTTCATCACTGAAGTTGAATTGTCACCTTCTGGCTTGAAACATGATGCTCCAGTGAGACGAATAGCAGACACCAGTGATCACCTTGCCAAGTCAATTTTTCAGGCTGCCTGAGTGCTCAGGTACTCACTGCATCTCTGTTTTCCCTCGGTTCATTTCCATAAAGTTATCTCCAAAGCCACGAGAGCTACAAACGTACTTCTGTCTTACCTTCCCAAACCTTTAATGAGGACCATGAGAATCATGAGCAAACAAAGCACTGTTTCTAAGATAAAACTTGAGAGCAGCTGAAAGACCAGTGTATACAGCCATACATCAATTAGGAGATGAAAAGGCTACAAAGAAAATGTATCAATAGAAGAATATCAAATAAACAGCATGGCAGACAATATGCCTTCTTAAATCCTTTGAAACTAGGTTGGCATCTGTGATGGGTAAACTCTGGCTCTTACATGTTTCATGTGAAAACTGTCTCCATATTCTTTACAACAATATACTGAAATATCAGAGAAGTCTGAGCTCCCAGGCCCTTAGAAACAAAGGAAGAATAGTTAATATCAGCCTATGAAAAAGAACAGCCTGACAGTAAAATAAACTGTTAATGACTATGGAGAGGACTCCTGACCTATTTCCTCCATCCACATCCAGTTTTTTACATGCTCCCTCCAACATTCTGGTTAAAATATCTGTGCCCCACATGCCCAAACTGTCATGTCAACTTTGAAGGTCATTTCCATAGTTGTGATGGATAGTGAAACTTCCTCAAATTAAAAACTCAGGAGCACTGACTTACTTGCCTTTAGGGGTAGCTTCTGTGATAAATTCTACTGCTGTGAAATTGCACCCTATAGGCAGCCCAGTCTGCAGACCCCAATGGCCTTAGTTAATATGTTGTGACATTGACAAGGTCCAAGACACATGAGGCAGGCTCAGGGACTCTGACCCATCCACCAACCATGCCCAATCAAATCTACCAGAAAGTTTATGTAGCCTCTTCCAACACCACACAGAATAGTACACTTCTGCTCTGCAGGAGGGGTGTGGGTCAAACTGGCATTTTAGCACAGACCAAAACGCTGGAAAGAAAGTGGAGAAATAAATTAAATGCTCATATCTGATCCTTAAGTGTTAGGACCAAGTCCTGCCATTGTGTAAACTGTCACCAGGATAGATAGAAATGGGACAATTTGTGCACTCTGAGGGTTGGACAGTTGGATCTCATTTCAAAACCTGGACCCTAAAAACAAGCACTGAAACAGTATCACAATCAGCCTGACAAATCTTGATCTCCAGAGGAGATATTTGAATGCCGACTCACTTACCCAAGATGAATATTCAAACAACTTAATTTTCTAGGTAACACACAATGTATCATCCCACCAGAGCAATCAAGTGCAGGTCACCTCAAAATGCAGCTCCAGGAAATCCCGAAATGTCATGAACTACTTTCAGAGGGATAAGAATCTTTAAAGCTGATGTGTCTTTCCAGTCATCCTAATGCTGCCAGCCAAAAACTACATCCCAGCTATGGTAGCACTACCAAATGGATGCTTCAAAGCAAGGCTGGCAGTAGGTGAAGCAGCACTTAGGCCTGAAGACTTACTTCTGTCTCAGCACTGTGGGCAACTTTCTGCTAAGAGGAATCCTGCTTCTTTCCCCTTTCTCTCTCTCTGTGCATGTATTCTTAGAGACACACACAGGAAAAGAAGACTTTGGTGCTGAAGAGTTCATCTGCTCCTGCTGCTCCTTCTTCTTCATTTGAAGGCATTGACAATGCAATTAGGTGGTGTGTCACCGGCGGGATGCTAACAGTAACTGATGAACAAGTAGAGAAAAGATGTGCCACCGGTTCTGCTGTGGCCAAGAGTGGGGGGGACACCAATAAGGATGGAACAAGGGTCCTAAATGCAGGGATAAGACAGAAAGGGTGGGGAGAAGGCATAAGCCACCCCTAGTGGTGCCATCACTATTAGTGACAGGCCAGTCCTTATGCTGACACACACTTCTCCCTCCAACCATTCAAGTAGCATTTCCCTCTTTCTCCTTAAGACACATAAATTGCTCCATTTTTTTTTCCCATGAAATGTCCTGTTTGAAAACCTCTTTCCCAGAGGAAAACCAGTCCCTGTGCTTTCAGCAAACAGAAGTTTCCAAGTCCTGAGGTCATGATTCTGCACAAGCCCATTCTATGGCCACTTCATCACCAGGAAACAGTGACCTTATAGAATGGTTAGTGTGAGACAGTGTTGCCATGCTCACATCTGCACAAAGCCAATGTCAGCTCTGGAAGTCTGTGGCTACCACTCCCATATTTCCACTAGGATCAATGATAGCATTTGAAAACTGGAAGCACCTCAGGATGCCAGGTAGAAGGATTCCTTTTTCCTTCTTTGGTATGAAATATTATTTCATGGAAAAAGGACAAATGTCTCAAGTCTACATAAATGAGCACAGAAAAACATGTATCTCTGCCCTGATTCCAAACTCCCAGCAGCATGTAGTGGCTTAGTATAGCATCCCTCTGCCACATATACATCTCCTAAAAAGCAGCTGTCTCACATTCACACAGCTCAGCGCACAGGCAGAAGACTTCACATCCAGCTGCTCCCATGTATGTGACAGGCCCATAGAGGCAACACCAACAACCTCCAGTTTCCCTCCTTCAGTCTCTACCACCACCTGGAACAAAATGGGGGCTCCTTTTCATAAGGTCGTGGTCGCTCCTCAACAAAAATCGAAAACAAAAATGCAATCTCTGATCCACGTTACGTAAAAACCTCCTTCTCCAAGTGCTCAGGCAAAGAACTGGGTAACAATCTCTTCCAGTAACACAGAAGGCAGCTTTGCTACTTGGAGTCTCAGGCAACATTCCCTGAAACTCCAGACAAGGAGAGCATCGCAGCTTGTCTTGCTCCATACAGATTGAAGAAGCCCTACTTTTCTGGGAGCTGAATTATAGCCCAGAAGGCTGTCCCAAATGATGCTTTCCTACCTTTACCGCTTTGGAGCCTTTCTGTTCGCTGTAAGACCTTCCCCCAAAACTCTTGTGAGAATTCTGGGGTCTGCAGCTGCACACACTAGGGAACAAATTCCAAGAGTGGGTGCCTTTAGCTCTCATAAGCTGGTGGATGCCGTGGCAAAATCCATCCCACTATAAGGAAACTGACACAGCATCACTAGCCAAATGGCTGAACATTTTGTGAACTGAAATACACATCTCATGGTAATTTAAATATGTGGAAATAAGAGTTTAACTCATCTGCCGCCAGCCATCCTGAACTTTTAAATAGAGTGTGGAAATCCTCTTTTAATTTATAGAAACTATTTTAATGAAGAAGTTGAAGTTTCTGCATTCTCCTGGCTTATGAATACAAATAGCTGAGAATCTAAAAGGTCTTTGCTGTTGCTGAGATAAGACAATGAAGGAAATGAAAGCAGATGAGAGAACAAGGAAAACAAAAACCCTACTAACTGCATTAACTAAAGGAAAGCTATGTAAAATATGTATTAAGAGCACATAGGTTACACTCCCAGGCCTTCCTCGATGTGTGAGGTCTTACTGGAAGGAAACAAAGTGCAGCTCAGATCTAGCTGAAAGAGACAAAGCAGCTGGGATGATGCAGCTGGATTTGTCTTAGAACCCTTCCCTCTCACCTACGGCTGGTATCAAACAGTTTGCTGACAAACACTCCTTCCATCAAGTCCTGATACAGAGCTGAATATGCTTTTCCTTGGGGAAAAAATGAGGAAGTAATAGTAATAATAAATTAATCCTTCACAGTCCTATGTCATGTTTCACAAGGACATAGCACTGGAAAAGATCCATGTTCATTTTTCTTGCATAGCAGGCAAGTACATCATATAATCTCTCTTCCTAAATATATCAATCTCCATGCTTAAAACCTGTTAGAAGTGCCGTGGCCTCATCACTCCTTCCAGAGGCCCACTTTTAGCACAGCTTCAAGCCTGTGTATACTCATGGCCCTCACACACAGTGTTTTCCCTGTTAACGACAGCTTAAACATATGTTTCCCCTCTCCCCTGTTTAATGCAAATTCTTCTGGATAACACATTCATAAAACAGATTTTCCATTCTTCTCCTCACACTAGCATTCCATTCTGGACCTGCTTTTCATTCATATTTCTCAGAGGTAGTTGACAAGAATAGCAAAGATTTTAAGAGGCCAAAAGTTCAAATTGAAAGAAGTCTCCTGTCTTTCCAGTCATCCAGACCTCCATATTACCCATTTCGTTTATAATATTCCAGGCCTTCTTTCTCTTAGCAATGTGTCATTCCTGTGGCAGCAGCAAATGTCTTCAGTTCACTCCTTTGTGCCCAGCCCAATGCAAGCTACCACTTCTCCCATTATGGGACCTGATCCAGTATCATTAATGATATTATTAAATAAGGTTGGCCCCCTACTTCAGGGACTCTGTTATTGGTCTTCATCTTGATAGTCCCTCTCTCAGCACCTGATGCTTTCCTCTGGTCATCTCCTTAAACACCCTATAAATTGTGTACTAACTACCTTAGCATTTTACCAAACCATTTCCTCAGACACAGAATCTAAAACCCTCTACCAAAAACCAGATAACTTAGATCTAAAGTATTTCCTTCTCTTAAACTCAGTTATCTTCCTAACAAAATATATCAGGGTAGTTTGGCATGTTTCAAATAGAAAATTGTGTGTTATACATTTATATAATTTTCCTCCGTGCATTTAATTAATCTTTCCTTAAGAACTTAGTTTAAACTGTGCTTGGTATCATAATGATCAAACTAAAAGGTCCTGTGTGGACCAGATAACTTTTTCCCTTTCTTCAAATATGGATTTGTTACTTTTTATTCCTAATGTACCATCCTAATTAGACAGATATACTGAAAATCCTTTTTATTGGTCTTGCAATGTCACATACCACATCTTTCAGAAGACTGAGATGGAAATTATCCAACTTCCCAATTTGAGCCCATTAGCTATTTTCATTTCCCCTGTTACTGTTAGCTGGCTTCTTTGTCTCTCTCATCAGTGTAACAGTCCTCCTTATCTCTTGAACCATTATGGAATACCATATGAGGAGAACTGGGTAATCTTGAGGATTGGTGAAGAGAAAAGGAATGAAATTTACCACAAGAAAATTGGTTCCTGCAGTTAGGGACTAAACCAATAAATTTGTTTCCAATGTGAAATTTTGTCCTGCAGGATGTTTGCATTGTTGGGCAACTGTTCTCTGTGTAAACCAGGAATAATTCCACTCTTCAGAAGTCCTTTGTCATTAAAGGTCAAGAAGTATAGTATTCAGATACAGTCTCAATGAGAACCAACTGAGTACCTAAGACAGAGCAATTCAATTGGATCATCGGCTACAATAAATAGCATCATCCCTTAAAAGTCAGTGTAGTAACCTCAATTCACACCTTTAGCATCTTTTTTAAAAATACCTTTCTTTTTTTTGTTTGTTTCTGTTATGACCACTGGGCAGAAAGCAGAAGTATCTACATTATAAAGGTTCTTTTGAATACTCAAAGATATGTATTGGTAACGGAGACACAGAGACAAGCATTGTACATTTGTATTTCAGAAGAAAGATCTTCTCACAGAGCTTCTGTTACCTGATAAAATTAACAAAATTATTTCATCCTATTAGACAATGTAGAAATACATTTAAGAACCTTTTTTAAAAATATGTGCTCAAAACAAACAGAAGGTTTTAGACTTTAAAAAGGGTTGCGACAAGAGATTCTCTGTGACTTTCACTAGTTCTGGCAGGATATCTTATTAGGACCCACTATGCCTTACATATGGCATATCTTGGAACCCCTGTCCTGGACACTTTCTGCAACAATCATCAGCCACAACCTTTATGCTAAGCTTGCTTGGCCTTTCTGTCACCTCAGATCATCAGTATTAAGGACTTCTTGCCTGCTCTCAGTTCTTTATCAACCTCTTTATCATTATTTCCTTTTTCCACATATTGAAGTTATCCATGTTGCACTCTTTTCATTCACAGACATTTTTTTCCCTGCTTTGCCCTACCTGTTCCTGTCCTGCCATCCCAAATCCCAACCAACCCTCATCAGCTTCTCTCTGCTATTTCTCACACAGCTGCATGGCTAACTTTCTCCACTATAAATGCGTTGTTCCCTCATTCAGTTCTGCTCATTTCCTAGACTTACTACTCCAGCTCGGCTCAGTAAATTTCAGACTCACAGTCACAGTCACCTCTTTGCCACATTTGGCTCACTCTTCAGACCCTCCCACCTCCTACAGCTCCCACTTCAGATGTTACATAGGATTTCACCCAGTTTTTCCATGTGAAAAATGACAAATTGTGATCTTCCCCTTCCAGTAGTTTTGCCTTGGATTTCCTCTTTCCCTCCTATAATTCCTTCCTTACTCTTCTCTCCCACAGAGGAAAAACCTCCTATGCATCTGTCTTCCTTCATTCCTTTTATTTGCCACTGAACCAGTCTTATCCTATCTCCCCACCTCCCTTATTGCTGTTCTTGTGCTCTCATTTTCTCTTCTTCTTGACCTCTCACATCCCTCTGTCTCTTTAGTCTCAAAATGCAAGTACCATTCAATCTCTTTCCTCTTAAAATAGTGTCATCTTAAAACATTCTTTCCTCTTAAAACATTTATTTCCCTCTCTAAATATCGTGTCTTTTTCTCTCATCCCTTTCATCACCAGCCTCTCTGAATATGCCAGGTACAAACGCCTCCTTGGAGTCCCCCCAACCAGTTCAGTAGAGCTCCCTCTCCATTCGGCTGCTGCCAAAGTCCCCACTTAGTGTACTGGGCAAATTTCAGCGTAGTCTGAATATCCTGTTCTCTTCTGCTGCAGCATGTTGGCTACCTTCAGTAGTCTCCTGTGCTGTTTCAATCTGAAATGGTCTCTTTCTACAACCACCAGGACACTGTTCACTTCTCTTGCATCACCTTTGAATCTGCTCCTTTTGCATGTCCTCCAGAAGACATTTTTCTTCTCCCAGTTCTGCTGGAAGTTCATTTAGCTTCCTCTTTCTGTATTTTACACCTTGGTAATTTCTATCACAAACACAGATTCCAACTACCATCTCCACGCAGCAATTTTCAGATTCGCTCCTCTAACACAAACTTGTCTCCCAAGGTCCATAGCCACAATCTCTCAAATACTCCCTCACAGACACACAGATATATATCATAGCTAAAATAGAGTTCCCAATGTTCTTCTCCCTTCTTTAATATACACTTCAGTAATTCCCCTCTTGATTTTCTCAGCCAACACTATTTTTTTTCATTGTTGTTTCAGACAACAACTGGAGCAACGCCTTCATCTCACATTCCTCACTATGTCCACAGATCCAGAGGATGTCTAGGGTTTGCATATTCTTTCTCTATCCAGGCTCTCATTATCTCATGCCTTTATTGCTACAATATTTCTTTCTCTGACCTTTACAAAAGTGATCTTGCCCCCTGCGTATCCATTCAGGATGCTGCTAGAAATACCATTTTCCTAACACCACTCTCACCATGTCATTTCTCTTAGCAGCTTTAGACTGCTGTCCCAATATCTATCTCATTAGTATAATCTACTTGTCTTTGTTAAGGAAATGTCAGCTTCTTCCTACTGTCAACCAAAGAGGTCAATCTCCATCACCAACTTTTTAATATTTCAAGCAGACATGACCCATAATTTTCTTGGTGCCATGCCTCAATCTTTGGATGACCATCTTGTAAACATCTGCACCTCTTATTCATTATCCTTCTTTACAACTCTGCAAGGAATCCCACATTTTGTGGTACTTACAGGAATGTGGTTAGCCCGCTGGTGTTTTAAAACCACTACCAGTCACGCTGAACATAATTACTTTGTCATCTCCTTGTACTTTCTCATAAGGCTGATTACTCTCCAATATTTAAAGTGCACGAACACGTCAAAAGGATGGGGACATTTTTCTGATCCGTGATTTCTGATCCATGATTAAGGATCATAAATCCTACAGTACAACTCTAACTGGAATTAATAATAATGAATGAAATCCCTATTATAGTGCTACAGAGCTGAGGTACAAGAGATTAAGTCACTTGCCTCAGGTCACGAAGAAAGACTATGGCAGAGTTTGGACTGAATTCTGGCTTTGTAAGCCCTGCCCTAACTGCGGTACTACCTTTCTTCCATATATTTTTGTAGGTATCTACAAAGGATTATGATTTCAGCAAGCTCAGCTGGGCAGTTCTGAATATTTATTTGTGGAAGAATTAGGCTTTATGAGAAAGAAAACGGGAAATGTCCATTTTATAGTCTCATTTCTTCCCTGCAGAGAAAATATGTCAGTTTACATTCTTTCCTTTTAAGTGGATCTTATTCTGAATGGTCTGTTAAGGGCATTTGAATTCCAGAAACCACATTCTTTATTTATTTACACCTTAAAAACTAAGTAACACCATCTCACTTCTTTCTTTTGCTCTTAAAGCAGTGAATACATATTTAAGGGCTCCAGCAACACATTGTTAGCAATGAGCCATTAAGTAACTTACATTATAAATGATTGTCATTATTTTTGCAGAACATACAAAACGTAAACTCTTCTTCCTCATTTACTGGTTCTGCAATAGTTAATGAACTTATTCTACTCTTGAGCAGTTATTCTGCGTGCAGGAAAGATTTTTTTCAATGAGAAAAAAATATTAATATGTGTTTCTCTTTTTGCTGGAGATGACAAAATAGTTCAGATCGCTTCATCACTACTTAAATAAAATAACCTTTCCTATTTTTTCAGTAAACAGAACACATTTGCACTCTTATTAAATCTTCCTCCACACTCTTCTAAAAGTTTTTAAGCAATAGGCAGAAAGGATAAAAATGCTGAGATTTCTCAAAAGGATTTGGATGCTCAATTAAACGAACAGGAATTAAGCATGCAGTCCTGCAGGCAGCTCTGCAAATATCAGTTTCTCTTGGGAAGGGCACGATCCCGTCATTTTTACTGAGGCAAAATTTCCATTTGTCTTCACTGGCAATTTTGCTTGAAAGCCAACAGCTTGATTGAAATTTGCCCTTTAAAAACAGCATGATTAAAAACAGTTGCAGCTCTGTTAAATTACATATATGTTCTTAGTATTTTTAGCAGATATATATTATCAAACTAATTATCTCAGATGTGTCAGAGGAATGTGTCAGGTTCTCATTACTTATGGTAAAGATACTTTTTAATGAATTTCTATTTAAATTTGATGCAATTAAAATATTAAAATTGCTTATTTAAAATACGATGGACCAAATCCTCCTGGAACTCACATGCATGAAACATCTGTGATTTCATCCATTAAATGATTTTAGAAAATCTCTGAACAAGATGCCTTTGCTGTATCATAGAAACAGGAAGTTATTTGACTTCCAATCCGCATCAGGAGACTAATTACGGCATTGAAAACAGCGAAAATAAATTAAATACCTGGGTAGCCTCAGATTCAACTCAAAGGCTGTCTACTGCTTAAATTTCTCTGGATCCCTCCAGCAGAACTCTGCTGTGACAGAAGGGAGCACAGACCTTGCGTTAGCCTTTCTATCCAGGGACAATTTTAACCTCAAAGGAAACACTAAAGGTCTGAATTTGCTGTATCACCACGTTCAATAAAACTTTTCCTATTGACTTCACTATGTTCAGAATCAAGACTTCAATAAAGTCCTTTTTGTAATAAGTGCATTTGGAGAACAGGTCGGATTTCAAACACACATTTTAAACAAAGCATGTGGATTCTTTAACATATGACAGATACATGAAAAAAATGGCTGTCCTGATTTATCTGACAAACCTACAGTATTTTAAAAGTCAAATCTACAGAACTGCAAGGTATTGCAAGTGGTTTTATGAAAACATTTTTTTCACTCCTAGAGATAGCTGCAAGTAGCCTCTCTCCAGGCTTTTCCAATTGTGTATAAATAATCCCTAGTGATGGCCAGAGTAGTCCTCTTAAGCCTTTCTTCCTCAGTTGTGCCGTGCATCTGACAAACCAAAACAGAGAATTCTTTCATCTCAGAAATCCTGCATATTATTTGAGGTGGAGGTATACTGCACAGGAATTACTTGCTCTTTTTTTTTTTCAGTGGAGGCATAGGCTAAGTATACTTGCAATAAAATGTTTTAAAAATAAGATTTACTAAGAATTCCATGGATCTTGGGCGAAGAAGGAAGGTAAAAGGGGGACTGAAATAATAAGGTCACTGTAAATTCTTTTTTTCAACAAAATTGGATTCCAATGGCAGGCAGTAGAGCTCAATCCAGACAGGTTTAACTGGCAGCCTTCCAAAAGTGAGATGAAAGGTCCTCCGAGTAGTAATTGTCTAAATGGAACAGTCTGTGGTTATTGTGCAACTTCTTCATCTACTTTATTGTACCTTTATAATTAAATGATGTAATTCTTTTTTTTTTTTTCCTTTCTTGTTTTCCTTCCGACTACTGCAGGAAAACATCTGAGCAACATTGCCATAGGATGGAGACAGACTCTGTGGCTTCTAGGTTTATTTCTGGGTCACTAAAAGTCACATAGAAGGAGCTGTGAGCTGGTGGCTGCTGAAGCAGGACATAAACTCTGCCTTCTCGTGGACATGAATGGACACTTACCTGCATTTCAAATCTCTGCTTGCTTAGTGGTGGAAGTAGTCTGTTCACTGAGACCTTTTGGTAGGGTGAGGGAATGCTGCTTTTGCTAGAAAGTCAGTGGTAAACAGGCAGACAGTGGATCTAATAGGATATAGGGAACACTGTATTCAAAGGGGAGTTAAGCAGCAATGCTATTTAATTCACAGAGGAGACTGGACAGATACCTGAGAATTGGGAGAAGCTTAGATTATTGTGCTGAACAACCCAGAGCCAGAGTTTCCCAAGTTTCCTGACTCTGCAAGGCTGGTCCTGAGACACTAAGAAACTTAATCACATATGAAAGCAGAATGAGAAGACCAGCTTTGTAAGCCCTTTCTTTTTGACTGCTCCTTCTCTATAAGAGTGCTTTCCCTCAGTCCAAGTAGCCCATTCATAGGACTAAAGATTATTGAGGTGAGTGAAAGTTAGCACAACTGGGCCCTGGGTTTGCATGTTCAATTACAACAATTTCTTTAATGACTGTAATTTCTGTTGTTTCTGGTTTGATTGTTCTTTTATTTATGATAACAAAGAGAACAACTTAACTGTCTCATTTTGACGCAGCTTTAGAATATTCTTCAGGCCTTTGGTCTCATGCCTGCCTCTCCCCAAGTACACTTACTTGTGACAGTCTGTTTTAATTTGTTGACTCTTTATCTGGTTGTATTAGTTGGAAACATGCACCTGGGTTCTATGGAAAAATAAGAAAAGGGATAGGAAAACATAAATAGGACCAACTATTTCAACCATGCATTAGTGTCTACTACCCATAAGGCATCTGAAGTAACAAATGTCCAGGTTTTCTAGCAAAATCCAACATAAAGGTTTTGATTCATTTGCCAGAAAGCAAAAACTAATAAGTACAGAATAGAATTACAGAAGTGACCAAGCCTATTCAGAAGCAGAACAGTTTTTTAAAACCACTGGCATCAGAACACTGCAAAGTACCACAGGGCCTGATCCTGCCACAAGCCATTGCCTACAGCTTGTATTAATTTCAGCAGAGTTCATAAGCAGAGTAACTGCAGGGTATTTGCAAAGCTAGTTAGGCTTTTAATGAGCATTTTTTGTTATCCTTTGATAGACAAACCTACTATTCTCAATACTGGAATTTATGCCTAGGGAAAAATGTAGGATTTGTCTCAAAAGAAACGGATCACTTAGATCCTGTCCAGCTTAAAAAAAAAAAGCATAACCCAAAAAACCATAAACGCTTAATAGCATTTACATTAAATTACATATAGTATTACATCCAATACTTGAGGCCAGAACCTGCATTAGTTTATCCAGTTCCGGAAGAGGTGTGCTAGATTAAATTAACAGCTGGCAGAGGAATAGGAGTAAAAGGTCTATGTACCAATGACATCCTCTTTTATACGGTATTTGCCCTGGAGCTCATACAGAGAGACATTTCATCCATGCAGGAATATTAACCCCAGTCAGGGTATTTGGTTACTACAGACACAGTTCATTTGCAGGTCTTCGCATCTGCACAGAGCATGCTTTGCCCAGCCAACTACCCCTGCAACCTCCAACTCCAGATGAGTGTCTTGCCATGAAAGAAAAACTAGAAAAGCAAGGTGGTGCTGTCAGGATGAAGCTAGAACAGCTCCCTCATTTTGAACTCATAGCTGTTCCTAACATCAGACAGCAACAGCAAATGTACTTATTCTACTTTCATCATATAGCTGAGGATCGTAAAAAAAGGGTCTAGCAGCTGGTCTTAGGTGGGAACAGTGACACTAGCTGACTACCCGTGTAAAGCTGGCTCCTTCTAATTCAGTGATTCCAGTATGTGAGGATTTTTAACAGACAACTATTTTACATCATGTTTTGGTAAGGGATAAGTAAAATCCCTTAGTTCTTTTGATCTAACAAAACATACAGTGGACAGATTGGAGGGCTGGACAATCACCAACAGCATGACATTTAACAAGGGCAAGTGTCAGGTTCTGCACCTGGGACACGGCAACCCTGGATACACGTACAGACTGGGGTCTGAGAGGCTGGAGCGCAGCCCTACGGAGAGGGACCTGAGGGTTCTGGTCAACAGCAAGTTGAACATGAGCCAACAGTGTGCCCTGGCAGCCAAGAGGGCTGACCTTGTCCTGGGGTGCCTCAAGCACAGCACTGCCAGCCGGTCCCACTCTGCTCTGCATTGATGTGGTCCCACCTTGAGTCCTGTGTGCAGTTTTGGGCCTCACAGCATAAAAAGGACATCAAACTACAGGAGAGTGTCCAGAGGAGGCCACAAGGCTGATGAAGGATGTGGAGGGGATGTCGCATGAGGAACAGCTGAAGGTGCTTGGTCTGTTCAGCCTGGAGGAGACTGAGAGGGGATCTCATAGCTGTTTACTGCCTTCTCACAAGGGAGGGAGGTGAAACATGTACTGAAACATGCCTCTTGCAACCTATGATAGGGCTGGAGGGAATGGCAGGCAGATATGCCAAAGGAGGTTTAGATTGGCTATTAGGAAGAGGTTCTTCATCCAGCAGGTGGTGGAACACTGGAACAGGATCCCCAGGGAAGCAGTCATGGCACCGAGTCTGCCAGCATTCAAGAAGCATTTGGACAATGCCCTCAGTCACATGGTGTGAATATTGCGAGTGTCCTGTGTAGGGATAGGAGCTGGACTTGATCATTTTGGGTCCCTTCCAGCTCAGGGGATTCTATGATTCTGTAATATCTCCAGTTTCATTTCTGAGCAAGTCAAACTATTTATTTTATCAAATTCCATTTATACTTGCTTTTCTATGTTGTAATCTGGAGGTGCCAAAAGAAGGTGCCAAATGCTCTATAGCATTAGTGCTAATGTGTGTGACTCTTCATGATGGCTGAGAATTATAGTATAGGCAGATTCCTCACTACAGAAAGACCATCAAATGAACTATAATGTTGATATTCGGTGTAACAAGTGCCTCCTTTAACACTTCTCGCAAGGTACAATGAAGTTTCTAAATGTGGATCAAAAAACCTCTAAAGAAGGCAAGGAGTGACACACACCAATACTTGCACATACCTCCCTTTTGTGCATAATTTACACTTCTGACCTTGGGGTAGTGACTCTGCGAAGTGGCTATCTGGCCATCTGCACATACATATGTCCAGGAATATGTGTGCAGGAATGCACACTGCACCTGATTCTGGGAATCCCTTGCTACCAGCTGAATGCCGCATATTTAGATTTAGTTGGCTACACACACAGCCATGCACACACATGAACACACACAAATTACATCAAGCTCTTTCGAAGACTATCATCTTCTTTGGTATTTAACCACTTCAGCTTGAGTTGCCACATTTTCTTTAACACTTAGAAGAGCTGCCCTTACACACAACCCAGTGCCAGGCAATTTGAGCAATATATTGCAGGAGAAACGGACATTCCTCAGGACAACAACACAAGCAGTGAAAGAGGAACAAGTCTCACATATTTCAAGATGAAAAATCTTTCTAATAGCTGAAACTCCATTTGCCAAAGGTGAGTTCTGGTGACAGGTTTGCCCGCTGTCAAGGTTGGACTCTTTGTTTATGCCCCGAGCACAGCCAGCACACATGGCAGATCTCCCAGCACATCTGCGCCCTCACCTAGACAGGGAAGAGGAATCCCTCCCTCAGTACTGAAACCAGCAGCAGGGTGCCAGGGTGTTGACAGGCTTTGGACACGTTCACTTGTCCATTACAAATGGGACTGAAGTCACCAATTCACCCCACAGGGGTCATTAAATAGCAACCAGGCTTTAAGGGACACTGGCAACACAGATAAGATCCTAACTAGGTTCCCTGCTACACCACCTGTTTGTACTGTTTCACTACAAGTCTATACCATACTACTCACCCCTACTGCTCACTTTTAAAACATAAGGAACAAAGTATATACATTTGCAAACCCATGTGAGAGTATATCCCTCACGAATAATTAGCTTTAAGCAATAATTCCTCTTGCAATGTCTGAAGAGGAAATTAATGCAGGCTATCAAGGGAGTTTGGGGCAGAGAACACACTTAGAAAAAAGTATTTTTAAAGACTGCATGGTGAAAGAAGCAGTGGTTTCACTATGGAAATAAACCGCTGGGGAATCATCTGAATGCAACAGAAGAACCATGGGAGTGAAACGTTATTTTGTTGTACGGAGTAATCATGCTATGGGTAGCAAAGGTGCTGTCATCCTTTACTGAAACCCTCATCATCCTGCAGGAACATGCATCTTTTGTAGACAGGATGTTTAGGCTGTATCTTTATGCATATCTCCCCTTCCTATACTTTGCATCAAAGAAACATCTGAGACAAACTGACCATCACTGTGAATTGGTACCTTGAGGGAAAAAAAAGAAGGAGCAAAAGACAAGAAAATCATAGCACAAAAATGCTACAGGCAAACAGATGCATCTCTACCCCAAGAGAAATTATTCCTTCCTAACACTCTTAATAAATTCATGTAATGTTTTGTAGACATTGAAAATATTCCAAAACATAGCTCAGTGTAAACAGCAAGCTGGGCTTCCTCCTGCTCTTTAGCATTTCTCTTTGTTTACTCTCCATTTGAGGATAGAAAAAGCCTACATGTGAGCAAATGATGTATTTTGGGACTCATGGGGCATTCAGTAAAGGTATGAGGAGATACAGACATATGTAGCCTCCAATAAAAAAATATGTACTTTGCCTGAGTCACCAGGGTCAAACTAAATTTAAAAAAAAAAAAATCCAGTGTCTGCTTTAATAATACTTCTTATTTGTATGTGGAAAATAATCTGATACCATGGTGATGAGCAGAGTACATTAAGCTTAGAGAGACAGAGACATAAGAGAGACATTCTGGGGTGTGTCTGCTCCTACTCCCACTGCCTTCTTGCTTCCAAGCCCTGTGCCTCAGCAGTAGAGAACCCAAGGGAAACTGCCCTAGGAGTACTTTGGGAAGTGATGCCCAGCCAGGCCAATTCACCCATCGCAAGGAGAGGTACTTGGCTAGAGACCCCAGCTCCCATCTGTGAGCACAAATGTCTCTGCTGAACCTCTGCTCAGCTCAGGAGGGCCTGGCACACTCATTTTAGTAAAAAACAGCCTTTACCTTTGGCAATCAGCTCCTCCAGCTCTTGGTCGAATCCTTGTCGGTGACATTTCCTCCAGAGCCCCATGTTGGTTGAGTTGTACTGTCTGTTGCACTCATCGACTGCGCTCATAGCAAAGATCTGCCTCCTGTTTCTTGCCAAGAGGAGTTTCCCTTCCCAGCGGTCCAACCTAGACCTGCTGGCCCTGAGAGGCAGGTTGTTGTTGGAGTTATAAATGAAGCCAGGATCATTTCTCTTAGTGGTGATGCTCTTGCACCTCTCTCTGTGCTTCCTGGCATCAGTTTCGTACCAATGGTCAGAGCAGATTGCCACAGCCAGCATGCCCAGGGCACACAGAGCTAAAGAGAGGCCAGCGTACAGCAGTAACCTTCCAGCAGCCATACCTCAGCTTCACAGAAACACCATGGACATCTTCACAACAGGCAAAGCCCTCGAGCGTGAGACGACGCAAAAACCTCTGGAGCAGCTGCTGGCTGTCACTTGACCGAGACTGCCTTAAACATCCCTAACTCTCGTGGCTCACATCCACGTTGCGAAGGGATGCTGAGAGTGCTACAAAGTTCTGCCCTGGAGGCAGACCTGGAGTCTCATCTGCCTCTTCTCCTCTGCAGAGGAGACCTGCCGACGAGAAACACAGCCTTCCACCTCAAACAGGATCAGGTCCTGCTCCCCTCGCCACATGCACCCGAGCGACGGCGATAGAAGGGATAGATCCCCCCCGAAGAGACCTGAAAGCTACGGTTGTTTGATCAGTCCATTAATCTCTTTCGATCTGGCCAGCTCAGAAATCCAGAAGAGATGGCTTTCAGATCAGCAGGCTCAGGCTCACCACAGCATCATCACAGGACTAAAAAGTTCAACAGCTAGAGATTTCCCACTTGCAAGCAGCCGGTTATCCCGGTTTCAGGAATGGGTGACTTGCCTTTTCTTTGTCAGTGGCTCAGCAAGAGCATCATCATCTGGACAGTCGGTGGCTTTTGCCTGGGTTTAAAGCGGGGTCGAAAGGGAGGGAGCAAGAGGAGGGAGCAATCTGTTGTTGTTGCTTGCTGCTGTTTCAAATCGTGGCTACAATACAACCTCCCCGGCTGGAACAGGAAAGGCGGGGGTGCACCTTTAGGAGACTTCTCTGACAGTCACTGACATCTTGGCTTCGCAAACACCTCGGCTTCTCTCTGCCAGCGTGCCATTCACTCGCCCGCTTTTGTCGCCTGTGCTGTCATTCCAGCCAGCCGAAGGATGCTCGCTTCTCCCGGCCCCAGCATCTCCCCTTCCGCACACACCAACACCCTCCCCACAAACAAACACACACACCCCGAGCCCTTTCCGCTGGTATCTGCGAAGCTTCCTTCGTCCTCCGGCGCTGGGATGTGTTGTGCACAGTTTTCCTAACACGGCGGCACGTTAAGCCATCTGCAAGATGAAAGGCAGGCAGGGCTTCGGCTGGCGGAAAGGATGCTGAGGAATGGGGAGGGGAGGGAGGTCGGGAAGTGGGGGGAGGAAAGCAAACCAAAACAAACCGCTGAGGGGGGGGGGGGGGGGGGAGGGCCGAAGCTACACACCTTACACAGGGAGAGGGGAAAGCAGCCCCTAACTGTTGTCAACAGCTTTCGGTCTGCACCATTTCTCTGCCATATGGCCTGATCTCCACGTCAGAGCTGAGATTTTTTAGCTCGGCAGCTTCATGCGAGTCGTATCGCCAGCATCAGCAGTTATATATTCAGACATATTCTTTTTTTTCTCCTTAAATTTCCACTCCCTTTCTCTCCAATGGGAATAACTCACCCATATCGTAGAGATCAAGTGCAACAGAAGGCGAGTTGGAGTCCCCAAGCTTTAGAAATCTCATTTCAATGTTTTTAACCCAAATAAGAGCGAATCCAATCTTCTGTACACCTGGGAATCTTTCCTTGTTCAAACACTGAGCCCTGCAGCCTTGGCTAAAGCCTACAGACAGAGAATACAGAGCGCTGAGCCAAAAGCCAGTGATGTCACCCATGCAACGTGAGACTCATTTCTTATTTCTCTATCCTCCTTAAAGATAAACTGCACCACTTCCCAGGCAGGAAATGTTGAAGCCTTACTTTCTTAAGAGGGGAAAATGTAAAACCTGGATTTAACTGGATCCTGCTCATTCTTGGTCAAAAGCCCTTATATTGTATCAACCAAATCCAAGACAACCAGAACTGTTTCTTACTGCATCAAAAAATCCCAACCTGCTACATACCACAAAGCATGAGTTTGAAAAAAAAAACTGGATTCAAGACCTCAATCCAGAAAATAGAGGTCTTCAGACTCTGAATTGTACTGTTTAAGAAGGAAATAATCACAGTCATTCCCCTTGCATCAGAAAGCTCTGGATCCTGCCAAATCCTGTTCCGTGAGCAACCCAGCATCCTGGAGCTGGCAGAGTGACCTAGTCAGCCCTATCCAATATTTGGCTCCCACACACCAGCGACTCTACACCATGAACAGCAAACAACGTGGCCACTCTTACTGCACCAAAAAGTCCACTGCCTGATGACTCTCCATGGACAAGTCCCACAAAAATCTGCACCCATGCTAGATCCTACCAGATTTTGGCCCCTGAAGCCCAAACTGTGTCATCTGAATAGAAAATAAGCATAGCCTTTATTGGAGCTCCTGGGCTGGTGGCAGCCCTTGACCCCAAGAGGGGAATGCTGGTATTTTGCTAACTTTTAACCCTAGCCACACAAATTGTACTTCCTCCTGTGGGGAGAGCACAGGGGGACATAGTAACTCTTCATGTATCAGAAATACATATGAAGATTTTCTTGTAGAATACAGTTGGAACAGAAAAAACCTATATGGTTGCATCCTACCAGGTTTTGGCCTCAAACTAAGTTGTATCATCAAAAAAGGCAAGATATCTCCTTCCATTTTACCTGGAAAAACCATCCCCAAGTGTTACAACCCAAATAAAGGAAAACAGGGGGCCATAACACCAAGTCAGCTGAGATTTTTAGGTATAGAAGGGTATCTCTCCCAATAAAACATTTTTGGTTTGAAGAGTACTCTGCTGTCTAACTCCCTCATGTGAATACAAAACTCACAAAGGAAAGGCAGTCATCCACACCTGCTGAAACAGCTCTCTTGCAAAATTTTGATGTTGTATTATGAATATTAACTGTATCTGGAAAGCTCTAGATAAAGTTGATTGTTTTATTGAAAAAAAAGCACTGGTTCAAATTTTTTTAGCAGTGACATCTCTACATTGTTCATAATAAAGATAAATTTTTAAGGATCTAAGATTTTCTAAAAACGGTTAAGCACAGGTGGATCCACTTCTGTAACTGGATTTTTCAAGCTACTAAATGTCAGTACAAAAAAAGAATTACATTTTATAGTGGGCTTGGAGATAAAATTTAGAGGTTTGTGGTCAAAAAGCTGCTGCTCCTATAAGAAGATGGCAAACAGGTTTTCTTGTATTGCACCCACACAGAGATGAGAGTGCACCTGGATTTCTTTGACAGTTTTTAGCATCAAGTCCAAAGCTGGAGGATGAGAACAGGGAACAAGTCTAATTCTACCAAATGTGGGTTTCAGCTGATAGGATTGATGGATTTGTGATTTAAGCATGAGGATCTGTTACCTTTATTCTCTCTTTAAACTGAACTAGAAAACAGAACTGTTTGCTGTCTAAACTTCCAGTTTAGACAGAACTGAAGGACTGGGGATAAGGGCAAAATGCAGGATCCAGCTACTAGAGTTGGTTTTCTCATTATACTGGCCAAAGGGGACAGGAAAATCACATAATGCCATAATACTTACATTTCTTTTCTAACTAAACATTAAGATTTCAGTCCAAAGAGCCAAGATGTGGTGGGATCCAGGCAGATCCCAGCGCCACATTTTTCTATCACATTCCAGGGCATTAAGAGAGAGTGGGGCAGGGGGACTTCTGCACCTGGAGAAGGCAGACTTGTTTCCTCTTCTCACTCTTGAACAGGGGTTTGAAAGCCAAAACTTGGCATGCAGTTCCAGGTTTTATCTTTCTCTCTGAAAAGGCATTTCAGTGGCAGTTTCTATGCATTTGTATTTTTTTTGCTTGCATTTGTAGCTTTATCAGATGGCAGTCTGTATCCTTCTGCAAGTCAACTCAAATATATAAATGTAGGAGAAATGGTTGGATTTCAGATGAGCTTCAGTTTAACTCTTAGAATTTAACATTTCTCTCCCTCTTGATCGTTATCCCCTTCTTTTCAGGGGGGCAGAATATTGCTTGCTGCATGCTCTAGCAACCTTTCCTCTCTGTCTTCCCAGGATTATTATAGACAGCCCCTTTTCAGCACAAACAGATCATTATTAAATTCTCTTCCTCCCACCCCACCCCACCCCCGCCTCACCTCAGGGGGGGAAAAAAATCACTGTCGATCTTCAGATGAATGTAAGCTGGGAGAAATACATTTAAATAAATCCCACCACACGTACTTGTGCACACTACGTAGAAACTGCTCCCTACAGTGAATTAAGGGCATCTTGGCAGAGGCAGGTAATTCACTGGTCTTAAACAAATCAGGGAGTGAAAACGCAGTTTTAGTAAAGGACTGAAAGCTGAGGCTTTCCTTTCTGCAGGTTACAATTTCAGTGATTGAGAAGGAAAGCTAATGCACATGGGTGCACAGGAAAAATGTCTGAAGGCACGGGACAGAGAAGCAAAGCTAGGCAAGTCTGTTGAGAGCAAATTCCTTGTGACAAGCCCTGTGTGCTACCTGCTACACCTGACCACGGATGTTGTCTTACAGATAGGGCCAATCTCCTCTCCATTCCCTCCCAGGATTGTTTCCGCTTTCCTTAGCATCCTACAGCTACCATCGCCCACCTTCCAAGAAAGCTTCTGACACAAAAGCAAAGAGAGCGCCTGTACCAAGGTACACACGGGTGGGGTGTTGGGTTAGAAGGGGGGAAGGGCTGGGTTAATGGACAACCAATTGCAATTTGCTTTTCTTCGGGTTTTTTAAGATCGAAATGACCTCCACCATATTTTTCTTCTTCCTCGTCTTTTTTTTGCTTTTAAAGAAAAAGAGTTCAGTGCCATCTAGTGGGGGAGGGGATGGAGCAAGTAAACGTTTTCCCGTTTCTAGGGTTCTGTGCCGCTAACTCCATTTATTTAATAGGGAGAGATGATCCTTGCTGTTTCCCTTCTCCTTCTGTGATCTGCATTTCCCAACAGGTCATGATTAATTTACATGGGCTCCAGCCTCCATTCTTGGTAATGAACCACCTACTGAAGCCAAAGGAACTCGTGCTAGTGCTGTATTACTTGGAGTAGCACTGGCCCTGGAGGCAGTCTGCTCCTCTAATTACAGGATTTCAAACACGAGACAGTAATCAAACCAAACACAGATAGAACAAATTATACCTACTAATATTTTTTATCGTTCCAATGCACCTTGGATACTGGTGTGGGTAAATTCTCAGCATGCCAGGTCTTTGACTAACACAGATGTAAAAGATGCTGCCTATCCCATAGAAGCACCTTGTAACTCCCACAACCACCTGACCCATCAAACAGATTATGAGGTGTTCAGGTAACTCAGAACTAAGCAAAGGCTCTATGAAGGAAGATCTGGACCGCAAAATGCAATATAAAAGTTTGTAATCTAAACCCCGGACATCTAAACCAGTTTCAATGTTCTTTCTATTACTTTTTTTAAAGATAGAAAGACATTTTCAGATGGCAACACCATCCAGCTGCATAATCACGAACTATCCATGCGCACGCTCACACACAGAGAGATTAGGCAGACAGCTATGTACACAGTAGCGTTTAGCTGTGCACACACTAGTATCGAGCTGCATGCACCACCCAGACATCTAGCTGCACATCTTCTGCCCTCACCCCTGCCAATTCCCAGAAGGGATTTTTTTTTTGCTATCTCTCTAAAAATAATAAAAAAAAAAAATCCCCACATTTGGATTGCAAAGCCAAGCAAGTTAGTGGATGCCAAATTTAAGATCACCCATGCAACGTTAATTCACCCCTTATGCATTACACATTATGATACAATCTTTAATTACATGATTTTTGTTTCCATGGGTCTCCTACTTTTTTCAGCACGAAAGATGGATGTTGCTCACTTAATGAACGCTATTCAGATTTTCTCCTATCCTTATCATCCAATGTGCAGAGCATCCAGATCTTGTATTCAATAAGGAATGATTAATTTCCTCATGGGCTGTTCTATAGTGGTGTTCTCATTGTAGTGTTTGAGGGCTGTTTTTTTTTTTTTTAACAAACATCAATGAATTTATCTTCGCAGCTCCCTGCTGAGGAACAGAGATAAAAGCCAATATTTTCAAACATGTCAGTGTATTTTGGGTGCTCAATTAAAGAAGCTTAGAACCAAAACTTTCAAAGTCCTTAGCACTTTTCTTCCTCAGAGAGTAGCTCCCAGTCACCTTGGCCCTAGACAGGCATCATTTCTAGAAATTAGTGCATGGGTGACTGACACTGGAGACACAGAAAATGGGGACCACATGGACAGCAGTTGGGAAGAATGCCATTTATTTGAGATGCCCAGCTTCATAATAGTGACTGTTGTAAAGCACAAAATAAAATTCAGTTTTCAATTTCAGTCCAATTGCCTTAGCCGTGTGACCATATTTTTTCCTACTTATATTCCTCTGTCCCAAAACTCTTTCCCAAACAGCCACCATCTCAGTACTGCAGAGTCTTATTTCATCCGTCATCTGCCACGTATGGAAACAGATTTTGTGCAGAAAGTAGGATCTGGTCATGCATCTTACTTCATGAACACAAGACACAAGTGAATGGCAATCCATGGACAATTTTTATTCTGGTGTTTTCTAAGAGTCTTGATTTAGTGACCTGAAGTTATGATGAACAGGAGAAGCACAAATGAGCTAAGACAGAATTAGTCGGGGGTCAGAAGCTGAATGGAGTGTAGCATCAAAAGAACAGATTTGTTTTGGGAGGAAGCAAAATGAATTGCTGGGCAGAAAGCAGGAAGATATGTAGGTAAGCAGTGCTATATCATCCTTTTCAACAAAGCCGGGGGAATGGCCAACACTAAATCGCCTCACACAGAGACAGGTAAAAAAACAGTACCCAACTAAAAAGAACCAGAGTATAATGTTGTTTTTCCAAAGACAAAACCAAAAAAAAAATAACCAGGGGTTTCCCACTAAAATTGCTTCCTCCTGTGAAAACTTATTCTTTATTACTTAGCTGTCAACTGTCAAAACCACATCAATGTTAACAACAGAAGGCACAGCTACCTACATATTATAACCAACACTGCCCATCAGAACATCTCCAAGAAGAATTTGAAGCTTAGGCAAAACAATGATGAACTTTTTCAAGTTCATCAATTACAATTCAACTTTGCCCCAAACTTTCCAATACAGACATCATGCTTGGAAAATGTCAGCTTAAATAGTTAAAGAAAGCTATAAGCTAGTGAAAAAAAAGGCCTGGTAGGCAAACTTAGTCAACTGAAGATATTATCCTTGCACCACCTCCAAGCAGACTGAGCATTCACGGGCACCATGCTAAACTGCAGAATAAAATGGAAGCTATAGCTCCACCTTTAAAGGTGTTGCCACGAGTTTTAGTTTTTTCAACCAGGTGGTAGAACTAAATGTAGATCACGCTACATTTAACACATATCACACTCAGAGCTGAGCACTACAGTGACTCAGGAATGTCAGCCTTGTCCCTGTCTCCGTTGAGTCCTGAGTAAACGCCCAAGTGCTTCCAGTGATAGAGAAGCATCAAGAAAAGATTTAAAAAAAAGAAAATGCCTAAGTTGCACATGTGTAAGTTTCTGTTGATTAAGTGAATTCTGGTGGGCTAGGAGATGACTCAGCCAAAGCACACAGGCACTCTTTAGCCCTCAGGGCTCTTTCAAATTCATCTCCTTAAAAGAGAAAACACATCTTGGCCCTTGCTTTCACAAGCTGAGACTGAGCTTCACTGTGGTGCACTTTGCAATCACAGCAGCCACTCTGTTACAACCTCCTGCTTATTGTCTTGCCAGCTTGGTAGTCAACATCTTCATATTGGATATTAGGAAAAGGTTCTTCATCCAGTGGGTGGTGAAGCACTGGAATAGCTCCCCAGGGAAGCAGTCATGGCACCGAGTCTGCCAGCATTCCAGAAGCATTTGGACAATGTCCTCAGCCACATGGTGTGAATGTTGGGAGTGTCCTGTGTAGGGATAGGAGTTGGATTCGATAATCCTTTTGGATCCCTTCCAACTCGGGTAATTCTATGATTCTATGATTCTATGATATTTTACAGCTTCTTCTCCTTTCAGTTGGACTAGGTTTCACATGAAGTCTATCCTACAGACCTGTTTCCCCAAATGCCTTGCTAAGAGGACTACTGTTTCATACAAGCCCTCCCATGCTTCCCCCCAGTTTACCTTCTGGATACACTGCAAGCCCAGCCTCCTACCCTAAATCCTGCTGCAGGAAAAACCCATTCCTTGCTGCAGTGATGAAGGTGACATTGCTCTGAATGCAGGCGTAATATAGCAAGGTTACTTGCTGCCTGAAGCCAGTTAAAAAAGGAAGATGGTTCTCCAACATCACCATTATTGGGCTCAGCTGAAAACAGGAGATATTACTTCTCATTAAAATTCATAGATCTTGCAACTTTTATAGAAATAGCAAGAAGAATCCAGGATGGCAGAGATGAGATATTAGGGCCAAAGAGTACTGACTCAGATCAAAAAACTCAGACTTCTGGCTGCCAATAATAAGCATATTTTTTAAGAAGGGACTTTTATTCTTAAAGCTACATATCACACATTGATCTTCAATACATTAAAGCCTGAATAATTCTGATTTTGCTGTAGCAGATCAATATTTAGCTTATATAGGCAGTCTTATATGAAGGTACATCTGTAGTACTGTTAATTTCCTTGGTGTTGCAAGTTAGACTACACTACATTCCCTGAGCTTCTGACAGATTTCAGAATGCATTGTTCATTCCCAGAGATTTCTGGACATGGGTTCTATAAATCAGCAGTGTTTTGTGAGCTAATCCACTGAAAGATAGAGCCACAGTCCTTGCAGAGCAATAACATGTCTTTGATAATGAATATATCATATCTGTGATTGGCTTCCAGTGGTCAATTCAATTTGTTGCTTCTTTTAGTCACAAGAGAACAAGGATGAGTTAAAAATTGGAATTCATAGACCATAAGAAATCATCCCAGAAAAGACTGGGAAGAAAACCAGTAAGAAAAACCAAAAATAGCACCTGCTTAGAAAAATATAGTCTCTACAAACACTCAGTTTTAGAACATGACTCAGAAGTAAGACCTCAATCTTCATGTATTTCATTTGTCTGTGAAGTCCTAGTAGAGTAGATTCAATTAAAATCAAAATAAGAAAAAAAAGTGTGTATATATAGTGTGTCTCTGTAAAAGCAGCTGACATCTAAGATGATAAACTCTCTATTTAGACATGTGTGCTGCTATCTTCAACAGTTTTGCATTTACTTCTTCTCATTTATTATCATCAACAATATTTGCATGAAAATAAAGTGTTTCGTCCTTCAGAGTTCATCTGTTTGTGCAGAGCATTTCCCCATGTGAAACTTCTGCACTGTGATATTGCAACTGGTTGTTGAGGAATTGATTAGATCACAAAGAGAGGACTGGAGCTCCAAGAGGGAAACACACAGCAGGAAGAGATGAATGCCTAAGCAAAAAGACCTTGTTTCCATGCAATTGCCATTGGTTTGTTAGCATTAACAACAAATGAAGGAAAGCAAAGGAAAGAAAATCTATGCATTTCAGTAGAATTGCTGCTACCAATGCCTGTTTTCCCAGAGATGGCAGCAGCTCCATAAGGCCTATTCTTCTGTTAAGAGTGAGTTGAAATCACAACAGCAGTTAGTTTCGCATGCTACTGTTATTTTTCATTGGAAATTGCAATCCAATATGTTATACCACTAAATCTGATACAGAAAATGAAGCATTCACAGAAACCTACAGCTTGATGACTCTCTTCTAGAGCACCTTTCTGAAGTTGGGCATCTCAAAATGCTTTAAAGCAATAACGTAGATGCTTACAGTGCTGTAAACGGATGCCGACTCTGCAGACACAATATGTTTGATGATAGAAATGCCTGTTTGGAATCTCCAGTCAGGATAGTGACTCACTTAAGTTCATATCTGACTTACGGCCAGAGTGATCTCTGAGGTCCTGTATTCAAGAGGATTTAGGGTTGGAGATCCCACACAGAAGGTGACCATTTGACAATGACTTGCATGCCAGTAGCAGCAGCTACAATAGTGAAGACACTGTGGAAATCTCAGTTCTGCAAGTGCAGCCCCTTGCTGCCATTTTCAGAAATCCTGTTCAGAGCAGAACTTACCCATTATCAGGGCAGACAGGGGTCACTGCAGCCAGGCTGGAAAGAGTTTGGTTTTGAAGCTCAGTAACAGTTATCTGCTTGTCTGCTCAGTCGATAGAAGAAGAGCACACCGAGATATCTCCAACACTTCCAGGAAGCCCAGTGCAACAACAGCTCAGCAGGAGGACGTCTCTAAGACCATGGCAACAAATTTAGCCCTGCTTTGAACACTGTGTTAGCACAGAATACAACAGGGCCAGTCACAGAGCAGGACTGAGCTTCAACCACTTAGGGCAAGCAACTGGCAACACAAGGTCTGAAAGCCTCCAGAGATGAGTTTGTGCAGACTACTCACCACAGGATGAAATGAGTTTTGTATACTTCTGACTATTATTTGGGGTATTCAGTCATCTGCAATATGGTCATTATGTCTCATACCCTGAAGTTGTTCCAGTGAGAACTGCTGTGCCATGAAAGACCTGAATTTATTCACCTTTGCTATAAAGGTCTCAAGCAAGTACCCACCAAATGAGAAATAATGGAGAGTACTAAATCTTAATGACCGTACTCCGATTGCCCAACGGGTACATAGAAGAGACTGCAAGAAGCTAATTCTCTTGATGGCTTCCACAGAAATGGACTAAAGAACAAAATGTCCCAAAGACAAAAATGGAGAAGAGAAAATTTGAGACTTGCAGCCATAGGATCTGATGAAGGAAATTTTCGCAGGAAAAAGAGAACACGTAGGAGCCGAGTTCGTTCAGCCTGGGTACTGGCAAGGTCAGAGAGAATGAGGTGAATCAAAAAAAAAAAAAAGTTTGCAGCTCAAATGACAAGCACAACTGCAAGAACAAAGATGCTGAATACTCCCCAAATCTGCCTGCCAGATAGAAGAATGCTCCTGCAGGCTGAAGAAACTGAGGCTGGGAAATGCATGCAAGATTATGTTTCTTAAGACAGGCAAATTCTGAAGCAAAGAGCAGTGTTGGTTCCTAGTGCTGTGCCAGGTCGCTGTGTGTACCTTGGTGCTACTCAGACATAAAAAATGGCACCTTCATGTTACCCACCAGGACTGGAGCAAAGCACACCGAACTAAAACCAAACAATTTGCTGTTTCCACGGCTTCGCATCCAAAAGACTACAGAAGGGGGAAAGACTGATCAATGGTGTTTAGGTCTACAGTGAGTGCTACTGGGATGATTGGGGTCACATGGAAAAGACAAGGGGTAATGGGTATAAGTTGCTCCTGAGGAGATTCCAATTGGATTCCAGAAGAATTTTTTTCACCATGAGAACAGTTAAACATTGGAATAATCTCCTCAGGGAAGTGACAGATTCCTCTACACTGGACACTTTTAAGGCTTAGCTTGACAGCATTCTGGGCCATCTCATTTAAACTATATATCACCTAAAAGTTTGGACTAGATGATCCCTGAGGTCCCTTACAACTTGGCATTCTGTGATTCTGTGACAGTATCTGGGAGTCCAGCCAGACACTGAAAAATCTGCTGACTTGCAAATTGAGGCAGTCAGAGAGTAACTAGAGTGCTCCCAAAAACCTAATGATGTATCCTGTGGTCAACATTGGTTGAGATACTCTAAGAGAAGAAAAGACCTAAACCAGGAAAACCTGGAGAGAAATCTCCATTGGAATGCACCATAGAGGTTAATGGGGATACAAAATATCAAAGTCTGCCGAAACTCGGGGGAGCCAACAGCTCACAAACCCAAGAGGTCTGCACGTAAGACAGCACTTGACAAGAGTTCAGCATGCAGAAACAGAAATGTGAACTCAAACAGAACCAACCAATCTCCTTGGATTTTCTGTTTAAGAGATTGATGTCTTCCTGAAAATCTTATTTCTGGAACATTTTTATTCACTTTTCATTTTTACACTTGGTCAAACATAGTTAGAGATAGACAGCTGTTCTGACCCCATTTGAAAATCTTGGTGGATGTCCTTTCAGATGAGTTCTGCAAGGAATGATGGAAGAGAAACTACAAGAGCCTTTATCAGCAGTGAGCCAGATGTCTCTATTATTTCTTCTCTTTTCAGCTGATTCCATCATTTTAATATTTTTCCTTTTTTTCCTCCCCCCTGCAATACTTTGTTCCAGCCAAGAAAGATGTGTCTTTGTCACTGTTGCCTTTAAAAGTTGTTGGTAAGGTAACAATAATACTTTATTTCTGTAGTATGTTTTTCATTAGGGGAAGCTGAAGCATTTTGTAAGAATAAATTATTATTTGCAAACCATTTCTGAAGCAGGCATTATTATCCCCAGTTTACAGAGGGATGAAATGGCAGATAGGTTAATTAACTCGCTTAAGGTCATCCAGTGAGTTAGTAACAGAGCTATGAAAAAAAAAAGATTCAACAATTCTCATTCCCAGTCCCTTGATCTAATCACTAAGAAATACTCCTTCTCTTCAGTCTTAAATACCTCATTTAAATCACTGATCAGTTATTCTGACATATTGTTTAACTATAAATTAGTCTAAATTGCACGCATGTGGATGTGTGGAGATCTACAGCATCCACCCGTCACTTGCCTGTTCAGCTTCATGCACTCCCTGCTATACTGAACAGTTCCTCTGCCATTAAAAATGGATGTACTACAGTTCTGGAGAACTGTCAATACCATTTCAGGCATCAATCCGAGCGCATTGCAAGAGAGAGGAAGAGCACTTGCTCTCTTTCCCCAGGAGGACAGAAAGCTGCCTCGACAGCTTGGCTCTCTGGGAAAGCATTAAGTTCAAGATGCCAACTGGCTTTGAAAAATAAGTTCTGTTTTTCCTCTTATGCTGCATCTCCCTCTCAAGTGTTTCCAGTATTAGATAGCTGGAGCGGCAGTATTTAATAGTTGCATCTCTGTAGATTTCACTCTGTGGCATTAGTTATTTTAAAGTCAAAATATCCTTCAAATGCCCACCCAAAGTCTGTCAGTCTCTCAATACAACACATTCTCTCTAGGGGGATTTACACTGCTAGATGGCTCTATGGCTCAGCGTGAATCACTGCACAACAAGATACAATTGAAGTTCACCAATTAATCACGATGACATAAAAAAATTAATAACAAATGTATTCTAAACACAATCACAGCCAATGCAGTTTTACCAAACACTCAGTGGGTCCTTCTGCTTGACTCAGATGAAGACAATTTTGTTCCTTCAAATCAACATTTAAAAGAAGAAAATGTTAGAGATCATCTTACAGCGTGAGATGATAGCTCTAAGCATAAACTCAGGAGTCAAGATGATTACTGTGCAATACAGGAACAGTAGTTCAAATGCCTCATTTCCAAGATGAAATGAAACAAGTTCAGACTCTCCTTTTTCTTAAGTGTCGATAAACAAGCATCAATGAACAAACTGGCATCCTGATCTTTTTTTTTCTTTCTGTGTACACCTTTGCCTTCTCAGGACAACCTCACAGTGGTTCAAGTGTTGCTTGTTGTCAGAAACCTACTTTCAAGATATTCAACATTCAGTTATAACTAAAATACATACACAAAAGGAATTAACCAGATAACTAATTCTGAATCACTATTGATCAAATAAAATAATTCCATATCAAAATAACTGACAACTCTTTGTAAAGAGGTCTTCCCTGTACTTTATTGTGAGGTCTCTTTCCACTTTTTTTTTTTTTTGCTGTTCTGTGCGTGCTCCATGCATGTTTCTTCACTCTCTTCATTTCTTTCCTTCACAACACTCCCCATGCAGAGAACGTCCGTGTTGTCTCTGAGCCCCACATCAATTCACTCTCCTTTAACTCCTTTCCAAGGTTTTACCTTTTTCATTCAGTCATCTGCCACTGATTTTCTTCTAAAAAATTGCTGACAATTCCAAACACTTTGCTCTATTTACAGAAAAAAAAGCTCAGGAGGATCTAACAACACATCCGTAGAATTCAACTCATCACAAGCCCGTTCCTGTTGTCAGCCTCTGCTGCTTCCTTCCATTCCCAGTTATTATCATCCCTTAGCATGTCAAGTCTAATTTGGACTGTGAAAACCTCAGATTGGAGACGTTCATTTTATGTGTCCAAAGACTGTGTACACAATTACTGCACTACAGAAATAGTATTACACTTGTCTGATTAGACAGGTGACTTTGTATAGCAGTCCAGATACCACCAGCTTCAGGAACTGGAGGTCCAGCTCTTGTGCACTCCATCTCCACAATGACCTCATCATCATTCTGCACTAGCATGAAGCTGGTTGAGCTTCACAGGGATGAAGGAGTGGGACATAAATGTCTTCCATTCCTGTTGCCTCCCCCCAGTTATAACTAAAAAATTAAGCAAGGAAATACCTTCTGTGAGCAGAGACACAATAATAAAGAGCTTGGGCAGCAATTCAGCCTTCATCCTGAATGTTAAACACTAGCAACTAAATCAGGAGTGCAGTCACCCGGATACAACTGATGGTAATTGTTCCCAAGGATGCACGTTACAGCACTGCTAGGCAGCCAGAAAGGTGACAGACCTGTCTAACCTATTCTCGTGATGGGCATCATGTCAGGGAAAATGATTTGGACAATGTCCTCCACAGTGAAAAACATCACTCAGCAAGCTTAACTTCCCCTTCAGAATCTAGGGAGACAAACAGTCTCTCAGATGAGGTCTGCAAGACCATTCATGGCTACATGGGTTGCAAAACAAACTGCCTTCCACCACTGCAAATTTGCAGATGTGTTGAGTTGCCACTTTGTTGACTGTTTTGACTTCGATATTCCCTCCTGAGTGCCTGTGTGCTGCCGTACTGGCTAATATGTTAACCCTGGATGGGTGCTTTGCAAGCAATGTTCCTCATAATCACAGGAATAACAGTGATATAAACCACAAAAATATGCTCTTGGGAGTGCACATTTTTACTTTATTCCTGACCTCAGATTTAATAATATTTTCAAGCTATTGCATGACTGACGGGAAAAGACTGGTTTTAGAGGGAAAAAAAAGACAGGAGAAATAAACTAATGCAGATGTCTTCATATGCGTGTGCTTCGATCACACCAAAAAAAGCCAAGCTGGAGCTCTTCTCATGCTCAGTTACATAGCTATATGCCTGTAAAATGTAGGCAACAACACTGGGTCTCTGAAGATAACATCTTTGGATTGTGACCCTTCCTAGTGATCCAGAGCTGTGACGTGTTAACTATGAAAGTCAGTTTGCCTACTGCCCTGATCAGGAACAGTCATAATTCTCACATCAGCCCAATCCACTAAATTTCTCTGTTCTGAAACTCTTTAGAGAATCAGATACCAGGCTAATAATGTTGCTGGAAAAGAGAACTGGAACCAGAACCATGTTATTTTGTCCATTTTTAGGTAAAGCAATAGTTTGAGGGAAACAAGATGATGTTTTTCAATCATCTGTGTGCCACTTCCCTGAGTTCAGTTAATATGCAAGAAGAACTGGGTATTTTCATTGACGAGGAGAAATGAGATGCAACTGACAATTACTGAAACAGGCAGGATGATTTACCAAATTGGAATATTAAAATATTTTGTCACAGTCCTTTAAAGAAATAAAGACATTTGAAGATGTGAGAAGGTAACCGTATATATTAAACCACCAGCATTATTTTAGAGATGCAGATACAGTAACTTGTCCAAACTAACTCTACTGAGGAAAAGTAAAATCGAATGGAGTGGGCTACAGAGAATCCAACTACTTATTCCTCCAATGTACAAAAAGTGTGATGAACTAGGAGCTGTATGAGGAAAAAAACCAAATAGCCAGCAGCAATGTCTCATTAGAGTTTCTAAAACTTATTTTCTATAGCAGAAGTTATTCAGGTCTATATGGAATAAGTATTTTGGAATTCACAATGTTTAAACAATTAAGTCCTGAGACAAGAAAGTGGTGGTTGCTCATGAGTCAGCAATCACAATTTGATTATAATAAGTGAAAAAGGACATTTCCAGCCAGGGAAATACTTTCCTAGACACAGAGAGACACTTTAGAAAGACTGTATCTCCATCAAGATAAGAGAAATGATGAAAAAAATTCTATTGAAAAATAGAGATAGAAATGTAAATGAGAATTCTTGTGATCTAACTTCATAGTCTAAAAGTCATGACTGCATAATTAACAAAATGGCCTGTTTTGGCTGAGGGCCAATTTTGTCTCAGCAGCAAGGGGAAAGAAATGCTCAGAAGTTAAAATCATGGTACAGTACAATGTGGAAAGGCAAAAGCATAAGGAAAATTGTTCTGGAGTGTACACAAAAATGAAGACTACAGACAATGCACGAGTGGTGTGACTACAGACTGTACAACAGGGAGTGCAACAACGCCAAGGTGAATGGCTAGACAGAGATGGTAAAATAGCACAGAATTGGCAGAAATGGTAAAAACTTCTATCCTCGCCTCAGAAGGATTAAGGAAAAGACACTTCACTATCTAGTAAAAAAAAGAAGCAGTTTTCAGTTCATTAGTGAAGATGGTAAACAACATTACTAGAACAAATAATTTAATATTAGGATATCTAGGGGAATTTTGCATAACACTCCTTGAAGAACTAGTAACAGAAATCTCAAGAATGTTAACTTTAGCAAATCTTGGAAAATGAAGAAAATTACAGAAGATCATGCCCATGTTCCAAAAGGGCAGGGGAGGTGACTGGCGTGCCTAGGCCAGGGGGCTGATCAGCCCCTGGGAATGTATGGAAAACATGACAAAAATAATCAAGGAAGGACTAGGGCTAACAATGTGTTTAATGCCAGCCAGTATACACTCTTCTAGAAAACAGATTGAGCCAGACAAACCCAAAATAATTCTTCTATGTATGGCTTATAAATGTAATCCCATAATTAGAATCATTAAATGGTTTGGGTTGCAAGGGACCTTAAAGTTAATCTGGTTCCAAGTCCTCCAGGTGGGACACCTCCCACCTGACGAAGTTGCTCAAAGCCCCAGGGGCTACAGGAAAGCTGTGGAGGGACTTTTTACATGGGCAAGTAGTAATAGGATGACCGGGAATGGCTTTAAACTGGAAAGGGGAAAATTTAGATTAGACATTAGGAAGAAATTCTTCACGATGAGGGTGGTAAGACACTAGCACAGGTTACCCAGGGAAGCTGTGGATGCCGCCTCCCTGGAAGTGTTCAAGGCCAGGTTGGATGGGGCCTTAAGCAGCCTGGTCTGGTGGGAGGTGTCCCTGCCCATCGCAGGGGGTTTGGAACTGGATGGGCTTTAAGGTTCCTTCCAACCCAAACCATTCTTATGATTGTGTGACTCTGTGAGTCCCGGACGAAGAGACCTGCACTTCCCCCGGGCATCCCGACAAAAACGGCACTGGGTGCTGGGACACAGCTGATAGCGTCACCCGACCTGCACCAGTCGAGCACCCTTCACCCCGCCGCCGCCCGCACCGCCCCCTCGCCTTTCGCGCAGCCCCGCACGTCACGCGCTGCCCCGCCCCGGCGGTGGGGGCACTGCGCACGCGCTGCCGAGCTCCGCCGCGCCGTGCAGGGTCAGAGAGCGGGGCCGGGGTCAGGGAAGGGGGGGACGAGCGGGCGGCGGCGGGGGTCGCTCTGCCCGCCCTAGCGGGGCTCCGGGAACGAGCTCTGAGGGGTGGGAGAGCTTTCACCCCCGCCCGGGGCGGGATCTGGGTCCTTCTGGGGCTGCTCTGGCTTCCCCGTACCCCGAGGTGCGGGTGCAGCCCGCGGGTGGGATTCCACGGTCTCCCTCTTTACCCCCCTGGGATGGAAGCTAGGGGTGGGGGGCAGAGCTGGAGGGCACATGGATCGGGAAGTGACGCCAGGGGAGGTTTAGATTGGATATCGGGACAGTGTCTTTACTGAAAGGGTGATGAAGCGTTGGAACAGCTGCCCAGGGAAGTGGTGGATTCACCATCCCTGGAGGTGTTTCAAAAACATGAAGATTGTGGCAGTTCAGGACATGGTTGGGTAGGTACTGTGGTGTGGGCTGATGGTTGGACTGGATGATCTTGGAGGACTTTCCCAACCTTAATGACTCGAAGGTCTCCAGGCAGACCTCATAGCCTTCCAGTACCTGAAGGAGGCCTACAAGAAAGCTGGGGAGGGCCTTTTTACAAGGGCATGACGTGATGAGACGGGGGGAGTGGCCTTAAATTAGAAGAGGGAAGATTTAGATTAGACATTAGGAAGAAATTCTTCACTGTGAGGGTGGTGAGACATTGGCACAGGTTGCCCAGGGAGGTTGTGGATGCCCCCTCCTTGGAAATGCTCATGGCCAGGTTGGATAAGCCTTTGAGCAGCCTGATGGAAGGTGTCGCTGCCCATGGCGGAAGTGTTGGAACTGGATAATGTTTAAGATCCTTTCCAACCCAAACCATTCTGTGATTCCAGGGCTCACTGGAGGACTGGGCTGGGCATCTTCTCTTCCCCACGTGCTCATGAAAAGAATCAGATGTAGTTCTGGAAAAGAGAAAGTTCCTCTGGCGTATGATAAGGTAGAAGGAAGCAATTGTGAGACAGGCTAGGAAGAAAAAGCCCAGTGTAGGATAGGAAAGCAAAACCATGAGTAGGAGTAAGGAGCACAGAGCAGGTGAAGAAGCAGCACTGTGTGTTGCTTTTGGTTTTGGTTTGGGTGTGTTAATTACCAGGAGATAATCCTGAAAATGTCATCACTATAAGTGACAAGAATGAAACTGTTCTGGTAGCGCCTCACGGAATCAGAAGTCACCTTTAAACAGGCTTTGGGTAGCGCTGGCACTTGGGAGTTTGTAGCCTTCTCCTTTCTTATCTCTCAAAAGTTCTTAGACTGGCAAAAATGAATGGAGGTGTCCAGCCCTGGCTTGGGCTGCTTAGATTCCTTTACCGATTCTGATGGGAAAAGCAGGACCCTCAGGTCACTGGTTTGTATTGTTTAGGAGCTAAAGGTATTTACATTTTAAGGCTGCAGTTGGAAGAGATTATGAAAGATTTGTGTTTGAGTTCATTCTGGTGATGTTTTCAGAACGATGATGTGGTGAAGTGTTTTGGGGACAATTTGTTGCTTTATCTCTGAATGTAGGAATTAGGACTGGCTGTTCTGAAATGGATGATGTAGCATGACTTAGTGATCATTCCCCCATGTAATGGATGCTCAAGTTGCAGGGCTGCCCTGCAGTCATTTAAGGGCTTCTGTCTTCTCACATGAGGCCTGCTGCCCTAATCTTTTCTCTCTGTTCTTTGACCCAGATTACTTGTGTTATTATCGTGCTTGGCTTTTTCCTGCTTCCTTTCTAGTGCTTTGCTAAGAGGAATAAGTCAAAGTAGACGATTGTACATCAGGTCCTCCAGTGGGCCGACATATGTGGGTTTATGAATACTTCATATTTGTGTTATTAAACAACAGGGTCCCTTATCATCCTAAAATAGTCTTAGCCCTGTCCTGCTGATTACTCTTGTCCCTGCTTCAAGCTCTTTAATTTTTTATGCTCATCTTCTGGAATCAGCTGTGCAATAGTTTTCCAAACAAGAATTTTAAACTTTAACATAAGAGTAGCGCACTTGAACAAACCTCAATTAATTTCTCTGGAGACTTATGTCATCACTTATTCAAAAAGGCACAGTACAGGCAACATACAGCTTCAAATACAAGATTATCGGACTCTTATTCTTGTCTATTACATTTCATTCTGCAAAGAGAGAGTAACGTAAAGATGCAAAGAAGAGAAAAAATGAAGAGGACCAGGAAAGACTGAGAGAAAACCCTTATCAACGCTCCTTTAAGAGTGTGTAGATATCATCTCTGGTGGCATAATAGTAGTTTCATCCTCAGAGCAATTTTGTTGCAGATTTGTCTTTAGGTGGAAGACAGCTGAAAGAGAATAGGAAGCTGCAGATGTGAGATTTCCTTAGGAAAGAAAGAAACTAGCATGGGAAAAATATTTCTTTCCTCTCTTAAAAAGAGCAGATACTAGGAGAGACTGAAAAGAGAATGGAGAAAAAGCTGATGGAAATGATCAAGGCAAAGGAGTTTGTGGCGTATGAGGCATGAACTCAGCTTGGGGTGTGAGTGAGACAGAGTTTATTTCTCAAGCAGTGCAAGTGAGACAAGTGAGCCAAATGCTTATTCTACAAGCAGTACTTTATACATCTTTTATCCAAACGCTCATCCTTCTATGGTTCTCACCCCGATAAGGCAGCTGTTTGCAGGAGTTCTCTTCCACTGCTTCTCATGCTTTAACTAGCAATGCACTATCAGTATTCCCATGCACTCAAATCCTGTTTACTTCAGCATTTTGTCATACCCTTCTGCTTAATTCAGCGGCCTGCTCTTGTCCCTTTCTTCTACAGGAGTTGAGATAAGAAAGTTCTGTATGGTTCATAGAGAAACATGATTTATTTTATTTACTGTAACAGTTAATCGGCCATTTTTGCTGGATGAATTTTAACAACGTTCATACAATATTTTAAAAAGGGTGAGAAATTTTCATGAGAAAAATTTCCACGTTCTTCCTAGATATGTTTAAGTAGTGTCTTAACTTGTGCTTTTGTAGAAGTCAGAGGTATCACATTGGGCACCCTTTTTGGCAGAGGTCACGCTGTAATTGTTCCTGTGACTGGAATTTAAAAATAGCCTTAAGCAAACTGCGTGAGGCCTGCTGATAAACTAGCCACGGTAAATGCTGTTTCAATGTAGGTACTTTTATAGTCTCTATTGATGTCTGTAGGGTCGTAGTTACGCCACTAATTGTTCCTGAATTGGTGTAGATATATACTTTATATATGAGATTACGTATTAAGAATTAAATGGATATAATGCAAGGAATGCATGACTTCAAATGCATGATTAGTGTACAATGAGTTGTTTTGATGGCCTTAATTTTGAAATAATTTGTAGTACTCGGTCATCTTACTGTTGTGGCTCGTTTGTGTTTCCTTTTGCAGGAAGGTCCATCTGTCCATGTGTGCCCACTCTTTCTTGGGAGATGTCCAGCATATCCAGTTATGCGCTTCGAATGGCCCGGCTGAGTGCTCAAATATTTGGAGAAGTTGTCAGGCCGACTGACTCAAAATCCATGAAGGTAGTGAAGTTATTCAGTGAGCAGCCTTTGGCCAAGCGGAAGGAGGTCTACAACTGGTATCCTCCTCACAACACCTACCATGGCCTCATGAAGAAACTCCGTTACTTTGGTCTCTACAGGTATTGTCAGTGCTTATGGGGTGGGAGCAGAACTGGAGATGGGAAACGGGTGGATGTGAGGATTGTTACAGGTTTGGGGTTTTTTTCCTCCAGCAAAAGAGGAACATAGGAAAAGGTTTAGTTCAAAATATGGTGTATATGGAAATATGCACTTGATTGTTGCACTGACAGCAAGGAGAGTAAAATAAGTGACTACTGTCTAAGTAACTTTTGCTATAATTAGAACCTTTTGTGAGAAACACGTCAGGTGTAGTTATAGGCAGTCGGTTGTTTAAGAAATAGTTCTTGCTTTGGCTTTGGGAAGAGAAGGGAAGGACACTTGTGTCTGTAGTTCTTAATATGGCAAATGAATGTGCTTCAAAAAGGTGATGTTACCTTAAGAAGAAAATTGCATTAAGACAGTCTTTAATGTATATTCCTCAACCATTAAACACCTAGTAAGTGAAATTCAGAAGAGAAGGAAAGTCTGTGTTAGGCTTTTTATCCTTTAAAATACGTTAAGTTAAATTCAAATGTGGTTTAAATAACCTTCTTAATTCCAGCTTCATCCAAACCAGCTGATTTCTAAATTAATTTCCCCAGTCTCAAGTAGGAAAAACTACGCTGCTAAAGAACATCATCAGGAGTCAAGTGCACTTCTTTGCCTCATGTAGCACTAAAGAAATCCCTTTAAACTGAGGCTGCTAACCCTGTAAAGTGAAAAGAGATTCATTTCTATTGCTAGTATCACAATACCAGGTATCAAGGATTGCATCCAGGATGCTCTTGGTTCAGAAGGGCACACAGACACTTACTAGAACACGTTTGTTAACACGGAAAGCCCCAATAACGTGACAATTTTTTTTACTCTTTTCCTTCTGTTCCTAATCTCAAGTTCCTTCTCTACCTGCTCCATATAGAGAGAGCTTGTAGAGGATCAGGTTTGTTGGTCAGAAGTATGTAATGAAGAGTCATAGAAAAGTTGTGTTTAAAAAATAGCAGTGCAGCAATCTTAGGCCACTTAGGATGCAGTTGTGACTTTTGAAAAACAATCTTTACACTGAAAAATACAGGGACAGAGATTAAATAGAATTTATTAGGACATCATTGAGGATTCATTATCTCTGCCAGCCCCTTTATCCTCCTTCCTGTTTTATCCTCCTGTTAAGATTCTGCCAGTAGCTGAGGCTTTCTTCATAACTCATTCTTGAAGTCATCTGAGAGCAGTGTCACATACTGTAACTACTTGCTCAGCATGCCCATGTTTTCTTAGAAGCTAATGACCTGAACGTAGTATCTAGCACAAGAAACATGGTGTGCTATTGCTAGACTGCTGAGCTAGACAAGAAGAGGGAAATTCTCATTCTTGTCTCTTGCTGATTTTTATATTTTACTGCCCGTTTAAAAGCAGTGGATCAATAAATACAATGGAAATAATACATATATGCAGACACCATTTGTTGTTGAAAAGGACAACCTTGTTAATTCTGAAAGTACCTGAGGAAATCTTTCATGGTATTCAATCCAAAATTATTGCTAACAGTAACATTGAATACATTGCAGTGAGTTTCAGTGTGGACTTCACTGGTTAAAAAGGTTTTGAGGTTGTTTTTTTTTTCATTATTATGCAGTTTGAAGAACCTTTTATATCTAGGTATTCCAAGAAATAGAATAAACTACTTCTTTCCTCTCTCATCTAGGGATGAGCATCAGGACTTTAGGGAGGAGATGAGGCGATTGAAAAAGCTCCGTGGGAAGGAAAAACCAAAGAAGGGGGAAGGAAAGAGAGCTCTCAAGAAGAAATAGTGACACTTGGACAATATGATGAACTACTCCGGAAATGCTGGAGAACAGCTGTGACCCCAGGCTTTCTGTTCCCAGCTGGAGAGGGCTTGGCATGTGAGCTGCATGTGGAGCACAAGAAACACCCTGTGAAGTACTGGAGTCCACCTTGGGTGCACACTCATCTGTGGTTTTATTGGGTTTTAATTTTTGTGGTTTTAAGTATACTGTATGTTGCAGCACATTGGTTTGTGAGGGCCTTCTCTTACTGAAGTAGTAAAAACAATAGTAAAAAAGAGTAAATGCTCAGTGTTTTTCTTGCTGTTTCTGTTTTTCTGGAGCTGGGAAACTTTGTTTTTCATTGTTTGTTTTAATATCACACTGTTTTGCAAGTGACCACAAAAAAATAAGGTTTCTTGCTTCTACTGCTGCTTGTTATTTTGCCTGTTAGAATAAGTTTCACTTCAGCTAGCTTTAGAAGCAGCTTAAAAAATTAACACTAGAATCTGTTGTTCCGCTTTTTCCACTGGACAATACTTCATGGTCCATTGCCTGCCCACAGCACTCTGATTGTACCCTGAATATTTAGATGCTGCAACAGAAGAGGCTGAAAAATGAGGACTCAAAACTGTTTTCTAGTTTGAGACCCCCTACTAATTAAAATACAATATTTAAGTTTACTGTAATAAAAAGATTTTGAACTTATTTTGGTTTCCTATGGAGGATATGTATGCAGTAGTTCATAAGGTGATGAGCATTTTTACTCATATTCAGTATGTCGTTTTATCCCTAGGCTCCTTCAGTGTTGCTAATTTTAATGATTGCATACATCTACCATTCTTACCTGTCAGTCCCTGTCAGGGAGCAGAAACTACAGCATGCATCTGTGCTGCTCTGTCTGGCCATGTGTGCATCTTGCCAGCATCCTTTGATTTCCAGAACATGTAACTTTAGAGGAACACCCTTGAAGTAGTAAAGGAGACAGCTATTAAAAATACAGTGTGACTGGAACAGAAAATATTTGCACAGTTAGCCTGAGATATGCTTGATTTTGCATACAGAGGTGTTCTGAAGTAGGGAGCAGTACTAATCTGCTGAGAGTTGTAAACCAATCTTGTTCAAATTTAAGTATTTGAAGAGATCTGCATAAATTGATCTACAACTCAATAATTATACTTCAGTAAGGTTATTAACTGAAGAGGTGCTGATTGTATTAAAGGTGTTTCTGGTGAGCTGTGTAGTTTTCTTGTTCAGTATCCTTACTGAGTCTTTTCTGATTTTTCTAAGCTCTGAGAAGTTGACTTTAGATCTGCAGTGTTGTGGGAGAAGCACCTGAGTTCTTTATCACAGTTAACAAAATACTACAGAAGATATATGTTTTACTATCTGCTCTGTACTGTAATGGCAAGTTTCTACCTCACTGTAATTTAAAATCCTTTTAGTAACTTAGAAGTTTTGCTCAATTCTAATGTGCCAGTGACATTTTAGCATTCTATGGGTTGCAACTTGTCTGGTACTGAAGTAAATAGAGCCTGTGATGGGCCCTCTGAGAAGTACTTGGTTCCTGGGACACACGCATGCAGCCAAGGGGAAGCAATCTTGTTCCCTTGAATTCCTCTTCAGGAAGAAGAGCAGCATGGAGCTACATACTAGGTAGAAGAGGGGATTGCCCAAGTTGGAAGGTTGCTGCTGCCTGACACAGATTTGACTGTGACTGTGAGGGGTGAAGCTGCTCAGCTGCTTTCATGGATGGAGAGTTATGAATGTCTTCAGCAGAATTACTGTGGCAGCTTTGGACAGCTGGTATTTGTACTTAAAACAGCTTCATCAACAAGAACTTGATGTCTTCTAAAATTAAACTGAAGATCAATAAAAATGTTTTCCTTGCAATTTAAGATGAAAAATCAACAGCATCAGTTTTGTTCCTGTGAAGCACTTAAGGCTTTGGTAGTATAAACATGCAAGAGAAAGTGTGCATGCATCAAAAAGTGTTTTATGGTCCTGCTCCAGTAAAATAAGTACACGGTGCTTTAACATCTGTGTGTGCAGGAAGACCTGGTTATGAGTATACGTGTAATGCTACATAAAATACTTACACAGCATGATCAGCCACCCTTATGCTTCCAAATCCATGTTTAGCCTACCTGAAGCACTGAGCATCTACAGAGCCTACTAAGGGCAGTGAACACTGCAAGCATTCTGTGTCTTAGCATGCCACCTTGCTAGGCACAGGTATGGACTCTGCAGTGTAATAACAGATAATTAGACTTGGGGATCAGACCCGTTCTTCCTTTTCTGCTCCAAGCCATCTAGCTATTTATGGATTTTGAGAAGCTGCTATCATGAACAGGAAAGCGAAAGGCTTGTTTGGCAAGATCCTCTTGGCAACCTACCATAGCAAACCTGCTCTGGAATCAAAGCATCACCCTGGAAACATGCTTTGGGAAGATGCTTGCAGCAGCATAACCAAAAAGGGAAGTGTCTGTTAAGGAAGCAGATGTGAAACAAATGGATTGAATTGTTGATTTTCATCTTATCTCTGCAGTATTTACCAAAGCAAAGTGTGTGGAGTGAAAAAAATTATTCTTTTAGCAGTATAAATACAAGAAAAGTTCCCCTGCCTAATCTTTCCTGATTTTTCTCCTGCAATACTCTTTGCTAAAACTAGGTCTTCTCAAAAATGGCTGTTTCCCACCCCTGAGGCTTCACCATAGAATAACGATGATTCAACCATTATTGGAGTATATCCTGGAATTAGGGTAATCCATTGCTTGCTGTGAGTGTTAGCGTAACTATTTGTTCCAGGAAATACAGCCTTCTCCCCTCCATAGCTGGGATAGAAATGGGCACTTTCATACCTCCCTACTAACACTTGCTCTGTTATTTAGGAATAGACATTGCCTGAAGAAGACCACATGTTGTGAATTACAGGGTCTAGACAAATTGGAAGTCAATCCTGAAACATCATGACAGGTATTAATGCAGTATGTGTATTTAGGAGGGGAAGGAGAGTTCCATCCATATTCTGAGGGGTAAGGATGGGAACACTTACGATTTATACAGCTGTTGGTATAGTGGCATATCCAATTTATATACAAATAATCAAGTTAAATTAGATTATTACTTTTGCCTTTGTCCTTACACTGATTCTTTTCACCTTTCAAACTCTGCTGTGTTTTGTTACAAAATTCATATTTTTCCTGAGGGGGCGAGCTGCCTGTCCTCAGCACATATTTAGATGGATGTTTTAGCTCTTGATCAGAATAAATCTAGTTAGCTGATCTGAGGGACAAACTGAGAGTCAAAACCCTAACCTCCTCCCAGTCCTCAACAGCCTTCCCAAATTCCACTGCTTCCTTATTTTACAGTGCTTTAACTATGTCTGTCTATAATTGTACTATGGTATAATATAGTCATAGCTGCTGGGTACTGCCTTGATAATCACAAGTTATTTTGTAAATAGACTGACCCAGTTGCTGTATATATCCTATAGGGAGTGCAGCTATTGCTAGAACCTCTTACTATTTAAATTCCTGCAGACAGGAGCATGTTCACTTGCATAGCCAGTCCAGAGGAGGCCACGAAGATGATTGGAGTGCTGAGGACAGGCTGAGAGAGCTGGGATTGTTCAGCCTAGAGAAGAGAAGGCCCCAAGGAGACATTACAGCAGCCTTCCAGTACTTACGGGGCCTACAGGAAAGCTGGAAAAGGGCTCTTTATCAGGGGGTGCAGGGATAAGACAAGGGATAATGGTTTTACACTGAAAGAGGGGAGATTCTGATTAGATATTAGGAAGACATCTTTTACTGTGAGGGTGATGAGGCTCTAAGACAGGTTGAGGTTCCATAGTGTAGTGGTTATCACATCTGCTTTACACGCAGAAGATCCTGGGTTCAAACCCCAGTGGAACCAATACCAAACTGTTATAAGAGTTGGATGTGGTGATTGTTGTGGATGCTTTCTGACTCAGGTCATTCTATGGTCCCTTTGAGCAACATTATCCACTAGTAGAAAGTGTCCCTGTCCATGGCAGGGGGGTTGGAACTGCATAGTTCTTTAAAATCCCTTTACAACCCAAATGATTCTGTCATGGTATGACTGTACTTTGTGATGGTGGCAGGGAAAAACTAAATAGCAGTCTTGCTTTACAGCAAAGGTACCAGTGTGTTAAAATGTATGTGCTCAGTGCAGGAAAACTTGAAGTTTCTCCTAATGTGGAAACATTTTATTCTACATATTAAAGCAATGCGCTGAGTTTACACAGGTCAGCAAAATACACCTGAGTTGCCCTGTGGTTTTAGACAAATGCTTTGTCTTACTTGCCTACATCTCCTCAAGAGTAAAATTAGAGTAATGGTTACTTAGTGAATAGTGTTACAAGGGTAAGCTGCTTCTAGGATGGGAATTTATCTCAGGAGAACTCTGGTGTAAAGAGCAGCTTAGTCTGGCTATGGTAGGACTTGTCCCTCTGCGTATTTCAGGGCTTTATTTCAGATAGATGATTGAATGGAACAGCTGATGACATTTTTAATGTATAAAATAAGCTGTGGTACGTTACTATGTTCACTGTTCTTCTCCAGATGTGAGGGGTGATGAAAAAAAATCTTGATTTGGTCAGAAAGTAAATATTAAAAAAAAAACACAGATAGCTCTGAAACTGTAAATAGTTTTGAAATTTCAAAGCATCTGTGTGCATATTCCTCTACCACTTTGAGTTTGAAGGCCATCTTAGGATCATTTTTAACAACAATCTACAAAGTCTATATGTTTTGGAAAAGCTACACAAATCTGAATGCATGCTTTGAGGGAAGGACTGTGGTTTGTATTTTTTTTTTCTTTCTTTTAAAGCACAAAAGATAATATGCAAAGAAAAGAAGTGCTATGGGGATCTCATATTGATTCCTTCAAACTCAGTTATCCTCTAAGTGTTCAACTGCGACACTTCTTGTACAATCCCTTGGGAGTCTATTCTGGAAACAAAATCCTTCAAGATGACTCTCTTCATTATCTTGAACAATACCCTTATAATAAGTCTTGGTAAGAATTTAGTGATGTGTGTTGGCCAGATGTTTAGATGGATTTAACTGTGCCTGCACAGCTGCAGTGGCATGAAGAAAGACATTTTCTCTTTACTTCTTATTCCTTTTCACTTTTCCTCATGTGTAATAACAATGTCTTGAATACAGAGAAGAAGGAACAGACATGAAAACATCTGAAAGAATTTGCTTGTGAAGGTTGAGTCACAACAGAGCATAGCTATAGTGTGCCCAAATGGTAAGGAGCATAGACAGATATTAGAGAAACATCACCACCATGCTGGCTAAGAAGTTATTTAGGGTTGTTCAAGAGGATAAATATGAAATCAACAGGATAACAGCTGTGACATCAAAGTATCTTTATATACACTGTGTTGAATCTTTCTGGATGCAATACTAGAGAAAATTCTCCACAAAGTGAAACATTTAGAAAAATTGAGGAGATTCTCAAGAAGTGGATTCAGCTTCTGTTGTCTGAGCCAGGCAGAACTAGGCTGAGCCGGGTGTTACAAAACATAGCACAGGGACCACTTCACTCCTGGAAGAGGAGGCGGCAGACTGAATGACCTCATGCATTTTCTCATATCATAGCTATGCCTGTGAAAACAAATCCCACCAAGAGATGAAAAAGGATTTTTATATCCATTAGGTTTTCTATCTGTGCTTGAAAGTACTTTACTTCATCCCAGGGTTCCTAAAGCTGTTTGTAAATATTTCATGGAGTTCAGAGGGTCCCTCCCACTTCAGTTGTTATTTCTGTGGGTCTAATGTTTGCCTTTTGGGGTGTTTCAGTAAACAGGCTTTTAATGGTATTAGGAGCAAAACCCACCAGAGCTCCAGAAAGTTTAAAACCATTCTACTGCCACATGCTATGGTGTGTCTCTGCAAATGCAAGATTTTAAACGCATCACATTTCCTCAATTTCCACTACAGTCCTGCCTGGATAAAAATGAATGGCCCTGGACTTTCAAAATGGATGTCTAAAATGTGATTCTAGATTGAAGCGGTTACAGAAGTGGTCTAATTTTAGAAGCTGTGTGAATATTGAGTATTTCCAATTGATATCAACGGGACTTAACTCTGAATAACCACTGGGCAAATCCTATGCCAGCATATAGAGTTGTAGTCCCTTTAGCCTTTGACTGGTAGTAGTTTCTTCAGGACAGGAATGATAAAGCAACATCTCTCTAGAGACTCTATCACGCTTACATGTGCAATAGCTGCTTCCCCAGTGACATTCAGTGTTGACCAGAATAATGTTAAGCTGTCTGGGTACCATGTGTTGAATTCCACAGCGAAGAGCGCTGCATATGGCTTAAGGAAAACCCTCATACACTGAGAGACTGGAGCAACACAGCCGAAGTGTGCTGTGCTGACACCTAGGTGATGCTGTCTTATTTACAACCAGCAACTATTAAGGACAAGGTGCAACATTTCTTATTTTCATACTTGCATGTGAAGGAGCCTGTGTGTGGCAGGCAGCACCAAACTGCTGCTCAGAATATTTCTAGAGGGACAGAAGGCAATGACAGGGATAATCCAGGAGGCATGAGGGTATTGTATTCGGTAGTGAGCTGACTAGTTTACAGACATATTTATTACAGGGGGGTTTGTTGGTTTTTTTTTAAATTATTTGTGAGATATCAGAGTTTATGCTTTTTTATTTAAGTAAAAGAGATATGACTAATGTTTCAGTTGGCATTACTTAGTATTATGTTTAGTTTGCAGGCACAGGAGCATTTACATCACGGCTCCAATCTAAAGCAGTATTCAGCTGGCTTGTCTAAACTGGCACATTTATATCTGAGAACAGCAAGTGAATGAGGCAGTGCAGATGTCACCTAGACAGATGACATTTCTTGCGTGAGCGGATGGGAAGCAATTGATACGCAGGCTGCGCGTGATGCACCTTGTGTTATTTCTTGGCTGGCTGTCCTGGGTCTGTTTTGGTGCAACTGATGTGCAGGTAAGCGTTGTTAACAAGCTCTAAACTTCACAACTGCTTTATCAAATGAATAGCATAAACCAAAAAGCATTAATTAGACTAGGAAATGTCAGAGTTGTTACTGACAACTAGAAAGTAACACTGCAGCCTCTTTATTTTTCTGCCTTTGCACTTAGTCATCACTGTGATGTTTGCCAAAATACCGCTCCGTTGCCTGACACCAATACAGCCAACAGTGTGATGTGCCTCTGTATTTTCAAACTCAACTTGTTTGATAGTATCATCAAGTTTATTAACAAACATGAATGCCCTCTGAGAACGGATGGTAGGGTATAGACTAGGCATGCAAACCACTTAAATATAGGATAAAACGAATATCTAAGCTGGAGCCTTGCAGAATTCCCCCCAAGGGGGTAACAGAAATTGCGTTCATTTACCAAAACAAATGTGTCTTCTGGAGAGAGAAGTCATATCATATTAAAAAGGAATAACTGCGTCTGAGAGCCTTCAGCATAACCACAAGCTTCAAGCAATCCTTAGCATCAGAAACATTGAGAGGCCATTGACCACTCCACCAGAAATTTTGCCTTTGGCCAAGTGCATACTTGTAGGACTGATGAGAACACAGCAATGTGGTTCAGACTGTCCTAATTCCCACATGCTCATCAGGCAGCTTGCCTCTTCAGGAGAGACTGAATGTCTGTGAGGCTTGTGTTGTCTCAGTGGTAGTGAGGATTAAAGGCAAAGATGGATCCTGAACTGCGATACTGACCCTGTCAGCAAAAGGCACTTGTGTTTCAATACGTAAGATATGTAGACATATACTACAATATAAGGATTCATTTAAAAAGGTTATGCATCCTATTTGACCTATCACCAAAGAACAACAACTCTTAAAACTTCAGCAACATGGGGTATTGCCCTGAAAAGAAAAGAAAAAGATCAGCTACCACGGTCTCTTTGCTACACGTTAAAATTGTGGTTTCTTGTATATGATTCAGATTATTGATTTAACATTTTGGAACTCTGCAAGTTTCCTTACTTCAGGCCAATACCAAACTTAATGAACTTTTTCTGCTCGGTGAAGAAGATAGAAACTGTAAAGCGCAGTGACTAACTAAAGTGTTATTAGATCAGAGATGTAAAGTGTTACCAACCTGTCTGTAAAGTGCTGGAGAATCAAATTACAGCAGGTATTCAGGTCGGGAGAAGCTCAGCTATCTTGGATATTATGAAGGAAAATCCTAAGACTGGAACATAATTGAACAGCCATTTTCTGAACAGCAAAATAACTTTGTTTAGGTGGAATCTTTTCCTGCTCTTTCTTGGAACTCACTCAATCATGTTAGTGCTTTTTTGGTGGCTAAATTGAATGGTTTTGAGATAGGAAATGTGATTATTCACGCTGGAATAATGATGCTCAGAATCTAAAACTACTTAGTTCTTAAAGCAGATCAGCTTATCACTATCCAACACAAAAGTCTCAGAAATCAGATATCTGAATGAGCTGAATGCATCGAAGAAATGACAAAGGATGCTAAGGTAACAGGAGAGACTTGACTAATCCTCTTAAATGTGATATTTGGTCCTGGTTTCAGTAAAGTACGTTAGGCAGGAAAAGCAGTGCTCCTTACTCCTCTGTCTTCCTCTTTTCATCTGCTTCTCATCTCCTAGGAGAGCTGCATCTTCTCCTCCACTGGCTACTTCCACTATTTTCTCTCTCCATTTAATCTTTTGTCCCATCCTTCCCCCTCCTTTTCCACTACTTGCTACTTGCTGCTTCCATTCTCTTAATGGTGGTTTCGAGACTCATGCTCTGTTGATGATGGAATCATAGAATCATTAAGGTTGGAAAAGACCTCTAAGATCATCAAGTCCAACCATCAACACAATACCAACATGCTACAAAACCATGTCTCAAAGTGCCACATCTACATGATTTTTGAACACCTCCAGGAATGCAGGGTCCACCACTTCCCTGGGCAGCCTGTTCCAAAGCTTCACCACTCCTTCAGTAAAGACATTTTTTCCTAATATGCAACCTAAACCTCCTGTGGTGCAACTCGAGGCCATCACTTGTCACTTGGGAGAAGAGACCAACACCCACCTGGCTACAACCTCCTTTTAGGTAGTTTTAGAGAGCAATGAGGACTTCCTTCAGCCTCCTCTTCTCCAAGCTAAACAATCCCAGTTCCCTCAGCTGCTACTCACAAGACCTGTGTTCCAGACCCTTTACCGGTCTCATTGCCTTCCTCTGGACATGCTCCAGTAGCTCAGTGTCTTTCCTGTAGTGAGGGACCCAAAACTGAATGCAGTATTTGAGGTGTGGCCTTACCTGCGCCAAATACAGGGGCACAATCACTTTGTTCCTTATAGGCTACATTTGTCAGTATTTATGCTACTCTTCAACAAAATGTATAGTCTTCTCAGCTTCTTGTGCTAGCAAGTGAAGGCAGGAAGCCAGTAGAGAGACAGAGCACTGTGATGAAGTACATGCATTGCTGGACCATGAAGTCACCATTCAGACAAGGAAGGAAACAGATTAGCATTTTGTTCATGCGATGCCAAACAATGTGCGGAGTACAGGAGGGACCTATATTCAAAGATGCACCCATGTGCTAGTCCCATCGCCTTTCCTGTTCCACGTCTCCCACACACTGCCTCCAAAGGAAAATGTCTTGCTTTTTACTTTCTGAAAGTCTGGGCTGTGGTTTAGGGAGAGAAGAGCAACAGTTTTAAAAATAATTATTCCAAAATAAATTCTGATTGAATCAAATGAAAATTATGTAAATAGTTCCAATATCATTACAAAAAATCCAGAATATTTTATAATTTATAAATAAAAGATAGCTTGTTATATCAACATCGGCTTAAAAGGTAGAATGAAAAATTAGTTAAGAACCTGACAGATTTATATTTTCTTCTTTCTTCCCTATATCCTCTTTTCTTCCAGTATCCACCTATCCTCATCACTTATGCTCACGTACTTAACTCAAAGGCAAAGAGCTATGAACTCTCCATGAACTGGAAAAAAAAGATGAGATTGTTCAGCTGCCAAGTTCAAATCACCACCTGAATACTACCTAATTTCTCAAATGAAGGTATGAATATTTCAGGTTCAGCAGTGTCACAGGATAGTAAATCTTTTGAAACAGAAGTCCTCAAGAAGTTACCAAAGGAAAAAATACATACGATCTGTACAGGAATAGTGGAAAGAGAAAGGAAAAGGGAAAAGGGGAAAAGGAAAGGGAAAGGGAAAGGGAAAGGGAAAGGGAAAGGGAAAGGGAAAGGGAAAGGGAAAGGGGAAAGGGGAAGGGAAAAGGGAAGGGAAAAGGGAAGGGAAAAGGGAAGGGAAAAGGGAAGGGAAAAGGGAAGGGAAAAGGGAAGGGAAAAGGGAAGGGAAAAGGGAAGGGAAAAGGGAAGGGAAAAGGGAAGGGAAAAGGGAAGGGAAAAGGGAAGGGAAAAGGGAAGGAGAAGGGGGAGGGGGAGGAAGAGGAAGAGGAAGAGGAAGAGGAAGAGGAAGAGGAAGAGGAAGAGGAAGAGGAAGAGGAAGAGGAAGAGGAAGAGGAAGAGGAAGAGGAAGAGGAAGGAAAGAAAGAAAAAGCGGTCTTGCTTTCTCTGCTGCCTTTCATTGGAGCAATCAGACAGCAACCCCCAGCAATATGAAAAGATGTACAGCATATCTTAAAGTGAATGGGAAAATACACCTATATAGGTGATAAAGAGAAGTGGGAGGGGGGAACCAAACGGGGTTCTTTCCTCAAACAATATCTTCCATATTCCTTTCCTGGAGAGCAAAGTAATTTTGTTAAGTATGCATTATTCCAACTAGTAATCAGAAAATGACTGAACTCTGGACAACAGCTAAATTTTTTGTTCTGCTTTACATTTTCTAGCCAAGATTACAGGGAACATGACTGTTGCCATTAGTATCTGTGTTCCATCAACATCTGTATTTCCACTGTTATTATTGAGATTTAGCCTCATATATAAACAGTACCATTGCCTTAGATACATAAAGTTGTGTAACTTTCACTTCATATTGCAGCATTTAAAAGCAATGCGTATATTTTAACATGCCTTATAAGATGTGTAATTATCTTCTCATGGTGCAAAACATTCCAGTATTTTCAAATATACCTGGGCCAAGCACAAATACTACAATATATGGGGCAAATACGTGTTTTCAGTGTGTAAAGTGCTAAGCAGTTTTTGGAAAATTTGAAGTTTAAGATGTGTCAAATTTTCAGAAAACTGGCAAAAAAAATAGTTTCTACTATCATACCATTATTCAAATTATGTCATTTTTTGGTTAAGAAACTGGAGGGGTTTGTTGTGGCAATTAACTGTGTAGGCTGGGTTTTCTTTCAGGTAGTGTTGTCTGTTGAAAGACTATGATAAATAAGACCAATATTAAGTCTAATATCACTTTTGGATGTTCTAGTTTTGGAGCACCCCATTAATTCTTTTTTGGGGGAAAGGATAGAGATATGTTCAAATGCCCATAATGAGACAGTTGCTTTCAGGTAGCCATTTAGGTTTTTACTGGCTCATTGAAAAATATTATTCTCTGGAAGTTCAGGTGTTGATTAAATCAGATAGATGTTCTGTGGTAAGCAACCTAGCTGAAGAGTCTTTTAACAGCTGGATTTTTTTTCTGATCTGAATTTTTTAAAAAAATTATCTGATAGTGGATTAAACTCCAGTGCATAACTAAGAGTTTGATGGGAGCTGGCAGGTTTTGCATTTACAATATGCATTACCTGCTGCAATACCCGATAAACTGGATATGCTGCATTGCAGTCATCAACCAGACAGTGCCCTGAGTGGCCTAAGGATTTGATAGCAGAAACCAGCCTTTCACATCTAGGTAATAAAGTTGATTTTGACCTATGTCGATAACGAAGGCTAGTCTCTGTAAAAATTTTTAATCAATTCTTAGTAGATAGTATTTCATATCATCACAGAATAGTTGCTGTTAATAATGTTTTATCTTCCATCGTGACAGATTAAGCAGAGACAAAAGATAACACCATGTGAAGGAGCAAAAATTCTAGTTGTCCCTAGGTGTGGATTCCCTCAAACAAGAGGAAACTATAGGATTCTATAAATGTCTCTCTCCTTCCTATACAAATATTTTGTAAAATAGTATTATGATTTTTAATTAAAAAAAAAAAAAATCAAAACTGTATACCACTTATGTATTTCAGGTGGTACCTCTGCTGCATTGTCAGTTTTGGTTGTCAGTAGTCAATATTAGGGTCTAGAATTGCAGTTTTTCAGGTGGTAAATCAAATGAAATAACTAAGTCTAGCAAATACATTTATTTATATGAATGCAAATCTTCTGAAAAAATCAAGCTCAAGAATAAAGGCATGCAAGATTACTAAAAGCGTTGGAAAAGGTGTTACAAGTAGCCTACTAATACTTCATAGTAGCCTACTAATTTCACTGCTAGAGTTATGTCCTGGACATAAACTGCTTGGAGAACAAAACAAGGGCTATGCCTATGTTCTGCACATGGAGACTAAATTATCCCTTGGTATAAATTGCATTGAAATGAATGCACTTGCTCTTTTAGTTAACCCATATTCCTCTGTTGACATTTCCATTAACATCATCTTGTATGACCTCTGCCGCCTTTTCCTTGAGAGAACAGGGAAATCTGTCCCAGTGTTTAATCCTCAGCATGTGTGTTATTTTTCGAAGTCTATATGCGTTTTTCATTACCATTACACATTCCCATCGCATAGCAGGAATTGCTGATAATGATCCTCTTCATTAATGCAGCTATTAGAACGAAATTTCTAAACTTGGCGAGCTGCTTAGTTTGCACTTTTGATTCTTATATATTTGTGCAGCCTTTTTGTTGACTGCACTCTCAGGAAAGCACAGCCTGTCAGATAATCAATTAAAATCCGTTTAAATATTAACTAGATTATTTTGCTTATTTCTCGTTTGTGTCTATGAGATGTTTAATACAATGTAGCTCTCTACAGGAAAGACCCTCAACTAAATTCATGCCTGAATTCTTTCCCTCCATACCACAGGATCTGTTATTGCTGATTCCATTATCGGTTTGCTGTTGCCTTACCATAAACTGACACTGCATTTATTTACCAGTTACAGCGCTGCTGGTATCAAACTGAATTTGAAACATTTTTACACACCAGTGGCCCCCGCTGTGAAAGCTGAAATATAAACTTTGAATCTATCAACCGGATTATTATATTAAGATGTTGTATGTTTTCATATTCAGAACTGAAGTGAAAGAAAGATAAGAATGTTTGCACTTGCATGTTTCAACTTCGTATTTTAATTGGCTACCATAAAATACATCAGGTTGCGATAGAACAGCCTTTATCTTCTCCAAAATCTTGCAGCTGTTCTGATACTTTAGCTTTTATTTGCAAAGCATTAAAATACTGTTACCAATTTGGTATTTATCAGAAAGACCTTTTCAGCAAGAAAGCAACTTAAACCACCTGATTTAGTGAATGGTTTGCATGTGTAAGCAGCATGTCACTGAGTGTGGGATACAGGGATATGGCATAGGTCAGTAATTTATTTAAAGGGAAGCACTCTGCCACTTATGGCTGCAGGCACTGGTGACACATGGGAAGAACAGGCTTTGGAGGGCAGCACTGGTTGCCGCCTCCAGCTCTTCCTCATTTCTGAGATGGAGGGAGCAGTGCTTCCCAATGCACCCTCTACCTACCACCTTGGTTCCTGTGTCATTCACACAGTAGGTCACACCGTATGAGCCCACCTTTTTCCCTGGAAAGCCAAGACATTGGGGCAGGCAGTGCACGTCCCGTCATGCAGACAAGGCACTGACAGGATGGACACTTGTATTTGGAAACTAGACATCTGCTCCTAAAACTGCAGTTTGGACAAGCCTGCCAGAGGGTGAGAGGTGTTACCAAGACAAAGTAATCTCCATTTCTGCTGAGCTCACGACCAGACCCTTTCCTTTCTTGAAGCACCCTACATAAATGAATCATAGAATCATAGAATGGTTGAATGGGTTGGGTTGGAAGGGATCTTAAAGCTCATCCAGTTCCAAAACTCCTGCCATGGGCAGGGACACCTCCCACCAGACCAGGCTGCTCAACAACCTGGCCTTGAACTCTTCCAAGGAGGGGGCATCCACAGCTTCCCTGGGAAACCTGTGCCAGTGTCTTACCACCTTCATTGTGAAAATTTCTACCTAATGTCTAATCTAAGTCTTTCCCCTATAAAGCACCAGCTTGCAGCAGCTCGAAGCTTAAATGCAGTAGATGGAAAAAACAAGGCTATTTTATCAATTCCAGCAATCAATTATTTTAGTTATAACGAGAGCAGGTGCAATGTTTCCAAATGAAAACATGATTGTTGGCAGCGTCTCTGTCACTGCCTCATGGTACGTGTTTATATTATAAAGATTCCCCCAAAAGCCACAACTCCGCCGTTTGCCAAATGACGTCAAACCAGCCGATGGCCTGGCGGTCCCTTCCCCGTTCCCACTGCACTCCTGGCTCACGCAGGGTGCCAAATCCCGCATTTTTTCCCTATTTATCATCTACCCGGCGACTTCCTCTTGTGCTTGCATTCCCGTGCTGGGGCTAAGAGCGCTGCTAGGAACGTCCCGCAGGCTGGGACCCCGCCCTGGACCCCGGAGCCTGGTGTTTAAACCCAGCGCTTAATGCCCAAAGCCCCAACCCCTCGGTCGAAGCCCGGCCGTGCGGGGCTTCCCCCCTCCCCGCGCCGCCAGGGGGCGCTGGAGAGGCGGCGGCGGGAGGGGGCAAGGCCTCGGCTGAGAGGGCGTGGCCTGCGCTCACGTTCGCGTTCCCAGGGCGACGGAGCGGTCGCGCCGTGACGTCAGGGTGTTTCCCCGGTGACGTTGCGGCGGCCCATGCGCAGTGGCCTCCGGCGGCGGCGGCGATTCTGGGTGACGTCACGAGGCCGGGCGTGACGTGCCGGTGGCGCGGGCCGCTGGGAGCTTGGCCGGGTTCTGCGCTCTCACCCCTCCCTCAGCCCCCCCCCCCCCTCCCCCCGTCGCGGCTCGGGGCGCCCTCTCACTCCCCCGGGCACGCGCCTCACTGCCCCCGCCCCCTCTGCGCGCGCGCGCCCGGCGCTCCCCGGCCAAGATGGCGGCGCTGAGCAGCAGCGGCGGAGCCGACGGGGCTTCGCTCTTCAACGGGGACGCGGAGACCGAGCCGCCGCCCCCCCCGCCACCGCCGCCCCACCCCGCGCTTGGCGCCTGCTACGCGGCGGGCAGCGGCGACCCCGCCATCCCGGAGGAGGTGAGGCCGCGCGGAGGGCCCCATCGCGCCCCCGCGCCCGGGATCGGCAGGGATCTCCGCTTCGGGCGGGCGCAGCCGGCGAGGAGAGCGGGAGGCGCCGCGGGAGCGCGCGTTGCCCCTAGGGGGGGGCGAGCTCCGGGGAGGGGGCGACGCGCGTGGGGCCGGGGCTTTCCCCGCCGGGAGGGGGCGGGGGCGTCGCTGTCATCCGGGCTGCGGCCGCGGGGCTGAGTGTGAGTGAGAGTGTGTTTGTGAGTTGAGTGTGTGTGTGTGTGAGAGAGTGTGTGAGTGTGCGTGTGAGAATGCGTGACACTGTGTGAGACTGTGTTTGTGAGGTGAGAGTGTAGGGGGTGGCGCTGAGAGTGCGCGAGTGTGCATGTGAGAGTGCGCTTGCATGAGAGTGCGTGTGAGAATGCACGTGTGTGTGTGAGAGTGCGTGTGAGTGTGTGCGACTGCACATGAGAGTGTGTGTGGCTGTGTGGAAGAGTGTACGTGTCTGTTAGAGAATGTGTGTATGGGGTGAGAGTGTGCGTGTGGGTGTTGAGTGTGTGAGGGTGCATCTGTGTATGAGAGAGTTTGTCTCCGAGTGTGTGTGCATGCATGTGTGTGCGAGAGTGAATGTGAGTCTGTGTGAGCGTGTGTGTCTGTGAGAGCGTGCATGTCTATGTGAGAATATGTGTGTAGGGAAGGTTATAACCAGTTTCCACTGAGGGATTTGAAACACTCGAGGTATGTTTTATCTTTATCAGGTGGTGCAGTGATAGGGTGAGGTTTTAATGATTTTAAGCTAAAAAAGGGGAGTTTTACATTAGATATCAGGAAGAAATTTTTACTGTGAAGATGGTGAGACACTCACACAGGTTGCCCAGAGAAGTCATGGATGCCTCATCCCTGCAGGTTGTTCAGGTCCAGGTTGAATGTGGCTTAGAGCAACCTGGTCTAGTGGGAGGTGTTCCTTCCCATGGCAGGGAGGGGTGGAACTGGATGATCTTTAAGGTCCCTTCCAACCCAAACCATTGTACGATTCTGTGGTTGTAAAACCAGGTTCCTTTTGTGGATGTTGGTCTGGGTCACTGTTAACGTGCAAGGAGGGTCTGAGGAAACACTAACGGACAGTGTGCTGTGCAGGCACAGGAGGTGTCAGGCCTCTGGTTTGTGTCTCTCTTACATACTTCCTGTCTTTAGGGGCATATTACTTAACTTCCCAATCCCACAGAGAGCAAGTGGCACTACCAGTTTTGCTGGGGTTAAACTGTAAGTTGCTAACGCTTCTGAAACACTTTCCAAAGGTGGGATTAAAATGTGCCGTGACTGTGCAAGGTATTTTGCAGATTCAAATACTTGCAGGCATCAAAGTAAGAATGGATTGCCAAATGCCATGCATCGAGTCTGTTCTGGAGGTAAATACAGATGCCAGAAGCTCTGCTTACCGTCTTGTTCCGAGCGTTAGTTGCTGAAGATTGTTTCAGCTCAGCTTTGCTGAGCGTGTCTGTGTAATCAGTACAGGCCCTCTCATCTCTCAGCAGAGTCTTGTGGCCCTGGGAAGTGCTGAGCCCACCAGATAACAGGTCCTAGCTGCTCTGCAGCAGGGAGAGCCGCCAGCAGCAAAAATGAGCTGACTTGGGCCATCAGCTTGCAGAGGGGGCCAGTGTGACTCCCAACTCACCAAGAAAAGCCTGTTTTTTAATCTATTTTATTTATTAATAGCATTGTGGATTATAGTGGAATTAAAGATATGAGAAGTTTGACAAGTACTAGAGGTCATGCTGAGTAGACAGCCAGAAAGTAGAAACAGGGAAGCCCCTGTTGATGTTACTGAGAGATTAGATTGAGTCCCTCATCTTAAGGAGCTACTGGCTTACTTGCTTAAGGAAGGTAAAAGTCAGCAGTATTCACGTATTTCACACTTAACCAGCAGGGTGATTAACTACTTTGACTAATTCAAGTCTGGTTTTGACTTTCCTGAGTAAGGAGAAACTCTCAACTGGTTGAGAAACCAAAATACCTGAAGAGTGAAGTTTAACAAATGCTTTCCTGCAGCAGCAAAATGAAGTTAAAAAGGTTCTTTCTGACTTTTAGCAACTAGATTGTTCTGATGTGACTGTGCATGGAACTGGTTTTCACATTTTTTTCTGCCATAAAAAAAAATCTGGAATTATTTTGATAACTGGTTTATATTGTGCCCCTAGAAACAGTGATATCAGTAGAGCTGAGCTGGGTAAATAAATGGCAGTGCAAGAGGGAAGGGGGGGAAGAAAGTGGCAGGAGGCAAGAATTTTTTTAAAAGTCAGTTTTCATACCAAGAGGTGTGTTGGTGAAACTGCTGTAAGTCACTTGAACTTCAGAAATGTTTTAGCCTGTGTCAGTCATTGGATTTTACTTTCAATGCTAAATTACGTAGTGTAGCGTCTTCCCCTCCCCCCCGAATACTTTACCTCCCTGTAGAAGAGAGAGGACGAGAGAAAAGCAGTCTGGTGTCTGCCAACCAGAGAGGTTGGTACGTTGCAGGAATGGGTGTGTATATTCAAGGCTAGGAAGTATATGGGGTTATTCTTGTATCATTTAAAAGCAAACTTCTTATATGTAGCAAATACTTAAACATACAGGTCTGAGAGCTGGTGCTAGAGATTTTATTTTCTGATGTGGTTTTGTTCTTTAGTTAACATGCTCTTCCTTCAGTCGTAAGTAATTACGTTTTGTTTACTGCGTTAAGTGCACCTATTACTTCATCTGAATATGTGTTTTAATGAAGTTCAAGACCAAAAAATTGCTGATACGGTTAAAACCGAAACTATCCCTAATACAAAAACAAGCCAACCTGAAGTGTAATGCAAATTCAAAGGGACATAAGTCAGAAGATTACTGAAGTGCTTCTAACTGACTAATGGTTCTAATGTAAGTGCATGTTCTAGTATTTTGTTTCATTCCTTCAAGACAATGTAAATCTAAGCTTTAAAAGTACTCTTGCTGTGGATGCCCATTAACAGACATAACCTCACTTATTTTGAGGAAATACTTGTAAAAGTTTGAATTCCCTGTAATCTTTCGGGAACTGCTGTTGTGATTTCCAGAAGGAAAACCTTCAGTTCTATACCTAGTTTCTAGTTCTAAAAGTGAGGCGAACAACAAGAATTTCTGACAGACCTTGACATAGTCTTACACAAACCTGTAAGTCACAGCTCTCTGGTGGCAGAGGTATTCTGTATCAAGAGCATGAGCGAGTCCTCTGTGTTGGGTAAAGCTGTATTAATGTTGTTTATGCATTCAAGAATTGGGGTTTTGCAAAGCAAATTTAAGCCATATTGTTCAGCTTATGCCCAGTTTTTAATCAGATACTGAATTTGGTGCTTTAGAAGTTCCTCAGTAGCCTAACTGCTGATACTAAAAATCTTCTAATAATGAAGTCATTACCTAAGAGTATAATGATTGCTGAAGATTTTTTTCCCCTATATTGGTTGCCTGTACACTCATATAGTACATTTAGGAAACGGGTACTTCTTGTAGGCACAAGGATTTGAAAAGAGTAGGGGCAAGTTAAGTGCGCAGGAATTCTCCTGTTTCACTCAGCATTCAGTTGCTGGTGTTGGGAGGCCTGGGGTCAGTGCTGTTGTCTGGAGGCATGGAGGTTGGCTTCTTCCCCAGGATGAATTCTTGGGACAAGGGATTGTTTGGATGGAAGGTTTTCAGAGTATTACAAGGTTGTTGATATAGTAAGGAGTGTGCAACAGCTGGGAGGAAAGGTTCTGTTCTTGTTGCTGGAGATTATTTATACCAATATTAAATAATTCAAATGGGATTTTCTGTACCTGGCACTTTATGCCCTGAACTGCTCTTTGGAAGATGAAAATTACTTTGAAGGTTGTGAAGTGGGGTCCTGAGCTGTCGGGCAGTCGATTGTTTTGTAGGCAGCAATGCTGGAATTTATCCTGCATGGATATTAGTTATATATTTAGAAACCTTAATATTTTAAAACAGATTTAAGAAGAATAGTAAAATACCTGGAATTGAAAAGTTGCCTCTAACCTTATAAGTGATGGATTCTCATAAAGTAGCATAGATTCACCAAGAATAACTGAGGTTATTTTTGTTGCAATAACATTTAGGGAACCTGTCATGTTGGGAATTAGAATAATTTTCCTTTTAAGTTTCTGTTTCTCTGAAGAGTTCACAATTAAACTTGGTACTTATTTGGAAAGTTGAGACAATGTAAGGAATTTTTTTTACTTCATTGATTTTGTCATTTTGGGAATATGTTTTATGTTGAGTCTCAGTTATGTTTCATTGCATTTTGTTCAGTGATTGGGGTAATTTCATAGTCTGTGAGTGACATCCTACTTAATTGTGAGAACAAATTAAACTTTAGCCACCATGTGCTTCGTATCCAGCTAATATTCTGCAGGAGTGGATCTGAGAAGTTAAGCGAAATAATTATTTTGTTTTGCATGGGAAAGGTCTTAGCCAAATACTGTGCACGACTTCGGTCCACAGCTTTAAGGAATACCTGGTCTAGCAGAGGAGAGTCTAAAAATGAAGAGTAAGGGTGATCTGAAGTCTAGAAGATCAGACCTTTGAGGACAGACTGAAAAGAGCTGAGGTTATTTTAAAAAGAAATGGAAGTTGTCAAATCTGATACAAAGAAGAATGCAAATAACTTATTCTCCGGGCTTGGGTCGGTTGCTGTCAGAAGTCGTGAGTGTAAATGGTAGCAGGAGAGATGGTTTCATGTTACTATTAGACCTTTTTATTTATGGCTAGGTATAGTGAAGCATGAAAATAGACTTTCTTAACTTATAAAATGTCCATTAATAGGTTCTGTCACCTCCCCAGGCAAACATATGTCAGGAGTAGTGGAGAAAAGTTGATCCCAGTATAGGAAAAACACTGACTTCAGTAGCCGCTCATGTTTGTTTTTTTTCCTTAGGCTTTTTACGATTTATTTGTGGCAAGGTAGATCAAACTTTAGAACACGACCTTGAAATACTTGATTTTAGTGAGGATATTAAAGAGACTTCTGCTTATGAGGTTTTTCCCAAAATACAGTAGGATTAACAGCTCTGTCCTGTGGTAGCTTGTTTGATTGCACAAAACTTGCTTAATAGAGTAGTAGCTGCTTCTGGATGGTTTTGATATCTCAGGAGGCTTATTTCTTTTCTCTGGGGGTATCCATGAACTGGTGGGATACAAAGTGTTTGGTACTGAGTTGGCTGTTAATTTATGTTGTTACTTAAGCCACGAATACTATTCTCTATACTTTGTTGTTGTTCAACTCGAAGACCTCTTATTTTTAATGCTGTTCTTTTAATATCCTTCTTGATACTTGGCTTTGGCTAGGAAAGGGAATTCTTTTGTTGCTTATAGTTAAAAATACTGTAGACCAAGCAAGATTCGTTTGTTATGGAGGTACCTTTTGATGGTAGCTAGTTTTTAAAACAAACTGAAAAAACCCTAATTTCCATAAAACTCCATTATTCTGCTCTGTTTTGTTATTTTGTAATAAATTTATAGTTCAGTCTAATTAAATTATTTTACTGATTTGCATGAAATATTTTGGAGGGAATTTCAATTAGTAGGAAGTATAACTTTATTTTTCCTTCCAAAGAAAAAGATGATTTCAAATGATTTTCCAGCATTGCATAGAATCTACTTCAGATTTGAGAATTGTTTGAAGAGAATTTTGGCCGAGTATAAGTTTTATTTTCATTTTGAACAAGTCGCTTTTGAAAGGCACTGGTAACATAAAATACAGTATTAAAGCTCTGTCATAACCGTAGGCCCAAATGGTGAATGCTGCTCCTTCTCACTGCAGCTACTGTGAAGTCAAATCAGATGGGGCTTTGCCACCCAGAGACGAGGTTTGGCTCTTCTCTGTGCCTGCATCCAGCCGCTCAGCCACATCTGCTGCCTTGTGCCAACTCAGTGCCACAGAGGTACTTTCCTAAGTTGATTCAGTTCACTAACACTGAAGAAGAAAATTGTTATTGTTTTTGCTGGCTTGATTTTCTGGTAAACTTAGTGAGGTGAATCTCTTCAACGTGGCACCCAATGAGCTCCAAAACTCTTGTGAGGTAGGAGACAAAAGGAACGTGGTTAGGGGGAGTAGTGGCAGTGTGATGGGTTGTCGTCCCTTCCTCCTCCCTTTTTTTTTTTTTTTGATGATCTTTCATAGAATCATAGAATGGTTTTGGTTGGAAGGGACCATTAAACATCATCCAGTCCCAATTCCCCCTCTGTCATGGGCTGGAACGCCTTCCACTATATCAAGTTGCTCAAAGCCTCATCCAGCCTGGTCTTGAACACCTCCAGGGAGCTTCTCGTCCACCACCCCCACCCCCAAGTTCTTCTCCTCAGAGCTGCTCTCAATCCATTCTCCACCCAGTCTGTGACTGTCCCATGAAACTGTACTGGCCTTTGTTTTTTATATTTGAACGAGGAGTCTTGTTCAGCTGAGGCTTCCTGAGGTTTAGATCCTGACACCTTAAATCTTTATGGTCTTGAGCTTCTTGCACTATGTTGTAACAGTCTTACTTGGTCTCTCTGGATTGCTTCTGAGCATACCTTTGGCAGAAATACAATTACCTGGCATAGGTTTTTGCCAGTGTGTCAGGGACATGAAGGTCTTCATGAGCTTCTGGTATTGTAAGTATACTTTTCTAACAGCTTTGGCCATGTGAGGGTTCTGGGTACGGTATTTCATTTTCTGAGGTGTGAGATAGTTTTTGTTACTCTCAACAGCTCACACGTCTGTGTGTGTGAACACAGCTTTCTCATAGCTAGTGCAGGATATAGAAACCAGTGTGCAATATATTTGTTTCTTTGCTTCTTATTTTTTATTCCAATTGTTCTTGAGCTCTTTGGGCATACAGTGGAACCTTCCTAATCTTCCCTCCTCTTTACAAAACAATGAAATATGTGTTTACGCAACTGATTTCCTCCTCTGTGGCCAATGCTAAAATTGAATAAGGCTACTTCATGCAGAATTACATGCCTTTTCTTCTTCTTTTTCCTGTTAAAACCCCTTGCTGCAAGAGTTTGGCTTGTTACTCCACCTTTGTAGCATTTGTGTGTTTTGAAGTGGCAACAGTGCCTTGCTTTACTCTGTTTCTGATGACATTTCATGAATGTGAACCTGAGCACAAAAAGGCTGAAACAGAAAAAGGTCTGATTTTTAACCATTTCCATTGTCCGAAGGTGCTGTCAATTCAAGCAGGAGTATTCAGGGAACTGTGCTGCCAGCTGTCATCTCACCATGATGCTCCCCAACCAATGTGAACATTAAAGATCAGGAAACAGAACCTCTGCTCTTTTGAAAAAGGAGTTTGTCCTGCAGTGCAGGCAGAGTTTGCAGTCTCAAATGAGTTCTCCATGCTATAGATACTGAATTCAGGATATCTTGGGAGTGTATTTGGGCTTTGAAGGAAGCTTTTATTGTGCTGAGGTTCTGATAAGGTGAAATATTTTTATGGGTTGTCCCAGTATACCTGCACAAAACTTGGTGTGAAGAGGCAATTAAATTTCTACATGAAGGGTGCTGACTTTCTTCAAAATCTTTCACCTAGTAGGCAAGCAGGTGAGATTGTTAATGAACAAAATATACTGACTTTTTAAAAATTTGTTGTGTAACTAAGTGGCTAGGATTTCTTTTTATCACAAGAAGGGGGATACCAGCTCCAATATCTTCATCTGTTAAGGAGTGAGGCCCCTTAAACAACAGTCATTAGTACAGCTGTTAAATGCACTTATAAGCAGTGAGTACTTTTCAAATGCAGTTAACATTGTGTTCAGTCAACTTTGGAGCACAGACTTGCTGACTTTTCATTTATTCTTTTTCCCTTTATCTGAGATAAAGGTTTTGTTTTGAGGACAGATGTTTCGAAGTCTGAGTAGTGTGTCTTTTTTTTTCAATATCTCTTATTTAGTAATGGTGTTTGAAAAGCACTACAAAATCAACATGAAATAAAATACATCATTATGACTAATAAGTTGGTAGTATTTAGGTGTTTGGAACTGGATGGTTGTGTATTGGTTTTATGAATTTATTCATTAAGTCTTAATAGTTCAAGCGTTCTCTCTAGTTGCCAGTAACGTAGATTTAAATATCAGTCTTTAGCATCATCTGAAGTAGCTTTCAGAAAGGATTTCTTTAGTCATAGTTTTGCCAGAGTACAATTATTGAGTGCTAATAAAGTCTTCTGTGACAGTTTTAAGCTTATGCACATTATTGAAAATGGATGGAATTTTTCCAGTCTCTAGAATCAGTAGTTACAGGTTATAAGCCTTGCATCATGTTTCATGTACTAAGTAGCTCTCCATTTTGATCAGCTAAAGTTTGACTGAGTCAAATGAAAATATCTTTTTTTCACATTTTTTTTTCAGTTTTCTAAACTAGATGTTTCTTTTCAGCATCCTACCATGGTGGTTGTTATATCTTGGTTTGGATGGTTTGTTGTTGGGTTATTTTAACTCTCTTAATGCTACAATGAGTGGCAAGGAGCCAATTCTGCCTTTTAAATTATTTCATTTTTCGTGTTAGTGCTAGGGTTACTAAGGCAGCGTGGAGAGCTGAGTAGAACACGAAATGCCATTTAACAGAATGTGGTTTCTGTGGCAGTTTCTATTTGTGACTATGTTCTGTGATGGGGAGCAAATGACTTGTGTTTTAAAAATAAAAATGAGAAGTAATTTGCTCTGTTTCAGGTTTCGAGACCTATTTGTGATAAAAATGGGATACCTTAGTTACATTATTGGATCACAACTATCTCTAAACAAACAGAATATGTCTGTATTTGATTGACAGTTCAATTTCTTTTACATTTTCTAGTGTAGAAGTTTACCATGTTTACATTTTCTAATATAAAAGTTGGTAGAAAAACCATGCACAATGTGGTAACAGTTCAGTGGTGGAATATTGCTAAGTATATAACATTATTTTATGTATTAATAATATGAACTTTTAAATAGGTGCTGATTATCTTTTCTGGTTAGTCTAATTACTTGTGTACTCTGGCAAGGAGAGAGCAGAATAAGTTCTATAGTTCAGCTGAGACTGAGTTTTATTTGTTTTGTCATTTTAATTAATGTGACCCAAGCTGTGTGAGAGCTCTGCTCGACTAGCATTTGCTTCTTATAGGCAATTATTGTAATTACCTGCTTGGCTGCTTGCTTTCCATCACAAATACGACTTGTCTTCAGCTTAAGGTGTGCAGAGGAACAGTCTGGTGTATGCGTGATAGTCTTTAAATTTCACTCCTCTGTGGATTTAAGACTTGTTGAGAGTCCGTGGCAGTTACCTCTCTAAAGTAAAACTGCATTCTTAAATAAGTTAGGAAATTTGGATAGGGTTTTTCTTCTATTTTTTTTTCTTCATAGAATCATAGAATAGTTTGGTTTGGAAGGGGCCTTAAAGATCATCCAGTTCTAAACCCCCTTCCCATGGCAGGGTCACCTCCCACTAGACCAGGCTGCACAAATCCTCCTCCAGCCTGGCCTTGAACACCTCCAGGGATGGGGCATCCATGACTTCTCTGGGCAACCTCACAGTAAAAAATTTCTTTCTAATGTCTAATCTAAATCTCCCCTCTTCCACCTTAAAATCATTCCCCCTTGTCCTATCACTACACTCCCTGATAAAGAACCCTTTTCCAGCTTTCCTATAGCCCCCTTTAAGTACCGAAATGTACTGTAAGGTCTCCCCAGAGCCTTCTCTTCTCTAGGCTGAACAAACCCAACTCTCTCAGCCTGTCCCCCTATGGGAGATGGTTTTGACCTGTGAGAGTTTAGGGAGAAGTTGTTAAATTTATAAATGTGAACACAGAGAATTGTACCAAAATTTGATCTGTGCATGATCCTAATGACTACTGAATTAGTACCAAAGTGAATAAAGGGGACTAATAGTAAAGCAACACAAAAGCCTCAAGAAACATGGAATTAAAGATTTAGTTAGAGCAAAGAAAGCCATGCAACTGGTGGTTAATGATTTAAATGGAGGATACAGACATCTCATTTTTCGCACTCTGCTGTTCTACTGTGGTAGAAAACATTTGGTAATTTTCCTTTTTATAGTGCCTGGAGGCAAATTCTACTTAGCAGCAATCAGCAAACATGGTAGGTGATGGAAAAAGTGGGAGAATGAAAGAGAATTGAATCTTAAACAGGAAGGCTGCTGCTTCATGGTAGCCTGAATCCGTTTAGCTGCAGACTGTAGAGAGGAAAGATGGCTTTTGGCACTGGCCCAGGTGGTCACTGGGTCCTTTGCCAAGCTGTCTCTGCACACTAGACTGGCAGAAAACTAACCTGGTCAAAGGGAACCATATTCCACTTGTTTAGCATGCTAAAATGGTTCAGTAAAAAGTTTAAGTTCTGGAAGCAAGGGTAAAACACTAAGGACAATGCAGTAATTGCACCCACCTTCTTAGTTGGTGTAAGCTTCAAAGCAGCCACTGCCTAAGACTTAGATTTATAAAATCATTACGATTAGAAAAGACCACTAAGATCATCCAGTCAAACTGTCAGCCCAACACCATGGTGCATACTAAACCATGTCCAAAAGTGCCACGTCTATACATTTTTTTTAACACCTCCAGGAATGGTGACTCCACCACTTCCATGGGCAGCTGTTCAGTGCTTCATCACTCTTTCAGTAAATAATTTTTTTTCTAATAGCCAATCTAAAACTCTAGGAGCAGCTTGAGTCCATTTCCTCTCATCTTGTTACTTGGGAGAAGAGACCAACACCCACCTCGCTACAACCTCCTTTCAGGCACTTGTAGAGGGCAATAAGGTCTCCCCTCAGCTTTCTCTTCTTCAGGGTAAACAATCCCAGTTCCCTCAGCCGCTCCTCATAAGACTTGCAGTGAACCTTCACCAGCTTCATTGGCCTCCTCTGGACATGCTTCATCACCTCAATGTCCTTCTTGTAGTGAGATGTCCAAAACTGCACGCAGTATTTTAGGGTGTGTCCTCACCAGTGTTGAGTACAGGGGGACAGTCATTTCCCTACTCCTAGAGAAATGTTTTCGTTATGTTACAAGGGTAGACTTTATTGAACCTTATCCTTTATAATATATCATTGTATTTTGAAAAAGTATTTTTAAACACATATAAGAAGTAGGGAGCATTTGAAGTGTGAATTACTTTTGTTGAAGAGGAGGCAACTTAAGAGTCAAAGACCTGACAGACAGGAAGGCTCTTTATTCTGTTTTAAGAGTAGAGCTGAATGATGAGCAACTCAATTTGTGTTTAGAGTTAAACAAAGGAAAATGCATGGATTAGTCTCAGTTGCAACTGATGGTTTGGAAATAAATGAGTGGTGCAGGAGTATTAAGTGAAAAGTAGGTGTTAGTAATACTAGGATTTTGTGTGGTGGAAGTCCTCTGGTAAAGCAAGCAAGTCGTTATTGAATGAGTTTTCTTAGAATCGCAGAGTTAGTCTCCCACTTGTTTTTCCAGTAGAATTTCTGCTGTAACTCCTCAAAGGTGATTGATACCTGAGCGCTAACTTGGTCGAATGTTTCCTAGTTTTTTGGTAGGGAAGGAGTTTTTTGCTTTTGGTGGGATTTTTTTGCTTAATGGGAACAGTGTTACAACAGACACAGTTGAAAACCTGCATTACTGGTTACGAGGGTTTAAGAGCTGGCCTTTCTTTCCTGAAAAAATATTACCTGTTAAACAGAAAATAGTTTTCATCTCGAGGCCTTTTTTGATATTTTACTAACTGTTGTGCTTACAGCAGATGCCTGCTGATCACATTACCATGTGAGCTGGCCTAGTTATGATCCTGTTCATCAGACAGGAAGGTACAAAAAATATTGTACCTCTTTGTTCAAGAAGGTTTTCCTTCTTGAACAAACTATTAATATGTCTTCATCAAGGCAATTTTTCATCAGTCTAGAAAGATGTATTCATAGACTTCCGTGGAAAAAGAGTTACTATATCCTTTTTCTCTTTGCTGCAGTAAATTCTGTAGATACTGTTGTCCATTACTTATTTACTCTTCTGTGATTGTAAGTCTTACCAGACTCATTCTGAACTGTCTCGCTAGCCAACAGTGAAAACACACTGCCAAAGTCTGTAGCTCAGACATTGCAAAGCAGCTGTGATAGAAAAGATTCACTAACATTAATAAAAACTGAAGGAGGATAAACTAGGAAAGGCAGCTCCAATGTTGATGTTTATATCGCTTGTGTAAATGCTGATGTGAAACACATTGAAGCTGATTTTCAGTTCAGTGAAGTTTTTCTGCTGTTATTGTTTTCCATAGTTTTTTAAATAAAAATTTAACTATACTGTTGAAAATGTGGTAAACACTGAAGAGCCAGTGAACAGTAGGAAAAATGCAAACATTAACAGTGGATGTGTGCGTTGAGACAAACTTCCCTGAAAGATGAAGAGCTAGAGCCTGAAGTATAGGAAAAAAGAAAGGACTGTCCTCCCGACTGTGTGCGCATGTTCCAACAGATGACTGCAGAAAGAAAATGAAAAGCAAGCTTTGTAAGAGGTGAGAAGGGAGCTAGCACTGTTCAAGGTGGATCAGAAGGCAAAGTATCTCATGAAAAGCTGAAAGAGAGGAGATTGAGATTCGATTCTTCACTGTGAGGGTGGGGAATGTGAGGCACTGGAACAGGTTGACCAGAGAAGTTATGAATGCCCCATCCCTCGAGGTGTTCAAGACCAAGTTGAATGAGTTTTTCAGCAATCTGCTCTAGGGGGAGATGTCGCTGCCCATGGCAGGAGGGTTAAAACTGGATGATCTTTAAGGTTCCTTCCTACCCAAACCAGTCTATGGTTCCATAAAAGATATCAAAATGTGAGGAAGAGGTAATAGTGATTTTCAGCGAAGAAACCATGAAAATGCAAGCTCTGCATCTTGTCATGCGAATGCTGAGGTGGAATGATGAGTTACTAACCACTTTTATATGTCCTCTTGCCCCTCTTTCACTCTAACAATTCACTTTCAAGCTAGTTAAGACATCAGTCGAGGTAAGAACAATCTCACACATGACAGCTTTCTAAAGCATTTTCCGACAAAGTGGATGCTAGCTCAGTGGACCAAACTACTGAATTGATTCTGTAATAAGGAAGCTTGAAGAGACTGATTAGATAGTGTTGGGTTGTTATTGATGATTTTGTCTTCCTTATAAAACAATTTTCAAATAAAATCCTTAATTTTGTGTGTTTGATAGAACCAAGTAGGTAATTTAAAACAAAGTGTTCTTCATCATCAAGTAGTGTGATAATCCTTATGCAGGACATACTATGCCTGGACAAATAATGGCTTATTTTTCTTCATAGAATGGGTTTGAACAATTGGGTATCTTCTATCAAATTTGAATTATAGAGCTTTGAGTGCTGCAAGATTTGAGTATTGATGCCAGGTACAAAAAGAGTAAAAGTGCTGTCTCAGACACTGCAAATTTTAACAAGCGGCAAAAATAGCTTTGTGTTTTGTAGCCTCGCATTTGTGGAGCCATAGTGTTCTCTGAATAGAATGGATTTAGACTTCTTCTGCATCTGACTTGCCTCTGAGTTGAAATAGGTCATCATCCTTTATTACATTTCAAGGGAGCACTTATTTGCAAAATTAATGCACAATTATCCACAGTAGGCAGACACAAGTTGATATATTCCAGAGGACTATTTCCCAGTCTTCTGGCTGCCTGTGTCCATGTTAGCCTGCGTCAGCTTTCTTGTGTCAGCAGCACTGAAAGGAGAATAAAATCTAATCTCTTTTGATAGAGAATAACCTAATGCTACCAGATAAGACAAAAAATTTATTGGAGGCTTTTTTTGGAAAAATGATAAGGTTATCCAAGCTGTAGAGGTTTCATTGCTTTTTTTTGTGAAACGACAATGAAACAACTTGTCTCAAATGACCATGCTGCTTCCTGTGGGAAGGGACTGGGCTTGTGTGTGGACAGTCCTGGATGTATTGCAGATTCACTTCAAAATATACTAAGATTTCTAGCAATTGTCTCTTTAACTGGCATTGATTTTTGTACTTCTGCAAGGTACTTGGCAGTTGTGGTTTTTATGGTTTCCTTCAGGTGTGGAGTTTCCTAAGTGGAGTGGAGTGCTCATAAGAGTGACAAAACATAGGTCTGTTCTTTCTTAATGATCAGCAGGCTTCTGCAGTTTTTGTTTACTTCTAGAGAAAGTATGAATAATGTGTAGATAAAGGGGTTAATGTGCAATCTTGGAATGGTATTAGTGTGTACTCATTTAACTTGAAAAAACTTGGATTTATTTTGTTGTCTAGAAACAAGCTCTTTGGTCCAGACCTGATTGCTAAAAGGATTCCATATTTCGTATTTTTGCAGTCTCTTTTGTTGGGTAGTGCTTTGCTGCTTTCTGAAGTGTATGTGCCTATGGGGAATTAGAGGCTTACTTAAATCCTAGGCAATTTTTGTACACTTAAGGTTTTACTTGGACAGTTGAAAGAAACCTGAATGTCTATGAGTGCTGCTGAACTTAATTCCTAAGAACCTAGTATGTCAGTTTTTTTCCCACAGTGGGGAAGTGTCTTGGCTCAAAGTCTGTAAGGCTGGGCTGGTGCACTTGATGCAAAGTTAGCTGAGAGAACTTATGTGAACAAGCAAGTCTGAGGAGAAAAGACAGGCTGGAGTTGCTGGCTCTGCTGGCTATGTAAGTGCAACGGGTATGGGACATTTTTTGCGGGGCAGAAGCTGTGGTGTGCAGAAGCAGGCATTTTCAAGTCTTATAAGGTCATTTGCACAGAGCACCAGTTCAGAATTCCAGTAAGGAAAGGGCTTGAGTCCCTTCGATTGAATTAAGTAGCCATAGATCCTGTGTAGAATGATGGAATGTATTTGCACAGGGGTTGATTCTTGAGCAGGTAGCTAGGTAAATGATGCTCCGGACAACAAAAGAACTGTATATAAGTCTTCATTGATAGGGAAAGCCAGAAGATAAGTTTTCTATGAGTAAAAATAAGTAGAAGTTGCCACTTCAAGAGAGATCATGAAGCTTCGGAATTTGTCACGGCATCTGTGTTCTTGTGCCTGCTTGATTAGGGATAAGATATGCCAATCAATACTAGATTTGTGAAAGTTTCTTGAACTTGTCAGGAGGCTTTTGATGAATATGGCATGCGAAATAGGTTTTCCATTTCTGTGAGCAACAAGTAATGATTTGTTGCTGTGGTCGACTATGATTAATTTCCTTGTGCCTTCAGCGTTCTTTTAACTATGTGAATGGCCTTTCTAAGATGATAGGAATCCATATTAAATTTTCCTGAAAGATTCAGTTTTGGAAAGGCTCTTGGCTTAGTGCATAGATGTATAGTAGGTAACTCAGGCTGCTGTTTTCAGCTCCTCTGAGCAGTATAGTCTTCCACTGGTCTTTAAATTCATCTTCTTCAGGTGGAGACATTTTTGCCAGAGCTTGGCAGCTGGCAGTAAGTTTCAAAAAAAATTGTTTTTTTTCTTCATTAGTCACTCAGTTTTTGCACATTGTGATGTTAACTCAGCAGAAAGACTTCTGCCCTTGTTAGAGGCTGTTTGATTCTCTTGCCAACATCTCCTAAAGTTTTCTTTCTCTCCTTGATCCTGGAGAAGAGAAGGCTCCAGGTTCAAGTACTTAAAGAGGGGCTCTTTATCAGGGAGTGCACTGGTAGGATGAGGGGTAACAGTTTTAAGCTGAAAGAAGGGAGATTTAGATTAGATATTAGCAAGATACTGCTTACTGTGAGGATGTTGAGGCACTGGAACAGGTTGCCCAGAGAAGTTGTGGTTGCCCCATCCTTGGATGTGCTTACGTCCAGACTGGATGGCGTTTGAGCAGCCTGGTCTAGTGGAAGGAATTGGATGGTCTTTAAGGTCCATTCTAACTCAAACCATTCTGTGATTCTATGAACATGCTTCTATTGTGCATCTTGCTGTTGCTCAGTTATATTTGTTATGATATGTCTTTACTGTAAGAGAAGAGAAGAGAACCAGCAAGGTTGTAGTTATTGGCACGAAATAGAAAGTCACATGAGCAAGGAAGCTATTAGTTATAAATCTTCACAAAGAAAAGTATTTAGAAACTCATCTGACAGGGGTTCATTGCACTTAGAACTGCTGAGGCTGCATTTGGAGTGCTGTGTCTAGTTCTGGGCTCCCTAGTACGAGATAGATGTAGACATCCTGGAAAGATTCCAGTGAGGATCACAAAGATGATTACAGGTCAGTGAAAAGAAGGTGGAGCCGGACTCTTTTCAGTGGTGCCCAGTGGCAGGACCAGAGACAACAGGCACAAACTTTAACACAGGAGGTTCCCTCTGAACATGAGGAAGCACTTTTTAATGTGAGTGTGTCTGAGCATTGCCACAGGTTGCCCATGGAGGCTGTGGATTTTCACCATCCTTGGAGATACTCAAAAGCCATCTAGACATGGTCCTTGGCAACCTACCTGAGAAGGATGGACTAGATAAACTCCAGAGGTCCCTTTCAACCTCAACCCATCTGCGATTCTGGGTTACTTTGTCGGTGAAGCATCTTCCCTCCCCACCTCCTCCATTGCCAGGCATTTAAGTATAGTAAATTGTTTATATTGGTTGTGGTACAGTACATGTTGAGGAGAACTGTTTGGTTCTAATGAACTAATAAATCCTGTTTCTGAAGGTAATCCTGAGGTGATTCCTAAGTTAGTTTTGTATACACACCCAAGTTAACAGTACATTACCAGTTACACAGTAAGTAAACATTCTAAACTCTTACGTTGAAGAGATTAATTGAAATAATCTTGATTCAGGTTTGTTCTTTTTACCAACGATACAACAAGGTCTTGCCGTCTTCCGAAAAACTAGCAAAATACAAAAATCCTCTTCGCTGCTGACTAATGGTCCTGGCTTCAATGCGATAAATTGATAGTGAGCTGACTTCCACAGTTGCCTCAAGGGAGTTTACATACAGAATACTTGAATAAGCACCGTGCTTGGTGTCCTCGCACTCTTTGTATTTTGGATTGTTTGTCCCTGAGCAAACTGTTCTTGCTTGACATTATCTTCTGGTGTCTGTTCTAAAACTTGGGCTAGTAGTTAATGAATTATTAGTTTACTTTAGGAAACTACTGGCAAATAATTCATGTCTAGAATTAGAAAAGGGGTAAATAAGGTGGTGTGCAAAATCTGAGTTCGGTATTTTAGAGTTTGTTTCTTTTTGAACATCTCAAGTTACATTGTAAAGTTTGTTTTGATCCAACTTGGATTGGATCATATTATTGATGCTTGCTGTAGAATATGAAGTAATTTGCCTCTTCTTTTTAAAGAGGCAAGTTATTACAATTTCTGATTTTGAGACTGTATATATTCTAAACTGTGAAATAGATAACAGTTAAACTGAAAAAGTTAACAGGAATCTTTAAAACCCCTTTGGAAGAAGCGCTGTATGTATTCTCTTAATTTCTTCCATCCTGAGTCCAATAACTCTGATGTAAAAGTTTTCTTCCTGATGATAGTCTAAATAACTGTACCTATGAAGAAGAGATTCTCCTTTCTCTCCCTCTTCCCTCACTATAAATTTCTGACTTTAGTTGGACTAAAGTAGCTTCTTAAATCAGTGTAGCATTATTTGCTTTGAATGCTTGGGTTTGTGCTTCACTGCCTTGATAGGCATAAATTAGGATTCACAACACTGTCTCAAAGTTCTTAAACTGACTCTTTCAAGATGTTGTGAAGAGTGAGTAATAACCTGAGTTGTATCATAGTACAGTGCCATTAACTTTTCTCTGTGCACTAGAGGTAGATGTCTTTTTCAGATCATTCCCAAGGTGTATAAGAAAACTTGCATGGTAGTCAGGGTATAGAAGGCAGGGTATGAAAGGTGTTCTTTAGGGCATCCTGTTCTGAAAATAGAACACTAGATCTAGACTTTGTGAATGTTGTTGACGCAGGTTACTTAAGGTTTGATAGAAGAACTCATCCAGTAAACTTTGTAGTGCTGTAGCAATTGTCTTGCAGGGAGACTGCTTAATATGATTTTGATAGGCATGCAGAATAAATTGTATTTAACAGTTGTTTTTTCAATGATTCCTGAATTTGAAAACCAAGTTTAATTTTTCTCTGTTTATCTCGGAAGCAAGCTGTGTCTTCCTGACAGTAGATGTACAGGATACCTTTGTTCACTCTCTTACTAATAATCAAAATACTTTTATTATGGGATTTTGTTATTAAATACCAAGATAATGATTGGGACAGATTCTCTAGGCTCATTTTTATAATAAAATTTTTAATTTTCTCTTTCAGGTGTGGAATATCAAACAGATGATTAAATTAACACAAGAACATATAGAGGCACTGCTAGACAAATTTGGAGGAGAGCACAACCCACCATCGATATATTTAGAGGTAAGTTTGTGTTCAAATAAATGTGGTTAAATTAATGGGCTATTACCTCAATCTTATGTGAAGCATCTTTAACATGTTAAAGTTGAGAGTACGTGTAGTGAGAGAGAATGTTCTCCTTGCGTATTAGAACCTTATCCCTTTCTCTGGAGACAGAAAGGAACCTGTTGGGATTCCTGATATGAATCAGTAGGGGAAGATCAGTGGCATAGTCTAGTAGTTATGTTGGTGCAGTTGAAATATAAATGATTCTTTTCAGGCGCGCAAGGGGATATGTATAATAGAAAAAGGCATGTTAATCCTTTAAGGCAGTTAGCTTCACCTTTTTCTCTTTGATAAATAATCATATAGAATCCAAAAAATGGCACTAGAAGAATGGAACTTAAAGAAATACCTAAAATTGTAGGGTGGAGTAATATTTTGAAGCTGTGTTTAATTTGTACTGCAAATTAAATTTCTGTATTCTTTCATCACTTCAAATTCATAAAGTTGTGTTAATGTAGGACCAGTGAGATCATAAAAAAAGTCTTTGTGCATAGGTTTCATCTATCAGGAATTGAACAGGTATCACTTGCTCCAAACCCTGCCCTTTTCTTGGTTCTCCCAAGTATTGAAATAACTGGAGGTCGACCAGAATTCTTTTGTAGTCCTTTTAATTGTAATTGCTGCCTAAAGGCACTGGGTGATTAAAAATAAAGATCTCATTATTTTAGGTACTGCTAGCTTTTATCTTAATACCTCAGAACAGGACACTAGCTTGATTATACAAATGTTGACAGAGTGTCCTTAACAATTAAGGTCAAATGAGGCCCTCTATAGATGCTTTACTAATTGCTAATGTGAAATGGAGTATTGAATGAGTGCTAAACACTATTTTACCCACTCAGTGGTTTATAAACACACCTCTGTTTTCACATGAAGGTTTATTCCATATGTCTGTGGATTCAATATTGCAGCATATATGTTGGTTTCTTTAGATTGTGAATTAAATTCGAATTATAATAAGCTTAATTTGTACTAAGTCAGAATTTCAGGTAATGAAATTGTTAGTTCGTTATAGCCATTTGTCTTCTGCATCTAAATTAAAACTGAGATCTTGAGGTATTCTATGATTCTATCTCTACAGTGGAAGCTTTTTGATTATTCTGTAGTTCATTGATAGGGAAGAGGGCATTTGAAGTCATAAATATGTACTGGGAAATGATTACGATAGTGTAAAGCGTATGGTAACTCTGAAATAGAGGGTGGCTACAAACCATGAAGCTTAAAGTAGATTTGCAAGTTTAATGTTTCCATGTGCTGCTGAGACAAAACTGCAACTTTGGCTTATCAGCATGGCAGGGAAGCCCTGCCAGATGGAGCGACATGTTCCTCTGCTGCAGTGAGTTCTGCTGCTGGATCGTGGGCCTTGTGACTAGTAGTGCTGGTACTGACTGTGGAGCAGTAAGCCATTGGGCGGAAGATGGAAGTGACTGGGATTGTGCTTTTTCAGTTGAATTATGCCATGAGACAGCGAGTCCTGTGAAAAAAAGTTCACTGTCGTTGAAATGAAGAGCCTTGCTTTTCTCATCTCTTTGCTGTGTGATTCCTCTGTTTCCTTTGTTCAAGTACTTGCAGTACCAGTAGTGGGTAAGCTGCTTCCAGTCACTAATGCGAAAGGAGAATATTCTGGTTTTGTTGGATCAGTTTGCCATCCAGTGAGTAGATTGAACTTGGTCACAATGATGTCCAGTGAGCCCCAAAGCTGTGGTTAAGGTTAGGGAAAGGGAGAAGCTTGCAGTTGTAAGCCAAGAACCTAGAAAACAGGGTGAAAGAGGAGAGGAACTTTCTCTTTGGATGGTCATTAGCTTAGATTAAATCATCCTCAGATGGATTCATTGAAGTGAGTAGGAGTAAATGATAGAATCGTCTCGTTGGAAAAGACTTTTGAGATCATTGAGTCCAACCATACCTATCCACTACTAGACCATGTCCCTAAGAAGCTCATCAACCCATCTTTTAAACACCTCCAGGGACAGTGACACAACGACCTCCCTGGGTGACCTGTTTCAGTGCCTGCCCACTCTTTCAGTGAAGAAACTTTTCCTAATATCCAGTCAGAACCTGCCCTGGTGCAACTTGTGGCCATTACCTCTTGTCCTATCACTTCTCACTTGAGAGAAGAAACCAACACCTCTCTACAATCTCCTTTGAGGTATTTGTAGACAGTGATGAGATCTCCCCTCAGCCTCCTCGTCTCTAAGCTAAACAACCCCAGTTCCCTCAACCACTCCTCCCAAGACTTGTTCTCCAACCCCTTCACCAGCCTGGTTGCCCTTCTCTGGACACACTCCAGCAGCTCAATGTCCTTTCTGTAGTGAGAACTGAACACAGTACTTGAGGTGTCACAACCAGTAAATGCTGCAAACCTGTCATTTGTTTTGTTTGTAGATTTCCCATGGTAGAGGTAAAGTGTGAGAGAAAGAAAAAAAAGAAATAGATTACAATGTTCTCGATACAGCCAGAAGCAAGGTCACTCTCTACCTTTTACTGTTCATTTCAACTCAGCCGCAGTTTCCTGGTACATCCTTTCTGTGCATTTCCCAACTTTTTTGACTGCTTTTACCTTGATGAAGAGCAACGGTTGCTTCCGATTGTCAGAATGTACTATGCAGCAGTTTATCTGAGTCTGATCTGTCACTGCTAGAGCTAATGTTTTGACTTTCTGTATTCCTCTACCTGTCAGAAAATGGGCCAGAACAACCCTGGTTACAGCATGAAAGGACAAAGCTCTGTGTCAAAAGCTCTGAATGTAGTGTGATAACGTGTGGAAGAACACATTTGCTTCTAGGAAATGCAGCACTAAGGAAATATAATACTTGTGATATGAATAAAAAGAGCAGGAGAGTACACAGGATACATGTGGGTAGCTTAAGTGGTTCAGTAGGTAACTCATCCATATGACAGCGGCTGAAAATAACAAACTCCCTACAAGCAGAGACACTGTGTAATATTGGGCCTGTTGCTCAATTCCATACCTGACCATTGTCTCTGATTTCTGTGCATGACTACTCTTTCTTCCTAAGCTTTCACGTATGGACTATGTGTAGGTCTTGACCCTATGGGCTGTGTACTGTCTCCAGAATGTTTGAATAGGATGGTAATGTAACTGATACTTTGACCACCCTCTTCTAACTATTATTTTTTTTTTGTTTTGCTGAAGTCTCATTTCTGACTGTCAAGTGCAGTATTGCCCTGCTTTTACCCAGAATCTATATGGGTAGGTTTTATTAGTCTGTTACTTGGACTGCATCAACCTTCCCTTTGTTTCCTTCCACTGCTCTGCTTTCTTTGCATCTTCCATAAAGTATGAGCAACTCTTAAGGACTTCTGCACCTATTGATCATCTCTTGGAGTGCTGTCAGCTACCGTGTGGTAGCAAAAGTTGAAATTCACCAAAACTAATTGCTAAATAAGTACCTGTGAATGAACACTTTTGTCTTCATCCATATTACCTTTCACTGTTGTAAACATCTAGTTTATTGCAATGCTTTCTGCAATACCGTGGCTTTTTGTATACTTACGAAAAGCGTGACAGATATCCATTCACCTTCTGGATAGGGGTAGGTTTTCAGTACAAGAGGATTTATTTTGTTCCTCGGTACTCCCATCTGATTTTATATCCTTTGTTTCTTGTGCATCTTACTAACTGCTTGTGTTCACAGAAGTTTGAGCACCCCGAATGCTGGCTCCTGACCTGTGTCGGAGCTGCCTCTGTAGACCTGTCAAGTAAAGTTGTGGTTGAAGCTGTTGACAAAATTTTATTTCAATTAAAAGTGGAAAGGAAGCTGTTGGGGGAGTAGAAATGCCAATGGGAAAGCTAAAGAATTGAACAAGAAAATTAATTCTAAAAACTGAGCATTCAAAGTATGTAGTAAAATCATTTGTGCATTGAATATAAAACATACACCTCATTTAGAAATAAAAAGGAATTTGGGCCTTAATTACAGTTGCTCAAGGAAAAAAAGTTAAAATGCTTTTGTTTCTGTCCTCATCTGAGTAAGAAGACAAAATGGGGTTTTTGTGGCAGATTTTTTTTTTAATTCTGGGGAGGTTCAATGCATTTTACACCAAAAGAACTTTAAAACTGACAGCTTTTGTCACAGCCATCATTTCAGGATTCATCAATGGAGTGAAACAGAAATTAATTTCTTGAACTGTCAAAAGTGTTTGACGTGTGCTATGTTGACTTCAGCATATATTTGATTATTCCTGCAAGAGTGTTACTCAGATTCAGGGGTATCATCTCCCTGCCTTGATCATAGAATCATAGAATGGGTTGGGTTGGAAGGAACCTTAAAGATCATCCAGTTTCAACCTTCCTACCATCGACAGTATCCATAAAACCTCAGCGATGGTCTTAAAAACGTGGCTGGAGAGCACAGGGAGTGTGGCCTGGAAGCCTGGGTGAGCTACTTTGTGTGTGGCTACTGAGGGGTGGAAAATGAGGTGTGAAGTTGGAGAGCAGCAGGTGGATTGTATCGCTTCTCTTGGGGGTGGAAAGTAGGGGCTGAGGAAAGAGACAAAAGCTGCAGAGAGGCTTCTGAGTGTGTGTATTGAGGTCATAGAATCATAGAATCATAGAATTATCTGTGTTGGAAGAGACCTCCAAGATCATGAAGTCCAACCCTTAATCCAACACTATCATGATTACTAGATCATGGCACTAAGTGCCACATCCAGTCTTATTTTAAAAACCTCCAGGGTTGGCGAATTCACCATCTCTCTGGGCAGGCCATTCCAATGCCTGATTACTCGCTCTGTGAAGAACTTTTTTCTGATATCTAGCCTAAACCTTCCCTGGCAGAGTCTAAGCTCATGCCCTCTTGTTCTGTTGCTGGTTGCCTTGGAGAAGAGTCTGACCTCCACCTGTCTACAGCCTCCTTTCAGATAGTTGTAGAAAGCGATGAGGTCACCCGAGCCTCCTCTTCTCCAGGCTAAACAACCCCAGCTCCCTCAGCCTCTCTTCATAGGACTTGTGCTCGAGTCCCTTCACCAGTTTTGTTGCTCTTCTCTGGACCCTCTCCAGCACCTCAATATCTTTCTTGAACTGCGGGGCCCAGAACTGAACACAATATTCAAGGTGTGGCCTCACCAACACCGAGTACAGGGGAAGGATCACTTCCCTTGTCCTGCTGGCCACACTATTCCTGATACAGGCCAGGATGCCATTGGTCTTCTTGGCCACCTTGGCACACTGCTGGCTCATGTTTAGCCTTCTGTCAATCAGCACCCCCAGGTCCCTTTCCACCTGACTGCTCTCCAGCCACTCTGTCCCCAGCCTGTAGCGTTGCATGGAGTTGTTGTGGCCAAAGTGCAGGACCCGGCACTTGGCCTTGTTGAACTTCAGCCCATCGGACTCAGCCCATCTCTCCAGCCTATCAAGGTCCCTCTGCAGAGCCCTCCTGCCTTCTGGCAGGTCGACACTCCCTCCCAACTTGGTGTCATCTGCAAATTTACTTATGATGGACTCAATCCCCTCATCTAAATCATCGATGAAGATGTTAAACAGAACTGGACCCAACACTGATCCCTGAGGAACACCACTGGTGACCTGCTGCCATCTGGACACAGCCCCATTCGCCAGCACTCTCTGGGCCCGGCCATCCAGCCAGTTCTTAACCCAGCTGAGAGTGCACCTGTCTAAGCCATGGGCTACCAGTTTATCCAGGAGTATGCCATGGGAGACAGTGTCAAAGGCTTTGCTCAAGTCCAGCTAGACTACACCCACAGGCTTCCCTTCATCCGCCAGGCGGGTTACCTGATCATAAAAGGAAATCAGGTCGGTCAGACAGGACCTGCCCCTCATAAAGCCGTCCTGGCTGGGTCAGATCCCATGTCCATCCCGAAGGTGCTGTGTGATTGCACTCAGGATGATCTGTTCCATAACCTTGCCAGGTACTGAGGTCAGGCTGACAGGCCTATCTATAGTTGCCCGGGTCCTCCTAGCAGCCCTTTTTGTGGATTGGCGTGACATTTGCCAACTTCCAATCATCTGGAACCTCCGCAGAGACCCAGGACTGTTGGTAGATGATGGAGAGTGGCTTGGCAAGTTCCTCCGCCAACTCCCTCATCACCCTACGATGGAATCCATCAGGTCCCTTTGATTTGTGTGGATCTAGGTGGCTCAGTAATTCATAGACTATTTCCTCCTGGAACACAGGGGAGCCACTTGGTTTCCTGTCTATATCTGTGAGTTCCGGAGGCCAGTTATCCTGAGGGGCACCTCTCCTACTGGTGAAGACTGAGGCAAAGTAGGTGTTGAGTACCTCACCCTTCTCCTCATCCCTGGTAACTACGTCCCCCCCCCCCAGGTCTAACAAAGAATGGAGGTTTTCCTTGCCCCTCCTTTTGTTATTAATGTATTTATAGAAGCGCATTTTGTTATCCTTAACAGAAGTAGCCAAATTAATTTCAAATTGCGCTTTTGTTTCTCTGATTTTCCTTCTGCATGTTCTAACTATAGTCCTGTACTCTTCCTGAGTAGTCAACCCTGCCTTCCACAGTCGGTAGGCTCTCTCTTTATCTCTGATTTCCTTCAGTATCTCCCCGCCGGCTTGCCTTAAGGCTAATTGGTATAGCCTGTTCCTGTGCATTCAAGACTTTTTCTTTGAAGCACATCCATCCCTCTTGTACGCTCCTGTTTTTGAGGAGTGTGTCCCAGGGTGTGTTCTGGACCAGTCTTCTGAACAGGTCAAAATCTGCCCTCCGGAAGTCAGCACAGAGGTTTGATTGGTGGTCCTCCGTACCTCACTGAATATTGAAAACTATATTATTTCATGGTCACTGTGCCCCAGTCGGCCTCCAACTACTAAATCTCCCACCAGTCCCTCTCTGTTTGTAAACAGCAGATCTAGTGGGGCCCCATTTCTGAAAGGTTCATTTACCTGCTGGAGCAGGAAATTATCCTCCATACACTCTTAAGAATCTCCTAGACTGCCTCTTCTCTGCTGTGTTGAGCTCCCAGCAGATATCCGGTAGGTTGAAGTCGCCCACAAGAACAAGGGCTGGCGATTTTGAGACATCTGCCAGCTGCTTGTAGAATAACTCGTCCCCTTCATCATCCTGATTGGGTGATCTATAAAAGACTCCTACCAGGATGTCAGTCTTGTTATCCTTCCCCTGATTCGGGTCCACAAGCACTCAACCCTGTCGTTGGTGACCTCAAGTTCTACAGAGTCAAGAGACTCTAACATACATAGCCACCCCTCCACCTCTCTTACCCTGCCTGTCCTTTCTGAAGAGCTTGTAGCCACTTATGACAGCACTCCAGTCATGCGAGTCGTCCCACCACGTTTCTGTAATTGCAACCACGTCATAGCATTCCTGCTGCATGTTGACTTCCAGCTCCTCCTGTTTTTTGCCCAAACTGCGTGCATTAGTGTACATGCACTTCAGCTGGGTTGCTGGTTTTACTTTTAATTCAGTCTTATCGCCCCTGGGTTGAACTTTGGAGAGCCTGATATCAATCCCCTCCCCCTTCAGACCTAGTTTAAAGCTCTCCTGATGAGTCCAGGGGTAGAAAACAAAATGAACAGAAGAAAGACAAGAACATTTGTCATTAACCATGCAATTTTCTTCCCATTGTTACAATTAATAACAGCTTTGGGTATCTTAACAATGGTCTCTAATACAAATACAAGAAAAACTTTTCTGTTTGCACCAGCTGGAAGAAATAATCAATGCAGTAAGCACTGGCTGTATTAAAATCTAAAAATGGCTTGCAGCTAAAATTCTTAGGTAATCCTAGTTCTTAACTTCTTCCATCCCCTGTCTGTGAGTGTGCATCTCGGATCTGACAGTCCCGTGGAAATCAGTCAAATATTTGAAATAACTGCTTGACTCAGTAGCTCTAGAGATATCATTAGTGGCATTTTTCTTTTTTTCTGGAGAAGAGGCTGCAGGAGCTCCTCGGTGAGCTTTGCCATACTCTTTGGAAGCACTCCGTGTCACAGCAGTTGAAAACATCAATGATTTTTGTCTTTCCACGTAATTTCTCAGTGCATTCTATCTGTCCTTGAAGTGCAGTTTCCCAAAATACACAGTTTGTGATTCACTGTGGAAAAACTCTTTTCTTAAGGGTTTGTCTAAGCACTGTAAATATTGGAAATCTTTACTACTGATAAGTATAATGTTGTGATACTGGGAAAACCTGGGGTTCAGTTAGCAAAAATGGTTAAAATATGCATTTGTGTTTTCTTCCATAATGACCATCAAAAGTGTTAATTTTTTTGGCTTTACAAAGTACTGATGAAAAGGATAACCTGAGATAGGGAAAGGAGAATAAAGATCTGTGCATTTCAGCTTAGCACTGGCAGCGAGTACCGTTTCCAAACTGAAATAGGTTCTACAGATTCAGGTTGGCCCAAAGCAGTCAGCTCAGACTTAGAAAGGAGAGATGGTGTTTAAATGACTTAATCAGATTTGTTAGCCTTTGGAGACTGTTAAGGGAGGCCTTACCTGTTTAAACTTCCAAAATGCACTGTGTGTCCTTCTTACATCAGTCTTGTGTATGGTACTACCAACGAACGCTTCACCTGTGAGAACTCAGTGTTAGCCTTTTCACATGTAAACAGCTCTTCCTGCAGCATGAGGTTGCACCTGCAGGTTATTTCGATTAACAAGGCAAGACTAAGCTTCCTGCTTTTTTTCGTTCCACACAAAATGAAACAGTTTACAGATGCACAGGTAGAATGAGTCTGGTATCAAAATAAGTTTTAAAACTCAGCCAGCTTTCTAGTATTGTCTTGAAGGAATCAACCGCTTTCCTGCTCCTACTCTTAGAAGCATTTTTAAATGAGAATCACAGGAGTACAGGGATGTTTGTCCCCAGGTACTGTGATTTCTTTTTTTTTTTTCCAGGGATATTAAACGTATTTTATTCCAAGGCCATGTTGTTGCCATTTTTGTGAGTTCAGCTGGTGAATGTCAGGAGAGTATTTCATTCCTTATTCCTGTGTATCTGAAGAATCCCCACAGGAGGTCAAATTAATTAATTAAAGAAGATTACCTCTTTGCTGATCTAAAGTATGCTTATTGCAACAGCAGGCAGATACAGTCTGAAATGGATCTCAGTGCTGAATCTCGGCTTGCTTCCGACTGTTTGTGGAATTTCAGGAAAATGCTGACTCTGGGTACCGGCACTGGGAAATATGGTGGTTCTCTGGGGAAATTCAGATTGATTTTCTCTAGACTCCTAACAGATGCTGATCAAATATGTTGGACCAAAACTAGAGTGTCTAAAGTTAGACTAAGTACAGATTTAGGAGTCTTTCTAAATGAAGAAATCCTGACGTATGTTTCTGCCTATCTTCAGCTCCCATTTAACCTAGTGGGATTTGCATTTGATCAACAGCCTAAAAGGTCAGACATCTTTTAAATAGAAACACAATCTCAGTTTCAAAGGTCAGGAAACTGTAGTTTAGGCTTTTAAGAGTCTTGCAATGTGTGTGTGTTATCTAAGATTGATTGAAGAAGGGAGAGAGCACAGTAAATCACTTGATTTGGTTGGGTGTAGACTGGGTTTCTCACTGGATGTGGTAGGGGTCAGGGAGAAGGAGAAACCATGTTTTGTCTCCTTGGTTTTGTCTCAGGTTAATTTTTAAAAAAATACTTGTCTTGTTGCTTTTTGTTTCCTTAGTTGTTATGTCTCGACTGTACAGCCTGGTTACGGCCCAAGAAAGCAAATTTCAAACATCATAGAGATGTAATACAAAATTACTCATATTTTTTAGAAAATCCCATGTCATCATCTTACCAACACAACTCTCCTGGCACATCTGTATATTGTCGTGCCAATTTTGTTGACTTCTGAGATTAGTTTTTTATTTTGTCAGTAGTTTGCAAGATTTGAGAAGTAACTGTAACTCCCCTGTGAGCAGCAGTTGTGTTATGGCATTTATGGATGCTGTATATAAACATGACAACTTCTAATGCTTTAGATCAGGGTGTCAAACTACAGCCCGCAAGCCAAATTCGGCCCTCCACCTTGTCTTATCTGGCCAGGCACTGCCAGTTTCTACCTGGCAGCAGCACTGAGCTCCTTGCCCCTACGCTTCTGCCAGTGCACAGTCATGTGTTCCCCGGGTGTGGCGCACCTTACGCTGCAGGAACCTTGAGGTTGATACCCCTGCTGGGCCTTACCAGGCCTTTGGACGTTTTACTTAGCTGAAGCCTCAGGAGTTTTCTCACATGTATGAGACTCTTATTATGTGATCTGCATATATACTGATATGCAATATAGTGAAAATTAAAAAGAACTTTTTGTTCTATTTTAGATAGCCATAGAATTATGTGTACATTGACAAGCTGGTTCTATGATTCTATGATAAGATGTGCCCATTTGAATCGAACAGTTGACTTTGCAAATGTAGATTTTTCTTTAACTTTGTGAAATACTGTAAATCAGGGGTTTCAAACTCAAGGCCCACAGGCTGAATCCAGCCCTCCACCTTGTTTTATCCAGCCTGGCACCTTGTTTCTACCCAGTGGCAGCCCTGAGCTCCTTGCCTCTACACTCCTGCCAGAGTCAGTCATGTGTACGGTGACACCCGTTACGCTGCAGGAGCAGGAGAATGGCAGGAACCATGAGTTTGACACCCCTACTGTAAACTCACACTAAATTAGGAGCCCTGTAGTGATACAGCAAACAAATAGATTTTTTGAGGATAATATGTTATTAAAGAGAGTCTGATTTTGGCAACAACCTGGAGGAGCTGAAGAACAGAAGCCTCATCACAAGAAGCAGCCCAACACTGAAGATGAATGCAGCATTAGGCACCTGGGACAAGGTGGCTGCCCATCGGTATAGGCAGGGATGCTGACTGGGTAGCTCCCTGGTCTGCAGGGAAAGTACTGGGGAATGCCAGTAAGGATCAAGCTGAGTTGTCTGTAACCCAGCCCCACCATAACAGCAGCATCAGAAGGATGGGATGTCATCCAGAGGGACCTGGACAAGCTGAAGAAGTGGGCCTGTGGGAACCTCTTGAGGGTCAACAAGGCCAAGTGCAAGGTCCCACAACTCAATCAGGGCAACCCCCGGTATCAGTACAGGATGGGAGACAATGTGATTGAGAGCAGCCATGTGGAGAAGGACTTGGGTGTGCTGGTTGATGAGAAGCTCAATGTGAACCGGCAATGTGCACTCATAGCCCAGTAGGCCAACTGTGTCCTGCATCAAAGGAAGCGTCAAGGGAGATGATTCTGTCCCTCTGCTCTTGTGAAACCCCAACTGGAATATTGTGTCCAGTTCTGGAATCCCCAACATGAGAAGGATATGGAGCTGTTGGAACAGGTCCAGGGGAGGGCTGGAGCACCTCTGCTTAGAGAGTTGAGATTGTTCAGCCTGGAGAAGAGAAGGCTGCAGGGAGATCTCGTAGCAGCCTTCCTGTACTTAAAGGGGGCTACAAGAAAGCTGGGGAGGGATGTTTTGCAGGACAAGTAGTGATAGGACAATGAAGAATGGCTTTAAATTGGAAGGGGGAAGATTTAGATTAGTCATTAGGAAGAAATTCTTCACGCTGAGGGTGGTGAGACACTGGCACAGGTTGCCCAGGGAGGTTGTGGATGCCCGCTCCTTGGAAGTGTTCAAGGCCAGATTGTATGGGGCCTTGAGCAGCCTGGTCTGGTTGGAGATGGATGACCTTTAAGGTCCCTTCCAACCCAAAGCCTTCTGTGATTCAAACTGCAGACCAGGCTGCAATGGCAAGCGTGTGGCTAGCATGAAGAGGGACCCATCTACTCACTGCTTGTGCAACTGCACTGGGGTGGTTTAACATGGAGAAGAGAAGGCTAAGGAGGAATCCATGGGCTCTTGAAACCTAAGGAGATGGTCAGACTCTTTTTCAGACAGGTACAGAAAAAGGAGAAGAAGCAATGTAACAGATAGCATCAAGAGAATTTCATAAGAGAAAATTCTTCATGATCAGAATGGGTTTTGAGCCCTAGAATTGGTTGCCTGGCAGCTGCAGAGTCCCAATTTTTCATGACTTTCAAAATTTGCTTTGGCAAGGCCCTGAGCAACCTGATTGAACTGAAGTGTTTGGACTAGGTGAATTCCTTTTCTTTTTTTTTTGCATTTTTTTCCCTCCTCCTGTGTTTTTCATATCAAACTGAAAGCAAGATTTAAGTTTTCTTGTAGAATATTGCTTAATGGGAATATGTAAACTGCATAAATTTCATAAACTTTTCCTTCTGAAATGCCATTTAAATCCTTAATTTAATGAATTGCTTGAATATTCAGCTTAATCTTCTTCATGCTGCAGGTGCTGTGCAAACTTTATTTTAAATTTTTGGTTGTTTTTGAAAAAACAAGGATAGAAATCAACCTTACAGTTGACCCAGATGGCCTTGACTGAATTCAAGGTTTGTGTAACTACTGATGCCTGTCTGCTAATATGACTGTGCTCCTGCAGGTTTCTGTTGTCAGTAGGACAACTATGGCATAATCATTCTTTTAACTAGAAATACTTGCCATAGGTGGTCAGCTTTGCTGTTGTAATACCCTTTCAATTTAACTCCATGGGATAATTGTATGTTTTGACTTGGTGCTGTTGTCTGTGATGTCTATGGGTGCTAGCCATCAGCTGAAAATGATGTCTCACCAACGTACTCGCTCATTGTGAAACTGAGATTTTATTGGCTCTGTTTCTATTCTGTGTATTTTTTTCCTTCTGTATAAGAAGAATTTATTGTTTGAAAAGAGAAAAATATATTTGAAGTCTACCAAGGCATGTCTATCCATTATGTTTTATTAGAGGATCTTCTGCTGTGACATTGAGTAACAGTATAATACTTGAGAGCTTTTGTCTCCATAAAAAATAGAAATCTTTTCATGCAGAATTTAAAAGAACCCGAAGCCAACAGCAGCTCCCAGCTTTCCACGCTTATTGTTTATTCTCTTAAGATAAGTCATTTGACTTTGAGTTTGCTCTAGTGACAGATTAAGCTGCCAGTGTAAACATTGTAGAATTGAATATTTTGAAAGATGTGTGTCGTTTTGCAAAGGAACCAAGCCTACAAGGATCCGGAAGCAATGTAGTGTTGCATGTGTTCAAATAATATTTTGCAACGTTCATGAGAAAAGGAAGTAAGTATTTAGAAAAGTGTTGGTGAAATGACAACAGTTTATGGTTCTTAATTTTTTGTTTACTGAAAACGGCTCTCGTCACATGGAGTTTTTACTGGAATTTACATGAAAAGTTGATCCTGGAACTAGGCAAGTGACACTTGTATTACTGTACAGCCAAATAATGACGTTATTTATAGTTGGCTAACCTTTCTAATTCGCTTTCGACAGCAGAATTGGACTAGGATAAAACTGTTTTGGTTTTAAGTTTCTGAATTTGGTGTCTATTTGTAGGATGTCAGACATCTTCAGTTTGTAAAAGAAGTAGTAAGTAGTTCTCAGTTTCCTGTAACTTTTGTCCGTTTATTAAAAACAGAACCCATAAAATTTAGAATTTGAAATTGTGATGCTCACCGTCTTTCTTTACAATGCTTTTTCTTTCTTAGCACTCACTGTCAAATTATCATTCACTTTGTTAACACTGTGGGTATGATGATACAGATTTTGAATGTAGGTCCGTCCTGGGGGATGCTAAACCTTCATTAAAAGTGAGGGACTAACTGCTGTTTACTCAACAAAACCAGCCTGGCTTATATCAACCTACAGGTACAACCTGGAGAAAGAAATTCTAATGGGAGGTGTCCCTGCCCATGGCAGAGGTGTTAGAACTGGTTGATTTTTAAGGTCCCTTTCAACCCAAATGATTCCATGATTCTGTGAAATTCACAGTAAAATGTATTATCTATGGCAGTGCTGGGTATTTTTCTCTTAATTTTAATGTTTATTTCCCACATGTAGACACTGTGGACTTTTCAGTCAGTTCAGTTCTATACCTTTAATGAGCAACAAGTTATGAGGAAAGCAAATATAAAAAGAAGAAAAAGTATCCTTCCCTATGTAAATATATTTTATGGTGTTGAAAATCTATGCAGCGTGGCGTAGATCTTGGTCTTGCTAGAGAGCTAAGCAGAAAATGCTGTTCTTCCTGCTTAGATGTTTGGTTTGTAAGGTCTTTGTTCCTTCTTGTCTGTAAAAGCCTAGCATCTTTGATTAGTACTGACGTGCTTATGTAGCATGAAACACACACTCATTAACTGATCCAGATTTTTGAAGATACTCGGTAGTGATTTATACGCTCAAGAAATAACTCTGATACTTGGATACAGATCAAAATTTTCTTGTTACAAAGACAAAGTTGATGGAAAAAAATTTAAACAAAAATACATACCAATTACGTATTTATATTATAGAGTTTGGCAATGATATTTAACTTGGCTACGTTTAATAAGAACTTAATAGGCAAATTTAGTATTTTTTTAATTTTTTTGTTTGTTTACGAAACTTGGTCAGCGTGTAACCAAGTTTTTCATAAACTTGGTAGAATATCAAATTAATCTCATACAGATGTTTAAAAAATCTTTTGAAGAATCACTTTTTCATGTTTATGGATGACTCTGTAACAGTGCAAACTTAATTGTGTTCTAACTGAAATACAGCTTTTTGTACTATTTTGTGTGAAATTATATTGCCAGAGGTGAAAGATGGTGAAAAGGGAGCTGCATGAGTTGTCAGATACAGGTGCTAAAAAGCAGATTTCAGCTTTCTCTTAATTATTGCATTAGCTGTCATTCCAAAAGAGTGATAAATTTAGCTATAACACAGTGATTTGGCGATGCAGCTGACAACATTTGTTACAGATTGTTGTGTTGTTTTAAAGTAGTTTTGAATAGGCTGTTTAGTGCATGTGCTTTGAAACTATGACTTATGATTTCTTTTATCCACTTACCCATTTAATCTATGAAAAAAATATTGGTTCAGGAGGTTTAATGTGATGAATTGAAAGCCATTTCTTCTGTGTCATACTGAAAAATTTGACCAGACCTTTTTTTTTTTCATATTCCTGGGAAATCTGAATGTGTTTAGAATGCGTTTTGGTTTGTGTTCATTCTGAATTTTGATTTCTGTTTTTGTTTGAGGCTACTACATCATTAAAACAGCTGCTCTTCCTTCACAGGCCTATGAAGAGTACACCAGCAAACTTGACGCTCTACAGCAGAGAGAACAGCAGTTATTGGAATCCATGGGGAATGGAACAGATTTCTCTGTCTCCAGTTCAGCTTCAACAGACACAGTTGCATCATCTTCCTCCTCTAGCCTCTCTGTAGCACCTTCATCCCTTTCGGTTTATCAAAACCCTGCTGATATGTCACGGAATAATCCTAAATCCCCACAGAAACCTATTGTTAGAGTCTTCCTGCCCAACAAGCAAAGGACCGTGGTGAGTCAGTTTCTCTGCACATACTTGTAACCTCAGTAGTTCCTGTATCTTGCCCTTTGTATGCAAAAGTTAATTTAGGAGCTGAAAAAATACCTGTGCAGAGGTCAAAGAGGTGGCACAATCGCTATTTGTGCTCTGCCACACTCAACTAGAGTTGAGTTGATATACTGAATGCTTTCTACAGGATTAACACAAAGATGTCCATTATAGCAGTAATACAAAATACAGAACCTTCATGTTATAACAATGAAGATACCCCAAGAAATATTTTTCTCAAATCAGCTTCTTGGATAAATAGTAATCTTCCATTTCACAGTGGTTAGGAGGGGGAAGGAAGCTCTGTTTCTTCTGTTATACAAAATTTTTGATTAGCTCAACATGCAGGATTGGGGAAAGTACGTGTTTTCTGCATTGTCCAAGTTACTATCAACAGTGAGTGCTTCAGAGCAAGTATCAGCCTCTTGCGGCTAAGGAGAGCTGCGCAGAATCGCTTGGGTTTGGTTGTTTTTCTTTTCCTCCTCACTTGCAGTGGTGAGTGCTTCGTATTGGGACCCTGATGCTATCAGGCACTGTGTAGAAAACTGGCATGGGGAGTGACATAGTTGCTGTTAGGAGGGGCAAGAATTGTTACCTGCAAACCACTCAAGAACTAGTGTTTATCAGTTTTGACAACACTATAGTAATTCCTAGAGTCATGGAAGAAAAGTTGACTTTTTGATGATTAGTTAATTCCTTGTTATAGGTGGAAACTTTTACCAGTTAAGAACTGCCAACTGAAGAGCCTTGATATATGCTTTACAATAATGCACTGCAAACTGGGAGACATTAAATTACTGACAGGTCATAGTCTAGGCTCTGTTTTGCAGGGCGGTGCACACTCCTCACTTAGAAGGGAAGCTGTGGTTGCAGAGAAAGTGGGAAATTAATGGATAGCACAGACAACGTCCATTTGAAACCAGTGCTTTTGGTAGCGATTGGTCAGGTATTGGCTGTCATTGGACTGTGGAAATTTTCTGCTGTCTGTGGAAGTTGAGTGGCTGAGAAAGAGAAGAAAACGTAAACTGAGTAATGCTGGGTGTTGGGAGCACATCCTCTCTCTTCACCTGCTGATTTTCTTCCATCCCTCCCTTCCCCGACCCAACCAAACAAAAGATTTCATAGAACTTACAGTGGGAACAACAGATTAAAGGGCAGTTATTCTTGCCTGATTTTATTTTAATTGCTTAATTGTTAAAGGTATAGCTGAAGGTTGAAATTAGTATTTGGGTTTCAACCTAGAGCATGGGGGTTTAATGTAAATTGTCACCACTGTGCAGGCGTGCAGTGCTGAGAAAGATGATTTGACTGCCTGTGAGGTATGATAAGGCATGCAGTGGTACCCACATTGTGAAATTTAGAGAGAAGGTACTGGATTTTGGAGACTCTGGTTTCTTCTTGTGTTCTATCCCACCATGTTTGGCTACTATAGCTGCAGCCACTGTGATGGGGCTGTCCCACAAGTTGGGTTTGGGTTTTTCCTACAGTGGGTCCCAGTATATCACTTCCTGCATCATTCTGTGTGTTTCCTTTTCCATCTCTCCTATGTGTTATCTCCTCCTCTTCTCTAAGCCACACAGTATATTTCTAATCTTGCTCTTTTATCCTCATCTACAGTATTGCTCTTCTGCTCTGTTCCCTCTCCTCTTTTTCATCTCCTCCTCAATCCTTTTATCAGAGGTGTGGTAAGGCTTTTCTCAAAACTAAGCTCTGTTTTGATTTTGAAGGAATTATTTTATATAAAGAATGGTTTATAATTATGAAATATACTACATCAAACTGGTAGGTGAGAATGGTTGGGGTTTTTTAATGTTCAAATGTGTGTGTTTCGCCAAGTTTGTTATTTTGGAATATGCAAATCTGATTACAAGTTAGGAAAAAAGAGGCAGCAGAATTTCAACATGAACCAGGTGATAGAATTTTGGGCCAGGACAGAACTGTTTTGCCTCATCTGCAATGCATTTTTGCGCATGTTGCTGGTCTGTTCTAATCAAAGTAAACCACATTGTCTTCAGTCAGCGCATCTTTAAGTTCTTAAGCTGATCTGTAACTGTTACTTGATATGAAACCCATGAGGCTGTGCTTTTCCACACCAACTGTTTCTTCTCATTTTTATCCCTAAGCTTTAGGTTTTTTGGTGAATGTTGTGATACTATAGTATTCAGTCATGCTCATTAGGAGCCTGCAGACTTAACCAGAGAGACTAAGTTCAAGAGTGCCAGTTTGTCTGTTGCTGTGTCTTTTCTAAGAGTTAACTTTCTAGCTTGAGAAGTGCTGTCATTTTGTGAGGGAACTGTAGCACTTAGCAGTACAGCAATACCAGTGACTGGCAGTACGGCAATACCAGTTTATTCCAGCACTGAATCTAGATGTTCTTTGCTGGTTAAGTGAGGCAGATGTGGTTTGGCTTGGTCATACTCAGGGAGAGGCTCTTACTCCTATCCACAACTCTCTACTGGAGTCTCAACACGATTTGCCTTACCGGTCTGGCCCTGCAGCTTGTTTATAGCTTGCTATTTGTGGGACACGAAGAGCAGAGCTTCATGAAAATCTGTAGACTTGTTCTCTGGTAATAAAAAAGTGACACTGGCAAATGAGCAGGAGTCAAGTGAGTGGTGGAGGGAAGTTGCAAGTCCTTTTAGCCTCAAATCTCCTGTAATTGTGTCTGCAGATGCACTTGCATAAAAGAACAAATACCTGCAGATGCAGGGATGCGTGAGCTACATGTGTGGGATCACTGGCTGGAAGATCAGGTTGACAGGATTCAGCTTCATATGCTGCATAGCAAGGTGGAGATCAGCTCCAGTCCTGCTAGGAGAGACCTGGTTTTGGTTGAAATCGTCATTCTAAATAAGCAATTGGAAATGTATGCTCAGGTCTAGTTAGCAGATACTGCAATTTAATGGTTCAGCTTGCTCAGAGAGAGAGCTGACTTCTTTTTACTTCAGTTTTACACACTGGTTAGATCTAGTTTTGTTATTAAATTGAACTTTTTTTTTGGCAGAGCTAGTAAATTTGTAAATGGTTCTTATAGCAACTCCAAATGTTGAGGTTATTGGCCTTGAAGCTGAAGTTTGTTTCATGGAAACTTGAAACAGTTATTGACAAAGTGAGGAATTTCTTGTATGGCAACTCTTAATGTAGTTCCTTGATATTCAGTATTTATTGATTTTATGTGTAGTCTTTTGAAAACTAAGGAAATTCCAGAAGCAAACCCGATTCAGAAGGAACTGCAACTTACAGTGCAGTTTTAATTGCAGGTAGTCAGAGAGCTACAAGCTATGCTACCAGCCTAAAAAGCACTCACCAATTTTCAGTGAACACTGAGGGTAGTTGTTGTAGTAGACTTCCTTCATTCTCTCAACAGATAGAGAAGAAGTGTTCAATACACCTTAGTCTTCCTTCACAACCTCTGGCTTTAAAATCAGACCTTGCATTTACTGGTGGGATTTCCGAGAGAATGCATGGAGCCAGAAAAGAGCAGAGCCTTGTGGGATCCTTAGATAATTGTGTTGTGGCTTAGGATTTTTTTTTCCCAAAAAGATTTTGTGATTATATGATTAAAAGTGCAAGCAGAGAAAGAAAAGAAACAGGATGACACTCATACAGATGAACAGAAGGAGACATAACTGGTTGGTGGGAAGGGGTAGTAATTCAAGGAGAATGAGGGTTAACGACTGATCCAGAGGCTATGGGGAAAAGTCATTAAAGATCTACATAGGATCACTTCAATTTAATATAAGAAGCAGAATACAGTGGAAAAAGTTTAGAATGAACTTAAGAAGAGGAATTCCAGGCAGTGAGGATAAACAGTTTTGTATGAGTGTAAAGATTACAGTAATGTGATATTTGCTTATAGGACAAAATTAAAGTATTTTGGGGGGAATTTTTCTATTTGTGTGTGTTTTCTCTTTGAGGGTTTGGGGGGAGGTTGTTTTTTTGAGCACCTGGGTAAAATATCTGTTGTCTGTCTCTGGCACTGCCAGTTTTCAACGGGTACAGAAAAAATCCCCATTCCCAATTGCAGGGACTGTCCCAATTTTTGCCTTCCTCTATAGAAAGAGACAAAACAGTGACAATTATTTAGGAATTTCACCTATTAGATTGCTTGGTTACTGTATCCCTTAAGACATAAGGAAGACTTTTTAGACAGGTTTCCTGTGGCAAGTCAGTTGAGGCTGGTTCCTTGCAGGAAAGTATTCCGAATGGAATAAACAATTTGTGGACATATCTGGACTGTCTCTCTGTTGTGGTGAAATGGTACAAGAATAAGGCAGGCACATATGAGATTTTCCCTGAGTCATCTTCCAAATTTGAGCTATTTGTCACTCTGGAATTTTATGGGTATAAGTATTTTTTTTATTTGGGAATGCTCTGTCCCATCTCCCTTAAACCCATGCTGCAGATACGAGAGGTTTGTGTTGCAGTGAGAAATTCCACGGGCATGGAAGAAACATTTGCTTTGTGTCTTCTGGCCACCTTGGTAGAGTGGCTGTAAGGATGGCAAAGATTCTCTGCTACTCTGCTCTGGGAATTCATAGGGGGTCCTCTGGTAGCTCCAGAGCCTGCTCTCTTTCCGTGAACATCGACAAGGAGTGGAATTGGTTGTTTTGAATTTCATTTCTTTCCCTAAGTGGTCTGAGTAGTGACAGTGAGGCTGGGGGGAGAGTGTACCAGATGCTGTTCCTGCTTTGAGAAAGCCTGGTGGCCTCCAAGTACTTCAGCTGTCTGCAGTTTCTGGCTAGGATCAAATCACTCACCAGGTGGTCTAAAAACTTCCTATCACAGCTTCTAAACTGAAAGTAATATTTCGGTAAAAAAGCTTTGTTTTCCTTTCTTCTGCTTTCAGCTACAGAAGACTGCATGTTTTTTGGTTGTTCTCTGTTTTGCTTTTTGTAAGTTTAAGAGTGATTAGAGGTGATTTGTGTAAAAACTCAGCATAAATTTGGGCCAGTAAAGCTGGTTTCCACTCTGTTATACATTAGTGTGCTTGTTGTAAGTGTCATAGTCAGAAAGTTAATGAACGTTTTCAAAATGAAAATGTGAAACTGAGTTTTTAAAAGGGAAAGTTTGTGTTTTTGAGACTTGCAGAAATGAAACAGAACTGTGGACATACATGGAGACAACTCTTATTTCAGGTTTCTGGCTCCTGTCACACCTAGGTTAATTAGTACATCTGCCTTTTAATTAGACAAGCAATCACGTGTTCCTTTCTGCAGTCATGGAGACTGTAAGAATCAGATATTTTTACCCTGACAAAATTCGTAGCATAAATTAATTCATCATGCATGCACAACTGGGATCCTTCAAATGGTCTGGTTTTAAAACTGATACTCGATGCATTTCTTTTGACTAAGATTTGCATCTTGTTTTTGCAGTTTATGTTGTGTGGGTTTGTGCCTCAAGTTTAGTGAGTTGTAAGCACTGGGTTTCTATAGGCATTCAAGCTGTCCTACCAGTTTCACCTGTCAAGTGTAAGGAAAAATCAGAGAAGGGGTGTTGAGGCAGCTGAATAAACTAGTGTCTTGCTTTTAATTACACACCTGGTTTAACATGATCGAATCTTTTCTAATCAAAAACAATTAAAAATCCCCATGTCATGTCAAACATGCAGCAGAAATGGAGTTTATTTGTAGCCTGTGCCAGTGGATGCTTGCTGAATGCATCTGAATGCTTTGGAATTTTATGCGTTGTATGAACAGGCTTGTAGAATGACATAAATAGCAGTTTACTGTCAAGTAAAGTTTTCTTTCAAGTAAACTCCACTTGATGCATGTTTTTTTTAAATACTTTGATTATCTGAGAGAGCTATTGGCCAACCTTTCCCATTGCTGAAAGGTAAAATCAAGTTAGAGACTTAAGTTATTGGTTTTCATTGGGAAGAAGTTTAACTACAGAAGACCTCTTTTAGGCTGTCAGTAAGCAAACAGAGTTTTATTAACATCATCAGAGTTGTGATGAAATGAAATAGACTTTACAGCTGTCATGAGTAAGTCCTTCATGTTTAGAAAATCCTGAAGAATGTGTCTCTAGGAGGTGTTTGGTGAGGGAAGATGGGTGGCAGTGCTGTGACAGGCTGTACCATGGTCTGGCTTGAGTGGAGTTAATTGTCCTCGCAGTGGCTCATGTAGTGCCGTGATTTAGACTGGTGACCAAAACAGTGCTGGCAGCACGGCAGTGAGTTAGCTATTGCTCCCCTGTGTCCCACTGCCCCTGCAGTGAGTAGGCTGAGGAGGGGGCACAGGAGGGACGACTGACCACAGCTGACCAAAGGGCTATTCCATGCTATAAATTGTGGATGGCCCCTCCCTGGAGGTGTTCGAGGCCAGGTTAGATGAGGCTATAAGCAAACTAATCTAGTGGAAGATGTCCTTGCCTGTGACACGGGAGTTGGAACTGGGTGATCTTTAAGGTCCTTTCAACCCAAACCATTCTATGAGTCTGTATAACATCATCCTCTGCAATAAAATGGAGAGGTGTTTGGTTTCCAAAGTTGCTATTGCTCGTGGACTGGCTGGACATCAGTCTGCTGGTGGTAAGTAATAGCTTCTGCATCACTAGGAAAGTTTTTTTCCCCGTCTTTTTTTTCTGTCTCTTACTCAATTGTCATTATCTCAACTCAGCTGTTCCCTTGCTCTTGTCCTTCTAGTTATTTTCCCCCATCCCACCAAACTGGGATTGAGCAAGCAGCTGGGTGGGGCTCAGCTGTTTGCAGGAGTTAACCCACCACGCAGGCTAAACTCAATGTTGTATAAATTCAAAGTAGCATGTGTTGAAAAGAGAATCATTTAATCTACTTTAGTTTTATTGACCACAGTCTTAGATTGCAAAGTCAAAAAAATATTGAAAACTTGCCACTATAAAATCGATGACTTGTCATCTGGAATGCCTCGTGCAACATCAATCACTGCTTTTTAAGAATATTCCCTCAAGTAAGTAGAGCTTAGTGATTTCTTGAGAGGTGGAAAGTCTGTCTGTAAAAAGTAATGAATGATAGAAGAAAATATTTTTTGGAGTGTGTCTCCCTTACCTCGTGATGTACTCAATTAAATGGACTTCTGCAGTGCAGTTTCTTTCCCCCCTGCCTTTAAAGCATTTGGAGTGTGATCATCCAAGACAGGACACTATGCAGGTGAACTCTGTGTCTGACCCGTTAGAAAGATTTATTTAAACTATTTTCTAACTTAAATTTTCAGTGTATTTGGTGTTTGGTTTGGAAAGCAGCCAGCTGACTTTTTCATCACTTGAGAAACCACAAGGTCCTGGGTTTTGGTTCCCATATAGTGGCTGCAGATATTTTTCTAGAGAAGCATTTCTCTCGACTCTCAAGTCTCAAGCAGTGTTTTCCGAACTCTTTTATTAATGGGTCACTGTCAACCTTCACAACTTTTGACACTGGTATTCACTCTATCTGAAATTTTAAGATAGTGATCCCACTGTCTGCTGTAACCTTACAGATCATGGTTTGGGAGCTGTCTCCCAAAAGCTTGAAAGGAGAATACAGCAAGGTGGGTGCTGGTTTCTTCTCCCGAATAAGTGGTAGGATGAGAGTTAATGGCTTCAGGTTGCACCAGGGAAGGTTTAGATTGGATATTGCAAAAGATTTCTTTACTGAAACAGTGATGAAGCATTGGCATAGGCTGCCCAGGGAAGTGGTGTAGAAATGTTAAAACAATGTGTAGATATGGCACTTCGGGCCGTGGTTTAGTAGGCATGGTGATGTTGGGCTGACGGTTGGACTTGATGATTTTGGAGGTCTTTTCCAGCCTTAATAATTCTGTGACTCTAAAATGAGGGTGTGGAGGCTGCTGTTGTGTGGGCTTGGCAGGTTTGATCTCGTATTTGGTGTACTCTTCAGCAAGTATTTCTTTATTGACAGGAATCAGTCACTTGTGTTCCATCAGTGAGTGCCCCTTAGTTGCATCAGCAGTGCAAGTGGGTGCTGGTAACTGATGTCTTTGCAAATTAAATGTGATGCATTTGATGGGATGGTAGTAGCTTTGTAAAATGGGTAAACCCTCTTCAACTTCTCTTGGCAACAATATTTAGTGCAATGGAATTGTCTCCCATTTGTCTTTCTAATGGGCTCCATTAAGAATGTATATTCTCAAATGCTGCTTTCTCCTGAAATCCACAAGAGCTGTGTCTGAAAGCAGTGTTCTTCCAGTTATACAGGATGTGATGTTCAGTATTATCTTATGTCCTTTTTGCCACAGAGGGGGACAATTTTATCTGTTAGTGCTGTAAAAAGTTGTTGGTTGATTTGATTAAACATTTGTCCTCCATACCTAGGATGAGAAACTAAATGTTTGGGTTCTTACCAGAAAACTTAACATATAATGGTTCAGGTTGGAAGGGACTTTAAAGATCATCCAATTCCAACCCTCCTGCCATGGGCAGGGACATCTCTCGCTAGACCAGGTTGCTCAAAGCCTCATCCAGCCTGGCCTTGAACACCTCCAGGGATGGAGCATCTGCTACCTCTCTGGGCAACCTGTTCCAGTGCCTCACCACCCTCACATCAGAAATTTCTTCCTAATATGTAATCTAAATCTCTTTCAGCTTAAAACCAGTATCTCTTGTCCTTTCCCTGCACTCCCTGATAAAGAGCCCCTTCCCAGCTTTCCTGTAGACCCTTTTTAAGTACTGGGACCCCTTTAAGCACTGTCAGAAAGCAACTAGTTATTTGGCAGAGCAATAGCTATTTAATATTTACAATAGTAAATCAGCGCTTTGAAGTGATATTTGAAAATCCATATTACTTGGAATATTCTTTCTATTGTACCCAGTACCCTGTTGAACTGTTTGGAGTATTCTGAAGCTCTCAGAGGTGTTACACATATATTTCATGCATGCATACGTACATACCACTTGGCTAAAGTGGGCTGAACTACAGTGCCAGGATGAGGAAAAAACAGAATCATAGAAACATAGAATGGTTTGGGTTGGAAGGGAACTTAAAGATCATCAGTTCCAACCCCCATGTCATGGGTGGGGACACCTTCAGAACCAGCTAAATAGTTTTGAGAAGTACACTGCTTAGATATTCAGAGCTGTCCAGCCTCTCCACTTTCAGAGAATGCCTTTACAATGATTTTGAAGTGCTTGTCAGTCTCTTTGTTGCTGTAAAATATTGGAAACTGCTCTGGTGTGAGGAAGCATTTTTAACATGCTGAGACTATGCCAATTTCTGCTCTTATGTTAGAAAAGTGATGTAAGAGTTATTTAGGGATGTAGCCCTGAATTTCTTACTGAATCAGGAATGACCTGATTTACAGAAATAAATGATTTATTATGCATTGCTTAAATGCTTGTGGCTGCAGTACTATATATAACTATCAGCAATGTTATGAACACTTACTCTCCATAGAAATAGTTTGCGTAGTAAAAGAAATGAGGAAATTAAGTGCTATAGCTCTCTTTAATCTGTTTAGGTGGTAAGACTCTGCTTTGAGAATTTTTGGAATCTGAAATAATTTTCATTCCTTTCCTTGGGACTTCACATTTGCAAAGTTGAGCACGTGTTTTGGTGTCTTCCTGAATCACTACTTGTTCAATCCAAGATGTGGAAGAAAATGTCTTTCTCTGGTGTATTAATAAGCTACGACTGAACGCACCTTGCAGTCTGTATTTGCAGTTTCCATTGGGTTTGTATAACCCATACCATGCTTTTAGCTTTTGAAAGTTGTTGGCTGAATCAACTTAAATTTTTGTAAAAATCTAAACGTTTTCTAAGTTGCAAATATGAAGTGTATGAGTAACTTAAAAAGAAAACCTCTAGCAATTAGAATTTGGAAACAGATGCCCTAATTCGGTGGCATGAACTTCTAGGTGGTAACTGTTGTGAAATATATGTAGATTCTCTTAGTTACGAAACAGAGGGATCAAAAGGTAGTGAATGGATGTGGACAAAATGGGTTTGAAATAGTATTAAACATTCTTAGTTTCAATAACTTTGTGTACAGGATTACAGCCATGAGGGTGCGTCTTTTGGAGCAGATCAGAAATTTTCTCATGGGGAACCAATTTTGTCAAAAAATGCTGACATGACTCAATTAAAATGCTTTGTAGGAATCCTGCCAAAACTTCTGATGGGATTGATAAGCCCATTTTGGGTGCTTACCTGCCTGCTGGGTTGGAGCTGCCTGCTTCTGGCAGGCTGGGAGGCTGGGCCATACTGGGACCTCTGCTCCCTGTGCTCCCAGGTTGTAGGGCCAACACGCCCTCCCTCTAGCTGAGGCTGAGTAGGAAGCAGTTTCGAAACCTATGCTTTGGGGATCCTGTCTGTTAGCTGGAAAAAAATAATTTGTTTTGCTTTTTTTCTTAAGATTGAGTCTCTCTCCAAATCCCAAATCACTTTTTGGAGCGGAATTAGAATCATAGAATCATTGAGGTTGGAAAAGACCTCTAAGATCATCCAGTCCAACCATCTGCCCAGCGCCACCATGCCTTCTAAACCATGTCTTGAAGTGCCACATCTACACGTTTTTTGAACAACTCCAGGGATGGTGACTCCACCATTTCTGTGGGCAGCCCGTTCCTGTGCTTTACCACTCTTTTAGTAAAGAAATTTTTTTCTAATAGTCAATCTAAAACTCTCCTGGAGCAGCTTGAGTCCATTTCCTCTCATCCTGTCACTTGTTGCTTGGAAGAAAGAGACCAGCATCCACTTTGCCACAGCCTCATTTCCAGGTCATTGTAGGAGGCAATAAGGTCTCCCGTCAGCATCCTCTTCTCCAGACTAAACAATCACAGTTCCCTCAGGCGCTCCTCACAAGAGTTGCTTTTTTCTTTAACTTTGCTATATTTGAGTGTGAGAAGAGGATGGGGGACGTAGAGGTTTAGAGCGGAATGCTTTGCTGAGTGAGTTTTCTGCTTTACAGCAGGTGCTGGTAGGGACTGAAAGAGGGGGCTGAAGGGCTGCATGCACAGATGGTGATAGACCGTACTGTACCAGTCTGGGAAAATGATTAATCAATACTCCAGGGATTTATTCTAGTATTTAGTTCTTTTAATTTAGCCTTCTGTTTCTCTGCTCAGGGGTTCCATAAGAGAATGTTCTAAATGTGATGCTGATTCAGGATCCTGGTGATTTTAAAGAGTAGTCAAAACAGTTCCCTAACTGTTTTTTAGCTGGATCTTGTTGCAAATGGCAGTGAAGAGAACAAATGTTCCATCAATGTTTCTAATTGCAGATTGCATAAATGTGGCTCAGATTTTAATGAAAGGAACTTGGGGAAGTAATACTGAAGTAAAACTGAGGGACAGTGAACAATGAGTATGTGAGATGCTTAATGCATGTTTTTCATACTCCTTTTGCACTTGTGGAGCTGTAGGCAGCCTTCATTCTGATACTTGGCAGGTTTTGAGAACTTGCCTTTCTGACCTTAATGATTTCTTAAAAGGAGACCTCTAGCTTCATAAATCTTGTTTTCAGCAGAATTATAAGGAAAGAAAAGAAGTTAAAAGTCACCTGCAGTGGCATTATTTATGCCAGTTTAATTCATTAATTAATTTACAATTTTTTGGTTCCTGATGCAGACCTTTACTTCAGGAGGAGTTGGTGAATATTGTCACTGTTTATGGAGGATCAGTGCTAGAGGAAGAAAATGTCTTCCAGTGGGCTCCTTCCCTCTTCTCGTCTTTATTGTCAGTCACCTTACCGCTGCTTGTGTCTTCCTCCTTGTCCTGCTCTGTTCCCTCATCCAGGTCTAGATTTTACTCCCCTGGTTTCTTCTAATACTTATTGCCTTGAAGTTTTCTGCCTAAGCCAAAACCTCTCCCCATTCTGTACTCGGTTCTAATGCTTCTCTTAGGCATTCCCTTCCCCTGGTGCGCCTTGTCCAAAATGAGACATCTTTTCTCCTGATCACAGCATGAAAGCTTCCCATTCAGGATGTGCTTCCTTTGCCTCCCGAGCCATTTCAGCCAATTCTCCCCTACGTAGTAGTTCATTGTATCCTTGTTTCCTGCCCTCCATCTCATTTGGCTCATCAGTAAGTCTTCCTTCTGTCCTGCTTGGCTGTTTCCCACCAATCTGCTGTTGATGATCCTGTGTCCCAGTATACACAGGCTTTCCCCGGTCATTTTTTAAGTTTGTCCTATTTCTCTCTCTCTCCTATAATGACTTTCCTAGCTTTCTTCATTCCCCACCCCCCCCCCCCCATCTGTCATCCTCTCAGTATTTGAATTTCTTCTTTCACTGTGGATACCAGTGGTGAAGTAGCTGAGGTCTCTGAAAAGGTACACTTGAAGTGCCTGTGGGGACTCTACTTCAGTCCAGCAGGACCTGTACTTACAGGAGAAATAACCTTGAGTCAATGAACATTCGCTTGCTTCATCAGAGTGGCTCAAGATTCTACCTGTTGTGTGGGGGAGTTTGGAGCACACCTCTGAGATCCTCAGCTTTTAGTCACATTCTTAAAAATATTTACTCTATATTTGTAAGTAACTACATTGGAGACAGGGAGAACTTGTCACCTGATGCTGAGGGCACGGACAAGCTCTGCTAGGGATTCTTAGCCATAGAATGGGAAGAAGTTACTTAGATTAATAAAAAGATGCATTAAGAAGTAATAGAATGCGTAAAACAAAGCCACTTAAGCTGAATATTGAGATTGCAAAGCAGTTTGCTGTAGGGATGTTTTTTCCAAGGAATTAGTAGAAATTCTCTTTTTTAAATGTTTACACGTTGACCAGATGAAACACACACAACCTGTAAGAAGCACTTTCATATTAATGAGAGGAAGATTGTGAAACAAAATATTGCTTTTATTTGTTTCTACTGATCGAGCATATATTTGAGTCCTAGAAATGGAGTATGTAGTGTAACCTTAATTGGTGTTCACAAAACTACTTGAAATAGGCTGCTGCTTTTCACTGTTATCCTTAAGTAGGACATAGGGCTGCTAAATACCCATGGAAATTCTAAGTGCAAGGAGCAAAAGCTAGGCTCTGATCCAAAGCCAGTTGAACCTTATTAAGAGACTGCTTTTGGTTACCGAGTGCTCTGGCTTAGGCCAGGAGCAAGCTAGAATAGAATCTCAGGTGTTCAGACAACTTTTTTCAGCTAGTGGAGTCTGTAGGGTTTTCTTTTGATTTGTGTTTCAGGTGCTGTCTGAGATTATAGGAAGTATGCCAGTCTGTACACCAACTTTAGGGTTACATATTTTCACTACTTAGTTCTAGGAATAGTAAGTGGGTGATACTCAACACCTTAACTACACTCCATCACCAGATTATGTATTGTTCTGGTTTTATGGCTTGACACTATGCACAGTTAAATCACAAGTATACCTAGAGATGTTGTACTTATTGCTATAAGAGATGCCTACAGTTAGAGTAGACGTACAGGAAATACCTTTACTTTGCATAGTTTGCAGTTCTTTGTTTAACTGCTTTTGGTGCATTTCTCCATTCTTCCCATCCTGTTAGATATTTAAACATTTCAAATAGTAAAACAGGAGAGAAGAATGTGTTTTTCAACTCTCTAGCATTACAAATATAGGTTAAGGTGAGAGGTGATGGTCTGCCTGACTCACATGATTGTTTTATTTTACTTGTTTGCATGCTTATCTTCTATTTTAGAAGTAGAAAATAACATGTTTACATTTTATTGCAGTGGTTTTTTTGAGTGCAGTCCAAGTTAGTTTTTTTCCTTTTAGTTCCACTTGGCATGTTGCCCCACTTAATTCTACAGCTTGACCTGAACTTTTTGTAGATGTATGTAGTTGCGGGCTGGCTGTGTGCTGTGTCTCTGTTTTCTTCAAGTTGAGAAGAGCTGGAAAGTCACTTTTAGAATTGAGTCAAGATTTTGTTCATTAATGGAAGTGCAGAGCTTTTTCTGTCTTCTGCCTAGGCTAGGTTGTAGAATCCTGTAATATTCACCAATAGAATCCTGTAATATTCACCATATTCACTTATGTAGAATCCTGTAATATTCACCAATAAAATTTTCCATGGTATGGAAAAGATTTTGAAAAACTCTTACCTGGCATTCTGTAAAGCATCATAAAGAGTGGGGTTTAACACTTGGGGGTCAAAATGTTTCCATGCATTTGGGTAGATTTATTGGAACTTGTTTTAATTAATTTCTTTTATATTTGACCTCTAGGTTCCAGCAAGATGTGGGGTGACGGTCCGAGACAGCTTAAAGAAGGCTCTGATGATGAGAGGTCTTATTCCAGAATGCTGTGCTGTTTACAGAATACAAGATGGGTATGGTTTGTGTGTGATGGATTTTGCTCTTAGTATCTCTTCTTGGAGTTACTCAGTTTGGCAGACTGTCCAACATCATGGATGTTGTTTTCAGGGTTCAGAATGATGTGATACTCTACACTAAAACAATTTGTGCCTCGGACACCTGTCTAAAAAGAATGGCAAACTACGAGAAAGATTTAATCACTCGAAGAACAGGCATAATGTAGAGTAATATGAGCTTATAGGCCGCTGACAAAACCCTCATTAGTCAAACATGTTCTACCCAAGCAAGTAATAAATGGCCTTTGTTAACGTTTTGGGTTTATTTGCCTTGGTTATAGTACATTATTAACTGAATATAGAGTACTTGTGGGGAAAAAAGAATTTGAGTTTTCACCTCTACAAAGTTTGTAAAGTAGCTTACCGCATAAAATTAGCGATCTCTTTGGAACTCTTACAGAACACGTACAAGAACTTTATATGATCAGAAGGGTCTCTGTCATCTTGGAATGAGTCGGACACAACTAGAGCTGATTGAAGAAGTGCATTTCTTTCATGCAGTTTCTCCAGGGGGATTGCGCTTTCCTTGCTGTGTGCTGAGCTTAGTGTCTTGCCTTTAAAGTTTCCTGCAGTTAGAGACTGGGGAGCAAACCCCCACAGTGCAACTTTTTACCTGATCTCTCATCTTCAGCAGGAGACCTGCAAGGGTTTGTGCGCTGGTGCTAATGAAATGCTTATTTACACTTCAGAGAAAAGAAGCCAATTGGCTGGGACACCGACATTTCCTGGCTCACGGGAGAGGAGTTGCATGTGGAAGTCTTGGAGAATGTGCCACTCACGACACACAATTTCGTATGTACTGTTTTTTTTATGAAATATTGAGTAGCATTAAGTCAACTCTGTACTTTCAGGTTAACAACTTTGAATAATATTTTGTTATCTGTGGGATTTGTTGGGGGTTGTAAAAGAAGTTTTTAATCACAATAGCTTAAGTGTATTAGATAGGATTGTAACTGAAATAAGTGATGTTTGAATGCTTGATCTCCCTTAAAACTTTTGCAGGTGGATGGAATATACCCTCTAAAATCTATAGAAGAAGGGGGATTAAATCAGCACTGCATTGCAGAGCTGTAATAATAATCTACTATTTTTGTATTGCTGTATCTATAAAATGTATTCTGGGCCTCCCTGCTGGCTCTGCAGCAGCAATTAACTAACGAACTAACTATTCCCAGAGCAGTGCTGACATCATCAATGATGTTAATGCACAAATATGTTTTGACCTGATAAGGCATCAAGTAAATAGAAGCTGCTAAACAGAATCCATCTGAATGGTTCCAGCTATACAAAATCCTGAAAGTAATGTTTGTCACATTGAGAAGGACCTTTATTTAAATATAAACTCCCCCAAATTCTATTTGCAAGCCACTTAAACTCCTTTTCTCAAAGAAGCTAGTTTCACTAGGACTAGTTACGTGAAAGTCTAGTAGGCTTACGTTTTTTCATATCCTTCCAAAATTTTTTTTATTACATGTAGGAATGCAACTAGAATGTGGTTTTATGCCAAGTGTTGCTAAGTTTGAGAATGAAATGAAATATTTTTTCCCCTGTATAACAAGGGGATGATATAGGTGTGTGTATGTACACACACATATATAACAGGAATATATATAAGTATGCAATATGTATAATAATATAATATATATAATTATATATATAATTAATATAATGTTTAACTTTTTGCGATTGTAATTATTTGAGTTTCAGTAGTCAAAATTACAAACCCAATATTTGATCACACGCAGAAGCCATATATATAAGCCGTGTGTGTATTTCCAGTTCTGTGACTGTTGGGTAGAAATGTCATTTGGCTCCTGGAAAAATTAGAAGATGAGATAATCTTTCAGCAACCTTTTTTTTTTAGGTTGTTTCCAATTACATTCTCAATGCTTGTCTCTAGCATGGTAATAATGTGCTGGTTTGCTTCAGATTTGTTGCTGGGTTTCTTACTGCTAATGAGGTGAAGCATTAATTCTAATAAATAGTTGAAAGGAAGTTTTAATGCATGAAGACTGTTTGAAAAAGGAGACAATCTTATATGTAAATATGTTTGAGATATATAAAGAAAATGTAGCTCCAGCATTAAGAAAGAGGCTTGGAAGCGTATTTGAGGGAGGTAAAAGAAAGTAGCCTATCTTAGGCTTGCAGAAGGACTTTATTTAATTATGATTTTTTTTCACAATATAGGTACGAAAAACATTCTTCACATTAGCATTCTGTGACTTTTGTCGAAAGCTGCTTTTCCAAGGATTCCGGTGCCAGACTTGTGGCTACAAATTTCACCAGCGCTGTAGTACAGAAGTGCCACTGATGTGTGTTAATTATGACCAACTTGAGTAAGTAATCTCAACTTACTTTTAAAGTTGAGCCTTTTATTAAACTTAAAGCTGTCGGTGGTTTCTTATGTTAAATCTGTAATTCAGGAAGTCAGAGGAGGTGCTTGAAAAAATGTAGGAGTTCAACTATTCTTGTGAGACGGCATAATTCATATTCTCTCTGTGCTAGCTCAGACAACCAGTTCATATTTTTCTGCTGGACTATGAAATGCTTTCTTTGAAGCATGAATGGGGTGGCTGAGCACTTGACTGTATCAGACAGACTTCTCATTGTTCACACATGTTACTCTTAATCAAAAGTGGTTCTTTGTTATGTGACAGCTATGGCCCTGTTTGAACGTTCAGATGAAGGTTTATTCTCTTTAACCTGAAACAAATGTTAAGAGGCAGTAGTTTAATATGGTGAAATTTCAATTGGGTTTACAGTGATTGAAAATAAATCCATTAGTGAGTTTTATGTCAAAGTAAGAAACATAGAAGAGACTGTCCCAAACAGTCATGTGTTCTTGAATTTAATTATTAATCTGTTTGTGTAAATCTTTGATGTAGGCTAAGGTAAACCGGCTCTGTCTTCTATTTGATTGGTTTCAGCGGAGGCTGTTAAGTCTTTTAAATAGATTTTCATATAAGGAATCATTTCAAATACAATTTGTTCTCCAAGAATAAATGTAATTTCTCTTTATGTTGGTATTTCCTTGGATGCCTCTAGAGTTTGTGCTCAGAGCTTATGGATAACCTAGTTTATCCATTTGGCATTTGCTTTTTGGCACTGCATCAGTACAAATATTAAAATAAGTTTATGTGCTCAACATATACCTGTAAGTTGTGCATTCTTGAGGAATCAGATATTTGTAGTTTCAATTAAAAGATTAAAAAATTACTTTCGGTAAGGGTATGTTTAAGGCGTGATCTTTTGATCCTTTGTCAAGCAAATAATATTTTTAACAAATCTCATAGATTAATATGTTGCTGTATTCTTCATTTTAAAATATAGAATTTGATCAGTGAGCTGTTTTTATTTTAATCCTTGAATGTTATATTGTTAAGCTTTTGGGTTTTGCACAAGTTAGTTTGGTTTTGTTTTGTTCTTGCCTCACAGTTTGCTGTTTGTCTCCAAGTTCTTTGAACATCACCCTATGCCACAGGAGGAGCCCTCGTTAGGAGAGACCACCCCAGCATCTGGATCGTACCCCTCAGTGCCCCCCTCAGATTCTGTTGGGTATGACCTTATTCCTGCTGTTTAATAACATAGCATTTCAGCACTGTATGCTTAGAAGCACTCAAAACGCTGCTTTACAGCTCTCTCTACATTTTTATCATCTGGCTTGTTGTGCAAATATATCCACCTATGCTTAATTTGAAAGAAGTGAATGTTTTCATTCACTTGAATGATACAAATTAGTAATGAATTTCAGTTAAGCACATACAGAAGTATCTGTAGAATTGGGGCCTTACCTGTTAAACTGGTTTCTTCTGCATGGTAGCTTAGATCTGGTCTAAACTGGAAAGATTTTATACTTAAAATTAGTACAAACCAAAACTATATCCTCACAGATTCTTTTAGTTTGTGTTATCAAACTACAGTTTATTTGTCTTGAAGTGACAGTCCTCTGTTTCAGAATAAACCACACCACTGTAAGTTTGGTCTGAACAGATGCCAATATCAGGTTCGGAATACTGCTTTAGTAGCTTTTCCACATACACGTTGCTTTAGTATCCTCCAGACCAGCTGTCTTCCTTTTATTTAGACGTTGGGATATACCAGTAGCATCCGTTTGCTACAGATCCAGGTTTTGTAAAACTAGACTTCTAAAACTGACCACAGCCTCCATCCTCTTTATTTCCAACAAAGATTCTTCACCCTCTCTCTGTGAAGAGATCATATTTAGATTATGTCCCCACTAATTTAGAGTTCACTGGCACCACCCAGCAATAGATAGTTAAGCAAATCGCCAGGAAAGAGAGACTCAAGTATGTGTATCAAAGTCAAGAAACCTGATGTGGACTTGTTAAGAACACCAAATACAAAAACCTTTAGAAAAACATTCCTAGGACATGTGTGCTGCATGGAGATGAACTGAATTTGGCAGAGAGGCTCTCTTGGATTAGTGAGCATTGTGCGCAAAGTAAAGCAGAAATACAGCTGGAAGCTACGCAGGCACCTATGGACTCTAACTAGAAGAAAAGTTCCCTGGACAGCCAAGACTTTTATGAAAGATCACATATGATGCCTCCCAGGAAAACAGATTGTCAGTCCTGCAGAGGGAAACCTTGTTTGGTAAGTACAAAGAGAGATGATGCTATTAGTTTTACAATGTTGTGCAGTTTCAAGTAAACTTGGAAGTGCTTCTGACAAGTAGTGGATGATGCCTTTGTAACCTGTGGATATTAGTGCAGCAGATTGGACAAAGCTGTTGCTGTGGTTCTCTAAGCTAAGCAGATTTTGCCTTTGTCATGGCACAGCTGAAATTTTAACCAGGCTAGAGGTATTAAACTGTGAAAAAACTTGTTCATACCAAATGTGGCATGCAGAGACCAGAAGCCACTGTATATCTCCAATCTTAATGTGGTTATACACTAAATTTTCCTTCAGTTGCCTCTGTCTCACATTTGTGCCTTCTTACCAGTTTATGAAGATACAGCAGGATGGATTATCTTTATTGTACATACACTACGTTAAGCAGTCTTAGTGTTGTGAAGTAAAAACTGGGAGGAGGAACTGAAACAAAAGCTGGTTAACGCCTTAAGTTTTTTAACTTCACATGTATAGAAATCTAAATATACTTGATGGTTGAGGTTAAGGAGCTTTTCTTAAGTGTTGCATCTGTAAATGTCTGTGGTTGCAGGAGCTCTAAAAGGTTCCTCGCTTTCTACGTCTTGCTTTTTTGCCTTGCTGTACACTTAGTTGTACCTCAAGCCTTCAAAAGTCTGTTTATTTTGAAAATGGTTTATGGTTACCAGTTGGTGGTCACAAGTAGGACGCATGTTACAAAGTCATGCAGTTTTCCCCAAGTATCTGTTTGTAGTACTTCCTTTCCAGAGGCAGTTCAGATGTTGTTGAATGAGCGTATAGTGCTGGTCATACCTTTCTTCAATTAGTTATCCTTTCGCCTTTCTTTAATGATACTTCTCTGCTTTCTAAATATGTAATTGGGGAAATACTCATTTCTCTGAATTTTTTTAAAATGCTGGCCTTTTCTATTAGAATATAAATTTACCCACCCACAGTTGGGTTAAAGGATGCTGCTACAGTATGGGACAACAGCTCATCTGGAATAAAAAAAAGCGGCATTTGAAGTTATCTTGCCTGGGAAGAGAGTAAAGGAATGAAATTTGAGAGTTGGGCAATGGAATTGAAAATATGAAGAACTTATGCTCCATAAACACTTATTAGTTTAATAATTGCTCCTTTGATTTCTCTGTTCTCCTAGCATCTTGCAAGCACAGCCCACAGAGGAAGGGATGTTACTAATTGTTTGGTAAACCTGAGGAAGGAGAAGACAAGCATTCTTCTTCATCTTTAGCCTTGTGAAGGGATTCCGGCAGCAGGCTAAGTGCCCAAGGAAAGGAAGAGTTCGTGTTGCAAGACAAGCTCAAGAGCAAAGGCGTGTGTGACATGCTGGGAAATTGTCAAGGGATCAAATGGAGAAATTGGAAAGAGAAAGGGACATAAAGGAAAAGACCATTGGACACGATGCCAAAGTTACTAAACATGCTGGAGAACTTTGTTGCACTTTGCTCATGTGTAACATCCTAAAGCAATCCAATCCTGTAGCCTTTCATCGTTCCAACTGTAAGCCATAGGCAGTCCCTCCAGATGTTTCTCCCCATGGTAAGGGAGCACATGTGGTCCCACTTGCACTTTTCAGAACCCCTTCTAAAAATGTGTCCAGCCTCCACACTAGGTCATTTGTCCCATTTTAGTTCTTTTAGTTTGCACTATCCTGTTGTGCCAAAAGCAGTCGTTATAATCCTCACTTAACTGGAAAGAATGATTAAAGTGTAGGTCTCCCTAATAACAGCCTTTTGTAATAAAATTGAAGTACACAAACTGAATATAATACATTGTATTCATTTCGTTCATTGCACTATCATAAAGTCTCTTCTATGTCATTGCTTGTAAAATATGAGCACAGAATTTCTTTGCACCCACTTGCCTGGATCTTGCAGATACAAGAAAAGGAGAGGTACTAACTATTCAAAACCTTCCAAAGCTGTCTTTTTCAGCTTCAGTCTATTCACTCAGACATTCTGATGCTGGGCAAAACTCAGCAAACACGTGAGGGAGATGTTATGGCAGGATAAGTAACCTGCGGAGTGGGTGGTGAAGGGGGCTCGTGGTCAGACTTTGAATAGCCCAGAGGCACAGTGGACTCAATGAAAGCATCTGCTTTGCTTAAGGCAGAGCACCACAGGGTAGCAGGTTGGCAGCATCTTGAGTCATTGCAACAAAAAAAACAAACCATGATTTTCCAACATGCTTAATCTTCTAAATTTGAGGAAGGAGGGGAAACTATCTGGTCCGCTGTTCTTGGAAGCTTACCAGTCCCTGCTTTAGAGAAGGCTCCCACGTGTGACTAAACACCTCTGCTTTCCTTTCTCTCTTCTGAATGTCCGCTGCTCATTCTGCCTCAGCTCAAGGTACTGAAATCTCTAGAAAAGGTTCCAAAAAGCCAAGGAAACAAAGGCACAGTCTTACAATATTGTATTTAGTACTATGACACCATTTACATTCATGTGTGTTTAAGTGAGCAAAAGCTTCGCATTTCATTGCATAAAACAACGATGAACTTTTTCGCCTAGAAATTCTGGCACCAGACCTTTTCCAGACCACTTCATGTAAATGTTAGTGACCTTCTTGGACTATCCAACTTGATATTCATTCTTGCTAGGCAGACAAGGCCTGGTACCAGAATCTTTAGAAAAATCAGCTGTTGTCTGTTCAACAGATGGAGGAAATCTCTTGCTCCCCAAAACCTGATTTACGAAAATACGCTAGTGAAGTGAAACCTGGTTTGGAGGACTAATGGCAACTGTGCGTGCTCTCTTAATAGCACCTGGTGTGTGAAGCTGTCAGAAAGTTTAGGAAAGCATTGCTAAGCTTTGGTCTGGGCCCAAAGGCCAGTAAAATTGCCCACCATTGGCAATTGGTTTTCACCTACAAGCCAATATGGATGAAAACAAGTTAGGGTAGAGGAAAATGCACTAATCCATATGAAGTTAACGACTGTTACAGATTTGCCCCATGGTGCTTTTAGACTGACTTCACGGGATGCTGTAAGAGTGATCTTCTCTTGCTTGTAACTACAAACTTGTACTGCTCTCCTTTTCTCCAAAGCAACATTTGATCTGGAGTTTTTGACCATTTAGAGGCTGCAATGGTGGGGAAAGAAAAAAATTACTTTGTATTCTGGCAATACCTGTGGAGTACCACAATAATTAAATTAGAACCTGTTTGGCTTCCAAAATTGTATTGTTTGGTAATTCAGCTGAAATACCATTGTATCCCAGGTCCATAGCAGTCCTTAGAAACTATTTTAAAATGGAAGTGCACTCTGTTGTTCTTCAATAACAGTAACAAAAAACCAAAGTCAAATGTAATCTGATGTAACCAACAACAAAAAACCCGTGGTACACATTCTGGCTTGCAATAGGTTTGGCTCAGATGCGAGTAAGTGGTCTGCCAGGTGAATACCATGTACTAAACTGGGCCCTGTGGCTGAATTGAGATGCACTTGTTCAGGCTGAGAGGGGGAGAGTAGAAATCTCAGTGCAGTAGAGGTGCTCTCGTTTTAGAAGGTACGTGCCCTGTAACTGAAGCTGGGTAAATTTTCACTTTAAGTATTTGCCTAACTGCAGCCAAAGGAAAATCCAAGCAAAAATCTTGAAGTCCAATCAAACCTCTTTTAAGAAAAATCTTTCCTGAGTAGACCAGCTCTTGAATATATGAAACATCACATTCGTGAGTTAAAGGAAAATCTGTGTCAAAATTTTGGTTTGTATTTGTAAAGTGTACTAACTTGTATCATTGCAAGTTCTGAGATCTGGTGGAGGTATTGTATATGATTTTGTAACATTGATTTTATGTAACTTAGCATGTGTGAGTCCTTGTCGTTACTTTCTTCTGTCCCATGGACACAGTTTTGTAGAAGAGTAAATCTGTGGACACGTTGGCACTTGCAGTTGTTGATAAAGGGTAAAAATCTACATCTGTCTGCAGTTGCTCTTATCTCCTGACAAAACCTCTTTCTGTTCTGTCTTGATAAAAAGGGAGGGAACAATGTGCTTATCCCAAATAATGGTCCAAGACAAAAGCGTGTCCTGTCATACTGCCAGCAAATGTTCTAACATATTAAATTGAGATTTAACAACTCTATCAGCTTGTTGCTTGGGAAGCTGAGAATCATTTGTTAAAGGAACACCCACATCTGAGGGGTTTAAAAGGAGGTGTGCGAGATGAGGTAGTATAACTTCTCTGTCAGAATATTGACCTTCTTATTTCTAGGTCACCTCTAGCTAACAGGTTAGCTGTTAACTGCTCACAAAGGCCAGAGGAGCAAGAGAAACTTGGCTCCTGATGTTTAAACCTTGTTCCTTTAAGCTCCAGCCTGCTGTGCATATATGCCACAGTTCTGTGCAGCACTTGTTCTTGTCATCTTTGTGTCCCCCCAGCACCCCATATGTTTTCTGGCATTGTGCGCTACGTTTGCATAGCCTACAGAACTAGTTTTGTAACTCGCCTGGAATAGACAAAGTCACCTTTTTCCTAATGATTATGGCTAGTCCAGTGTCCCTTCTACCTTCCTGGAGCAATTAAAATTTAGAAATACTGTGAGAATGGGGTTTTGGTGCCTAAGAGGATTGCTGCATTCTTCATGGTGACGTGTTTTCTGTAGATCAAGATCTTGATGTGGATCAAGATACAGCTTTTGCTACACACAGGCATAGGCTGATGGTAATGTCTTCTGAACTTATGATCTTGGTAGGCCATGTTGGGTTGCAAATGACTTTTGTTTTTCTCTTCACTAACTACCTTTTTCAAGCAAAATTCCCATTTAGCAAAAATAACCTACCTTTTTGTAAATGTCCCAAGGACACCCGTTAATGAAATCCTGATTGTATAGATGGAGCACATGGTTAACTGCTTATGATATTTCCATCTCTGGATTCTTTGGTGTCTAGAGCCCAGAGATCCTCCCACTAATAATTTAGAAACCTTAAAAAAAAAAAAGAGTTTTTTATTAGCCTGTAATTGTTTCCTAAAGATTTGAACTTCTCCCCATTAGAATTTAATGAGTAGAAAAAGTTATTCAAATTATTTTTAAACATGTATGATATAGCGTGATATCTGTGCTAGCAACACGATGGACATGATGACCTATGACCAGAAATACAGACATATTTGCAGATTCCCTTAGCAGGTGGCCATTTATGGTTCAAAGGAGGATGTAATTAAAACAGTATTTTGGCAGTTTGGTTTGCTCTCCTTTGGCTTACTGACAATCACAGACAGTCTGATGACTGCTGCTCTTGTGTGGCAGAGCTCAAATGCTCACAGTCCCTCCTAGTGCAATCATATAGTGTTTGCCGTTGCACATTTCCCTTAATTTCATTGTTACTGAGAGCTCTCAGGAAATCTGAGCAGTAGTTGGCTATCGTAACAATGATCTGTCCTGACTAAGACACGTTTTAGGCTTTTCTTCTGACATCTTTTTGAGCAGCGTCTGACACGCATGCCTTAACATGAAAATACTGTGCCTTAGAGTGTCAGCCGAAGACTGCACTTGTACCTGTGCAGTGTCCCATCTCCTTACATGAGTTCTAGTTGCACGATTTCCATACAAAAATATTCAGGAGTTCAAGATTTCCTCATCTACAATAGAGAAAATTTTACTCAAAGGCAACGGTTAGCAATGAATGAAGACTTTAGCTTATGTATAGGTAAATAAAATATTGTTTCTGAAATTCTGAGCATCTTTTGAAATGCTGGGTTGTTCAAGGCCCTTTCTTAGAGATTTGTCTATTGGCAGTTTCAGTTCGTTGCTTCCCAGTATCTTCCTGATACTTATATTCTGTCATGTGACAATAGGTAACTACTTTTAAAACAAGTTAAGCAGGATTAAACCCCCTACTTATTCTTCCCCCACCCCATTTCCCAGATATGATCCAAGTATTTTATTATAAGATTTATTATTAGACTGTTATTTGAATTAATTCGCAAGCACTCTCTTTTGCCATTCTCAATTATGATACTGTTGGCCAGGAAGGAAAAGATGACATGTATTTAGGACGCTTATAGCACTGAGTTCTGGGATCAGTACCAAACTGTATGAACTCTTCATTGAAAGGTAGGGTAATAGCCTTTAAAGCAGCCCTGTTTCTGAAAAAAAAATGTCAGGAGAGCCCATTGAAAATGTTAGTTGTCCCTGAAGATCTTTGGAGAGGCCAAGGAGCATTTGCTTACCGGAGGCAGCACCAAGCCCTATTTCTGCTAAGTGCTGCTCTATGGTTTGTTTCTGAAGCTTCTCCCTGTGGGCATTGGTTTTGTGGGCATGGTAACTAACCCTTGAGTAACTGAATAGCTGGAGGACTTCTCTCTCAGGAGTTGTGTTTTCTGTAAGTTCTAAAAACCTCCTTGTCAGATATCATGTCTATTTTAACATAATAGTGTTTTTAACAAAGGTGGCAAATGTTTCTCTCTGACCGTTAGCATTATATCCATTAAATAGAATTCTTAGACTTAACAGTGGCTGACCTTGACTCGAATAAGAGATAAATGCCAATTTATTGTACTTTAACAAAATAAATGAATAACTAAAGAACTGCCTTCTTAAAAACAACGAAAAAAAGCAACTGTTCAGTTGTTTTGTCTTTCACGATACCATAAATTAAAGACTTTCTCTACATTTATGACTGGCAACATTTGCATTTCTTCAGGAAACTTGTCTGTGTAGTCTGAATGCGTATCTTTCAAGTCAAGTCTATTGCATTGCCTAACTGTTGCCCTGTAAATAACTTTTGTAATGTTGCACTATTCAAAGTCATTTCTTAAAGGTTGAGATTAAAAGGTGATATTTTTACTTTTAATATCAATAATTCATATTACGTTGGCCATAGTATTAATCAATTATGTTAAGTGGCCTGTATGTCATTTTCAGTCTTTCTAAATTGAACAATAATCCCATTGATACAATTTGTTTCGTGACATCATCTGACCGTAATATTGATGTGAGATATTAAGCTTTAGTTCTCAATTTGTAGCGATTAAAAAGTGTATTGCATTAACTCTGAAGTGAGAAAACTGCAGAGTGTCTTGCTATCTGCAGTGCATGTTGGTCTACACGAATTTTTCAGATCAGGATTTATTATTACTAGTTGGTATGTTATGGTATGGTATGGTAGGGGATTTTGTTTTGTTTTAACTCAGAACACTTCACAGCCATATAATTAGGTAGTTTGTGCAGCAGAGAGTTGTGGCAATTGATCATAGGGGACTAAAGATAGTTCATTATAAATTGTTTTTATGCAGGCTTTTAGATCAGGTTTTTTTTTAATGTATGTATTATTGTAGTTGAAAAGGATTTACCACACCCACTATGCAGTATTTGAAGCCATTTGTAGACCTAAATCCTCTTTTTTCCTTGACTTTGTTTCTCAGACCACCAATTCTCCCTAGTCCTTCTCCTTCAAAATCCATTCCAATCCCACAGCCCCTCCGACCAGCAGATGAAGACCATCGGAATCAATTTGGGCAACGTGACCGGTCCTCTTCAGCTCCCAATGTTCACATCAATACAATTGAGCCAGTCAATATTGATGTAAGTATTAATAATGTTTGGATCAGGAATAGTAGATTTTATGTTTCCCTTATGAATATCAGTGCCTTACATTTATCACGTGTACACACGAGTGGTGTGTTTATAAGCTAATCCTTGGTGGTCTGTCAGAATCTTCATAGATCCCTCTTAATACATTTTTTTGCCATTGAGTGCTGTAAAAATGCAAATAATCTGTTCTCCAAAAGCAGGAACTGCCTTTTGACAGTCCTGTCCTTTTTTTTTCAAAGAAATTCTACCACAAACCACTGCTCTTTTTTTGTCATTAGTCCCAAGGCTCATGCTGCTAGCTGTACCACAGCGTTATGAATATGAAAGCCAGTAACCACTCTTGCAAACCATTATGTGTGTTAACTATGTTTTTTTTATATGCAAGGTAGGGGGTTTTAATGTTTGTACTTCAAGTAATGTTTCTGGCATTGAAGAAAATTAAATTATTGAGTTTGAGCCATTTAAATATAAATGTCTTCCTCAGCAGGCTGAGTTCAGATTTACTGAGTGTTCCTTAGGATTTCAAGAGCCCAGTATATATTGCTCTGAGCATTCTTTTGGAAGGTTCAGAAACCACTACAGTTAACTTGTTTTACAAGATAAGGCCAGCTGGGACCTTGCAAGATTTTGGTCACGTCAACCTCTTTCTAATTTTGTTGACGTACAGAAGCCTGTATTTTACCCTTAAATTAGTCATTTGTCAGGTGAGCAGTCTTGAAGTCTGCCTGGACACTGAGGCACAAAATCTGTTTTGCACATGAACTCGGTGAAAGGTGAAGTGTTGGTTGAGTATTGAGAGTGTGACTGGGTAGACATTTGCATACGGTGTACAGCGGTGGTTTGCAACTGAAAGACTGGACCAGTGCTTTTAGCATCAGTATAATAATGGAGTAAAGTAATTGTGTAAAACCCCCCAAAAAAACCTTGATGATGAAAATGGACATAAAGAGGGAAACCGCGAGAGTTTTCTAATACTCTTCTGTTTATAAAATCCTCTGCGTACTTTGCTTTTAGTCTGGATATGTTGTGAAAGGTACTCTCAGTTCGCAGTGGGTTGCAAGTGAAGGAAACCTTCTGCAGTTACTCATTTCTGAGAAGAACAAAATGTGCCTGCCTATGCAAATGCGGTGCTTTGTTAGAAGAAAAAATGAAGCAGAACTCATTTGACTGATGTACCTCAGTACAGGGAATTGGTGTCCCAGCTTCTGATATGACAGTTCAAATAATTTGTGCCACAAACGCTGTAGCTAGAAGGTTTGGTTTGGTATTTCTTCATGCATTTTTCCCAACTGTGTGTTTAAATCAATATTTTCATGTCAGTATCTATTCTGGGTGATGCACATTTCACTTTACTAGTGAGATGCTGTTTTAAAGCAATTAATTTTGTAAAGTTCAGTAGTTGTTATAAATCGTTCTTTGAGTCACTGCTTCTTAGTAAGCCAGGGTAGGAAACAAGTTTGATTTCATGGACAACGTATGAAGTTATGGATTCTCAATTTGATAATCTCATTTGATTCTGGAATGTAAATTATAATACTTAAACTCAACTTTTTTTTTTATTCATAGGACTTGATTAGAGACCAGGGTTTACGAGGAGAGGGAGGTAAGTAGTGTTTAAACTAGCTACTGTGCTATATTTAATTACACAACCACTCTGTCCCTTCACTTTGTTCTACTTCCTTCTACAAAACATAAGCACAATGGAAAGTATGACAAGAACAAAAAATAAATCTGCATTTGCTTGTCCATGAACTTTAATATTTGTCTGACAAAGGTTTGAGTCATTTGCTGGTCATTCTGGGAGTGGGGGAGACAGAAGGAGGAGAAGTTTTGAAGTGGTATCTAGTTTTTTAGTTTTAAAATTATCATGTACCGTCACTTTTTTGCTCACACACACTCATTCACTCACACAACGGCACACAGATACGCTACAACTTCCCAACTCTCTCAAAGATTTTTATGCCCGTTGTTACCTTTCCATGGGGGTTTTCATGGAAGACCGTGAACGTGGTAGATGGAGGTTCCATACGAAGTGCTGCATCCTAAAGCAGTGTGAAATACTCCAGTTCTTCTCCCCCTCTACCCCTGCTGAAGGTGCTGCTTTGCTCTACTGCATGCCTGTGCTAGTCTTGGAACCAGATTGTTAGGACTTTACACTGAAGCCAGGTCTTGTAACAGGTCAGTAACACACAGCCCTAATTCACAGTTAAGTCAGAACTAGTGCCAAAAGATTTGTTTTGTTTCCCATGTTATGCACAGGCCTGTTAAGTCACTTCTCACACTGGCTGTCAAGGTCCTGAGAGGGCTTTGTACGTGCTGTCTCTATTCCTATGATTATAATAATATAGAAATAACAGAAATTTAAAAAAAAACCCCAAACAGTAAGTAGGGCAGGCATATGGCAGTTTTTCCAACTCCAAGTCATTAACACAGTCATCTCCTACTAATTACAACTCACTTCAGCCATAGGCAAGGTCTGAATTACCTTAGTGCACTCCATCCTGATCTCTAAGGTTTTGTACTGTGGGATATCACTGACTTTGTTTCTCCCATCCAAATCTGATAGTTGGTAGGATGGTACCTACCTTATGCGTTGTGTTTGATGGAGCTGTTTTTTCTTATGCCAACAACAGAACGCTTTTTAAAAAGAAGAAATTTCCTTTAATCCTGCAAGCCTATTAATGTAAAGTTGCCAGTTTTAGCTATTTTTGTATATGTCGATAGGTGCAACTCTCCACAGTTTTGCCCATTTTGTCCGGCATTTAAATGTTGTACTATCATGTTGGTTTTAACTTTGGATCATAAACTGTCTGCTTGGCATCTGAAAACAATTGGCCATTCCCAGTCCTCAAACAGTGTTATTAGTAATTGACTCACTCTTTTTCCTTCAAAGTACAGAAGCAATCTATGAATAGGAGTCAAAGCATCCTAGTTATTTCCCATGACTTCTTTCATTTCTTCTATGTGTCTGTCTTTCTGTCTCTGCCTGCCCGTCTCTTTCTCTCTAACAGCCCCTTTGAACCAGCTGATGCGCTGTCTTCGGAAATACCAATCCCGGACTCCCAGTCCCCTCCTTCATTCTGTCCCCAGTGAAATAGTGTTTGATTTTGAGCCTGGCCCAGTGTTCAGAGGTAGTTGGGCTCTTCTTTCTTGCTTTCACCCAAACAAAATAAGTAAAACCACAGATGCTGTTTGTGCTTCACCCTCACACCGTGTGTATGTAAGTGTGTGAGTTTATCAAAACACCTCTGGTTTTTTGCTTGGCCTGGCTGGAATGCTTTGAATGTGCTTTTCACACATACTCACTTCCACCTTTACACGCTTGAAAATGACTATGAATGAAAGTCTAACTTAAATCTTCAAAAGCAAGGAATTTCATAGTTATGGCTTTTATGTGGACCTTAACATAATTTTTTTAAACAAAGGTCCTTGGGTTGCCTTGCAGTAATTTTAAAGGCAAAGGGATGTCCTTAACTTAGAATTTCCTTGACTGTTCAAGTTTAAGTCGGATCAGTGCTTTTACTGTTTTCTGTATTTAATATTCTTTGTTTTGAAAAGTAATCTAGGAAATCAAATGTGAATTACAAACATTTCCATTGATACCTTGTTAGGCCTCAGGCTTTTCAAGTACTGTGTCATTTCAACTTTCAACAAATACTTCATTTTGAGACTGTGCGGTTGATCCCACATTGGGACCGTAGATGGTTTAGACTATGTAGTTTTTATTTAGTTAGTAAATTTCCAGTGAAACAGTATTTGTCCTCCACCATGTGAAATAAGACTCATCCCTTTTCATGTCACAGAATCTGGAGGTAATTCAGGCCTAAAGCTGTCAATGGATCTGTTGTATTGCATAAAATCCCCAAAAAACTCTATGGGATTTCATATACTGGAGAAACCAAGTATTGAGTAATAGCATGAAATGTAGTTATTTGTGTCTATACTTATACAGGTAGAAGTAGGTAGTTCAGTGCATGTAGTGTGGTTTTCAAATGCTACCATCTTGGCTGTTTCAAAGACTTTTGTTTCAGATCGTTTCAAGAGCAGTTCACCTTATGAGCTTATAAAGTTCTTCCAGAAACCCTGGCAAGAAGACAGGTGTTCCCAACAAGCAAACTGGCTACAGTATGGGATACGTTACGTACAGCTTCAGAATCCAGTGACTTAAGTCCAGTATTATCTGAAGCATTCTACTCTAATAACTCAGAAAAGAGGCCATCTGGTATTACTATGAACAGATTAACTATAATGTTCTACCACGTAAGCGCTGTAAGCATTTTTGGTAAAGGGTGAATATTGTGCCAGTGTTCCTATATTGTGGTATTAAAAATTAAGTAGGAGACTTTGGTTACGTCTAAATAAAATACATTGTAGTAGAGCTTTGCTTTGACTGAGAAAGTCTGTAAGCCAGTAAACTTTTGGAAAATTGCTCATCTTCTGGGGGTATCATATATTTGTATCCATATGTGTGTGATTTTGGGCAAATAATATATATGACAGGATAGCAATCATAACATGAATATGAATAGAAGTCCATCTTTCAGGTCACTAGCTTCCAGCTGCTTGTAAATGTAGTTAGGGTGCAGAATATGCATCATGATTATTGCTGTAGCGTTTGGGACAAAGTTTATGGATGCTGCGTCCCATTTTTGATGCATTGATACGTCATTATTTTGTGCTTCCACTTCTAAATGTATGGATTTTACCTCAGTGAGGACAGGCAGTGATGGAGATATATATAGTCTGATAAATTAGCACACAGTGAGTGACTGGACTCAAGCAACAGTTTTAAAAATCACGAAGTCAATTTTTGAACTCAAGTTGGCATTAGGAAACACTTTTTTTTGTAAGAAGGGGGCTTCTGTGGGAATGAGGAGGGTTATTGTCTTCTGCCACTTCCCAGAGCACTGATGTGAGAGAAGGCATTGGAATGCTGGAGGTCATATACAATGACATACATTGTTTGGCAGAACAGCATGAATTTAATTAACAGTTGACCCTGTTTTATGTCCTTTGCGTTGGGAGGGTCAGCATAACCTTATTATGAATAATTATGGTGTATTTTAAAAAGCAGTGTCTAGTTAAAGTGCTCTATTTGTGAAGAGCCACTGGGGCTCTGAAACACAGCTCTGTTTGTTAGTGACATTTTCCTGCACGGATTTGTTTAGAAAACATATAGGCTACAGACGTACTGTTCTTTTTGTATTTAATAGAATATGCTTCAAATAGTTAGCTAAGGTACTTGTTCTTTTTTAATCCTTTCTACAGTCTAATATTTACTTCTAGATAAGAGCTCTCTGCTAACAGATAGCTTTAAAACAGCCAAATGGTCTTAAGGTGGCACTTGGAGACTCTACTAGAAAATATTTCAGGGTTTTTTTTGCATTTAGGCTATTTTGATTCCGAAGTACAGTATTTCAGCTAATTATTGGGTCCCTAAAAGGTTAGCTCCAAGAAATAGGAGAGAGAGCTGCAGCTGACTAAAATGCTGCTACTTTTCTTCTTAAAGAAACTGGTAGAATTAAAAAAATATTTTTTTATTTCTGTTCTGATAATTCCTGGACAAGAGCCTGAAGGCTATCTGGTATACAGGGAAGTTTGCTATAGGCTTTTTTCTTCCTGGAATCTAAGACTTCAGCACTAATGTAATATTAGGACTATATTCCTGGTATGTGTTTGTTCTCTCTTAACATTTACATTGATGTTTGGAGATACCACATCTTAAACACAGTTCTTGCACCTGATATCAATAAATTCTTCTTAGCTGGTTTCTTATAGATAAAATTATCCCATTTGTGAAATTTAGGTTCAACTGCAGGTTTGTCTGCGACACCTCCTGCCTCTTTGCCTGGGTCACTCACCAATGTGAAAGCATTACAGAAATCACCAGGACCCCAGCGGGAAAGGAAATCATCCTCATCTTCGGAAGACAGAAATAGAATGGTAAGGGAAAAATCAGCTAATTTCATTTGTGGTATGGTATATTCATAGGATAGAAATGCTACACGACCATGTTCCTCTCACTTTTCTGTCATCAAAGCTTTCTGAATTATTTTGAAGGTGACTGTGGTAGCGATCAAGAACTTTAAACCAATATATAATGGAATATTGAAATTGTGGGACTAAGATATAAATTGTTTAAATAATTGGCTGTACTCACTTCTACTCTGTTGCACCAAAGTGTGCTTCATATTACAATGCCAGTTACTTTTAAAATAATAGCTTTACTTTCCCCACCATGATTTATGAACTTTTAAAGTTCTCTAGTGATTCTCAAATGTAGCAATGCATAAAAATGACTGCAAATTTTAAAATTCACAATTTAGCATTATGATTGAGTAAGCACTGAAAAATAAATCAGACTTTCTTTTTGGTAAGGGTTTCTTGTTATTTACTGGGTTTAACACTGCCAGAAACCTGTGGCAAATATTTCATGCCAGGAAATAGCCGAGCATAGCTGTGTGCTGAGGTTTTGCATGTGGCTGACTTGAAAATGCAGTAACTGAAAAAGAAAGTTCTTTTAGGTCTGTAATGTCATGAAATGCTGATACCATATCTTTAACAAAGGAGCTGTTTTCACAGACATTAATGCATTCATTTTCTTCCTTTTTATTGTTTATGCATGTATATAAAGAAAACCCTTGGTCGTCGGGATTCAAGTGATGACTGGGAGATACCAGATGGACAGATCACAGTTGGACAAAGGATAGGATCTGGATCATTTGGAACAGTCTACAAAGGAAAGTGGCATGGTATGTGGCCATCATGGCAAAGAGTTACTCTTCAGCAAATAACATTGCCTGCTGGGGGAAACCCAACTGGGAAGCAGCTTCACAGAGAAGCGCCTGGGGATTCTGATGGACACCAAGTTGAACATGAGGCATCTGTGTGCCCGTGCCACAAAGGCAGCTAACGGAATCCTGGGCTGCATTAGTCAAAGCATTGCCAGCGGGATGAGGAAGGTGATCCTTCCCCTCAGGACTGATGAGGCCACACCTGGAGTACTGCATCCGGTTCTGGGCTCCTCAGTACAAGAGAAACCTGGACATACTGAGGAAAGTCTATTGAAGGGTCATAAAGATGATTTTTAAATTAGTAAGAGTGTGCTAAATAGGTAATGTTAGAACTTCAAACTCTTTAGAAACTCAGCGCTTGCTTGTTGTTCTGAATTAAGTAATAGTTAAGGTGAAGATGAAACAGTGAATAGAAAGGCTGAAGTGTCCATCTTGATGAATGAGGATATCAAATATGTATTTGGAAAACTTTGACTTGACTAGGATTTCTCGGAGTAAAATAAGAATAGTTTTTATACATTTTCAGACTATTTACTTATGTAGCGGTTTATTTCACTAAAGCTAGAAGGCAGGGCATCTCAATATTTCTGATGCTTTATGTAGCATTTTCTCAATAGAGGAGTATGTATCAATGGCTCTTACTGAAAACTGCTATTTTAAAGGTGATGTGGCAGTGAAAATGTTGAACGTTACGGCACCCACACCTCAACAGTTACAGGCTTTCAAAAATGAAGTAGGAGTGCTCAGGTAAGAATATTTTTAATGGCATGAAATGATGTGTGTAGATTAACGCTTCATTAATCATTGAATTTCTTAGTTCCATTAGAACACATTGGCCTTATTCCTCCATGATGAGACTTTGGGCAGAAAATATAACTTGCCTTTTAAAAATATTTCTTTGCACTGCTAGTTCTTCCTTCCCTTATATTTGTTTATCTGTACACCTATGTTATGAATATAAGTGTGTCCAAATGCTCAAGACAGGGCTGTTTTTTGCTGTACCACCCTCAGGGCCCAGTCAAGCCTAACTGTGAACTGCAGGCCTTTCTTTCCTCTCAACCACATTTTGATATTGAAGGAGAGTGTGATTATTTGTTAGTTTTGAGCTACAGCACTGCCCATGTTATCTGTTGTTTAGTAGTTCCTGTTCAGTAGCATTTACTTCTCTTTGATTTTTTTTAAATGTATTTCTCATAAGGTCACTTCTTGATTTCCTTTTCTCACATCTACCACTTATGCTTTCTCAGAGGAAGCATTTTTCTTGGATTCAGCTCTTCATAAAGGTTCCATCAACACGATACCATAGAGTATTTGTTGAAGACTATTAGCGTCCAAGTGCAATCTTGACCAGTCTTGAGCATAATTTTTTTATAAGAAGCCAAATACAAAGAAGGTTTTTACCTCTGGAAAACTGATGCATTGAGCTGGGCACCTGTACTGGGGGAGCGTCCTAAGATACATGGTGAAATTGGGATGGCCAGCATTTTTCCCCAGAAAATGTTACTTCTGAAGACTCTAAGCCCATAGCTGTGGAAGTGGAGGCTTTTTGGGGTATACTACTTTGGATATCTCTGCATATTTTTTACATACCTGCTCAGGAGAGCTTAAGGTAATAAAAAAAAATCCAGGTTTCTGCTGGCAGTCCCATAGCTGGAGTCCAGCCTTTCTCTGTTGTTGATCGTTTCAGCACTTCTGCAAAATAGTCAGTTGTACTATCCTTTGACCCAGGCAAGGTTTACTTGTGGTTCTGCCTTTTCCATTATGCTTCACTATTACTTTCTTAGCTTTGAGGTAGGATTTCTAAGACACCACTTATTTTTTGTTCACTCAGCAGTTACTCTCAGCATCACTTGGCAAATCCTTGAACTTGAAAAAGATAGAGCCACATAGTGTCGAACTGTCCTAGTCTGTGTTGCTGAGAGGACAAACAGGTTCATACTCTAGGATCCCATGTTGTTTTTTTAATATAAGAAAACATAAAGAGCTCTACCATCTTCAGAAGCAGCCACAGGTTTTAAGTTTGGTCTATCAGGTATCGTCAACAATGAGCTGACTGCCGTCGACACCAAGCTGTGCTGGAAGAAGAATGCCTTTCTTTTTTCTCAACCTCTGGGAAAGCTAGGAAACACTCCAGAATCCTTAGGTGCCTCATCTTTGTAATATCTCATTGGTTTGTTTGGAGGTATCTAGTTCTTCATGTCCATTTGATGACAATAAGAATGAGATTGACATTTCCTGGAGGATGAGGAGAATCTTTCACATTTCACAGTGCATCCCTATAGTCTTTCAGGCCTTTAATCTACTGGAATATCTACTGAGATATTCCTGTCAGTCTTGTTCTTTGTGAAGTTTTTCTGTTGGGAATTGCTCTGTCTTTGAAATGAGGCTTGATTTAATCTGACCAAATATCTGCAGTGAACTCCAGTCTCTCCCAGTGCTGTTTGGAAACAAGATCGTATCATAACCTTACTGAGGTACAGTTTTCATACCTGTTTCCATCCTTTCTTGTATACCGGCTCCATAGAGAGTACAAAATTCTTGCCAAATAAAGCACTAGGAAAAACTGAAGGCCTGTCAAGGAAATGTGTTGATGGTTTCTGAATGAAAGAGCTGTACTTCCTGGAGGCCTCAGAGGCTGGAATTTTGGATGGTTACACAAAAGCAGATTTGGCTGCAAACCATTGCTCTCCCATGGAGACCTAGCAGTAACAGCATCTTCTGAGCAGTCCTGCACTGGGTTGCTTGCAAAAGCAGGAGGAAGTGGTGCTTACCCCAGAATAGCTATTCCCTGTCATTATGATAAGAAAGGCTAACTGCTGGAATGATTAATTAAATTGAATCTAGTAACAGGTTATCATGTTATCTTAGTAAAAAGTGGGATTGACCCAACACTTCTGTTTGGAAATATATATTTAGACTGTGATAGATCTGCCTGGGTTTTTCCCGATTTCATCCTGATTTTTTTTTCACCAGGAAAACACGACATGTGAATATCCTGCTTTTCATGGGTTATTCAACAAAACCGCAGTTGGCTATAGTTACACAATGGTGTGAAGGGTCCAGCTTATATCACCATCTACACATTATTGAGACCAAATTTGAAATGATCAAACTAATAGATATTGCAAGGCAGACTGCACAAGGCATGGAGTAAGTATCATATTACGGTTTTGCAAATGAGTGTTGGGACATTTATTTATCCCATTCACATTCTGACTAATGTCGGTGTATAAGGCCAGCTATCTGCTCGCTTTGCCAAGGCCATGGTCCTCCTGCCTTGATGATCAAAGCATTTGGTGAAGTGTTTGTTATTTTGATTAGTAAAACAGACTTTGTGTTGTTTTTTTGGAATACAGAGAATTAAAAATCATCAAGGAAATACAGTCTTAGATAAAAGAATAAAGGTAACTATAGTGTAGTTAAATTTTTAAGTCTTATGAGCAAAGATGTCTGTTCCAGGCTTTATGATCTTCACAGTGCAGATAGTCTTATGGTAGGCAGTAACAAAAATAATTTAAAAAGAAACACCCTGTGAACGAAAGGACAGAATCCTGTAACATAACACAGAAGGCAGACAGCCCTGTTTAGCAAAAAGAGTTGATTTTTTCTCCTCTTCTTGTGAGTATTGTAGTTCTCCTAATAACAGATTTCAGCATTTGAGGAAAACATACCTATTTTGTTCCAAGGACTGTAAGTAATCCTTATTCCCACAGAGGGTAATTGAGTGAGTTGGAGTTTACAAAACTAGCCCAATATTGTGTGTCAAAATCAGAACACTGATGTAAGATCAGAGAAATCGCCCTCCAGCTGGAAAACCGCTATGATGATTGCAGTTAATTGTGTCATTTTTCTGCTAAGTATTCTATTATATTACCCGTCAGGAAGCGGGGAGGTGTTTGCAGCGACCAGCTTCAGCCTTCTGTTAGCGTGCTCATCTCCCCAGGCTCCCTCTGTAGGCAGTGGAGGTGCAGAAGCTGTTTTATGAGCATGATTCAAAGCAGACACGTAAATTGGGGCCTTTCCAGCAGGTTTGTGCCAATCTCGCTGACTAAACAAAGAGCCATGGGAGACAAGTTACCTAATTTAGTCTATATCCATGCTGTGGGGCAAGTACTTTCCTTTCTGTTCCCTGCAATCTATTTATCCAGCCTACAATCAGGGCATATTTTTCCAATCCCATATGTGCAGTCAGCATACCTGAGTACACACTGAGACTGGGAAGCAGGTTTAGCTCCCGAGATTTAGAAACATGTTAACCTAAAGCTGTGACCTAAGCCCGCAAAACATCTTGACAGTCACCATTAAGGCTGGGAGGCAGAACCTTCAGCACTGAATGGCACGTCAAAAACTCCTGCAGTTCTTTTATTTTTATCCTGAATATTGGGTTAGAACTGAAGAGCAGAAGTCAGTGCATAGTTGTTATTTTGTTCGTCAGTAACATCAGTTTTGAGCTGGAAATTTAAGATTTATTTTGGTTTTGTTTTTTTTCCCTGTGTCCTGCAGGAAATATCATGGGTAACTGATTTTTTATCACCTTGATATATATGTGCAGCTTGAATTAGTGTTTCAGTAATACAGTGAATTTTGGGTTGTCCATTAGTGAGATATCATCTAACCCCACCTAATCTATTGTGTTCCTTTTCAGTTATTTGCATGCCAAGTCAATCATCCACAGAGACCTCAAGAGTAATAGTATCCTTTCCCAGAGTTGTGACTGTGGCACGTGACAGTGTTCCTGTTTGGTTTTTTTTCTACCAGGAATTAACTTAGTGGCGTAAAAAGCTGTTCATACGTGAATATTTGCTGAGTTGAATTTTCGTTGAGAAGGGTTAATATCCCCAGTAGCAAAGTAAGGAATACTTTCTGTGTCTCTTGTTGTGGTTGCGATAACGTAGTAAATTTTATTCTGGTATGACAAAGATTTTTGCATTGTTTGGTTTTTCCATGTAGTAAAAGATTACACCAGTCCACTCATGGAATATTTTCAGCTTCTTGTAGTTGGCAATTAAAGAAAGTACTTAGCATTTTAAGAAAGCCACCTGGGCCATAGTCTGTTCAGCACTGGCCCAGTCATTACATTACCCTTAAGTATTGTAATTCACTGTGCTGGCTGCTTAGAACCTGTATTATGTGAAAATCCTCCTCAGTGCTGGTAGATGGTTAAAACTGTTATGTCTAATGTTGCAAATCATATCCCCAATGGATATGGAATTACTGGAGCAGGTCCAGAGGAGGGCTGCAAAGATGATCAGAGGGCTGGAGCACCTCTACTATGAGGACAGGCTGAGAGAGTTGGGGTTGTTCAGCCTGGAGAAGTGAAGGCTCAGGGGGGACCTTATAGCGTCTTTCCAGTGCGTGAAGGGGCTACAGGAAAGCTGGGGAGGGACTCTTTACAAGGGCCTGGAGTGATAGGATGGGGGGAACAGCTTTAATTTGGAAGGGAGATTTAGATTAGACAGTAGGAAGAAATGAGTTGGAGTTGGAACTCAATGGGTTTTAAGGTCCCTTCGAACCCAAACCATTCTGTGATTCTGTGATTGTATGAAATCAGTAGCTGTTTATTGTTCCTATAGGACAGGACTGGTCCTGCTTGTTTGTTTTCCCTTAACATTTTCCCCTTAGATATTTTTCTTCATGAAGACCTCACAGTAAAAATAGGTGACTTTGGTCTAGCTACAGTGAAATCACGATGGAGTGGATCACATCAGTTTGAACAGCTGTCTGGATCTATTCTATGGATGGTAAGCAAGGGGGGAGTGTTGTGTTTGTTTCAACAGGTGTAACTGCCTCTGGCCAAAGTTTCCAAGACTATCCCTCCAGCACACTGATACATACACAAGCTGTCTTAAACTGGAAAAGATAAGAGGTACTAAAGGAATACTAAAGGATATGAAGTACTAAAGGAATACTTTTCAGTTCTCCTTCAAGCATGTAGAAAAACTTCAGTGTCTTCATCCCTTATTCTGACTTTTAAATTGAAAATAAAATGGTGACTTTGGAAAAGGGGTAAGATTAATAATCCGGGGTTGAGCAGAAAGTGAGAAAGAAAAGCTGTAGAAAGCATCCTGCAAAGAAGCAGAGGAACCAAAAGTAAGATGCTCTGAAGTTTTAAGGATTCAAGCATGATTACTCTCAAGAAGGCGTACAGCTTGCTGAAGTCTTAATAAGAATTACAGTTATGACCTTCTGTGCAACTCCCCTTTCTCCTTTTCTCCCTGAAAAACATAAAGGCTCAGTTAGCTGGAATTATTTTCAGTGTTGTTGTAATTCTAGTTTCAAAATAGCTTCTCAGTCAGGACAAGGTCACCTTGTTTTGTTGTAGAGGAATAAAGGGATCACTAGGCTGAAAAGAACCAATAGTTTTTGATATTCATGTAAACGTCCACTCTATATTAGGAACCAGTAACATCTGAAGGGAAGAGTGGACCTTGTGCCTGTTACACTCTGGAGAAATCCATGTTTTGTTTCTGGGATGTGAGGTGCAGCCCAACACAGTGAAATAAAAACTAATTCTTTCCGTTTGTGATACAGGCACCAGAAGTTATTAGGATGCAAGATAAAAACCCATATAGCTTTCAGTCGGATGTGTATGCGTTTGGGATTGTTCTCTATGAATTGATGACTGGACAGTTGCCATACTCAAACATCAACAACAGGGACCAGGTAAAGAGAAGCACGGGCTTGGGAAGGGTTTGACTTCAGTCAACTGTGGCCTGAAACAGAGTGATTCAGTCTTGTGAAGTGCGTGTTCTGTAGTTTTGTGTGTTTGGTTTGTGTTCTTGATGTTATGAGATTACGTTCCTACATTTTCTAGATCTACCCCAGCCACGTAGCACCAATTTACTTACTTCTCTTGAGGTACTTTGCTCTTTTTTACTTCAAGTATAGATTTTCAGCTTCTGCACTGGTTGCCAGGATACTTATTAGGGAGAGAGCAGGTTACTTAATAGTAATCTAGTTTAGAATAGTTCTGCAAAGGCAAAACGATCCTCCTTATGTTCAGTTATTCCTCTTCCCCCTCCTGCATTGAATAACTGTTCAGCAACAGGATTGACAAAATGGAACAGCAATCATCTCACCGAATGTTTTATATTCATTTCAATCTTGAGAAATGCTTGCACCACCTAATTGAATTTCAGGATATCAGTATGTCTCAAATCCTGCTTAATGGAGTACATGACTTTTCAGAGTGTCTGAATTCTGTAAGAAGATTATTTAATTGTGAACAAATATTCTTTTAAGTCTAACGATACCACGTGCTTCTAATATATCACCACAAGATATGCACATTTGCAAAGGCATATCTGATTTGTTATTTCTCTGTCTAATCTGAAAATAGTATCTGTGCATCAAGATCTTGGGTGTAAACTATTCCATGTCTGGGTGGTGAGATGTTGTATCTGTGTCCGCATCCCTTGTTTTTTCACTGTCAGTACTTGAGATTTGCAACCATAGCAACGTTCATCTGTGAGTGCCATTTTATAAGGCTGCTTCCATATTTGGCAGAACACTATATCCCAATTCATCGAATTTGGAGTGACTTCTTTTTTAATTACTATTATTATTATTTTATATTTATTTTATTTTGCCTTTTGAAAGAAAGGGAACGTCCTAGATTCCTGGCCAGGTGGATATGACTTTTCTAGAACCAGTGTTTGGTCATTGTTTTGTTTTCATTTTTTGAGATTTGAAAGATGAACCCAGTGCTGGGGGTGCTCACAACTGAGTGCTGAAACAAATGTGTTAAATTGCACGTGAAGCCAACATAGAAACTGTGATCTAATGTCTTGAGCTTTGTCACGCTCAGTCTGTTGTCTGAAAAGATGTAAATATTGCTCACTCTGTTTTGGTGCATCTGCATCGGCTCCACTGACATCACTGAGAACATTAGTAAGGAAAGTATTGTTCTTGCTACACCTCAGAATGTTTTTCTCACCTTAACAGATTTTCTAGACAAACATAAGACTGTTCTTGTAATGATGTTCTGTTTTCTCTAGTTAAAATAGTTTAATTCCTATGTTATTTGTAAGGAGAATATATGAAAGATAAATAATAATCAAGTCTGAATAATTTCTACTTAAGTAGTGTAATTATCTAGAAAAGAGTAACTTCTAGATGATGATAATCTTGCAGCAGAGGTAAGGCACGGGATAGACAAGTCTTTACTATAGAATGCTGCTCTGGCACATGGGGATTTCTAAAGAAGCCATATGGGAGTTTTATACTCCTCCTTTATGCCAACACAGATGCAACTGAATCAGAAAGTTGAAGAAGGACCAGAACTGTGTTAATATAAATAACATCTATAGCTTGCCTGAGATGTGGGGGTTTTCTGTTGTTTTTTTTTTTTTTTTGCCAATGTCAAGATATGGAACAGTTGCATTTCATTTAATGTTAGGTATGATGCACCTGCTGGGTCTGGGTGAGTATTCAAAAAAGCTGGTGATTATCTGCTGCAGCGTGAATGAATCTTTGATTAGCTAGTTTGAAAGGGCTTCTTAGTGTCAGCGCAACTGCAGTCAGTACTCAAACCACATTGCGTTTGACCTTGGCTTGATATGATGATGTTTGATGGGTTTTTTTCATATATCCACAAGAGCATTAATTTATCTTTGCTTTCCTAGTTTCTATTAGTTTGGTTTGGTTTATGCTTAAGTTTTATCCTTAGGTGACATATCGGCCTTCCATGTTAAAGGAGTTACTGTAAAAATACAAAGGCTGTCTGTCCTGTCTTCTCCTCTTCTATAGAGGAGAGGCAGTGTCTCTTTTGTGTTTTTTGGGGGGAGCGGGGGAGTGGTTGAGTAAGGTGATCAGATGTCAAGAATAAGCTTTTTGTGGTGGAGAAATATATGAAGGAATTTGTTCTCAAAACATAAGGGTTTTTAATGTCGGAAGTCCATGTGTTTCTTAAAATGCTTTTCAGTGTGAACTTGCTGTTGACTTATAATATAAAACAGAATATTTATTTTTACAGAGTATTTATTTTTAGGCATTCTGTTCCTGCCACAGCATTTCTTATTCTTGTTTTTGTAGCAGTTTTGACACTGAAGAACTGTTCCTTAGATGGTTATTGCTATAAATGGTAACCACTTACTAGTGTTCAGGTTTCACAGAAATCTCTCCTAGGAGGAGGAGAAAAATCTAATTTTAATTCTCTGTACTGATAGGTTAGTAGGCATTACTCTAATAAACTTGGCAGTTTCAATACCAGAGAATGGAAGTGGAAAACTTCCTGCTGGGGCTAAAATGGTCTAGCAAAATGTTCAATTTCTTCACCTGTTTGTTTTATGGACTTAGCTTCTTCCCCATCCATCTTTTTTCCCTTTAAATAAAGATAATTTTTATGGTGGGACGAGGATACCTATCTCCAGACCTCAGCAAAGTACGGAGCAACTGTCCAAAAGCGATGAAGAGGCTAATGGCAGAATGCTTAAAAAAGAAAAGAGATGAGAGACCCCTTTTTCCACAGGTGAGAAATGTTCTTTAGTTCTCAGCAGGTTTCACAATTCAAATATTAAAAATATATAAATACCAGTTTTGAACTCGCTGGTCTGTTCAGAATGTTTTTGATGAGTGCTGTAGCATCACTTTATAAGAGTACTGGTTCAGAAGCTGGTTAAAATCCTAGAATCATAGAGTGATTTGGGTTGGAAGGGACCTTTAAGGGTCATCTAGTCCAACTCCCTGCAGAAACAGGGACATCTTTAACTAGATCAGGTTGCTCACAGCCCTGTCCAGCCTGACCTTGAATATTTCCAGGTATGGGACCTCCACTACCTCACCGGACAACCTGTTCCACTCTCCTTGTAAAAAATTTCTTGCTTATATCCAGTCTAAATCTACCCTTCCTTAGTTTAAAACCATTAGTTCTTGTCCTGTCACGACAGGTCTGGCTAAAAAGTCTGTCCCCAGCTTTCCTGTAGGCTCCCCTTAAGTACTGGAAGGCTGCTGTAAGGTCTTCCTGGAGCCTTCTCTTCTCCAGGCTGAACAAAGCCAACTCTCTCAGCCTGTCACTGTTAGTGCTGCTTAATTAGAAATTGTAATTTTCAATTCAAAAAGCAGGTATTGTGTCTTTGGAAAAGCATTTAGGTGTTGGAGAAAGTTTTAACTGGGAGACAGTGAAATTAATAATAGCAATTAGGCACACAAATTAGAACTTGCTGTGTATGTGCTTAGGCATCTTTATATAATACCCTCCTCCTTGCTCCCCTCCAGGCTTTATGAAGGCAAACTGATATTATTGTCACAAAACTTGATTTATCGTGCCTGCTGAGGGAGGTTTGGGTTCTAAAAGCTTGGAGGGCGACTTATTTTTTTCTGTTTTGAATGCAACCAAAGCATTTTCCGAGAATAAGGAGCTCCCCCAGCTGGCGTTATGGTAAATGGTGCTGAGGAAACCTCCACCAAAGCTGTGTCCATTTGCAGTGGTGGCAGGTATAGGTACTAAAGCATTAACAAGGAGGGAAATAAAAGGCAACTACGATCATTATGCTTACAGAGGGAAATCAGTCTGCCCTTTTGAAGGGGAAAATGAGACAGTTTCTTCTCAAAATGTCCTTCTCAGTTTTTTGAGGATAAAAACATCGGACTGCAATGCAGTAATCTATTTTTAAAGTTTCTGTTTAAGTTTGTGTATAAATATTTTTCTGTAGTTAATTGATGTTCTGCCTTTGGTTTCAAGAGACTGTTACAACTTTGGAACAAGAGATTTTATCACTTGCTTTTCTGCTTGTTTTAGATTCTTGCCTCCATTGAGCTTCTGGCCCGGTCATTGCCAAAAATTCACCGCAGTGCATCTGAGCCCTCTTTAAACCGTGCTGGCTTCCAGACAGAGGATTTTAGTCTATATGCTTGTGCTTCTCCAAAAACACCCATCCAGGCAGGGGGATACGGTGGGTTTCCGGTACAATGAAAAGCAATGTGAAAGCTTGTGCCTGTGTGTCTGTGGACTGGTGTGTTCCTGTGCATGCAACACATGTGTACGTTCTCAGTTCCTACCAGCTCTGTTTTTAAGGTTTACTGTGGGAATGAGGGCTCACTCCCTTACACTTGGTGTTGAATATCCCAAGCACAAAGTCTGTGTTGGTAAGGAATGCCCTGGGAACAGCTGGCACAAGAAGAACTGTAAGGTCACATAAGAATAATGGGAAAAGTCACTTGAAAACAAGAAAAAAATCCTCTTAAGGTGATTGGGTGTCATTTTTGCCTAGTTTATTGATTGGAATTAGTTACTCGGGAGTGTATTTTATTTTATTCTACTCGAGCTATGGTGGTTTGGGGTTTTTTTTTACTTGAGTTGAGGTCATTATATTTGAGCAATAGGCTTTGGATTCCTCAGTAATGCTACTCATATGGGGGAAACAACTGGAAAAATAAACTTAGCTTCAAGGCTGATCACAGTCAAAACTTCTTGTGGTCAGCAGATACAACATAGAATCCGAAGAAAGACCTCCGTGGCATGTGACTCTTATTTTGAAAGTTGAAGTTTAAAATAGTGCTGTTTAGAGAACATCTCTTCCTGCAGAGGAGCGGTGACATGGGTTTTTTTTAACTTCTATTTTTGCTTAAATATTCTGACCTGTTATAGTTTAGATCATCTCAAAATGTTCCGTTGCAATGCAACCTAGAGGAAATTCTCAATCTGCTTTTGATGAACTGCCACACTACTGGTAATGGTGCCTGTATCCTTCAATTAGCATGGATTTCAAAATTGGAAAAAAAAATGTAAATCTCAAGCATAACCAAATACTTTAAGAGAAAAAGGCTGCTAACACCCATAGTAGGAAAAGAGGATTTGAAAAAACAGTTGTTTTCATGGAAATCAGTATTATGCCATGAACTCTGTTAAGATGAAGTGGTTTAATTACTTTAATATTGTTAAGAATAGCACTGAACATGCTTTATGTTTGGTGACAAATTGTTTCACTTCTGGTATAAAAGCTGTTGACTAGAAAAACAGCAGTTAGACTAGATATCTAACTGAGAAAGCTAGACACCATAGCAAGATCCTGTCAGCTTACCTTAAAGTTGAATTTTTCTCTGGAGCATTCCTCAAGAACAGATGAATCAGAGTAGAGGTGCAGTTTACAGTAACTTTGATGTCAGATATGAAAACAGTGGTGTTATTGACTGTGTTCTTGCATATTTTGAAAATAGTTCTGCGGTTTTGTTTGGTTTAAACCGCTGCACTATTAATTTTTGCAGATTCCTCTGCATCAGAAACAAGCTATTGCTGCTCTTGTTAGGACTTTTGAGGGCCAGGAGCATTCTTAATGGCTTCTGATTTACATCCCTTAGAGAGAAATGTGCATGTTGCTAGCAATAAGTTTTTGAAATAGATCAGAATTCAAAATAGCTTTTCTTTGCTACTGTCTGGCAACTGAGCCTTTTAAAAGAGAAGGCGAGAGTTAGAGAGCTTGAAGAGATGTAGGCAATGTCTTCATTTTCTGGCCAGATTCTAATGGTCATTTGTCTTCTGATGTGGGAACAGTGTGGGAGCTAATTTTTCTCATTTTGTTAGTCAAGAAAATTCAGCTGTTGCAATCTATACTATGGAAATAGTTATGGAGGATGAAAGTCGTTATTGTTTTAGAAAATCTATTCCCCATCTTTCCAGTTGCTCCACCTCATTTTGACAGGCTTATCTTAAAATGAAGAAAGGATTTAAGTTTGTTTTCCCCCTCTTATTATTTCTTTTATTCTAGACAGTGAGGAGGAATGCTTCTTAAGCTTTAGGGTATGGTATCAGTTCAGGCTACAGTGCCCATCTCAGTAAGAGCAAGAGGATGCTGCTTGCATCTCCTGCAGAATCCAGAAATGCACCATCCCAGGCAGAAAACATTTAACCTCAGAGGGAGTTACGGAGAGTGCAGAACCATCCTCACTGCCCTGCCCAGGCTTAATCTTTTTCAGGTTGCCAGATCAGTTCAAACAAGTTATTCCTTGGAGGAGTGTTATCCTCCTTGTTGTTAAAATTGTTCCTTTGTGCTATAGGAACTACAGTTGCGAGGGAAAAATGTACCCCATCCTTAGACACATTTGGCCTCATTTCCTGCTGTATGGCGAGTGCATTAGAATTCTTCCTGGATTACCTGTTCTTACATGCAGAGCACGGTTTGGGATCCATGGCCATAATATGTTCTTAGTTTCTCACTAAAGATCTTACGGAGTCTAAAAGGAAGCTGTTTTTTGTGGATCATTAACTTTATTTGACATAAGGACACTTAGGGTTTTAACTTCTGTAGTTTGTAATTGCTGCTTCAGTGAGATCTGGAAACATATGTAGGATGAAATGCCTCAAGCCACCTGTGGATTTGGGTCAGTGTTCTCGAAGATGCAGCTCAGTTCTATTGTTTAGAAACAGACACCGGTCGCTCCAGAAAACAGGTCTGTCGGATTCCAGGCTTTTCTGGAGGGGTAGTTCATGTACTGTGTGAGATTCCTTTTTGCTTTTCGTCCCTGGATCTCACTATAGAAACAAAATCTGTCTTGGTGCCTCATAAACAGTACTGTTTATCTAAGGTTACTAATTTTCTATTGTTAATATTGGTAATGTTATACTCTTACTACATCCACAGCAGTGTATGTTCTTGGGGTTTTTTTTAGCTAGTGGGTGATATCCATACTATAAGAACAGTCCAAGATCTGAGAGAAAACTGTGTCATACTTTTTTCCATGTCTGTGAATGTGATCCAAGCAAGGTGTTAGAATTTGGTGTCTGTTTGAGAAGTCAGTTATTCTCTACTTCAGTAGACTGGGCTGGCACAGGCCTGGCAGGAAACCATTCTTTCCTTACAATTCTTCTGAGAAACTTGGTATCTACCCCAGAATAATGACTACTCAGGTGTTGTCTGTATACCTTAGTAACCTCTTGAATCCAGATAACTTAAAAATTTATGAGAGTGGAGATTGATAACTGCATCTTAAATCCTTCCAGGAATCAGGGGCAGCATGTTCACTGAGCACATACGCTTATAATGTGTTGTTTGGACACAACATGGAAGAACTTGATCATCTTTTTAGTACAGATTTTTTGAAAAGTATGCATGTAAAATAGTTTCCACTTGCTTTGTATGTGACAAGCATGAAAAGACTGTAGCAACTAACTTGAAAGAGCTCTGTAAGCAGTGTAGATTTTCAAATGCTGTCTGTCCTTTGGAAGGAATTTCTTTGGTACCAGTCAAAGCAAGTATCTGAAGTTCTGCTTGGTAAAAATCACATCAGATGTCTGGCTCACAATGAATAAAATGTTTGTTGTTTTTTTCACATCCCAAATTGCCAAGTACGTGTTTTCATAGCTTCGTGGTAAGCTGATCTCATTTGGAGCAGCCGTGGCCCAGCTCCTTACCCTTGCACCGGCAGATGCTTTCTGATTCCATGAGTCTGTTCTGCACAGTGGGTTCCCTCCAGAGCAGCTCTCCGAAAACTGATTAGAAAACTGTCCTTGCCCACCAGCCTGAGCTGTCATTTGCTTGGTCAGCTCCTTGAGCCACCTTTCCTCAGGGCCAAGGTGGTGCTGGTGTGGTCATTGCTCCACAGCTCAGGTCAGGAGGGAGAGTGAGACTGCAGTAGTCCCAGTTTAAATTAGCATTGGCCGTTACAAAACAGCATCCAAAGACAGGGCATATCAGGGCAAATTCCTAAGCCATATTCATTTCATCCATTCATTGCTCTCGGGCAAGACCTTCCTGTCGTGCTTAGAAAACAGTGAAATCATGGTTCAGGTTACTTCATTTAGCTGTATGCATCTAGGTCTCAGGAAGAGGTTGCCTGTGTTCTCTCTCCCTCTCCTAGAGATGGCGTTTCTTTCAGAAGCTACAGATGTTTTACATCTTCAGAATAGAAAGGATGATATAAAGCGTATTAGCTACTCCTCAGAAAGTCCTGTTGACTCTTAGCAGGATGGAAGATTCCTGTATGTGGATGGGTATAGCTGACTACATTCCTCATCTAGGGAAAGCTGTTACTGGTAACTGCATTTTATACATGTTCAATCGACATAATCCCATTATTAGATGAACATGTTACCTATTTTGGTCTCCTGTTGATTGGAGATCTCATTAATACCTGAATTTTGAAAGGGGAGATTTAGTATTAGATTGTCCAAAAGAAGTCTTTGCTAAGGTTTTATTTAAGTGGAAGAAAAGTCTGAAACAATCACCTTTTTTTTTACAGCTTCCATTCTATCGGAATTGCTTCTTGATTTCTGATCCTCTTTTTCCATTGCCCTTTCCCAATTAATCGTCCATCTTTTATCTTCTGAAATCCCCGCATGACTATTAAAACCTGAATTATTGCCAGAAATGGGCAGAAGGAGAAGATGAGTAATGAGGGAGCGATCTCTTGTTTATAAATTGATCTTTAATCAGCAGTTTAGGAAAGCAGACTGAAAAATAAATTAAGTAGAGCATGTTTAGAAAGTGTAACTAAGCATGAATGTCATTCTTAAACATTAGCCTCACAGGCAATGCCCAAGGACTTTTTTTTCCCTTCTTCTCTTGAAAGAAAAAAAAAGTGGGTAAAAATAGTACGAAATTTGAGATGTTTCTAGAAGATATGCTGAAGAGAGTTGCATGATCAGTAAAATGTGCCAGAGAGAAGCAAGGAAAAGTATCAAATATTCGGAGTATTTTAGAGTAAGAGTTTTATCTGTTGGTAGAACAAGTAAAACAGGCAATTAGACCCATTGTGAAACTTTCGGTCTTTTGTTGTTAAAACTACCAGCATAGTCTGTCAAGACACATAGAGCTTGAGGTCTGGCATGGCCTCCTGTGCCAGCTGCCCTTCCTTCAGACCCTGTGTGCACTCCCTTCTCATTTCCTACGGTGCCCAGAGCCTTCTCTCCTCTCTCCCTGCTTTCTTCATGTTGCCTTAGATGAGCTGTATCAGCTGTTGCTATCAGGCCCTGAAGATGCCCTTTCTTCCCTCTCCCCATGCACACTGCTCATCGTTTTCTTGGTTCCCTTCTTTATGGAGCAAGTCATTCCATTAAATTATTGCTATCAGTCTAAAATTCTGTTTGAAGGGATATTTCTGACTTATTGCCAATATTCAGAACAATAATCTTAAGGAAAACAAAAGCCAACAAAAGGCTTGCTCTTGAAAGGATGGAAGGACAGCAGGATAGGGAGCAATTGTTTGGAGGTAATAGTATTCATGCTTCTGTTGAACAATACAAAAGGTCTCTCCTGTCTGCTTATCAGTTCTTCATTTTTAGGAGAGTTCCGAGGAGTGCTCTCACGAAACTAACCCAAATTCCAGTAGAGCCCAACAACAGGCAGTTATGAGTATGTTTCTTTTTCTCTTGGTCCTGAGTCCTTTTCATTGGACAACCCTCCCTAAACTCCTATAGAATAAAGTTTCTTTGTGAGTGGCAGGGAATTTTTTTGGCTAAAATGTAAGATTAAGAAGGATGAGTATTGTAGTTTTGGCTTCTGTTCAGTTATCTGGCAAACCACTTAAGACTTTGGGCAGTGATTTTACTCTGTGCCATAGTTTCATCCTCTCTGAAACGGGACTACCAGTCTGTCTCACGGCATGCCGACAGAATTTCAGGAGGTCATTGCATGTGAAAACACTGCTTAGAATTATGATTTATTCAGTAATTCTGAAGAAAAAGGGGGGGTTACTTTACTTGTTGTGCTCCCGGTTAGCGAGGCCTTATTTCTGGTCTGGGAGTGAGTAGGCAGTCTCACCGTTTTTATTTTTCTCACTGTAGGCTGCTATGTTGGTCTCTGAATCAGATTCTGGCATTCTTTAATACTGGTCTACTATTCAGGCACTTTACTGTATGTAGTCTTTAAAGGTTAACAGATGTGTCAAGTAGTTCTTTGTGATTAAACCAGTTTTACAGCAGAATAGAGATGAGTTTTCAGTCTGATGCATTAATTGCAGTTGTTGCTTTTGAGGAGGATACCTGTGCAGTAGGGTGTTTAAAGTGAAATTAAACTGACACATTTTATTTTCAAATGCATGATGAATTAGACTTTGCTTGAACTTTCAGGCCTCTGTCCTGGGAATAATGGGTACAGCTTGCTTGCAAGAAATTCTTTTTCGGTAAAATATGCTGGGTCTGTGTTCAATGTGCTCTCACTATGTATTCTTTTATGCTTTAATTTTAACAGTTTGCATTTTTTAACATCTTTTATATTCAACCTAATATTCAACTAGTCTTGAGAAAATCTCTGACCACCTAATAACTGGAATCGCCTATTTAAACCAAGCTCTTGTCCTCCCTCTACAGGAGAATTTGCAGCGTTCAAGTAGCCACAGCACCATGGCAGCACCCACTCTGTTATCTAAGTCTTGTGTTCCTACAGTTTCTGAACATCAAAACTCTATTCTGCTCCGCAAAACCTAAAGTAATTTAGAAAAGATATCCATAAGCTTAAAAAGTGGAGCAGAATGGAACTGCCAGTCCAACACAATGGGAAAAAAGTACCCTTTTGGGAACCAGAATCCTCTGCTGCCAGTGTTTCTCCTTCAACACAAACCACCACGTGCATTCGGAGACCCGCAGTGGCTGCCTGTGCCGTTGGCATCATTCCCAGGAGAGAGGAGAGGGCGCTCGTGGTTTGACTGTGGTGCTCGGGCGTGAGGGATGGAACTGCTGCTGCAACTTAGGAGACTTGCTTTGGATGGTCTGCCGGTCGGCTTTCTCCTTCTAACAACGTACCATCAGAGGCTGAATATCTGATGAGTGCTAATTCAAAAGAATCATCCTCCGTTCTGACCTTTTTTTTCCCTGGTGTACTCACTGATTTTATGGACAATGCAGTATCCCCTTTTCACTGTGTTACAGTGTCAAACACCAAAATCTGTCTGTATTATTGGGATTTATTCCAGTAAAATTAAAAATGTGGGGTGATGGGTGTTGGAGAAGGTGTTACACTAAAGGCAAAGAGATTAATCTGAAGGAAAAGGGGATGCTGCTGTACCTTTTTTTCAGATTTACTTTATCACTACTTCAAAAAACAAACAACAAACAACAACCTTAACCTTTTCCAGTATTTTCTTGGTGTGTGCATATACAACATCTTTGAGAAGGATTAGGTAGATCCTTCTTTTGTTGGTCCAGCAACAAACTGAAGTTTTAAAGAAAAAAAAATGTAGCGAGATTGTCCTCTCTTTTATTTTTTTTTTCTGTTGTATCATATGATACAATGTATTTATCACAGATGCTACCACAGCATCTGAAGTCTGTAGAATTCCTGATACAGACTGTGAACGATGTATGTACCTACTTTAAAAGTTTTATTTTAAATGAGGGTGCAGGTTAATGCCAGGTACCTTACCAATATGTAATGTTTTCATAAATGAGGAAAAAAGTTCTCAGGTTGAATTGAATACAAATACAAAAACCCCCTTAGAATTAGACATTCCAAAAATTATGTTTTGGTACTTTCAAGAACTTTTTTTAAAGGATTTTTATCCTGTTAACTAAACGTCCTCTGATAAGTGTGCGTGTAAGTGTGGAGCATCTTGTCCTAATGGCAAGTTGTCAGATCAAAACAAAACGGTACTTGCTGGATCCACGCTGATTACTTCTCCTCTCATTACTTTCTTCCCTGTCATCTCTTCCCTTCCGTTTGTCTTTCCCTTTTGTACACTTTGCAAACTAGGATGAAGGTGGCGGTATCTCCATTAGTGTGCTTTGTTTTCCTGTCCTCCAATCCTGGTTTTCAAATGCTTGGTAGCTTTTTGACAAGTTACCAAGTCAGGGAAACAAAAACAATTCATAAAGTTCTGCACATCGTTTACCTCTAGTAGAATTATCTCGTGATGTGATCTGTTTGCAGAGTTCTCTGGTATGTGGTATTACATGTAAATTATTTGTACAGAGGCGAGTCAGACCACATTAGAAAGAAATTCAGGCTCAGACAGAAACTTTCAGAATTTGATTCCTATCTGCCCTGTACCACTCCAGTTGAGGCAGGAGAACCCATCCCCCTTTAGCAGGGACGTTCTTGCTGGGAGGTGGGATGGGGCTGTTAAACAAAATTGTGACAAATACATGAAGGAGTTAAATGTGTGTGAATGTGGTGTCCATGCTAAACATGGGTGTGTGGGGTGAGGACACTGTCCTTTCCTCCCTAGGAGAGTCGCACTGTTTCTGTCTGCAGAAGGTTGCTCCCAGGCAAAGGGCGAAACGCATATCAGTAGTGGAACGTTCTTTTAAAACCCTGGAGTTCTGCGGTGTTGCTGGTAGTCTGTTATGTTTGTCAGTAAATGTTTACTGGGGTTACAGGGACCGGACTAACCTGAAGTGGGAATTATAACTGAAATACTGTGTATTCATATTAATTCCTCAAACATTAGCAAGACAGCAATAGTGAATGACTTAATAGTCACTACAAGAATGAAGTGATTCATGTTGGTACATGAATAGAATTGACTGTGTACAGAATGCATTTTAAAAAACAAAACAAAACAAAAAGAAAGCACAAATTTTTTTCTTGGCTGCTGTGGGCCTTCAGACGCTGTAAAGGGTTTTTTTCCCTTATTGAGATTGGCAGGAATTTGAGTCATAGCAATAGCCACTTCCCAGTGCGGAGAAGCTGATGAGCGAGCGTGGTGTGCAGAGCGGTGAAATCGGGGGGCTCCCTGGTGATCGTCTGAGGCCAAATACCAAAGAGGTGGAAGGAGCCTGGGGTCAGCAGGCAAGGGAGAAGAGCATTTACAAATACAGACTCTCAGAGGGTGAAGCAGTCAGCACTCATCCACCTTCCGCCCCGCTCGTTGCTCCAGCCCCAGTACGGGCTGTGGCTGAGTTTGTACATGTTGGGCATACTGGAAATTAATATTGTCTCAAAAGAAAAACTGTTATCAGAGCAGGTGTGTACAGGTGGTTCAACTGTCATGTGTTTCACAGAGCTTGTTAAAAACCCTAGTTCCCTTCCACGAGGTCATGCTGGCAGTCTGGTAAAGTGTAACTGTTAGGATTTTCTGTCTGTCATTGCTTAAAATGAACTTATTTTTATGAAGATTCATTACCCTTTAGTCTACAGTATGCTTCTTGAGCCCATAGGAAAAGCACAAGGAAAACTGCTATCCTTGTCCATGCAAAGCACTTTATAAGTAAGACGTGATCTTTGGGGCTTTTTTTAATTGGGGTTTGTTTGTAGTTTCGGGTTTCTCTTTTGTTTTTGATTTGGTTTGGGTTTTTTTTCCCTGAAGAATGTGCAAGTTGTTTGGCTGCTGTTTAGAGAAGTCCTTTCACGATGCATTTCTCTGGTTTCCACATTTGTTCGTTTCCCTCCAGATAGGTGTAGTGATGTGTGTTTGTCTGTAAGAGGTCCCATGCAGTACTCATGCAAAGCTTGGGCAGAAATTTGGGGTTGTAAATAATTGGTGTTATTACTTGGTTTTCATCTTCTCCTTCAGGAGTTTTTCTGGATGTCTTGCAAGCCACCAGAACCAGTCTTAAAGGCACCCCATAGGTGTTTAGTGCATGGGGAGATAATGGAGTGGACAAGAACCGAGTGCCCCCTATAGCAGTGGGATGAAGGAAGTGAACTGAAGTGACCGCTAACATTCCTCTCCGTCACAACAGATTTCTTAAGCCTCTCTGTGGAGTCCCAACCACAAGCACACACCGTAGAAACATCAGCACATATTTTGTGTGTGCATGTTGGGACAGACATCTGGACAGTCACACTGCTTTCAGCTCTACGATATCTCCTATCTAGTAATTATTGGCAAAACTACCAATATCCAAACCCAGCTATTCGTGTCTTTATTAACCACACATATACCTCCTGCTCTGCCTTTTCTGTGCAGTTAGAAGAGGCCTGTTATCTGTCACATCTTCCCTGTCAGTATGTGATTGTTTCCTGTGGCGTATTTGCTGGAACTGGAACATTGTAGTGGAACTTAAACTAAATGGTATGAGTACAGAGGCCTGGTTATTTTAGAAGTAATATCTGTGTGCATTAAGTCTTACATGATGCCAGATAGAATCATAGAATGGTTTGGGTTGGAAGAGACCTTAAAGATTATCCAGTTCCAACCTCCCTTGCCATGGGCAGAGGCCAGATACAATTAACCCAGTCATTTTGTTTCTGTTAAACTCATGCAGGTCACTAAATGAATCCACATCTGCTTTTTTTGCTTACCTAAAATCATCTTATCTGACACTCGAATGCTGTAGCATCTGATGATGATGCAGAATGTTTGAGGCCCCACACTACCATCTTATCATGGCCTCTCAGCATCGCTCGGATCAGTGTGTGCTCATTAGAGGCAGAATTTGGCCTTCACAACATGAAACAATGAAATGTATACTGTTGATAAATAACACATTTTTCCACAAAAGCCCAAATCGGGGAAAAAAAATACATTGAAGATCACATGTAAATAGGTTTGCTTCTTCATTTGCCTGGTGTTGTGAATGCATCCACCATTTTACAGAACATTTGGGGAAGCCAGATCTCCCCCCAAAACCTCTCTGACAAGTACAATTTGAAATTTTGATAGCTGGAGGGGCTAAATTTAGGGAAGAAGCATGTCAACATTTCACACTTTCGCAGCCTGTAGATTTCATTCCCTTCTTGACTGTGAGTGCAGCATGTGTAGCACAAACTGTTCATAGTACTGTAGACAGCGTGTCTTCTCTCTGTTGAAAAAAGCATCACCAGTAGCACAATGCAACAAGCAAAGCTCCTGGGTACAGTCAGGCTCAGATAAAAAGCAGTTGCGTGAGTGGGCTGTTACAGCGTCGCTTTGAAGGTGCTGGGTGTTCTGGGTTCCTGTTACGCATTTTACATAGAACTTTATGAAATGAACTTTCTGTTTACTGCAGCTTTGTGTTTGCACTTCACGTTTGTATTGGCACACATTTTAAATATCTTCCTTCATTGCTTCCTTACTTCTTACCTAGTAAATGAAATCATCAAAAGAGAGCAGAGCAAAGCTGTTAGAAGTTTTTCTTTGCATTTAAGTTTAAGAATGCTCACACAGAAACCATGGCAGCAGTAACTTAACTACCAAACTTTGGGAGGAGGAAACTGTTTCAAAACTGTCATATATGGACCAGGGGTGTCAAACTCACAGCCTGCGGCCCGAATCCAGCCCTCCACCTTGTTTTATCCGGCCCAGCACCTTGGCAGCGCCGAGCTCCTTGCCCCTATGCTCCTGCCAGCGCCGTGTGCAGCACTGTTACACTGCAGGAGCAGGAGACCGCAGGAGCCATGAGTTTGGGAGCCCGGACATAGAGTACACCAGGAGTGAATTCAAGAGGAAACTAGCATATATCTTTTCTGTGGAAAAGAGAGCTACCAAGACCCTCTGTTAAATGGTTTACATAGGAATCCCCCCCAAAACAGTCTTTACAGTTTGCCAAATGATCATGTGCCTTCACAACCTTAAAAAGTACAACAGAATGTAAACCAGGTGCTTTGTAACTGGAGCAGTGGCTTTGGTTTACTTCTGACGCAGTAGTTTTGTATATAGCTATTACCTATAGTTATGTAGTTTGGAGCTAGTAAACTTCTGTAAAGGAGCGAGGAGGGCAGAGAGCATCCCCCAGAATACTGAGGATCCTTTCAAAGGCAGGAATTGAAGGATGCCTAATTCAGTTACAATAAACCTGCTGCTTTAAATCTGCTCTATTTACAGTTAAATGAGGTTCATTTAATTTAAAAATAAATAAGTCCTCCTACCCCTCCAAAGACACAGAGATCTTTTTAAAGAAAGGTAGTGGAAAGCTCCAAAAAGTCCAGAAGTTACACTGTCACAGCATCTTGGGATGAGGCAGTAGGGGAAAAACTAGTGCTAGATGAGGAGAAATTGATGGTTAGCTCTTGTGTAATCAAAGTCCACATGCAATTAATTCCCTGGCCCTGAAAGTGTAATTAACTTTGTTTTCTGGATATCAGCAGGTTTCCTTAGTTGTTCCTCGGGCCTCTTGCAGTTTCTCAGCAATGCAGGCTACTCCTCAGTGATCATATACTTGGAGAGATAGTACGTGTCTGGTCAGCTGAGGGACAACCAGTATGTTTGAATTCCATTTGTTCAGATTTCAAACCAGTTCCATAGGCTGGTTCCTTCTGGCTGTACCTGCATACCAGTGTCATATTTAACCTGCTTGTCCATAACGGGCAAAAGAATGGGTTTTGTTATCAGTGCTTTTTCAGATCTTTTCTTCTTTGGGGCAAGACTTCAGGCATATCTGTAAAATAATTAAAGTTATGCCTAAATACACTGTTCACACAAAAATACCAGCTCCACTTTAACTTGGGGTTTAATCCTTTCAGAAAGCAAAGTTTAAAACCATTTTAGTAGTGTTCCAGGAACTATCTGGAACCCTTCTACCCTATCCCAAATTCTGCGCTAAAAGTACGGGTGAGAATACGGTGTCTTGTCTGTTTTTAAACAAAATCACAAAGAAACTGTTTCCCTAGGAGCAGGGAGCTGACAGGAGTGTTTAGAAACTTCTAAACTACCTAGGCATTTGCTTCATAGCATCCCAGCAGCAGCATGTTCAGCTCATCCAGCTTCCTTAAGAGCCAAGTGTGACTTGTCTGGTCACTTTGCCTAGTGTCGCGTTTGCAGCAGCTGTGCTTTAGAATAAGCCTTGTGTGACACCTACTTTTGAGTGAGTAAAACACAAAAAAAAATAACTCTTTTGTTTGGGATTGGAAGATGGTTCAGTTTTCTTTTGATAACTGTCATTCTGTGTAGCAGCTGTGTATTCACCCTAGTTGAAAAGAAAATCTGTGTTTGGGAGTTCAGTGGAACATTAGGAGAAGACATTGAAGCCTCTGGGCGCAGGTGTTGGGTCTAGGGGGCAAAATGGACCAAATGTGGGTGTTGGGTTATTTTGGGATGGTGGGGGGTTCCGAGGGCATAATTTAAATTAACTCTGTCTAAAATAAAATGTAAGTGCAATAAATGTGCTTTTTTATTCAAAGCTGTGAACCTTTAGGGAAAGGAAAAAAAAAGAAAAAAACAGACAAAAAAATTACAAAAAATGCACATCATTCCTTTATGAGCCTTGTGTCCTGCCTGCCTCCCCTTCCGCCCCCTCTCCACACTTCTCGTCAGAAACCTGACAGTGGCCAACTTGCATGTTGTTGGCAATCCAAATTAACGTGGCTTTTCTTCTGATTTCATTTATTGGGATTGCGGAAGGTCCTGCCCCTCTACTTATTACCACTTGTGAAATCCCTTTGGGATCCAGTGCTGACTTCTGCCGCCAGAGCAGCATTTGCTACTGTTTGGGATGCACGAGCCAGCCCACCTTCGCTGCCGTCATCCTGGCCCATCATTATAACTTCCCTCTCCACCTTATTTTGGGTGTGGGGATGGTTTCCCAGGGCTGGGCAGATGACATTTTTCTTAAGCAATTGCAAAAGTCATGGGTCATCAGCTGCCTCATTGGGTCCCTGTTCCCTTTTGCCAACAGACACATGCAGGCCGGCCACCATTGCCTTCTGTGACTGCCTTGATTTGAAGGAGCAGGTGTGTGCATTTGTGACCTGCTGTGCATTACTTGCATCGTTTTTCTTTCTTACTTGAGCGCGTGCTGCCTTTCCTAGATTAGGAAAGGCGCGCTGGTCTCTTGATGTGGGGGGGGGTCCACGAGAGGTGCAATGCATAAGATTCATTAAAGAGCGATGGAGGGCGTAGCACTCGGTAGCTGGACCCTACAGGGGAGCGAGAGAGGACTGGCTTGTTTAAAGTTTATAGATACACAAATCTATAGCCTTTAAACTTGATTATTTTTATATATCGTCAAGACAATGGCATTACCTCATAATACAGAGGCTCTTTTATGAGAAGCAAAGGATCTAGTAAGGAGAGGAAAGGGAAATCTATGTACGGATTTGATTTCTTTGTTTGTCTGTCTGTTCCTTAGTGCAATGAAATGTCTGTCCCACCGATTTAAACTCTGTGCTAACACAACATTCCTTTCAGCTGTATTTTTGTTCTTTTTGACCACCAGAGGTTTGCAAGGGGCTTGGGACTGCAAAGGAGAGGGTCCAGTCTGGTTACTTAAATAAAAAACAAAACAATTGTGTTAGTAGATTTCCATAGCTGCTTTTCAAGTCCTACAATGGAGTAATTGTTTTGAGACTTGTATTTATTTTTTAATTCATAACAAAATGTTTATTTTCGGTTTCCTGTTACATAGGTCATGGCAACTCCCCTTCTTTCCTTCTCGAGTGTCCCCTGTAATTGCCAATACAGCTTATTTTCTCCTGTTTGTTCCCTCCTCTTTTACTTTTGTTGTTCCTTCATTTGTACTTCGGAATTTTTTCTCATGTAAATTTGTACAATGGGAAATATTGTCCAGTTTGGTTAGAGAGCATGGAGACTTAAAACCTATTAAAATTTGATAGCTGAATTCAGATTGAAGAAAACTATTTCTGTGTAAAGTTATTTAAAGAACTCTGTATTATATAAAAGGCAAAAAGTTCTATGTACTTGATGTGAATATGAGAATACTGCTATAATAAAGATTGACTGCATGGACAAGTCTGAAGGAGATTGTTTATCATGTAACTCACACCTCCTCCTCTGTGTAAAGTTCCAGAGGTGCAACTGAGGTGATTGAGAGGAGTGAAACGTTTACTTTGATGTTGCTGCTTTAGAAAATAGCTCTGGAAGGATAAAAAAAAAATAGGGAAAAAAACAAACTAAAGCCACCAACCAAGGGATGCTGGGTAACCCACCTCCCTTTTTCCTTCTGCTGGACCACTGCCTCCCTTGACTGCTGTGTGTAGCTCCAAGGCCTTCCAAAAGATTATTCTGGACTTTGATAATATCCAAGGATGATTCCCCCTCACCTTGCGGAAAGCTTGGCACTGGTAGGTCTCGGTTCTCTTCAGGGAAACTTCCCTTGCTTCTACGGGAGGTGTTATTCCAGCTGTTATTTAGCGACAGGATTTCAGTAAAACATCTTTAAGTCGAAGTCTCTGCAGTTCTAACAAGGACAAGTTTTACAAGTTTTATTCCCCCTGCCTTTTTAGTGGTTATTTGGCAGAGCTTTAACGATGTAAGATTCTTACCTACTGTGCATTCAGAGGAGTCTTAAATCACTCTCTGAACATAGATATATCGCCTGATTTCTTGGGGGCAGCACGTTATAGATGGAGCAAGTGTTACAGAAGCTCATGTGGATGCCATTACCGAACCACAAAAACTTCAAGGTTCACTCGACAGAGACCCCACAGCACTCACAAACAAAATACAGTTTGGCTTAGAGGTTGGTTGTAGTTAACTTTTATTGAAATAAGGACCAAGGACCCAAAGCTTTGGTTCCAGGGGCCTCTTTAGTTCCAGGGACCTGCAAGTAACAGAAGAGAATCCTGAGAATCTTTTCCCGCATCCTTTTCCCATCACTGAGAGCAGGTGAAGCCTCCTTGATAGTGTCCACACTGCCTTCAGCAGCAGTTGAAGCTGTTTATTAGTTTTACAGAGCTGTAATGTGACACAGGGTGTTTAAAGAATTAGAAATGAGCAAAAAGCTCCAAACCTTTGCATAGGTCTGTCTATACTAACAGGAAGAGCACATTCTCAGTGTTCGGTAATGCTGGGTCTACAGAACAGCAGGCAGATAATAATTTTGAACTGGTAGCAGTTAAGCTACAACTCATCAAAAATCAGTTGTTACATATAGTTACAGAATGGTTTGGATTGGAAGGGACATTAAAGATCACCCAGTTCCAAACCCCCTGCCATGGGCAGGGGCACCTCCCACCAGACCAGGCTGCTCAAAGCCTCATCAAACCTGGCCTTGCAATCCAGGCGTAAGTTGCCAAAACTGCACTGACTGCTTGGACTCAAGTATTCAGCAACCAAAGAAATGAGTGTGGGAAAGCAGCATCCTGTCACCATCCCTAGAGGTGTTTAAGAGACAGGTAGATGAGTTTCTCAGGGATATGGTTTAGTAGTGGACAGGTAAGGTTGGACTTGATCTCAAACCAAGTGATTCTATAAGGCAATAAAAAGGAACAGTGCAAGCATCTGCCTTCTTTACAGCAAAGATGTGGCAGAAAGCCGGGAGGTCTGAGGCAAAGTTGAAGTGCAACCTGGACCCTGTGTGCACGCTGTGGACTGGGGTTGTTGCTGCTCACAGCATCATTAAGGTTGGAAAAGACCTCTTGGGTCACCCACTCCAACCGTCAGCTTAGCCAACCCAGCTGGAGACCCCTGCACTGGGGAAAGCAGGAGCCCCACATACCAGTATGCTGCGTGGCTGGAGCCTCTTATTCTGCATCATCTGGAGGGATCCCGAGCTCCTCATCTGTCCAGGACGAGGGGTCAGGGTATGGGAAGTGGCCCTGGCAAAGAGGTGAGGTCAGAGCCAGATCCTCCCACTTCCTCCTACCCACCGCCGCTACACTGGCCTCACCAACACCATGTCCGAGCTGTGCCAGAAGTGCCAGAGGATCCAGAACCACATGAAGCCGCTGAGGAGCTCACTCCGGATCACCTGCGCCCGTGTCAGCTCCGGGAATTGCCGGTACCGTGGGTGGACATGCACCGCGCCACCCGCACTGCAACAAATGCACCTCAATCCCTGCACTGACAGTGCCCACATCGCTCCCCTCTGCTTCTGCTCCTGCCCTGCTCTTCTGTGCCCCGATACAAGAATCGGTTGCTACCACAAAAAGTGGAATATTCTGATTTAAGCTAAAGTAGAGTAATATTTCATCTAAGTAACTGTATTTTTTGTAACTAACGTAGACACAATGTCCCTCTGACAGCATGTTTTCTTTACAGCATCTATTTTTTTTCCAACAGTGTTTTTCCAGACACTGTTCTTTGAGAAACTATAACACTTTGTGTTACGTATGAGCAGATGTGTCTCCTTCCATGATCACCTCAGTCTGCAGTCTTTCTCTATATAAAATGCAAGGTCAGACAGCTCACTCCAAAGCTCCAATTAGCAGAGGTTTGGCTGTTGTGAAGTTCATAATAACATTAAAATTAGTCCTTGGAAAGTAACAGAATATGCGTAAGATTCTGGGAAAATTTTTCCAGAATTTCCCTGTAAACAGGGAATACATTCTGTCCCCAGCTCGTCTCAGTATGTGTGATTGGTGGGAATCATTTCCTCATACATGCAGCAATGAATTAAAGGATGCTGCTTTCTAAAACTCCAGAACGAGTCTTAGAGAGTTTATTTGCTGGCGTTTTTGGTATCACCTGCCCTGCACCCCTCTGCCCCTGCCCCGCTGCCTTCTACACCCACCCTCCTTTCTGCCTTTGCCCCCTACCCCTGCTTCCTCCCTTCTGCTCCTAGCCCTTCACTTCTGCCCCGACCCCTCTACCCTTTCCCCCTCCCTTCTACCCTTAGTCCCTCTGCCTCTCCCCTCTGCTCCTGCCCCGCTTTCTGTCCCTGCCCCTCCCTTCTACCCCAGCCCCCACACTTCTGCCTCTGCCCCCGTCCCACTCCCCTCTTGCTCCTGCCCCATTCCCCTCTGAACCTTCCCTCTGCTCTTGCCCCCTCCCTTCTGACCCTGCCCCATTTGCCCCTGCCCTGCTCCCTTCTACCCCTGAACCCTCCCTTCTGCCCCTACTCTCTGCCCCGCCCCCTTTGCCCTTGCCCCACTCCCCTCTGCTCCTGCCCCGTCCCTCCCCTCTGCCCCCTGCCTTCTGCTCCTCCGCTCTGCCCCGCCCCCCCCATCCCTGCCCCTCTCTCTCTGCCCCCTCCCTGCCCCAGCCCCGCCCCCCCACCCCTGACACACACACACACACACACACACACACACACACACACACACACACACACACACACACACACCCCGCTCCTTTGCCCCGCACTCACTGCCGCCGCCCGGTCGCGCCGCTCCCTGCGCGCAGCAGCCGCCCAGCCGAGCGCCCCAGCGAAGCCAACATGACGGCGGCTGGGCCGGGCCCCTCCCCGCCCCCCAATGTCACCCCTGCCGCCCCCCAGCAACAGCGCGTGTGATTGGCCCGCGCGCACCAGCCGCGCCGCACGGGAGCGGCCGGACGGCACCAACGCGCCTGCGGAGGGGGAGCCCCGCACACGGTGGTACCGCGCGCCAGGGGCGCAGAAGGGAGGGCGCGAGGGGACTCGCCCGGCAAAATTCCCTTTCGGAGCAGAGGGGAAGGCGGCACCCGCTGCTCGGTTTTAGGGAAGGGGCTGAGGAAATGACCTGACCCGGCCCCCGGGTGGTCCCGTCCCTGGCGCCCGGTTGCTCAGCAGCGCGTGGCGCCCCAGCGCGGGGCTCCAGGAGCGGCGCTAGGAGCGGGGCCGGGGTCCAGCGAGGCGTCCTGGCGGGAGGGGCGAGCGGGGGCCGGCGTAGAAATACCCGATACAGAACACGGAGCTGCGAGCGGCTCGCCTTGCCTCCGTTCTTCCTCTCATACTCTTCCCTTCCTTCCTGCCTTCCTCTTCTCTCTTCTCTTCTCTTCTCTTCTCTTCTCTTCTCTTCTCTTCTCTTCTCTTCTCTTCTCTTCTCTTCTCTTCTCTTCTCTTCTCTTCTCTTCTCTTCTCTTCTCTTCTCTTCTCTTCCTTCCTCCTTTCCTCCCTTCCCCTCCTTCTTCCTCTTCTCCCCTTTCCTCCTCTCTTCCCTCTCTTCTTTCTTCCTGCTTTCCTTCCTTCCTTCTTTCCTCCTGCTCTTTCTTCCTTCTTCCTCCCTTCCCCCTTCTTCCTCTTCTTCCCCCTCCGTCTTCCTCCTCTTTTCCTCCTTCCTCTCTTCTTTCTCTCCTCCTTCCTCCCCACTTCTTGCTCCTCTTCCCCCTCCTCCCTCCTCCTCTCCTTCTCTTCTTTCCCTTCTTCTTTCTCCCCTTCCCCTTCCTCCTTCCTTCTTCTTTGTGTTAAAACAGTGCAGCTGCCTGGCCAGCTTGTTGGTTCGCTGAAGAAGTCACCTGGATTCAATCTCTCTTCTTTGTGGATGGGGCAGATGCTGCAGGCAACTGGACTGCTGTGTTTGAAGAGCTGGGCTGCCAGCCGGTGCATCTCTTCACTGCTGTTGTCCCAGAGCCAGAGGCAGGGCAAAACCTGCCAGCTTGTTACGGAGAGCAAGCTGTGTGACTTCTGGGAGACTCAGGTGCTCATGAAAGAAGAAAGCAAAGAATAATGGAGAAAGTAGCCAGGCAATCAGAGGGGTCCTTTCAAGCCCCCCTTACTGCTTCTGAAAAGGTACCCCTGATATAAGATAAGTGCATACTAATTAGTTCCTCCCGGTGATGACTTCTCACAAAGTAGAACTGGGGAGGAGTTTCTGTCACCCTCTGAAAGTGTAATGTTTCGCCTGGCAGCTCCTGAACGAAGCAGCATGTGGACAAAGATTTAGAATAGTTTGTCATCTCCATGATGGGCTGTAATTGACAACCCTAGCTGGTGTGTCCACCCTCATGGCTCTGTTACTTGTACCTCAAACCTCTGCTTGTGAGGAAAGAGCTCTTCCCATGGCCTCTCAGCAGAAGGCAGTAATGCTCACACTTGGAATCAAATGTTGGGATATCCTGGTCTAGCTCCATTTATTTTTGCAGGGACATGCTTGCCCTGTAAAGTGATTTCACTGAACCTTACCAACCAGCACTTCAAAAGAGGTGTCTCTGCCAGGTGAATATCCCAACGGAAAGAACAAATGCCTTACTTTGGTTTTACGTTTCCTTTGCTAGGTGACTGCACAGCTTTGCCTACAACCTGTGTGTCCTGATTCACAAACTGCCTACAGCCTGTGTGTCCTGATTCACAAACTTCCACGTTGTTTTACTTTTAGACGGGGGTGGTCAAATACAGCATCCCCAACAGCTGGCATCCTTGACTGAAACACCTTAGTTTTTGCACGTCTACCCTGTGGATGTCCTTGCAGTTAAGGGATTTTAAGTTCCCTGCTATTCTGAGTCTTGTAACAGCCCTTCTGAGTCTTGTAACAGATCCCTGCAGAGGGATCTGGACAGGCCGGATCGATGGGCTGAAACCAATAGGATGTGGTTCAACAAGGCCAATTGCCAGGTCCTGCACTTGGGGCACAATAACCCCGTGCAGTGCTACAGGCCTGAGGAAGAGTAGCTGGAAAGATGCCAGGCAGAAAGGCACCTGGGGGTGTTGTTTGGCAACTGGCTAAACATGAGCCAGCAGTGTGTCTAAGCGGCCAGGAAGCCCAATGGCATCCTGGCCTGTATTGGAAACAGCATGGCCAGGGATGTGATTGTGCCCCTGTACTGGGCATTTGATGAGGTCGCACCTCGAGTATTGTGTTCACTTCTGGGCCACTCACTACATGAAGGATGTTGAGGTGCTGGAGAGTGTCCAGAGAACCTGGTGAAGGGTCTGGAGCACAAGTCTTACGAGGAGCGGCTGAGGGAACTGGGGTTGCTTAGCCTAGAGAGGAGGAGGCTGAGGGGAGACCTCGTCACTGTCTACAGCTACCTGAAGGGAGGTTGTAGCAAGGTGGGTGTTGGTCTCTTCTCCCAAGTGACAGGATGAGAGAAAATGGCCACAAGTTCCACCAGGGGAGGTTCAGACTAGACATTTGGAAAAATTTCTTCACTGAAAGGGCTGTCAGGCACTGGCACAGCTGCCCAGGCAAGTGGTTGAGTCACCATCCCTGGAGGTGTTTAAAAGATGGGTAGATAAGGTTCTCAGGGATATAGTTTAGTAGTGGACTTGATGTCTCAAAAGTCTTTTCCAACCGAGCAATTCTATGATTCTAATGGGTTTTCAACAACAGTTTACAGGGAATGGCAGCAAACTATCCAACCATTGTTTTTACAGTTTATCTTTTTCCATAAAGGCTGAACATTTTATTATAAGGTTCCTATTTTTTTTTGTCAACTCCACCTCCTAACTCCCTTGCATTTTGTCTTTCTCCTTTCTCATAGTCCCTGCCATATTGTTCCCTGTGTCATTGTTCTCAAACATTTCATGTTTGCCATCCATTGCTCAGGCCAGATAGCTCCACTCCTGGCTTTGACCAACAAAGGCGGCTTTCTCTTCTTAGGCTCAATCCCCACCTTCTTCATTCTTCCTTAGCTTGTTTCTTTCATTGCCCTCACAGCTCTCCCTTGCTTGGAGAGTTTGGATAGCTGCATAACAAGCAGGGTACAAGAGGAGACAATGCACATGTGACCACTGGCTCCCCAGGAGCTACTGTTGGAAGAGCCAGGGGCAGACTGACCTAGAGGAAGCTCCCAAGGACGAGCAGCTCCACAACCCCTATACTGCCTCCATTCTGCTGCCTGTCCCCAAACTGTGCCTTGCCCTGGGAAATTGGTGTATTTTCCAAGTTCAAAGCTCTTCACTGAAACTAATTAACTAAAAGGCATAAGAAAGGAAAACTGTTCTCATTTAAGAATCATACACTCAGTACTTCCTTCACAGAAGAATAAAATGATGATAGGATCTGAGATGGGCTGAAATGGATATCTCCTATAGCTTTGTGTGTACTTGAAAAGACACATTGTCCTCTGAAGGGGACACCTCTCATAAAGATTGAAGAAACAGTGGTACTCTTGCTACATATCTAGCAGCTGAGTAGAAGGCACATGAAACACAAGGGGTTTTCTTATCATATAGGGGTTTTTTTTAACATTTCTTCTTTCCAAGCTTGATTTATTAAAATCAAAACCATTTGTGATGAATTTACAGATAAACAACATAGCACCACAAAATATGATGGAAGAATTAAAGAGAAATTATATACTAGAAAGTAAATTTCCTTTGTACAAATAATATTCCTGTTTTAGGATTTAAGTGTTCAAAAATCATGTTCATCTTCTGCTTCCATCTCCTCCTTCCCCCTCCAGATAAGCCCCATGTCCACCTCACGTGTCTGGTGTTGCCACACAACTAATAAAGATCCCTGTGGCTCTCTGCTGCCAAGTTGTTCAGTAACAGTAAGTTCAAAATCTGTAGATGGGCCACTGGAAATGCAGAGAAGAAAAAGGCTAGGAAACAAAGACAGTTATTGTGGGGCAGGGTGGGTTTCCCATGTGGATTTAATTTCTTTCATTGCAGCAAGTTGCAGAAGTTCTGTTGCAAATGTCTTCATTACTTCTTGTATTTTTGTTTTCCACAGCTTTCCTGTTTGTGCATGGAACCCAGATTCCCTTTGCATGCCCTTTATATCCTCAGCAAAAAGGGATTTCATTGATTCATCCTCAGAGGCTTCTATTTTCATGAAAGGGGCTCGTGTGTTGGCAAGGAGAGAAGCTGACGGCTATTACTATCTGGGCCACATTGCTCAAGTGGTGAAGGTAGCTATTTATTGGGAACTGTGCTGTGAGAGGATCTGTGTGTCTCTTCTCTGTTCTTGCCATGCCTCCCCAGTCCCACGCCCTTGCTGTGGCGCGACTCTCCTGTGATACAATGCACTTCATAACCACTGTTGTCTCCCCACATCCTATTTCCATCCGTTTCTTGATCATGAGTGGCTGTTTACTGCCAGGAGTCCTACAAGTAAAAGCAGCCTGGAAATCAATCAACTTTAGTAGCTATAATAAGTCGTTATTCAGAGACAATCAAAGAAAATGGGTCCCTTATCTCTATTGTCTACTTATGCCCAGTCTAGCAGCAAAGTCAATTAGCAAAACAGCATAATAGTAATCAAAAATATCTGCCTCCAGGGACCACCTCCTCCTTACCAAACTGAGAGCTTTTATCTTTTGCTTCCATCTATGTTTCTGGGAATTGTGAGATGAATTTGGGTGCCAGAAAGAAAATCCCGCCTGCAGGTTTTCTTTAAAAATCCAGTTCACTTCGCTGTTCAGAGGTTAGTCAAATAAATAGTGATGCTAGTATAGGTAAGTATAGGTAAGTGCCAGAGTGGGGTGGTACAGATGGAGACGGCTAAAGGCACGAGTGATGTTAGCTGGAGTAGGAGCTGACAGCATTATTTGTGTAAGTGCACTCGTAGATCTGCAGAGAAGCTGAGATTTCGATAACAGATCTTCCCCGCACCCATTGCTGAAGACTTAAAGTGTTTAAATTTGTGACAGTTATGACATTTTACTGGTTGGTTATCCTTTTCATTACTGTGTAACAAATTGCATTATATACAGCAATTTCTTTTGGCCACTCTTTTTTCTGATGGGCCCCCCCACCTGGAGCATTGCGTCCAGTTCTGGAATCCCCAACATAAGAAGGATATGGAACTGTTGGAACGAGTCCAGAGGGACACAAAGATGATCGGAGGGCTCAAGCACCTCTGCTATGAGGACAGGCTAAGTGAGTTGGGGTTGTTCAGCCTGCAAAAGAGAAGGCTCCAGGGAGACCTTAGAGTAGTCTTCCAGTACCTGAAGGGGCTAAAGGAAAGCTGGGAAGGAACTTTTTACAGGGGCAAGCAGTGATAGGAGGAGGGGAAATGCCTTTAAATTGTAAGGAGGAAGATTTAGATTAGACATTAGGAAGAAATTCTTTACGATGAGGGTGGTGAGACACTGGCACAGGTTGCCCAGGGAAGCTGTGGATGCCTTCTCCCCAGAAGTGCTCAAGGCCAGACTGGACGTTGCCCGCAGCAGGGGGGTTGGAACTGGATGATCTTTAAGGTCCTTTCCAACCCAAAACATTCTATGATTCTATGAAAATCTAAGTCCAAAATGAAAGGAAGAGAAAAGCCATCAGCCCAGAATTTTAATTACTTTTAGTGTCCAACCTGGACACTGTACAGTGAAAAACCTGGTAGAAGAGGAAAGCTGCATTCCCAGATCACGTTCCACTTCCTGGGATTTCTGCCACTTCCCTATTAGCACTTATGTCTTGCCATTAATTGGACCCGGATGTCTGTCTTGTAAACCGCATGTGTTATACTTGTAGGGCTCCAGGGAGCGCTTTTTAATCGAGTTTGACAAAAGTTGCACTCTGAAAGGGAAGGTACAGCTTCGCATGCAGGAAACACCTCTCTACGACATTCTCCACTATGAAGATGCCAGGCAACAGCCTCTTGCTCCAGGAGACAGGGTTTTGTCACCATGGGAGGCTACAGCTGAACGTTTTGGTCCAGCCACTGTGCTAAAGGTTATGGAGAACAAGGAGGCACATTTAGGTATGAAGGATTGGCTTTCTTAATAGTGCTGAACTCGCCACGGTTGCTGGTCACTGTACAGAAAAGAGAACAGCCTGAACCATGGAGGATTCACCACCTGTTGCTTGGTTTCTTTTCTTCATCTCTTTTTGTTGTTGCTGGCACTAAGCAGCCTGTTCTTTTTCAGTGCCAGAATCAATTCAGCTCACAGAATTAGCCTTTGCTTTGTGAGTGGAAATTTCCTAAAAAGTGGTGAGCAGGGGGGCCATTGACCTCCCAACACAAGGAGAAAACTGTTTGTAGACCTCATGGGTATTCACCTGATTATCTGTTAGTCTAGTTTCCAGCTTCTGCAGGGTAAAATCCTAGCTCATTGTGGCAATTGAGAATCTTGGTCTCTGCTGTCTCTTCAGCAGAGGTTCAAAAGAAGGTCAAATTTTAAACCTATAAAGAAAAAAAAACACTGAAGTTGTCAAAAAACTGTCTGATACACTAGCTGGTACTTTTATATCCTGCTCTCTAAGAGATAAATCACACAGGTTGACATGCTTCTAATACATTCTTTGCCCTTCTTTTTTAAGTAAGCACAGCACACAGCAGAAGGCGAGTGGTTGTGAATTTCTGGAATGGGCAGACTAAGGAGGTGTCTTCTGACCAAGCTCTGAGGATCCCTCTGTCCTTAAGTGAACGCATTATCCTAGAACTGCAAATGCCTTTAGCAGCCAGGCAGATGGTGGTAGATTCAAGCATGGATTACCCATACATCGTGGCACCAGGTTACAGAGCCTCAGCTGATTGCAGACAGGGTCATTCAGACCTGGAATACTGGCCAAGGGGTCTCTATTCAACTCAGCCATGTGCTAAGTGCAGCTGTAGGTGCACCTTGCTTCCCCATTGCTGCCTTGCTGCCTGGGAACCCACATGGCCTACAGGGTGCAAAGTGCAGCGGGAAGATGCCTTCGTCCCAGGAACAAGCTTGATTAAAGAAGAGCTTAGCAAGAAAGTAGAAGAGCAACTGTCTGAAATGAGGATTTCATCTCCAGAAAGTGTTTCCAGAGAGAAAGAGGAAAAGGAATATAAGATATTGAAAACAGACAATGTTCCAAAAGATGTTCAGTCTTGTTTGGAAGAGGACAATGAAGTTATAGAACCTAAGAAGGTAAAAAGTGCTTCATCCTGGCTCCTCTCTTAACTTGTATTCTACTGTCTGTGTAATGTCTGCTTTGTTACCTCCAGTTTTCTGGTTTTGGTACTAAAATATTATTAGAGTTTTTAGGCCTGGTCCTTATGTATGCCTGCTAAAGAACAGAAAAACTTTGCTCTGCACTGTATTCCTGATACTTTGACTGGAGAAAAGAGTTAGAAGCTGTCATTGTCACTGGCTGGAGCAGATTCCTAGAACTTCTTCCACGGATGCAGAATATTAGAAGTGTCACATAGCCCAGTCCCTCTACACTACGGAGGCTGAATCCAGCCCGCAGGCTGAATCCAGCCCTCCACCTTGTTCTATCCGGCCCATCACCTTGTTGCTATGTGGTGGCAGCACCGAGTTCCTTGCCCCTAACCTCCTGCCAGCGCTGGTCACGTGTGCAGTGGGTGTAAAGCGCCTTATGCAACAGGAGCAGGCTGATGTGGCCCCTGGTGAAAATGAGTTTGACACCCCTTCTCTACACCCTGCGTCTGCATGAAGGGAGTAAAGGCAGGAAAAAGTGTCAGAAGTTTTTACGCCAGATAATGATTACAGTAAGGATTCCTGCATAGCAAGACAGTCCCTGGCATAATTCTATTAAGAAACTTCTCCACCCTGTTAGAGGCGTCACCTCTCCCAGTCAAAGACCAAAAGGATCCTCAGTGTTTGATTTGGTGCTTATGAACAAGGCACTGGATGAGGATCAGTAAGGAGGAAGTTAATGTGCACCAGCTGCTGCCATGCTTTTCTCCATTGATCTGCCAGGATTGGAATCCAAATTTCTGGCACATGTGAGAAATGCGACTGTCTTGGCCTGAGCTCCTCTGATATCTCTTTTTTTGCATTGATTTTGATTTGGATCCTTCCAACTGCCAGTTGTAGGTCATTTGAAGATGTAGAAACCCACAAAGTCATCAGAAATTACTCTACTTCAGAGTTGTTTATTTAGTAAAGAATTGCTCCAGAGGGTTGGGGTTTTTTTTATTCTTTAAGCTTCAGTTGCAACTTAAGATCTTGCACTGTTAGTTCATGAACTTCTTCCATATCAGGTCTGGATTATGATTGCATTTCTTGTTATTTCTAGAGCCCTCAGAGGGAAATGGCTCATGCCACGGTTGATATGGCTGTCAACACAGACAGCTGGCTAACGGAGAGAATCCACAAGGAAGAAGCAGACAACAGACAGCAGGATACTAAAATGGAGGGTAATGTTAAACACAAAAATGGTATTGAAATTGTAGCTGTTTTTTCGAAATATAAGACTTGCCACACAATATAATTGCAGCAGGCCATCGTGTCCAAGATCTGTTACCATAATTTTTGATGTTTCAAAAGAAAATGCCATGCTGTGAATAGAATCATAGAATGACCTGAGTTGGAAGGGACCCACAAGGATCATCAAGTCCAACTCCTGTCCCTGCACAGGACAATCCCAACATTCACACCGTGAAACTGAGTGTATTGTCCAAATGCTTCTTGAATATTGTCAGGCTTGGTGCCATGACTGCTTCAGTGGGGAGCTGTTTCAGTGCTCCACCACCCTCTGGGTGAAGAACCTTTTCCTGATATCTAACCAAAACTTCCCCTGACACATCTTCCTGCCTTTCCCTCGAGTTCTATCATTGTTCACCAGAGAGAAGAGATCAGCGCCTGCTCCTCCTCCTTCCCTTGAGAGAAAACAGTAGATGGCTATGAGGTCTCCCTCAGTCCCCTCTTCTCCAGGCAGAACACATCAAGTGATTCAGCCTCTCCTCATATGATTTCTCCTCTAGACCCTTCATCAGCTTTGTGGCCTCTTCTGGACCCTCTCCAGTAGCCACCATAATGTAGTATCATTGTATGTAGATATTAATGGGAGTGTGGCTTGAGAAGCTGTGCATCTTCTTCTCAGGGTGAAAGTATTTTCAGATAGAAGTTTGGGGGTTGGGGCTTTTTTGTTTTTTTAATAGCAGCTTTTGGATTTTCTTAACCTTGTTCACTATAAATATTCTTTATTATAAAATTTCCTTACTTTAAAAATTATTCTGTAACATTAACTATGGCTGCCTCTAGTGAAAAGATTTCACAGGAATTGTTCTGCAGGACACTCCTTGTCTTATCTGCACTGAAAATGATTGCTTTTTTTTATAACTTTTGTTCCCTTAGCACCCAAAAGGTGCTGGATCATGCTTTTAATCAAATTGTTGCTGTTCTAAGGTAGTTTTGTGACAATCGAAGATATTTAAGTGAGGATTCTGAAAGCCTAAAGCTTGCTCTAAGTGTTATTGCTTTGTTCTGTGTCACTGCTGGTAGAGCGAGAATGAAAAGTCAAACAGCAGTGCACATTTCCTCCCAGCTGGTGTTCCAGCACCATTCCATGCAGCAACTGCCACTCAGGTCCTCGCTGTCTTTAGCAGAAAGGCATGAGCAAACTCTGCTCATGTTCTCAGTTACTCAAAGGCTGTGTTAGCACAATGTTGTGCCCAAGTTAATTTCTCCCGTCTTTCAGCAGTACGTACAGCTCAGGCTTTGCTCTAGAAATAAATTTTTAATTTTTGCTTGTCTCAGAATCATAGAATTATAAAATTGGTTTGGAAGGGACCATGAAGGTCATCTAGTCCAATCCCTCTGCAGTGAGCAGGGACATCTTCAACTCGATCAGGTTGCTCAGAGCCCCATCCAACCTGACTTTGAATATTTTCAGAGATGAGGCATCTTCCACCTCTCTGGGCAACCTGTTCCAGTGTTTCATCACCCTCAGAAAAAAAAAATATTCGTAATATCTGGTCTAAACTTCTCTTTTAGTTTAACACCATTACCTTTTGTCCTATTGCTACAAGCCCTGCTGAAAAGTTTTTACCCATTTTTCTTACAAGCCCCCTTTAAGTATTGAAAGGCAGCAATAAGGTCTCTTCTGAGTCTTCTCTTCTTCAAGCTGAACAACCCCAGCTCTCTCAGCTTTTCTTCACAGGGGAGACGATCCAAGCCTTTGATCATTTTTGTGGCCCTCCTCTGGACCTGCTTCAAAAGGTCTATGTCTTTCTTGTGCTGGGTGCTCCACAGCTGGATGGAGTATTCCAGGTGGGTTCTCACCAGAGCAGAGTAGAGCGGCAGAATCACACCACCCTCGCCCTGCTGGCCACACTGCTTTTGATGCGGCCTGGGATACAGTTGGCCTTCTGGGCTGCAAGCGCGCATTACCGCACATGTCCAGCTTCTTATCCATCCGGACCCCCAGCTCCTTCTCTGCAGGGCTGCTCTCAATCCCTTCATCCCTCATCCTATATTGATACTGAGAGTTGCCCTGACCCAGGTGCAGGACCTTGCACTTCGCTTTGTTGAACCTCATTAGTTCATTGGCAGAACCAGCTCATGTCTGTCTGTGAAATACCATGTAACCATCCCTTAGCCCGAGTAGCTGTAAGTACAGACAGTGATCTTGTGTTACCAGACAAAACCCTTGCTTGATTGCAACAGCAAGCTTGTGTTTTGAAAGCTGGGACCTGTTTTGTGGAGACTAAAAGCTATCTCACTTCCTCATGGGAAAATGTTGGTACCCAGTTATGTCTTCTTGTATATATTTTATATGAGAAGACTTTTTATCAATATGCTTTCTTTTTATAAGCTGCCTGTAACTTTGTATGTCACTTCCTTGATTTATTTGGAAGGTCTTCTGGAGTCCAGAGTGGCAGAAGCTCCAATCCAGCACTCCCAAAGGAACCCTTCTCTGGGAACCAACACTTTGGTTCCTTTCAGGTGCCAAAGCTTCTTTGACCGAGTGAATCAATCACTAGAGAAAGACAGCCTGACCATCAAATCAGCTCTACATGTACAGAGACCACGCAGTACAGTGTGCAGTGTGCAGGCTAGGAGAGCTACAAATGCTGCAAAAGACAAAAGCGTAACAGTAAGTAGTTGGTCAAAACTAGATCTAGCTATTAGGATCAATCAATGTGTTTATGTCATATGAGAATATACTCTCCTTTGATCTCTTTCTCAAAGTTTTTAACTGCAACAAAAATTATGCCTAAGCAGAATAATGGCTATACATAAATATAGAAACATAAGGTTTCCACTTGGGAATCAGTGTTGTACAGGAATAGAGCACTTCTGGTATTTTTACTCAGCACTTTTGATAGAGGTCTTTTTATTTCAGATCTAATCTTTTCTAAATAAAGCTGTCAGCCAGCTCTACTGGTAGCAAAAAATGATTCCTCTTTTACAGATACCGAAAGCAAAAAGGAGAAAGTTTAGGTAGCCAGCTGAAACCCATAGCAGAGAGTGCATGTCAGGGTTGGTATGGAACTTAGTCTCCTAATCCTTAGACCAGCCCTTTATCTGCTAGGTAACACCATTTGTTCACCTCCCACCTATAGAACACCTTTGATTCTTTCTTTTATCTCTCCCTCTGTATGTCATTGAACACAAGCCACCCACAAGGTACAGCTTTCACATAAAGAATAGCAACACACTGAAGAACAGAGGTATTTACTGCCCCTAGGAAGCCATACAGATCAATGTGTTAAAAGAAATCAGTCAAAAATGCTACATGAGAATGGCAGGGACAATATTCAAAGGTCCTGTAGTGTTTTCCAGTTTGCAATATTAGAGATGGCCTCAGGAAAGAGCTAGAAGGAGACATTCTGTTTGCAGAGGAGCGGCCAATCATAGAATCATAGAAGAGTTTGGGTTGTAAGGAACCTTAAAGCCTATCCAGATCCAACCCTCCTGCCATGGGCAGGGACACCTCCCACCAGACCAGGCTGCTCAAGGCCCCATCCAGCCTGGCCGTGAACACTTCCAGGGAGGAGGCATCCACAGATTCTTTGGGCAACCTGTGCCCTCATCGTGAAGAAATTCTTCCTACTCTCTAATCTAAATCTTCCCCTTTCCAGTTTAAAGCCATTTCCCCTCACCCTATCACTACTTGTCCTTGTAAAAAATCCCTCCCCAGCTTTCCTGTAGCCCCTTCAGGTACTGGAAGGCCGCTATAAGGTCTCCCTGCAGCCTTTTCTTCTCCAAAGAAGAAAACAGCCCCACAAAGCTGACACAAAGAATGGACAGTTTTAAGGAACTGGAACAACTGGAACAGCACAGCCTACCTGACCTATAAAAACCTCTTAAAATACTTGGATTTTCAGGCACTCCTTTGTTGGTTAAGCCTCATCTTTTGTACAGGTTTTAGCATCATTCTCAGTATTTTCATGGATGGCAAGAGACACTATTGTTCATGAGCCCATGTGGCTTCCAGAGCTCAGGAATGATATTAGAAGACTAAGCTGTTCTGGTTTTGTAGGTTTACAGTTTGCATTAGAAAGCAGTACTGATGAGATTGAGGATTCGGTTGGGTTTTCTTTCTCTTAGAAATCAATCCTTAATGGTGCATCTCAGGAGTCATGGAAAGAGAAGGACTTCAACAGAGCCAAGATTGAGTACAAAAGATGGCAAAAGGAACAGAGGCAGCTGAAGAGGGAGCAGCAGCAAGAGGCAGGTGTTGTCCGATGCCAGCTGCGCAGGGAGAGACACAGGTAATTCCTAGGAGCTGGCTGTTTTTTGCAGTAATTGTCAGAAGGATGGTAATGTCCACTCCCTGATGCTCTCATCCAGTCTCTGAACATCACACATTGTTTCACGTCAGTCTCTGCAGAGTGGTCATGATGGTTTGCTAAATTGATGCTTGAGGTATGGGCATGTGAATACACATTGACTCACCGCCTTCACCATTAACTCCAAGGGTAAATTCCCTTTATTCTCATGCTCAGATCAAGAGTCTTTTTGCCTCCCAAATCCATGTTCCCTGCTCCTGGCCCTACAGTCCATGTAAGCTTAGCAGGTCCATACCCGCATCACCCACCTTCTTCCATCTCTTCTGTTGCCCCTGTGGCTCCACCACCACCAATACCAATGGCCATCCAGTTGTCTGAATTAGTCCTACAGCCCTGTCTGTACAATCCATTTCATTGGTTCCTACTCTTCAGGACCAAGAACTCACAGCTGCACCAGGTTGTGTACTCAGGTGAACAGACGGCTGCAGTTAGCTGACACCAGGCACCAGCCCATTTGGAGGTTTTGCCACCTCTGTTTAGGACACAGGTTTAAACCTCCTAATCTAACAAGGTCTCCTGGAATATTAACGGAGGACAGGTTGCCAGACTATCTGCTTTGTGTCTTATGCACTGTCTTTTGCTTCTATTGTCCTTTCTTTCTGAGAAGTTTGAGAAATTTTGTTTTGGGAACAGGCAGCAATTGCATCAGAGAACATTGCGAGAGCTGGGGAAACAGCTGGAGTGCCAAGACAGAGCTTTGCAGCACATGGCACTGCTCCAGGCTGCTGGGGCAGAGAGGAGCAGGAAGGAATCCTTTCTGCTAGAGGAGGAGAAGAGGAAGGCAAATCAGAGGCTTCAGTTCTTAAAGACACAGCATTTGCAGAGAGAGAAATTGCAAGCAGAACACAACAAAAGGAGCTTTGAACAAGTGAGAGAAAGGCTGGTAATGGCAATATCAGAAATGTTTTTTCCTGTACTACTGTTCCCAGCAGTGGCTCCATCCAGACTATTTTTCAATAATGCATATTTAGAGATAAATAAATGAAGGGTAATGTTGTGGGAGGTGTCTCTGCCCATGGCAGGGAGGTTGGAACTGATGATCTTTAAGGTCGCTTCCAATTCAAATCATTCTGTGATTCTATGGGTTTTTTTTGACACGTGTATAAAGATGAAAGATGAACAGTAAAATTCTCCATCTCTGCAGTAAAAGGTGTCTTTCTATATGCAAGGAATGAATTTCCAAAGATTATACTATTTCTGACTTCTGCAAGTGATAATTGTGGATGAAATTCAGCACAAATGCTGGCTGTACAATTGTAAATGTCTTCATTTTTATGTAGGATATTCTCAGGAGCAGAATGCAGTCACAGCAGGAAATGTTGGAACAAGAATCACAGGAGCTGGACAGGCAGCAAAAGCAGCACCAGGGTGCCAAAGGGAGAGCATTCCAGAGCAGAGACCGTTCATGCCAGAAGAAGGAAAAAGAAGGCCAAAAACTCTGTGACCTCCAGCAGTACCTCAGAGAACAGAATCTTTTGATGCTCTGGGCATCACTGCTGGCGTAAGGAAGGTGCAGCGTGGGTAAGCAGGGCCTTGAACAGCTCACAGACCTGCATCTCATAGGTGTGAGCCAGTGTGCTGGAGCTTGGGTGCTTGAGTGCAGTTGTGACAAGTGGAATTATGATTTCTGGAGAAGTCTTTAATCTCTCTTTCGTTGCAGCCACCAGCATGCTTTTTCACTGCTTTCTCCTTTCTGTGCCTTTCTTTCTGGAGTTACTGTTCTAGTCCAGTTCAAGTGAAGTGGTCAAAGCACAGGCAAAAGTTAAGTCCTGCTAATACAAGCTTGCAGGGAAATCAAATACAGGCCTGAAAAGGCTTTCATTCCTGAATTCTGGGAACTGTCTACCCTGCTGTGTTTCTTCCACACTAGTGCCAGAAAAGCACATTTCTTTAAGGTCAAGAATCACATAAAATAGGAAGTGTAGTTACATGATGTTGTTATGACTTACCTTGCTGTGTTAACGTTACATTAAACGTGGGGAAGGAGAGCTGGAGAGCAGCTGGATTTAGAAAAACCCCAAACAACTGCAGCAATGAAAATGTTGATTACAAAGCTGATTACCCACTGCAGTTTCCATTATTAGCAACAGATTCTTGCAAGTGTGCCATGGCACGTGGGTTGCAGAGATCCATAGGGAAGAAGTCCCCATACTTATGGCACAGTTGTGATACTTCCTGCCAAAACTGCTGTAGGAGTCAGGGCAGGGATCCAGTGACATCAAAGGTGCTTCAAAAAACCCTATAAGACAACTTGGAACTCTCCAGCTTGGTCTTCAGGTAAGTCTAGGTCTTCTATTGTCAAGGCATACGTACTGCTTGGAAAACAACAGGCCACTGCCCTAGAGGAGGAATGTCTTACAGAAGGCCAAAAATGTAAAAAGGAAGATGTTTTTGGTGACAAGCTACTGTTTCTAAGGCATTGTGGCGAGAAAAATATCTGTTAAAATGCTTGTCTTTGGAGAATGACCAAAGCCAATAGTAGGGTTGGGAGTCTGTTTTGCCTGTGATCTCAGTCTCCAAAAAGCAGGTAATCTTATTTTGGAAAGAAACTGAGATACCTTTGCAGGTAGGGCACCTGGCCAGAAGAAACAGACTTTTTGCTCACTGTAAATAAATGAGGAGAACGCTACAAACACAAATGAATTGGTAAACTGACAGATAAGAAAGGGTGTAAGAAACCAAGGCAGCCTGTAGTGCCACAGGAGAAGAGTAACCCATGCAGGCTACAGGGTACAGCATAGTTACCACCTGGAGTCCACAATGCAACTGGCTTATGACTCCCCTGATTTTCTAAGTGCATTACTGCCTTTCCTTAGTGAAACATGTGGTGTTCACTGCCCCGTGGACAAGCTGCCGGCATCTCCCCTCCCCTGAAATGAAACAGTCAGGTACATCAAGAGACCATTTTCTGGAGAGAGTGCTTTTAATGCACTATACTCTGATTAGTTGGAAGTGCCTTCATTCACAAAGCGGGGGAGGAGGTTATGGTTGTCACATCCTGAAGTGCTGTCCCTTTTCCTCATAGCCTTAGGGCAGGGCTGTCAAACTCACGTCTCCCACTGTTTTGCTCCTGCAGCGTAAGCCCCGTCACCCGCTGCACACGTGACTGGCGCTGGCAGAAGCGAGGGGGCAAGGACTTTGGCGCTGCTGCCGGGATGAAACAAGGTGCTGGGCCAGATCAAAGAAGGTGGAGGGCTGGATTCGGTCTGCAGGACATGAGTTTGACACCGCTGCCTTAGAGATACAAAATACAGCAGCTGTGTCACAGAGAATGCTGTTCTCAGCTTTTGGTAGCCAGAAATGTAACTGTAAATGTTCTTTGACATGGGTATTCAGGAAAGGAGAATGGACATGGCACAATTTACTTGCTGGAACAGTCAGAGCTATATAATTATTCTTATTTTACACAAAATTATGCTAAAATATATACAATATTTGAAATACCTTGTTTTAAATAAGGCCTAGAACCAAACTAGATATAAAATATAAATGCTGTTGCCAGACGTTCTGTTTACACTTAAAAATGCTGCACATTTTCTGGCACATCACTCAGCAAAAAGCATAAGTATTATAAAAATGCCCCCTTTTACATGAACACAGCACCAGTGATAACGGCAGTTTCTAAAAAATAAATAAGTAAATTTTTAAAACTTGTTAAAAGGAGCTCCTTGGAAATTCTCCCATATCTTTTGAATGGCCAGCAGTTTCTTAGCACCAAGTCTCAGACTGCATTCCTCAGAGATAACTGAGGCTGTGCCTTCAGCTTTGCCCAAAAAGAGTGTTAAAGTCTCTCATCTGAATATTTACAAACTATTCTAAGGCCTTAATAGCTAAAAGAGGTATTTTTAACTTGAGGATCCATAATATCCATGAAGCATTCTGAGATTTTTGTTTTTAAAAAAAAGGTAAAAGGAAAGATGAACCTAAATATAAGGTGAAGGCTTTGATTTTTCTTTAAGTTAAGGTCTGCAAAATGTACAATGTTGCATATATGGAAACTACATGTGAGGCACAGTTTTGCATTTTAGACATGGAATTCTATCACTTGTTTTGAGCTCTTGTTTAGCCTCTGGAAAAGCCCGCAGAAATTCGCTCAGCAAGAACATGGGTGACTGTGCCCAAGACCTGCGTTAACTGATGGACTCGGCCCAGGCTGCTCACACTGCAGAGTGCTGCGCCTGACACCTCTGCCCGCAGCTGGGTGGAAATGGGATGAGGCATGCACAGTACTGAGGGACAGTGGGTGCTGGCAGCAAAGGGAGATTTTCATTGATGTAAAGTTTGGGAGTTTCTTGCTTTTTTTCTGAGCTCTCTTTTATGCAAAATCATGCGCTAGTTACTTAGTTAGGAGTTTAAGTCTAAGTAGACTTACAGAAACGAGCCTAAAACTAAAACTCTGCTGCTGCTTTTATCCTTACGCATTTGGAAATGGAATACATAATGATTAAAGGAAAGTACATAAAATATATGAGCAGAATCTAAGCTTGTTTTTCAGACTTCATTTATGTATCATTAGTCATTTTCACTGTAAACCAGTAGATTGTCTGCTTTCATACTTTCTCTTCATTGCTTAACCATCTGCAAACAGACCAATGCAGACACCCTGTGCTGCTGCAGTTTCACATACAGCATATCTGGGAATACATGTAGTATTACAGTATTTTCAATCATTCATAGACTGTGTTTCTCACTACTAAAATCCAGCCATAAAATAATTTTAATACTACTATTGAAATAACTGACTGTAAAAGCCACCTATGATCTAGCTCTTTTTGCTGGCTTTATTTAGTTTTAAACATTCACAATGTGTTTTCTATCTATTAGGAAAATACTTGGACTCTTTGTTTTGCAAGCTACTGCAAACACAACCCAAGAATTTGTATATTAGTTAAGGTTTTGAGCTGACAAGGATGAGAATAGGCGAAAGGAGGGAGAGGGTAGTGGAAAGGAAGCCCATAGAAAAACACCCTACTATTTTTAAGCTTTAGGAAAAAAAGACTAAGACTAGTCATTTAAGATTCTGCCTATGCAAATGTCTTCTTTTGCAGTTTACGATCCAGACTCCTAGAGTATGGAAGTTTAAAAAAGAAAAATCAGGGTGACTGGTCTGCTTCTACCATCCATAATGACCACAAACAGATCACGACATGCAGGATCTCAGGACACTTCTACAATAAAAGTAGAAGTTAAATGTACAAAAGGAAAAGGTTTATTTGCCTTTTTTCCAGCCTGAATTAGTTGCTTAGGTGCTGTTAGAACATCATTTTTCATACCACAGTGACAGGTAAGTCAATAAATTAAATATTTATCTGGATATACTTCAAGAGACTTGATCCATGAACATCTTTTTAAAAAGTTTTAAACAAGACTGCTTTTCTCACCAGGCTGCAGTGATCTCATGCACCTGAACTTCATGAGAAGTCAGTTTAAAAACTACCAGAGCATATCAGTTCTTAGAACCGTGTAATGAGTCCCAACTCTCCAACTGTGCAAAGTCTTCCCGGTTTCTGGAATACAGCTTCTGATGATCCCATGCCTAGTGCTTGGCTTGAAACGACTGAAGGCAACACTAACGGAGAGTAACCACCACATGGCATGTCCCCAAGATATGCGAGACTTCTCAACTTTGGCTTCTTTCTCTGTCAGCTCACAGGTGGCACAGGTAATCCTGCACAGCAAGAGGGCAGCAGCCACAAAAGTCTATTTGAGGACAGAAGCTGCACTTTTGATGAGCAGTGGTTTAGCTGCCTCTAGGATGTCCAGTTCAGGGTCCAGTGAACGACCAAGACCTTCCAGAACCATGATGGCAAAGATGATGGAAGCAAAATTGCTCTCAAGCTTCACCTGGAATCACAAGAGACCAGATGGACTCAGCATCCACTCCACAGAGGAACCAGTGCTGGTTAACCTTAGAGGGGAGGGAAGAGGCTGGTGAAAGCATATGAACGCCTGAAACTACACTACAACTCTATCACTTGGAATTTTGGAACTTGCTGAAATCTAGGCCCAAAAATAAGGCCAGTTTCAAGGTAAGTGCCCTAAGGGAAACTGAGTTTGTTTTTCAGTTCCAAGAAGGCAAATATAATATTTTTTCTTCCATAGTAGAACAGGGGGAGCTCAGGAGTGCTCACCCTTGCTACTGTCATTGTAAGCTGCAGTTGTATCCAATGTACTTGACTGCCTGCACTTGCGTAAGGAGGAGCTCACCTCCTTAACAGCCAAGAAAGACCCCCACGGATCACACAGGGAACAATCCTCTGCGCTGCATGCGAACAAACTACTCCCCAATTCCCAGCCAGGCACCAGGATTTTTTCAAGGCAAACTGGGGCATTAAGAACTCATGGAGTCGGGAAAACTTGCTTTGTGAGAGCCTGAATTACATTTTGTGTTATGAAAAACCACTTTAATGACGCTTAATGACAAAAACCTCTAGAGAATGTTTAGAGGGACCTTTTGCGCAGGGTGGGCAGCCCCATGGCTGAAAGCCTTCTCATCTCTTCAAGCTCAGGTCACCATAGCTCTGTTGATTTCTCAGATTGTTTGCAGCCATGGAAACCTGTCCCCCAAATACCATCAGTTATAAAAAGGAATCTCTGTTCTGTGAACAACTTCACTTTTGCAGCCTCTAACGAGTAAAATGCCCCAGTGCTGTTACATAATCCCATATCGAGAAAGAGGTCCAGGGAAGGAAACATGTAATGACAAGCAAGTGGAATATAAATTAGGTTTCATTTTCTGCTTCTAAGGGACTATAAAAAAAAGACAGGAAAAAATAAGTGTTAGAGAAACATTCCCTTTAGTAAATAATAACCACTAAATGCAGCATTAAGATAAAACCCAGCAAAGCAGAAATTGGCCTTGGCAGGGTGTGTATCAAGACCTAAGAAACAGTATGCCTGAAACACCTGGATGTATTCCTGCAGTCCTCCTCCTTGTCAGCTGTTCATGCTGCCAGTAATTCTCTCTCCCCAAATAAACTTACAGCTATTGAAAGGAGACAGTGACAGGACCTCACCTTATGGGTCATCAATAGTTTAAAGACATTTGAGAGGAGATTTCCCACCTGAAGCTGGAATATAAGAGAAGAAATTAGCAACTGATCACAAAAACATTGTCAAGACTATGTTATGGACAAGACATGCACAAGACAAGTGTTGTGGACTTTTGCTGCACCTGAGAAACTACGTACAGTACACGGTACTGGCTGGTGGTGCTGATGAGATCAGAGCTGGCTCTGCCACACAAATTACTCTAAAAGCCAAGTTGCACCGAATTACAGTTAAGTGAGAGTGGGGCACTATTTGTGCACTTGCCTTTCCTAGGGCAATGGTGTTCCCCCGGACCTTGGTCACTAGTTCCGCCATCTCGGCTTTGAATCGCTCGATATCCTGGCACTGGTTAGCACGGGCGTGATGAAGGATCAGTTCTGCCACTCTCTCCCCCTGTGAAACAAGTTAAAAAGGAGAATCAAAACTTAATCACTGATGCCAACAGGCCTACAGGGAGCTGCACATCATCGTCATGCTGCAAAGGTCCCTGAAGGAGGCAATACTGCAGGAAGAACTCTCAGGGCTATGCTTTCCCATTCCAGCAATGGAGACCCAATAAATCAAAAGAAGCAGCTACAGGAAGAGCAGAAGTGGTCCAAAAGTCTTAGCTGGTATCTGGCAAAACCTTGTTTATTTTTCTTTCAGGTCTTGTAGGGTAGAACACAATAAAGAAATCTCTCGGGCAGTCAGGAGAAGTTTCAGGATGGAAAATAAACCCTCAGGACTAGCATTTTCTTCTTAGCAGATCAGATAATGCTATAAAGAATAGCATCTGTTAACTTCCCTTATGGGATAAGCCCGACCTTCCATCTGCAAACTGCAGAGGAAGAGCGAGGTGATTCTACACAAGCAAATGCTTGGTGAGAAACAGGAGGAGCCATACCCAAGCTTCATTTGTAAGAGGCTTTATAACTCTTCTTGGATGATGTGTCTGACAGCAACGTAGAGAGCCAGAGGCTCCAGCTTTGGCAATTGAGAGAGTGTAGAAGTTTTTCACCTGCAGATCATGAATCACACCCAGACTGAGCAATGAAGGACTTGATATCAAATGTTTGCAGTTTTTGCTTAGTAGCAGAGAAGTAAATCTGGCAGCACAGGATGGGCCTGAATACAGGGTTTAGCGGTGACTCCTTGGTATGCTTTGGCAGATAAAACAAACCAAGATAAAATGTGTCCTTCTTGAGATATGCTCGTGAGCCATCCAACCTCCAGCTCAGGAACAGAAACAGGCAAGTATGAGCACAGCTGCTTGTTCTCAGAGTGAACAGAAGACATGAGCACTGGATTCTCTAATCCATCCAAGAGTGCATAGTAAATAAGACGGAAGGAGGATAAAGTCGTTCCCCTTATACACAGGAGCTTGGTAGCAATCAGACACCCCCCTCCACCTGCATGTGTTTTGCTTCCTCTTCTCTACAGACATTGACACATCAGCACAATGGAGGATGGCATATGGGCTTTCCAGCAGCAAGGCTGCAGAAGCAAACCTGTGTGGAACACCAAGATGTTAATCTGATCCTATCCTCTAGCAAAATCTGGCAGATTCTGCAAGAGTCTCTGAAATGAGAGCAGCTCCCAGACACTCCTAACCGGCATCAGAAGCACTCCTAATCAGGGAGCGGCAGCCGGTGCTTCCCATTTAACACTTTCTGTTTCCTGGGTCATTGAAATCACTCCACTCTGGCAGCCTCCTTGCTTTAGCTGAACACCTTATCCCCGTGTCTGGTGTAGTTTCCATGACAGGAGGTCTCCTCTCCCCTCTTAGGGAGGATTGTAAGAGAAAGTAGAGAGAAAACTATCACTTTGGCCATCAGACTTCTCAGCTGCCTCCCTCCCCCAGCCTCAGCTCCCCAGCCCTGTGACAGAGGCCTCACCTGGCCCTGGACCACAGCTGCGAAAACTGCCCGGAAGTTCTGCATGTCAGCACTCTGCAGCTCCGCCACGATTCCCGCGTCCAGCAGCACCAGGCAGAGCTGCCTGCAGGGTGGCTGCACTTCCACCACAAGTGTGTCACACAGGTCCACGATGGCTGTCTGCTCCTTGCAGCTGGTGCTGACATGGGCCGTGCCTTGAACCAGGATGTTCCCAGGATGCAGGTCAGCATGGACAAAGTTGTCAACAAAGACCTAGAAAACAGGCAAGTCTTCGAGCAGCTAATTCCAACCAAATCTGCCCATGCTAAAATTCCCAGGCAAACAGCAGAGATTTGTTTCTGGGCTGTTCACTGTCATCACTCATGTGCATCACCTCAGGCAGCCACACAGCAAATGGTTTCTGCTGGAGACCAGCTCTGCTGAAATGGCATGGGTGCTCCTCACTTTCAGGGAGTCAGCAGAGTGGTGTGAACTAACCCTGTATGTTTGCTAGAGGTCAGGTAGGACAGCCAGGAGTCCCAGCAGGGAACAGCAGTGCTCTCTGCCAATTAACCCTAAACTGGGGACACACTGGTAGGCCTTGCGAAAAAGTAATGCAGTAAGAATAGACCTTTTGGTGGCAAACATTATAGTGAATGGCAAAGTTTGTCTAGGCCAGGACATCAGCCCACATTGCAATTGAAAAGTAAGGAAAACAAGTTAGAAGAAGAGCAAGAGGAAACAAATGTGTAACACTTACTGCTTCTGCTAGCAGTTAGTACCAGAAAGGACTAGCAAGAAGGCAAACACAAGAGAGCACTTCCCCACTAACCCTCCTGGCCTCCTAGGACTGCAGGACTTCCTGCCTCAAGGAGGTTATCTTTGTATTCATGGATGTTTCCTACAAATTTATTCAATTGCCACGTAAATAATCAGAGCTGTGTGAGGAAAAGGAGATTTTTTTTTAGGTATTGTCTGAAAAAATGACCTCTTGATAATTTTATGTCCTCCTCATCATTCTAATTTGAGAAACCATTATAAACAAATCCCTGTTCACTCTCATGCACTCAGGACTGTGTATATCTCTGTCAAAAGCTACTCATTTCTCTGCTTTCCAGAGCTGAGTCCAAATTATTTCACCATTCTGGTATGGAAGCCATTGCACACCAGTTATCATCCTGGCTGCCTTCCCTGCACCTCTTCTAGTTCTGTTACAGCCCTTGAAATGGAGAACCTGGACAGTGAGGGACTAGAATTGCACAGAGTATTCAAGAATCATAGAATCACAGAATGGTTTGGGCTGGGAGGGACCTTAAAGCCCATCCAGTTCCAACCCACCTTCCATGGGCAGGGACACCTCCCACCAGACCAGGCTGCTCAAGGTCCCATCCAACCTGCCCTTGGTATTTGGTATTTGTTTTACCAAATGTTGTATCTTCGCTCTTTGATTCTTTTCTACTCCTAAAATTTGGGGGGTTGGCTTTGCTCCTAGCCATTATATCCAATGTTAGCACAAAACTACTGTAGTTCCACCACTGCTTTTCTGAGTGGTAAAAGCTATTTCAGCTCTGTCATACTACACCAGAGGTGACAATCTCACAGTCTACAGGCTGAATCCGGCCCTCCACCTTGTTTTACCTGGCCCAGCACCTCGTTCCTACCTGGCAGCAGCACTGAGCTCCTTTCCCCTATGTTCCTGCCAGTGCTTTAGTCAGTGTGACTTGCATTACACTGCAGGAGCAGGAGAACGGTGGGAGCCATGAGTTTGACACCCCTGGATTACTGGGTTTCCTAAGCACTGCACTGATCAAGTTGCATAGGCAAACCCTACTGTGTGCAAGCAGGATGCACTTCTGCAGTGGAAGAAGCTTTGTGTCAAAGTCTACAATAGTGGGGTATCTAGCACAGACCTTGTGTTCTGTTGCACATGAAGCACAGACCCTCCCTCTGCCAGTTCAGGGCTGCACAGCGCCCCAGCAGCCCAAGCCCTTCATTACCGCAAGATATCTGGCATCCACTGGCTGGCTCCAAAAGGCACAGCTGTATCTTTGAGTCCATGGGGAGAAGGGTAGAGACATGGGAAGCAAACAGGTTCTCTCTTTAGCCATATTGTCTTATTACCCCAACTGAACAGCTTCTGCAACCTTGACTTCCAGCCTCAGCCAAGTGCCTACCATCTTTAGCAGCATGTCCATGCCCATCTTTGCAAGTCTCTGCCTCAACTCTGTGGCAATCTCCTCATGCAGGTAGTACGAAATAGGCTCACTCTCCTGAAATAAAGACAGAGCTGGAGTCAAACATACCGTGTCCCACCTTCAACCACACCAACCTTACCTAGATGCCAAGGGTTGAGGGAAGGCTACAAGTATCCTAGAAATGACCTGTTCAGTAGAGGCTGTGCCTACTATGATGGAGAACATAAGGGAAGCAAGGGTTTGGTGTAATATAGCCTGGGGCAGAGACACTTGCCAGGCTCACATGCACAAAAACTAAGGCTGAGAGCAGCTTTGGTCTGTGACTCAAACATCCCCAAGGGAAGTGAGGCAAGCATCAGAAAGTGTCAGCTGGCTAAGCTCCTTGCTTTGACCCACCACAGAGGAGAGTTGGAGCGTGGTGTTGGTTTGCAAAGCACAGGCGAGCACAAGGTGTCTGGACACACTGCTGGTCTGCTTGGTCTCAGGCCAAGTGTTCACTTCTATATGGAGTTGTCTGCCACCTGTCTTCTGGGATTCACTGTCTATAAACAAAGAGAGTGGAAGAGACACTGAGGAAGGACACCAATCTCTTTGCTTAAGCAGAGAAGAGAAAAACATCCTTCTGCCTCTGATCACTCCTTCTCAGAAAACATCTCCTTGGCATGTTCTCCTAAGGGCCTTCTTACTGGCACCACTGCTCCCTGGCCCTACAATTCTTACCTCAAATGTTTCCACTAGAACATCTGTCGTTACCAAAGGCCAAAGCGGAGTTGGGAACTTCACAAAATCGACACCTAGAAAATTCTGTCCAAAACGCTCCAGATTTCTGGCTTCGTAGCGTAAGTCAATCTCCAGGAAGAACAAGAAACAGGAGGTCGGGAATTAGACACAATTAGAATTAGATCTTCAGGATCCTGTATGAGGATATGACTGTACAGTGCAATCAATACTCAGTACCAACAAAACTGGTCAGAAAACCAGAATGAAAACAAAATAAAGAGTGGTGCTCCTTACGTGCTTATCACTTTTTTTGATGGAAGAGTAGAGTAACAGACTGGGTAATGAATGGCCCATAACCTGGCATCTCTGAAATACAGGTTACTCGTACTATTGGCACGGTGTCTCAAAGAAGACCAAGACTGTATTATTTTCAAGGGTAAGACAGACACTGAACCAAAGCTTACCGTCCAAATAGCAGGGCAGGCAAACAGAGTAAGAACTACAGCCCCAGCCTGACTTTACATATAGGCAGCCATAGCAGGAAGAAATTTAATGTAACACAAAATAATCCACTATGCAAAGCCCTGGCCCCAGTGCTTCAGTTCTCCAGTGCCTTGATACAAGGGCACGCTTCCTGCCTGCTCTTTTACCTTCTCCTGTCCACTGCTGCTGCTCAAGAAGGTGGGAAGGAGAATAACCTTGCCTCACCTCCTTCGCCTGGCAATGGGAAACATGACAGGAACAGCTGTTGTTCTTTCAAGGACAAACAAGATGATAGCAGGCCTATCAGACGCTGTCCTAATCCTCAAGTCTTCAGAGCATACACCAAAAGCTCTGCTGAACTGAACTGGTACCAGTGACCTCAAGTCACGCCTGAATACAGTCAACTGTTTACAGCATGGATTTATGTGCAAATGTTTTGCAATAGTAGAACAGAATTAAGGCTTTTTGAGATTATAACAGACTTAAGATTCTGCAATCAATACATAAAAATGAAATTAGCAGGTTTATTTTAATAGAAACATCAGCCTCATTAAGTATGTACCAAACTCTTTGCAAGCTTGGTAGTGAGAATGTTTCAGGACTGCATTTTTAGAAGACATTAAGTGAATCAGGACATTTTCAGACCTACTTGCAAAGCTTAACTTTACCAGTACTATGAGTCTGATGATACTACAACATATTATTAACTTCTGTGAAAGTATATTAGTTATGCCAGACCACAGTGCCAATAAATATGACCAGTGAGTACACATTGCAAACACATGTGTAGGATTACAGAGAAAAAACATGTCTGAGCACTTGTTTGGAGAGATTCTTTTCCTAAGGAGAGGTCTCTCACCAGTGTTCATTTCTCACAATGCTGCAAAAAGAACTGTGACTATGGCTAGGTGCTCTGGCTGATCACTAGAAAACATATTCATAGTCTAAAAAAGATTTTTAAATCTAAAAGATTGTAAAATTTTTTCATTCTTTTGTTTTGTGGGGTTTTTTTAACTCTGTGAGCATATGACCTTTCCTACAGTAACATTATGTAAAGAACAAGCAAGCCTTCTTCTAATCCTTTAACGAACAGTTAAGAGCCAGCTAGTAGCAAGACAAAGGGCACTTTTGTTTCAGCACTGGGGACCATGGCATGGCACACACCTGCTGAATCATAAGCTTCTCAAACTCCTCCACAATCTCTGTCAAACTGAGCCACTTGAAGCCAGGGAGAAGTCCAATGATGTGGCTACCCATCTTCATGAGAAACAGATCCATCTGGACTTGGTGGACCAGCCCAGGGTGCAGGACCTGCACAAGAATGAAGAGTGGCAAGATCAGCTCCTCAAATGTTGTAAGAAGTACGGTCTATTTCCATTACCTAAAGCAGAAGTGTCAAACTCACAGCCCACAGGCCAAATCAAGCACTCCCACCTTGTTTTACCTGGCCTGGCACCTTGTTTCTACCCAACGGCAGTGCCAAGCTCCTTGCCCCTGCGCTTCTGCCCGTGCTGGTCACGTGTGTAGCAAGTGACGTGCCTTACACTGCAGCAGTACGGCAGGAGCCGTCAGTCTGACATCCCTGACCTAAGGTGATGCATTCCAAATACAGAGAACCAGCCTATAAAACTGTGAGCCAACAAGTCTCCCCTAGCTAGTCCTCAATGAATTCACATTTTTGTGATGGATTAAGCTGTAAAGCAACACCCTCAAATCCTAAAATGGAATACATCTTGGAGCCTACAGTCTCACCCAATGCCATTTTCCATTGCTTTTGCACTCCCACTCTCTCCATGCAGTAGTGACTAGTTTTTGGAACAGTTCAAAGGTAAGATTTCTTTAAATAAACTATGTTGGAAAGAACTCATCTGTTCCAGATTTCCTCATGTGAGAAAAAAGGGGTTTCATTTTCTGGAAGGTGAAACGAAGCATACTATTCATTATTTTAATATAAACTGGGCCCTTGCAGGCATTTCAGGTATCCACATGCCACCACATCAAAGGTGCCATAGGCAGTACGCACACTTGAAGGTCTCCGGCCTGGGAAGAGCTAAGGCCACCACAGGTCTGGATTGCAAAGTGCTGGAATCAAAAGAAACTGAGAAAGGCGTATCACTTCTCTCACTCTACCTGGCCCTACGCAGCTACTCATCTCCATGTGAATTAAAATCTGATTGGCCTTGTCCAGCACCGTCCATTTTCACTTTACCAGCCAGATGCCTGACTTACTTTAATGGCTACAGGCGTCAGGTCTCTGGCTGCTGAAGGCTTTGCATTCAGGAGTGATTTCGTCATCTGCTCTGTAAGAGCCATTTCACTCACAGGACTTCCCCATGAGAAGTCTGCTGGGCCCACCTCCTCCCTGCTCCTCTTGTCCCACAACTCTTCACTCTTCCTTCTCAGCCACCTGAGGAGGCCTCTAAAGCCTGACACTTCCCACGCCTCAGAAGCGGACCGTAACTCCAAGCGTTGGGCGAGCTCCTTGGCCTGGGAGCCAGCGATGGCTGCGAGGTCGGCATAGGCTTTATACACCTGGGCGACGCAGCCGGAGCCAACTGGCTCCCGGCTTTGGAACTTGAGGATGCCAGTCCAGTCCTCGCCAAAGGCCCTCCTCAGCAGCTGGTCGGTGTGACCCCACGGGTGCGGGCTCACTTCGACGTGCAGCTTGGAGAACTCGTCGCAGAAGGCCTCAGAGAAGAGGTCCCTGCGGGTGCTGGCCCACTGTCCCAGCTTGATGCAGGTGGGGCCCGCAGCCTCGGCCGCCGCCCGCAGCAGCCGCAGCCACAGGGCGCGCAGCCGCGGCGCCAGGCAGCTCAGCGGGTACAGTAGCAGCAGGGGCCCGAAGCGCAGCACCAGCCCGCACGCCCGCAGGCTCAGCCGCGCCGCCAGGCCCAGCCGCCACAGCAGCCCCGGCTCGGGGCCGCGCTCCACCGCCCACACCGCGCCCCGCGGCGGGCCCGGCCGCTCCCGCCGGCCGCTTCCGGCGGGCACTGCCAGCGCCACGGCCACCCAGCGCCCGCCACGCCGCCCCGTTCCTGCCGCCACAGCCCAAGCGGCCCGCGCTGCCCTCGCCCCGGCGGCCCCGGCGAGGAGGGGGCGCGGCAGCGGCAAGAGCCGCACGGCGCCGCCCGCCGCCATGGCCAACGGCCGCTAACGGCCACCCGCGGGCACGGGCGCCGCCTTAACCAATCAGAGCCTGCGCGCAATGGCGTCAGCCAATCAGAACTCGGACCGCCGTGGCGGCCCGCCCCGTAAAGGGGCAGAGGGGGAAAACTCGAAGGAGTGGGAGAGGAGATGATCAGCTGGACATGAGCCGGCAATGTGTGCTCACAGCCCAGGCGGCCAACCGTGTCCTGGGCTACATCAATAGAAGCGTGGCTAGCAGGGCGAGGGAAGTTTTTCACTCGGGGGTGGTGGAGCACTGGAACAGCTCCTCAGGAAAGCAGTCATGGTGCCAAGCCTGACAATATTCAAGAAGTATCTGGACAAAGCCCTCAGACACCTGTGCAAGGACAGGCGTTGGACTCGATGATCCCTGTGGGTCCCTTCCAACTCAGGTCATTCTGTGATTCTGCCCCTCTACTCTGCTCTCGTGAGACCCACCTTGAGTGTTGTGTCCAGTTCTGGAAACCCCAACATAAGAAGGATATGGAACTGTTGGAACGGGTCCAGAGGAGGGCTCTGAAGATGATCAGAGGGCTGGAGAACCTCTGCTATGAGGACAGGCTGAGAGAATTGGGATTGTTAAGCCTGGAGAAGGCTCTGGGGAGACCTCATAGCAGCCTTCCAGTACCTGAAGGGGCTGAAGGAAAGCTGGGGAGGGACTTCTTACAAGGACAAGCAGTGATACGACAATGGGGGATGGCTTTAAATTGTAAAGGGGAAGATTTAGATTAGATATTAGGAAGAAATTCTTCATGATGAGGGTGGTGAGACACTGGCACAGGTTTCCCAGGGAAGCTGTGGATGCCCCCTCCTCAGAAGAGCTCAAGGCGAGACTGGATGGGGCCTTGAGCAGCCTGGCCTGGTGGGAGGTGTCCCTGCCCATGGCAGGGGGGTTGGAACTGAATGGGCTTTAAGGTCCTTTCCAACCCAAACTATTCTATGATTCTTCCTACCTCTGAGCTCTGAGCATCTGAGCTCTGTGAAGGGACGAGCTTGACTCAGCTGTAGCCTCCTGAGCAGGACCATCCCCTCAGGAGGCCCCTTTCCTCTTGTCAATGGGTGCCTAGCAACAAGAAGGAAGGAGCCCACGCTTGGGGGGGCTAGGGGCTTTCATGTCTCATTTTGACAGTTTAGGTAGGCTCTCCTCAACTTATGTTTGAGCCGACTTTGATATGGATCAGTGCAGTGGATGAAGCTAAAGGGGAAATCATAGAATCATTAAGTGAAGACACCCCTAAGATCATCCAGTTCAACCTTCACCCCAACACCACTGTGCCTACTAAACCATGTACTGAAGTGCCAGGTCTACACGCTTTTTGAACCCCTCCTTGGATGGTAGCTGTAGGAAGAATTAATCCGCTTTCCAATCCAGATCACTTGCTTGCCTTAGTGAGTAGCTCAGATCTGACCAACTAAAATTCTGAGCCAACAGGGAGCTGGATTGTGGCCCCGTGCAGGTGAACAGCTCTGCTGATGGAAACTGTTCTGCAGGCTTGAGGCTTTCCTGGCTTGAGTCTCTCCTGGCCAGCTACTTTCTCGGGAATTTTCTGTGAGCTTATCAGATGCCATGACTGGCTCCTTCAGCAGTGGGAAGCTGTTGGAACAACTGGTGTTGTTTTGATAGCAAGAAGGAACTTCTTTCTCTTGAATATTTCTGCTCACAATCATAAAGGTGTCTTGTGCACCTCATGTCTTTATTAACTTCTGGCCTTGCCACTGCCACCCTCCCCTACCTCTGTGCATGCCTCCCACCTCTGTGCATCCCCCCTTACCTCGGTTACAAACCCTGCCTCCGTATACCCCCCACCTCTGTGCAATCCCCCTCACCTCTGTGCACCCCCTCATCCCTGTGCAACTCCAATTCTGCATAATCTCTACCTCCCTTTCGCCCACCCCGCACCCTCCTCCACCTCAGTGTGCCCTCCCCTTACCTCCGCGCCCCACTCCTGCTCCCCCACCTCCGTGAAAACCCCCATCTCCGTGCATCCCCGTCATCTCCGCATAACTCCCCATAACTCCCGCATAACACCCCATGCATGCGCACCCTCCCACCTCCATGCAACCCCCCACCGTGCAACCCCCTCACCTCCGCGCACCCCTCATTCATGTGCATCCCGTCACCTCCGCAACCCCCTCCTCCATGCGCCCTCCGCTCACCTCTGCGTCCCCTCTCCCCTCTGCGCACACCCCCATCCATGTGCACCCTCACCTCCACAAGTCCCCAGCCTCCACATCCCTCCACCTCCGCGCACCGCTCAACTCTGCGCACCCCCTATCTCTGCTCACCCTCCACCTTCGCGCCCCCGCTACCTCCGGTCATCCCCCTCTACCTCCGCTGGCCCCACCCCCATGCGCCCTCCGCTCACCTCCGGGCGCCCCCCCAGCTCCACGGACACCCCCCCTCTCCGCGCACCCTCCCACCTCCGCGCACACCCCTCACCTCTGCGCACCGCCCCCCCTCATTTCCTTGCACACCAGGCACCTCCTTGCACACCCCCCTCACCTCCTCGCACACCCCCCCTCACCACCGCACACTCCGACCTCCACGCAACCCCAGCTCCACGCCCCCCTTCCCCTTTCGCGCCACCTCCCACCCCGGAGGGGCGCAGGATCCCTGCAAGCGCGGTTGCGGGGCCGGGCTTGGGGCGGTGCTCGGGGCGGTGCTCCCGGGGCCGGGGCCGGGGGTGGCGGCAGCGTTGCGGCGCTGCACGGCGCGGCGGGCCGGGAGCCCCCAGCCGCTCGGCGCCGCCATGGCGGGGCACGTCCCCCCAGCCCCGCCGAGGAAGGTAGGGGGGCGCGTTGGGACCGGGAGCACCCCTGTCTGCAAAGCGCAGGGAAGCGGTGCCGCTCCGAAACATTCCTTTCCTAATTCCTTTTCCCCCTTCACCCCTCGAATTGGCTTTTCTTCCCGCAGGAACGCGTTCGTTCGGCTGCAGAGACGGAAACGGGGGAACGTGAGCCGACCTCCCCCTCCTGCCCTCCCGCCGGGCTGGCGATGCTGCTGCTGCCGGGCGCGGTGGGACAGGAGCCGAGGGGACGCGGCGGGTCGGGAGCGGGGACAGCCCGGCCTGGGGCCCCTCGGTGGACTCAGCCCTCCCTTGGGCTCCCGAGGAAAAAAAAGGCGAGGAATGCTGAGGAAATTGTTTGGAGGAAGCCTCGGCCGTTCTCTCACTTTCAGCAAAGAGATCCTAGCTTTGTGTTTTACTGCTCTGCATTGCTCTGGCTTTGCCCTCGGCAGGGGGAAACATCTGGACTTGGGTGCAGCTCAAAGCTTGACAGCGTGGCTGTTCTGACTCCCCACTTGGGATCCGTGAGAGTGTTCACCTGTCTCGACGCGAGAAACATCAACTCGCCTTCCTGGTGTGGTACCCAGGGGTGATGGGTTCACGTGGATTCAACACAGAACCAGGGGGAAGCGGCAGCTGGGAAGGGAACGAGGAAGAATTTCCAGCTCTGCCTTGGTCCCAGGGTATCAAATGCAAACCAGAGAGCAAAGTGTGCAAGGTGCATTTGGGACACTTTCAGAGGGTTTGGTTTTATGAGTCTTCAAGGAGTCTGGCTCTTGATGCTGGAAATTAGATGGTCTAGAGGAGACTGCTTGGGGCTGCACTGGAGCCTCACAGGAGCAGGTAATAAGGGCTGAGCACAAGGTGTTTAATCCTGCTCTTTACAAGAGCACAGTTTGTTTCCTGGGCAGGTCAGCAAGTTGTATGGGAGCTGTTCCTGACCCTGAAGTGTTCCCGGCCACCTCTGCTCTTGCCTTTTAAGTAGGGTTGTTGCTTTTGGAAAGGAGCATCCCCGGTGCGGAGCTCAGCTGGGAGGATACGGAGAAAGGCAAAGGGATTTCTTTGAGTTGCTAACTGGGAGGGGAGTTGCTGGTATTGATGGTGGATTAAAAAGCTGTTCTCTGTGTTGGCTGCCACCTTACTGACCACTCATTCTTGGTGTGTGGTAGCGAACTCCAATGAAGTGTACTGGCTCTGTTTCTGACCCACCAGAAGGGGAGTTGTTACTGCATCCTGCCAGAGGAAAGGAATGCATTTCTTCAACCTTTGTGTTGTATTCTGAATTGTTGTCATCAGGGTAGTGTTTGTGGGGTTTGGTGATTGCTGGTTTGGGATAGGGGGGTTGTTGTTTGATTATTTTTTTTTTTTAAATAATCCAAGCAGCGTTTCAGCATGTGAGATTTTATCTCTACCATGTTGAGACAGACGTGGAAACAACTGAAAATGCTAAGTATGGAAATGAGAGGAAGGCCACAGGATTTCCCAGGGTAATACAGTGCCTCTTTGAGAAATGGAAGAGAAAGCACTAAAAAAAAAGGGCGCTGGAGCGCCCCAGGATGTAAAAAGCAGGCTAAAGATTTATGGCTCTACTGGGACCTCTGTTTGCTTGTGGGTGAGAAGGTTGTGTACTGAAGCCTGAATTGTCCTTTGGCACGTTCCCTGTCCTGACAGGCAGTACAGGCTCCCTGTTGATCAGCTCAGATCCCCAAGCACAATCTTCCTTGCAGACCACAATTACATGTGGAGCATCCCAAAGTTCTGCTTTCAGTAGTGTCTCCAGCTTGCTACCTTGGGAAATCTTTCAGGACATTTTGTCTGCAGAGGCAACCATGTGATGCTTTCCGTTCTCCAAAAACAAGAAGGGTATTTAGAGTGTTTGTCAAGTGCTCACAATATGCATGTCTTTCTCTCTTGCCTGGTGTGTTTACATGTTAGAAATGTTCGTTTTGACATAGAGATGATAAATAAAGACTGCATAAGCTGCAAGGCTTTGGTTTTCAGAGGTGAACTTTACTCAGGAGGAGCTTTTCCACTGAATTGTTCGGAATATCAGGCAAGATAATTCATATGGACAGGAATTAAAACCTCTGTTGTGCTGGGTGCTCTGGGGACACAGAGGCAAATGCAATCCTTGCCCCAAGTCGAAGAACATCTCTGATTAGATCTTCGTGGAGTGGAGCCAGACTGTTAAACATAGGGAGGTACTGGGTGTTTCAGAAATGCCCAGGAAGTGTTGTGGTCTTTTGGATCCCCCTGAATGCCTTATCGAAGGGCAGCTGGTTCTGTCTTCCTTTTGTAGCACCCGACATTTATTTCCTGACTGGAACTGTGCTGAAGCTGCCTCTTTCTAATTGGAGGCCAGACCAAGGGGAGAAACGTCTCTCTAGTGCAGCGTGAAGCCTCTGAGAGTGGAGAAGAACCTCTCAAACTCTTGTTGAGAATGATTAATTTTGATGATCAGCTCTCTTAGGGCTCCAGAGCTGGGGTGTAAGCTCTTTAGGGAAGCATTTTTTAGCGGAAGGATTTAAGTACTAGTGGCTGATATATCTGTTGGCAGGATCCCAAGAGCTAGCTGGAAGAGGCCTCTACTATGAAGGAAATGCTGAAATGGGACTTTTAATGAACTTGCATAGCAGTTCCTTAAGGACTGAGAAGACTCTACACAGGGGAGAAGGGAGTGGGATGTGGGTAGAAAGAAATTCCTTGTTGCATTTGGGTTCTGATAGTAAATGAGTGAGCCTGGTTTTGCCTAGATGCACCTCAGATAACATTGCATCGGAGGGGTACCAGTCTCTTAAGCACTGTTTTACCCAGACAAGGCTGGAGAACAGACAGTGTTTTGTTGGTTGTATCTCTGAAGTGCTGTGAAAGGGACAGTAGCACTCTTATCTTGCTTATGGGATTTTTCTCTGGTTTTCACCTCTAAGCAGCTTTGCCAGCTACTAGAAATGAAAAGTTTGAAATGTGTGAATCTGCATGTTGTTTGGTGGTGGTTTCAGCCCAGGTTTAGGTTAAGACTGCTTTGATACTTGGTGTCCGTCGTCAGCCTTCTGTACACCAGACAATTTAACTCCAGACTCCTGGCTTGATGAAGGCTTTGCTTTTGAAATGTAGGCTCCCATGAAGGTGACCTTGAAGCTGGGTGCCTGGGACAAAGAAGCTAAGGTCCCTGGAGCCGCTGACCTTTTACAACTGGGGTTTTCAACGGATGGCCATGTCCTTGCAGGAGAGCCTGGCACAGAATGGGCTGAGAACCAGTTCAAAGTCTCTCTTGTGGCTATGGCACTAAATGGCATCATCACTGTCTTACCTAAGTAAATACTTAAGATCCTATAGACCAGTCCTATTCAAGATCTATCGACACCTTTACATGCTTGGCTTTGCCACCTAATTGGGTGAAGGTACTCTGTGTCTGTAGACATAGGACTGATGAGGTGAAAGTCGTAAGTCCCCAGTCCAGTTCCTTATTGAAGCAATGGATACATGAATCTTTGCTAGTTCATGTCTTTTAGTGAGTCAGGAGCTCAGTGGGAACTCATGGTATAGAACCTATAGCGAAACAACTTTGAGGCTTTGATGTCATGATGATCATATCCCTCCTGTGCCGTGACAGCTTTGAGCAGCTCTGAACCACCTCATGTGGTTCCAAGCCTGTTGGAACTGTTGTAGCTGCCAACAAAAGTTGTGCCTTTGGGATAATCCTGGTGAGATGGCCAGGGTAGTCCTATACTGAAACCCCTGGGGTCTGACTGCTCTGAAGTAAATACTTTCCCTAAACATTTGCTGGCCATATGTGGGGTGCCATGGATGTGCAACAAAGACCCCAAAAGGGAACACACAAAGAGTTTTCTTTGCAAGTTTGAAACACTAGGAGTGCTTTCTTTAATGCAGATAGCATGTATTGAGAAGCTTACTTCTGTCTTTTCTGCAAAACGGTAAAACTGAGGGGAAGTCAGGCATAATTGAAAAGATAGAAGCTCGAAAGAGCCATGTCCTGCTGGAATGAACACTGTGAGTGCTGATGTCCTTTGTTTCTGTGCTTCCGCCCCCAGGTTGGGGAAACCAGCTGCAGCTGGCACACTGTTAGTTCCAGGGATTTAGCAGGGCAGATTCAATAGTTACAGTGGTGATTAAAGGTCAGTTTTTACTAATTAAACTTGTTAGTAGTTAGTACATCTCTGAGGCCTTCTTGTACGTTTTGGGCGAGGTCATCATCCCACCACTAGGGATGCCGCCAGCCGGGTGTGCTTGGAGCGCTTTGGTTTCCTTTTTTCAATCATTCGTGTGAATGAGAACTTGGCTTGAGTGTTACCTGTTATCTTTACGTGCTGTTGCACGTGGTCCTTTGCTAAGCGTGAAAAACCTCTGTGTCGGCCATCTGAAGAACAACTCGTGGATGGTTGGGTCAGTGCCTCGGGAGCAGGTAGGCCAGAAGTGGAGGTAGTGGCCTGTGGCCAGGCTGCTCTGTTCGGCCTATGGAGGAGTTGCAGGTCCTCAGTCCTCCCGCACTGCAGCCAAAGCTCTCACATAGCCCTGTGCTTCTGGGCTGGGAACCGGCAGTGTTTATGCGATGAAAGGGAGAAGATGGCTTTTCCTGAGCACTGCCTTTGACCATATACATGTGCTGGCCCAGAGCCAGGATGGAAACTCTGTCCTCATGGAGTAGAGAGAGGGAGATGGGAGGGGCGAGAGATGGAGAAGGGCCCAGAAGCAGAGTGAGTTAAAATAAAAACACCAACCCACGCAGAGAAAAGCCTCTAACAGATGGGCCTGGCCGTCCCCTGGGTTCTTCATGCAGTTGGCTTCACGTGCAGTGCTGACGAGGTCTCATCTAGGAATGTGGGTATGGGACATGGATCATTTTGAGATGCATGATGGAAGAGCAAAGTAAAAGGCAAAAGGAAAGAACCTAGACGGGTAAGTTAGCTGTTGTTCAGCTCTATCTGTGGTGCCTGAGGAGGGGTTTGCGAGCTGCTGCTGGTGCTGTGCCACTGATAAGGCAGCTCCTTTCGCATGGGCTGTTGGAGGGGTGTTACTTTGTTTTCAGCTGTGGCATCCTTTAACTGTGGCCTCATCTCCTCTCTAAAACAGTATCGCTAATGGAGGTTTGTTTCATTGATCTTGTTCCTTCTGGCACACGTACAGCAGAGAGCTATCTATCTAGATTGAGGCTAGTGTAAAGGCAGGTTCTGCAAGTAGATTCTAGCAGCTGTGTTTTCATGTGCCCAGCTCCTCATTAGGCATCATTATTAGTAATCATATTTGCTCCACAGTTCAGCATACAGGGCACCACCCTTGCTTTGGAAGGGTCTTGCCTTGGTTTCATATCCGTGCAGGAGACTGACTGGCAGAAAATCTGATCCCATAGAAGCAGTTGGAAAAGCTTGGCTCCAAGCTTGTTTGAAAATCTGGGCCAGATTCTTCAAATGTCAAGAGCTGATGATGGTTAGGGGCAGCTTGAGTGGGGAAAGGTGCCACCACACTTGGAAGGGGACGAAAGAGTTCTGGGTGGGAACTTGACAGGCACTGAGACTCCTGATCCTGCAGATCCCTCAGAGCAGATGGCTCCTGACCAAATCTAGGCATGTAAATTGTGTTTCCAGAAACTTGCTGGGGACTCTGGCAATCCACCAGAGAGACTGTTTCAGGGGGCAAGGACTTATTGCTTTTTGTAACCAGAATTATTTTAAATGGCTAGATGCTCTGTGTTTTAATTAAATTTCCCTTTGGAAATCAAAGTGGTGAAGTGTTTCTGTGATCCTGCTGTGCTTAAATACCCTGTATGTATCCCCAGTTTGGCAAACTGTTTAAGCAGACATGTAGGTCTGAGCACACACTTAAATCCACCCAGCAGAGCTCTCTGGCTCCCAGTGCAGTACATCATTCCCACTCAGGGAAGTCTGGATTGGACTTCATGCAATGCAGGCTTCAATCTAATTGAAGAAATTGGGCTTTGAGCATAGGCTTAAAGTTAAACACCTGCTTGGGTGTCTTCCTCATCACAAGTGGTCTCTCATACACCCAGTTGTATTCTGTAAAATCATTTTATATTTGCGATGTCCTTGAGCATTGCTTTCCTCTTAATATCCTGCAAGACTTCTTGCCAAGTGCTTGCTGACAAGTCATGTCACTGTGAACCGTTCAGGTGAGATGCTGTCACAGCCCTAGTATTTTACTAGCACTGTGAAAAGGCATACATGTGTGAATGATTAAATCAGCCCATCAGGGTGTCATCTGGAGAGAAACAAATGCTGAGCTTGCTTTGCAGGCAGGGGGAGGATGAGATACCCCACTGTAATTTTTGCTGAAAGCTTTTCCCCTCTGCAGATGTGCAGCTGCTGAAGTTCTTTGCCAAAAGCCAGCCGTGACTTACAGAGCTGGGGATAGCGCACACATCTGTGTGCAGAGGAGAGCAGTGAAGGGGTGCGGGTCTCCTGTCCTAGGGGATTATGCTCTTGTGATAGATCGCGCTGTCACAGAGGGAAATGGCAAATTTCACAGGGCAACACAAGGGCACTTAATAAGTAGGAGTTTGCTTGCCAGGGTCAGCCAAATGCCACCTTGCTAAATTAAAAAGGACTTTTCAGACTGTTGGAGCTTTTCTTTTAAAGCATTCAGCCACCCCAGCTGAACACAGCTTTCATTTTATGCATACGAAAATACAATGTGTTACAGCTGCAAAGCATGCTATGAATAGAGGCTTTACCTTTTCTTTTAGGGAAGAGCCAGATTCTGGGTTATCCAAAGCTCAGAGTGGCATAGTAGTGAAGGGTAATAAATGCCTCTTACTAAGATCAAGAAGGATGTCTTCTCCAGCACATGTAGTGCTTCAGAAACCAACATTTGTCTGCAAACAGACCCTGATCCTGAGGCATCCATCGCAGCCCATGGGAGCTCTTCCACGAATTCAGAGAGCTTGGGATCAGTTTGTAATTGAGAATCTTTTTTTCCCTGCCTTGACATGCTAGGCTGTATGTGAGGCAATTTCTAGTCAAATTCTGCAAAATAATTTCTTACCTAGAAGAGATATGTAATGGATTGAGCTTTTTTTCCAGATGATGTAAGAAGCCCTGATATATCTGGCTGCCATTGTTCAGCTTTGTCAAACTCAGAGGGGGGACTGAGAGGTTTCCTGCTGGGAAACCAGCAAGTGGAAACTTTTTTTTTCATCAGATTTCTGTCTTAGTCCGCCAAGATTACTATGAGTGACTCCAAGTTGAAGCTTTGCCATGGTGTCACCTCACACAGTGTACTGTACTTGCATTGGTGAAGGATGCTGATGGCTATTGATGCTTGGTACCAAAGCTTGCCCCATTGGTACCCTCTTATTTGCACAGTGAGAAACTTGCCTTGTAGGGCGCTTTAGTGTACATAGATTCAGCGAGAAACTAAGGTTTCCCATGTTAATTTTTTAAATTCCTCCACTGGTCAGAGAAAGGCACTTTCCAATGAAAAACAGGATCACCTCTAAAAGGCACAAATTTCACAAAATGTCCATATTTGATGGGGTTGTTTGAGGTTTTTTTTTTTAAACTAACTTATTCTGACATGTAATATATTATTTCGTGTCCCACTTGCTTAGTGTTTGCTTGCATGGGGTAAAATTATTTTTCTGATCCAAAGTAATCTGGAAACATTATCAGAAACAGAGGACTTGCCTTGTCAGAGCAGTGAAGGTCTTCAACTCTGACCAGCAATCACTGCAGGAATAAAAATTCTAGCTGTTTCTCAAACCAAAGTATTCACATACAATGACCCCCATCCATCTGCTCATTCATGCTCAATGAATCCTTTATTATTATTGATAGAATAGAATAGACTATTTCATTTGAAAGGGACCTACAACGATCATCCAGTCCAACTGCCTGACCAGTTCAGGGCAGACCAAAAGTTAAAGCATGTTATTAAGGGCATTGTCCAAATGCCTCTTAAACACTGACAGGCTTGGGGCATTGACCACCTCTCTAGGAAGCTTGCTCCAATGTTTGACCACCCTCTCTGAAAAGAAATGCTTCCTAATGTCCAGTATAAACCTCTGTTGGTGCAGTGTTCCCACACGTCCTGTTGCTAGATACCAAGGAGAAGAGCTCAGCACCTCCCTCACCATTTCCCTTCCTCTGGAAGCTGTAGAGAGCAGTGAGGTTGCCCCTCAGCCTCCTTTTCTCCAAACTGGACAAGCCCAGTGTCCTCAGCTGCTTCTCGCAGGATGTGCCTTCCAGCCCTTTCACCAGTTTTGTGGCCTTCTCTGGATACATTCAGTAGTAGTGTTTTACTTTTTTTTTCAAGCACCTGATAAAGATTTGCTTTTTGAAAAGTGAAGCCGGACCTTGGATTGCAATGTGGTGTTTTTCTTTCTATTTTTAAGTGAAAAGCAATTTAAAAAAAAAATGGAAACAGGTAATCACCAACTTATTCTATTTTCTTGAAGGACTTAAGAAGCTCAGCCACCTCACTGTCTCTGCTGCACATTTAACTTTCTTCTTTTATTGAAAACTTGTGAACAATAGTTTGGTATGAATTGCTGTGAAATAATTGAATGCTGAATTAAGCAGAAGATTGTGTAAGCCTAACTTGGTGATAAGCTGATGAAGAGCAATGAGGTATATGTGGATGAGATCACCAGAAAAACAAGATGGTGTCAGATGTCATTGCTCCATTCACTATAGGTAAGCAATGACCTGGAAGTGAGGTTCGGGGCTTTTTGGTGCTTTGGAGAAAATTTTGTGGTATTTGTTTTTCAGTTTTGTGGTTGGAGAAAAAAATTATGTAACTAACTATTTGGAGAAAGGGACAGGGTAGCCCCATCTCTTCCCTTCCCATCTTTTTTCCCTTTCAAAATAAAACATGTTGAAAGGAGGGGAAGCCTAAAAAATGTTTCAGCTCCCTTTGAAGGGAAGATTTAACAACCCCTCACATACAATCTAGCTAAATTTTTGTAGGTAATATAAATTCAAAATAAAGAGCCTAACTCTTATATGCTTCCTTCAGATTAGATCAAACACTTTTTTTGATAGTTTCTATCTCTTGTTTGTTTGTTTGGTTTTACCACGTTGAATTTAGATTGAAATTGGCAAAAATCATTTCAGTTCATCAGAAACTATATGTAATTTACCAGCAACACTCAGATCTGTGACTTATCTGAATACAATTGCTGAGACCATGCATCTGTATTTCAGGCATATGAATGGGATGTACCTTGCACAGATGGGTTAGTTTCTGGCCTTTCTAGTTAGATAAAAGAAACAGGAACTTTTACAGTACAGTTCAGAGTTTGTGAGATGCCTACGGCAGGAACAGAGAGCACTTCTAGAGCACAGGTTGCCTCTTGCAAGTATTAAAGAGGCTAAGTGAATAGCTCATATGTGGTCATCATTGTTCCAGGTTAGTCCCCACATAGAAATTTACGTTAATCTGAGGTATCTGGGAGCATATTTGCCATGTAAACTGCCTACTCTTATCTCAGTGTATAATAATTTGTAATGTCAGTCTTGCCAAACATATGACCAGAGGTAGGACTGACGTCTATTCATCGCCATTTTTACCTGTCATCAAAAGTAAGATTCACATGAATAAAATCTAAACAAAATTGATGTCTTAGTTTTATATGATAACCTTTTACAACACAATGCATCTCCCATGTTCCTTTTGCCTGGTAAGGCATTCAAGCAAATATGACTTCTTTTATCCTATTTCTAGTGCCAAAATTTCTCCTCTATCTTGTTTTTCTTTTTAATAAGAAGGCAGTGAACCCATTTGGAGAAGTGGATGACAGATTTTTATTCAGTAAATGCTATCCAATCTGAATGTTTGAGTTATTACATGTGGAAGAGATGGGAAGAAGAATGCCTGCTTGAATGCCAGACATTTTTCTTACCAGCCAGGAAGTAAATCAAGTATAGCATAACATAAGCTATTCTTGCACCTCTTTTAATTGAAGAAAATGTTTGGGGAATTTCCCCTAGAAGATCAAGTTTAGGTTTACTTTGCCAGTAATGTCTGTAGGTGTTCTCTTTTCAATAAAGAAAATCCAGTCATTATCAAAAGATCCATTGTGTTCAGCCATGGATAACTGAAGCAACGTAGTACAGCCTCTACCTCTGCGTAAAGAATGTGGTTCTGGTCAGAAGTATCTGTCGAACTGGCCTGTTCACAGGGTATCTCATCTAGAGAACGTCTGTATTTGCTAAAATCACCATCTTCTGCGGGGAGAAAAGCATTTAAGGACAGGCTCTTTCCTGACCCAGACATTTAGAGTGAAGTGTGCAATGCTGATATTTTTAGGGTGGGGACTTCACAGAGGAATCTGTCATCAGGGTGTTGTGCTGGGTAGGTTACCTGTCTCCTAGTGCTGGTCATCTACAGAGGGAGACCTCATCTCTCACCCTGCAGGAAACCTTTGTATTCTTTTAACATCGCATAAGAACCTGTAAGACTCTGGAGAGGTTTTTATGGACATGAGCTGAAGGGGCTCTGCTTAGGTGTCTGTAGGTAGACCTGTGTTGCTGAGGAGCAGGAATGAGGTGAATGTGGAGAATTTGGTGGGTGAAATCCAAGCCGCACTATAATCACTGGAATCAAATCAATACCTTCATTACAGCTAGGATTTCACCTCTCATTGGACTGGAAACAAGATGTTTATGAGCATTTATGATGAAAGGAGATGATGTTTATTGCAGAGGAAAGAAGCTTCAGCAAAGGGTTTGACTTAGAAGACTCCTTCTTTGATAGTTTGTTCTGAGTCCTGTAAAATGTGCTCTTGTGAAATGCACTCAGTGCTGGCTGCTTTGTAATAATGAGCCTTTCCTGTGCACAATAAACAGTATTGGGGCCCAGTCCAGGACAACATTCAAACATCTTGGGTGGAGTACGCCCTTGTGGTTACTCTGGAATAGAAAACTTGGATGCATGTTCTTTGGGTTGGAAGCTTTTCTAAGAATAGCTCTGTTTTGATTGTGAGATAAGGGCTCGATGGAGGAAATCATACAGGGGTGCTCTTCTGCCCCATTATCAAACAGTTTGATGTACGTGAAAGAAAATAAACAATGGAAATTAAAGTCCTCTAGAGTATGTATTGCCTTAGCACATCCCTTGGATGAAAGTAGAGATCAATATATGACTGTTGGATAAATCTCCAATTTCTAGGTTTTCTGCCTTGAGAAACCCAAAGAAATGCTTCAGTAAAGAAAACCCAAAGTTATCTCGAGTAAATGCTTTCAGTACTTCTCAGTTGTCTTTTTTAAATTTAATTATAAAATAACTTTAATATTTTTTTAAAAAAAATTGTTCCTGCATCGGTATTTGCCAAGGCAACCTTACTGGTGGATTCATGGCTTCCCTAATTACTTTCACTGAACTGTTGAAGTTTGTTAGGCACTACAGAATTACTGGGGAAAAAAGACCACGGAAATATGTTAAAAATTGTATATCTTGATTTAGCAGCCTTTTTTTGCCACTTACTTGCTGGTCAGATGGAGAGTTTTAAGAGATGAAAGGCAAAAAGTATCTCTTGAGGAGGAAAAAGCACCTAGTTATAGTGTTTTGAAAGGGATTTTTTTGTTTTCCACAGAGAAAATGAGAGTGAATTCTCTCTCTTACAGTAATTAATGGCAAATTACTGTAGGATAATCTAAGTTGGAAGGGATTGTAGAAGGTCTCTGCTCCAGCTTCCTGCTCAGAGAAGTTCAGGTCTGAGCTGAGACCAGGTTGCTCAGGGCTTTGTCGAGTTGGGTCTTTAAAACCTCCAGCGATGGAGACTGCAGGGCTGTTCATAGCTGTATTATCCTCATGGTAAAAAAAAAATGTCCTTATATCAAGTCTCTGCTTTGTTTCCACTTGTTTCCATTGTCTCTCATCCACCCAAGAAAGAAGCAGCCAAGGAAGTGGCTTCGTCACACACTGTGCTACATCAGTGGTTTAGGTTTTAGGAAAAAATCGTAACAGATACCTGTATCTCATTTCTGAAAGGGAGTGAAGCATGTGGGTGGCAGTCTAGATCTGACGTGGACATTTTTAGGTGCAGAGCGTCACTGGGTCAGTCTGTCCATCCTGTGAGGTGTCAGGAGGAAGCTCTTTAGACCATGTCTGAATTAATTTGTTCTTCTGGAAGTACCTTTTCTCGAGAATGTGCTTTTGATGGGTCTGTGGAGTTGCATCTGGCACCTTGTGAGTGCCAGAGTTTACAAAGTATATAGGTGCCCGAAGATGCAGATAAATATTTTCTGAATTTTACAGAATCATAAAATGGTTTGGGTTGGAAGGGACTTTTACAGGTCATCTATTCCAGCCCCCGTGCAGGAGCAGGGACATCTTTAACTAGATCAGGTTGCTCAGAGCCCTGTCCAACCTGTCTTTAAATGTTTCCAGGGATGGACCCTCCACTGCCTCCTTGGGCAACCTGTTCCAGAGTTTCACCATTCTCATTTTTCCTTATATCCAGTCTAAATCTACCCTCCCTTATTTTAAAAACATAACTCCTTGTCCTGTCACAACAGACCTTGCTAAAAAGTCTGTCCTCATCTTTCCTTTTCCCCTTTAAATACTGGAACACTGCTAGAAGGTCTCCCCAGAGCCTTCTCTTCTCCGGGCTGAACAAGCCCAACTCTCTTGGCCTGTCAGGTCCTCCACCCCTGTGACCATTTTTGTGACCCTCCTCCTCTGGACCTGTTCCACATCTCCATGTCATTCTTATGCTGAGGGCTCCAGAGCTGGACGCAGGTGGGGTCTCACCAGAGCGGAGTATCACCTCCCTCGACCTGCTGGCTGTGCTTCTTTTGATGCAGCCAGGACAGGGTTGCCCTTCTGGGCTGTGAGCGCATATTGTTGGCTCATGTCCAGCAATACCTGGACAATGTCTCTTGTTGCAACCAGTGAAAAAGGAATGAGTCTTTGAAAACATTAGCCGCTTTTACAATGTTTGTTTAAAAAGACGCTGATCCTCAGTTGTTCTTGAAAATGGGTCTTAAACTTCAAAGTTATGTAGTCACTTCAGAAAACTTTACCTTTCTTGAATTTTTCATGGCCTTTCTGCCAGCAAAGTGGCAGAAGGATGTGCTACCAGGCTGTTGTGGTGCTGTGCCAGCATTTTTGTCTGGTGGTGGTACCAGAAGATCAGTTCATTTACGTAGTTTTCTTTTGTAGTCAGAAGCTACCTTGTCAGGGATAATGTATGGATGGTTATAAGCAGTAGACTTGCTCCTTACACTCCACCCTCATCCGGTGGGAGCTTAAGAGGAAAAAGTCCTTCTCCAGGCTCTTTTGCCTGGTTTCTGAGAGCAACATGGCAATGCGAGGTGATTTTCTCTGTGTGTTGCTTTCTTATCTTGTGCCTTGTCTTTCCCTGGTCCTCTGCCCTCCTGACACGCTTCTCTGCCGAGCCCCTTCAGCAGTTGCTGTGCTTGGGATCACTCTGGGAGGGAGAGAGTATTGAGGCGGAGGAGGAAGAGTTATTTTCTCTAGGATTTGGGGTTTTGGTTAGGGTTTTTTTTTCCCACTTTTATTGGCCGTGAGTGCAATGACCGCTTAACCGCATGGACTGGGCTCCCTCCCTCCCCCACGCTTCCTCTCCCTGGCAAAGCACAGGCTCTCAGATTTCCTCCCAGCGCAGGCGGATGGCGGCCCTCAACTACATTCCTCTTAGTACAAAAGAAAAGGAAAAACTACTCTCCACATGGGCAGATGGCCGAGTGTTTCCTGGCAGCTCCGCTCGATGTCCTTTTTCCTATTGTCCTGACAAAGACACGCACACATGCACTCACACACCCACAGAGAGCGGCTTTCCTCCTGGAAAAATAAATAAATGCAAGTGCTATTTACAGAGCTTTTTCTTCTTCTGAGCTGTGCGGGTTTCCTCCTCGTGGTGGGTAAATCCTCACATACTGCCTGGCCCTGCTCTCTGCTGAGGAAGGTTGAACAAGGGGGTGGGGTGGAGTGCTGTGGTTGAAAGATTCCAATAATATCTGCAATAAGCAAATTCTGCCTTTGGGATCGCCAAGGTATGTGGGAGGGTGAGGGTGGGAGGAAAGAGAAGATTGAGCAAGGCAGGGGGAAGCAGCGTCTCTGGAACCAAAAAGCAATCTACAGGTGACTTTTTGCTTGAGCTCAGAAGGTGATGCTTAATAGACAAACTAGTGGCAGGTCATGGACTCAGAGCTCGTACAGGAAGATCTTTTGGAGCATGCAGCAACCAGGGCTGTGTAGATGGTGCCTCAAGGTTCTGGTGATGGACATTTCAGGAAGCTGTGTGCTAAATCATCTTCAGGAGGGGTAAGAGTCAGCATCCTGCAAGGGTGAAGGCCACTGAAGGAGAGATTTGCTGAGGCTCCATTTATCATCCCTGATGATAACTTATTTTGGAAGAAGTTGAGGTTCTTCATTTTAATGCTCTCATTTCCTTTGTGAATGTGAGACAATTTGTCTTCCTGCCAGGAAACTCTTTGCAGAGTTGCTCTTCGAAGGGACCTCTTTGGGTCCCATTTATGCTAGAATAGCAGAGGTTATCTCACCACATCGAAAATTAATTCCAATGTGGTTCATGGACTGAGCACTGTGTTTTAGTGCCAGATTGTTTCCTATGCTGTCAAATGTTTTTGTTTCTTATAAGCGTAATAATAACCTTGAATTCTTTCCAGTTCTTTTTACACTAGAAGTGTTTTACTTCTGTAGTAGGACTAGTGTATTTGTAACACAACATTTCTATCAAAGGAAGGGAAGTTTCTGCACCAGTTGGCTGCACTGATAGGAATGCATAATTGCCAGTGCAGTTTCATCTTTGTTGGGGACTGAAGCCAGTTCTACTGCATCAGCTAAGAATCCTGCCCCTCCATGTGGCTGATAGACAGTTCTGCTGGCAAATGTCTGCTCGTGTAAATCTGGTCCATATTTCTTTTGTTTTATTCCGTATTGACTAGAGTCGTCTTCTGTGTGGGTAATTTCAAAGCCAAAGAAAACGCCGACTCCACTGATGTCATCAGCAAACTCATGTTCACTTCAGTAATACAGGATTCACCACTAATGTCTTCTTCAATCTTGATTGAAGTAACTAAATTTTCATATATTAGGCTGCAAAGCCTAAGTAAATATTATCCCACTTTGACAGGGGCTGAGCAGCCCCACTGTGTGCACACATGCACTAGTGCAAGATCTAAAACACAAGGAGATGATCAATTGTTGCCAAGAACCATCACGGAAGATCTGTCTTCTGCTCCTGCCTTCACTTCCCAGGATCTTGGTTTCTCCATCTGGAATGATTTTTTTCAATCTTTTGTTCATGACTTCCTTGTGGAAAGCTTAGCGTGAAACACGCCAGTCCACCAAACGTAGTAATCAGACTTCATTTTAGTAGCCAGATTGGGAAATACTGGATCTTTCTCTTCCTTCCCATGTGAATTTTTTCTTAATATTTATTAACCTACCTGCAGGAGTGAAGACTCATCATGTCTCTAGGCAGGAATACAAACCATACTTGCCACCATAAAGAATAACAGTATTTACCTTCTGTACATGTGAGACTTATTTATGCTTGTGGGCAGTGAATTAGGAAAAGAGCATTGCTGTTTTGTTTGACATGACCATGTAACATCGCACCAGTAACTCTGGAAATGCTGTTTTCCATCTGAGGGTGTGGTTGCCTGAAGGAAACTGGAGGGATATCCAATACCCTTTGAGTTGTTGAGCTTTTCTTCTGTTTGTTATGTGTTTAGAGGGAGGAACAAAGGGAAAATAAGACAATGAGAATGGTGGGAGAAATTTAATAACAGAGGGTACAGCAGAGCCCCACCTTTAACAGAAGACAATTCGCATTGTGAGACCCTGTTTTCGATTTCTACCTTCAGGTCAGATTTTTTTGTTTCAGTCTCCAGTTTTCCATGCTGAACATTTGCTTCTGGCTGGATTACTTTTGAAAGCCTTGGCCAAAATGTTTCAGCTATTTCAAAGAGTGAAGCTAGGGGAGAAAAAATGTGCTGTTTCCCCTGCATTAGAAAGTGCATCAGGTTTTTCTTTTGTGCTAAAACTAATCTCATGCTTTGAAACAGAAGTGTTATATGCTGCTTGGATCGGAAACTTGTCCTTTGCTCCTCCTGTGTCATCTCCACCTTAACTCTTCCAAGGCTTTGGGGGAAGAAAATTTCCGCTGGCTCATGATATTCAAAGATTTTTATTTTCAGTAGCTAAAATGTTCAGTAGTTACCTCATTACTGAGTGTGATGTCCTTCCAGCTCCCTGTGCCAGGCAGGTGACCCTGGTGCTATTCCTGTGGATCTTCACCTACAACTTTCAGCAAATGCGTGGTGGAGGAAAGTAAGGGACAGGAGGTGAGGGTAGTTTCTGAAGAATCCTGCTGCTTTGCTACAGAACCGAGACGGCCTATGGATGCAGTTGAGACACAAGGTGACGCACCAGTGCTGCCCACAGCAGATCTTGCTGTCTCCCCTTTTCTTGTTGCTGAGGTTTAGCTTCTTTCCAAGCAGATCCTTGTTGCCAACCCCATCCTAACACTGTTCCTATAATAAAGCCCCAACCTAGGAGTAATATATGAATGGATAAATGCCAGCTGCAGCTCAAAGCCAAGGGCTGGCCTCCTAACTAGAGGTACAGAGTATATCTCTGGGCTTTAGTAGGACCTCTCCAGAAATCTCTGCTCAGGAACAGTGGCCTAGACTACCAGTTTTCCTCTCATGTGCCATCAATTATTCTGCTGGCACCATAGCAGAAACAAGGTAGAAGAGGCTTAATTTACTAGTACCCAAAAGAGGCAAAGCCTGGATGAGGAAAGAAGGGAAAAGTCCTCAGTCCTAATCAAGGTGAATGACTTGGAAACAAAGATGCAGTCATTCTGCCTTTAAAGAAATCATTGTCACATTATGCATGCCTGGGTATGCAATGAATGAGAGGTGTGGGATCCACTCAGCATATTGACATTGGAAATGCATATGTGGAGTCCAGTGTCTTCAGTGTAGGTGCAGACCCTCCATACAGGGCTGTGGACATGCTGAAGCTGTATCCAGGAATCTGAAATGTTAAGTTGCCAGGAGAGAGCAGTCATGGATCTAAAACCTGGGGAAATGTGCGAGCTTCTCAAGTTCTGCACTGTAAAGGTGGGCAGAAAGGAGGTGCTCAAGCCAGTCTAGTGTGAGTGTCCTGGCTTTGTTGAGACTGGGTCTGGGGGCAGGTAGAAAACCCTGGAAGCTGTAGTGAAGTAGCTTTTAAGGTAGATTGAGCTGTGGAGGCTTCCTGAGGTTGGAAATGTGGAGGGGGAGGCTGTTTCTCCTGGGAGCAGGGAGGTAGGATGGTGGTGGTTGAGGAAAACTGAGGCAGAGCTGAGGTCCGGGTAGAGCTGGGAGAGTCTTTAGCTTGGGCAGGGAGGGGAAAGTAAGAGGAGGAAGAGTCTGCAGTTAGAAGCCATTGTAGAAAGTCCTTAGGGTGGAAGGTGTGTGTTTGGATGAGTTATGGGTAGAGAAGACTGGCTGAGCAATGATTTGAGGGGACAAGTCTAGAAGGAGAAGGATACAGCGAAGTGGTGATGAGGATGGGCAGAGAGGGTCTGGCTGGGACAGCTGGTAGTGGGTGGGAAGAACATGAGATTAGCAGTGAATGAGAAGACTGGGACTTGAATAGTCATCTCAGAAAGTTCAGCCTGGGCTGTTTGGGCAAGGAGAGGCCTGGGAAGCAGGGGCTGCTCTTTAGTAGATGAGGAAGATTGAATGTAACAAGGTTCTAGTGTGAGGAGGTGAGAGGACAAAGAATGAACTTAAAATAATGGCATGCCCCCCATAATCTGTTTACTTCCAAAGCCCTGGCAAGTGTGTGCAAAACCCCTGGTACTGCGTCTGTCCCATCCTCTTCCAGGAGCTGCTGCTATTACCAGCTATTTCTCTAACTCAAGTGCCAGAGGTCCTTGTGATGGAGCCAAAGCATCCAGCCATAACTGTGGGACTCCAGTGGGTTTTTTGTTCCAGTTCTCCTTTAAATCAAACCAGTCAACATAAAGCTGAAACTTCGTTTTTGTTCTCCAAATGCAGTTTCTGTATGTGTTAAGTGAAGCGAGCACTGAGGAACTGAGAGACACTGCATTTACAACTCTCCATGGTGTTTCAGTTTCCAAGCCCGTGCACTGCAGCAGTTGAGCTTGGCTGGGTGGTCACAGGTGTCTCTTCCACATGTCTGCGGTCTCCTTCAGAAGGGGTCTGCTCTGGCAGCAAGTCAGGGTAATGCAGCGAGTGAAATAGGTGCTGCAGGGGTTCCCTGCTTAATTTGGCAGGTAATGAAGGAGAAATGTCTAGGAACCTCCTCACCTACCGTTCCCAGAGCTCACCACCATGTCAGACCAACTGTGAAAGCAGAGTTTATGCCAGATGTGGAGCCATGGAGCTGGTCGTGTGGCTGCTTGTGAAAGCAATGGAGTTTGCAGCTGGAGCAGACTGGAAAATCAAGTCTTGTTTGTTCCTGTACTAAGAGCAAATTGTAGTTTTGCTTGTAGTCTGGGCAACTCAGTTTGCCATTTATATAGCTACATGGTGAGCAAAAATTGTCCCTCAAGTGAAGCTCTGAGGAGAAAGCAAAATATTGAGTCAATCTGTTCCAGCAATATGATTTTGTATCCATTCCCTTCCATGTACTTTAGTGTTCACCAAGTTTTCCATGACAGGTGACTGATGTCACTATGTGAGCAGAAACCTTTTTGCTTCCCTCCTGCCTTTTATTTCTTTGTTCATTTTAGTAAGTTAAACTAACTGGCTTGCTCCCCTTGGTAGGTCAGAAAGAGCTTTACAAGCATTGGGGCTGATACAAAGGGAAGAGGAAGCAAGAAGGGAGGAAAAAGCAGGAACACCCTTAGTCAATGTCAAGTGTTGGATCTGATCAGACATGTCCTTTACCAAGGGCAGGGTTGAGACCACATTGCTGACAGCCAAGGGAGGAGCAGGGACCCACGGAGAGCAAGAAGCAGAGCAGTCCCTTAAACCATAGTGATCCATTAAATCAGGTTAGTGACATATGAGCAGGCAAGAGTTTGTTCTGTGGGCTTAGAGAGGGAGAAGGTCAGTAGAACCAAATTATATCATGAAGTTAAAGACATATCATAACACACAGCCCAGCTTTTCTGCACACAGGCTGAACGCTGACACCGTGAGCTTCTGCATTCCTTGCATTGCAGCGTTGTTCCTCTGACATGGGGTGCACACACAAAGAGAGAGGTTGCGGTACATCAGTTCCACTTGGGTTTTTTGAAAATACAGTTTGTTTTGACACATGGGATTTTCCTGACCCCCTTGTAAGGCATGTGGTGTAAGATATGATAGATCAAAGGGAAAAGTTAGGACAGAGTGGGGCAAGGGGGGTAGGAGGCTGTGTGGGATCTGTCTTTATGAGATACTGTAGGAGCATATTGCTTCCCAGTCATTGGCTCTTCATGAATATGTTTACATAAGTTTATCCTGCTTTTTTTTTCTTTAATAAATGACTTGGGCCTCACTATCTACAATTAGGATCCCCTTATGAGTGTGATGAACTGAACAAGCCTGCTGTTAGCGTGTTCAGTCTCCATGGCCTGCAGGAGACTTGCATGGCTTGGACAATCAGTCCTTGCAAAGACACGACAGCTCATCTTGCCTCAAACTAACTGTGCCGAGCACAGGATGACAGAGGAGCTGAGGTGGGAAGGCAACTCTGGAGATGACCAAGTCCAACCCCTGCTCAGAGTGGGGATCATGTAGAGCAGCTTGCTCAAGATATTGTCCAATTGGATTTTGAGTATCCCCATGGGTAGAGCCTCCTCAGACTCTCTGGTGCTTGGTCAGCCTTTCAGTAAAACAGTTTTTCCTCGTACGTAAGCTGAAGCATCCTTTCACTGGATGCCACTTGGAAGCCCTGCTGTTGCCGAAGTGGCCCATCCTCCAAGACTTTGAAGTACACTCATCTATAGGGCAGCTGGGCTTCAGGGAAGTCCTCTGAGGAGAAACTGTTGCTGCTGTCAGCTAGGCAAGACTCACGGCACATGTCCTCAAGTTTCAGAAAACTCTTGCCTTGCTGCTGGGTTGGTACTGGGTGACTTGAGTCAGTGAATTGCCCACTGCAAGCATCTTTTTTCACCAAGGGATCCTGCTCTTGGGTCCTGTTGCCTGTTTTGGCTCTAACTGCATCCCCGCTCAGCTGGTATCCTTGCAGCTCTGTGGAGGCTCGCCCCATGAGGTCACGTGGCTGCTGGGGACCTTGGGAAGGCAGCGTGCTTGTGCCCAGGCCCAAGGATGCTGCCTGGCTCTGGGACTGTGTGCAGGGGCCCACGCAGTGGTCTCTGTGTGTGTGAGCGCATGCACGCACGCATCCTCTTGCCTGCTTCTTTCCCCAAAGGGAAACAGGCTCCAAACAGAGCAAGGGCTGGGGGAAGGAGCCTTGAAGGCTTTTAACTCTTGGCTTCCCCTTACTCATGATTTTCCTGTTAGTGTTTTGTCTCCCTGGCATCCTTCCTGTTCTTTATGTATGTATGCTATATATTGTCCTATAGTTGCTGTCTGTATGTTGCATCCTTTCCTCTGTAAAGCACTGGAAGGGAGAGGTGTTACTTGCAGGCTTTGTCTGGCTGCTTGGGGTTGCTTGTGAGAGCAACTGGAGAGACCCTTTTTGTGAGCACAAAGAAGAAACTACAGCATGTCTTTTTGGTTCTTGGAGGAGAGTTTGACCAGCTGTGGGTCGCTCCTGATGCTGTGAAGCCTTTCTGCTTATATGCACCAGCGATGTGACTGGTATCCAGTTACAGACTTGGATCCAGTTCTTGTGTGAGGTGCAGAGTAAACAGAGCAAAGAAAAATCTTGAGACATGGCCTCCAGCACGCAGCAATGTTAATACCTGTCCCCAAACCACAAGACCCTTTGAGGTATGCTTGTTTTTTTCCTCAAAAACAAAATAGCAAAGGGAGGCCTGGGGGGCTTGCTGCCATCACTGCGTGACGTTATCGGAGGCAAGACTCCATGTATGTGACCTGGGCCCTGTTTGTGTGTGTTTCTCATGATGTGAACTGCAGGGCATTGGATGCTCCTCTGGCTTTTATCATTGTCTACTGGCTGCACCAAGTGCGGTGGGAAAAGCTGTTTTCTTCCTCTCCCTGAAGTAGTTCAGCTCATATTCCCCTGGAGGGCTTCTCTGTCCTTTTGGAGGTGGGACTGTGCCTTCTGTTAGTGCCTCTTTTTTATTCACCAGTTGCTTTTGAAATGTGGCGTAGTATCAAATGCCTTGATCCAGATGTGTGTACTCCAACCAGCATTTTGATCGGAAGTGGGGAAGAGGGCATTGGGGAAAAGGGGGGGCAGGAGGAAAACTTAAATTAGAAGAAAGCCAAACAGCTATTGCTGGAGACAGATGATTACAGCTCATTTCAAGGCTGTTTCCTGCATGCCAATGATAGATCAGTAAACAAACGCCTCTTTGCGAACACAAAGCAGGCAGGAACTTGTTTGGAAGAGAGAGGTCGGAGTAGGTCTCGCTTGGCTTGGTAGCAGGAAGCCCCCGTCGCATGGCCCTGGGAATCGTGAGGCCGGGTGCATGTGGGAGATATGCCGAGAGGCTTCTGCTGGGAGACTTCACATCCTTCTCAGGGTCTGGCCAACAGGTTTGAGAGCTCCCTCCCCTCCCTCTTTCCTCCTGCCTCCTTCCCTGTCCTTCCTTTCCCAGTTTAATTTTGAAACTATATCAGATGGCTGCTTTGTTCCCCCAAACAATGGCAAGGATTACTAAATAAATTACGATGGTGAGGCTCTCCAAATGGGACGTGGCATCTTCTCTCCCCATTTACGGTCTTGCTGCTCCAGGATGTACGTGCCAGGAGCCCTGGGCTCAGATTGCTGCAGGGAGGTGACTCCCATTGCTAGTAGAAAGTTCTTGTGTGTTTTTTAGAGAAAGCAACAATCGGTCAAGAAGTACCGGCTTGATGTATCTGTGTCCTTCTCAGATTGCCTGCTAACTGAACTCAGCTCTGCTTATTTGTTCCATGCAGTTTGTAGGGCTCTGGTCATGTTGCACATGGGGCAGGAAAGCAAATCATTTCAGATAACACTTCTGAGCTTCTGGCAGGTCTCCCTTCCCCATCCGTATGCACACTCTAATGTGCTCTCTTTTCCCACTTTCCCCTCTCGTTCCCTCCTGTCCACACAGTCTCACCACTTCCTTTGTGCCAGATTGGGTGCGTGTTGGACTCCTTCCATGAACTATTTTGTCTAAAAATCTGGACAAGCTTTAGGACGTCACAGAGGTGCTCCAAAGAGAACCCGAGCCAGCGCACAATCAAGATAATGTGTAGTTGATGGTCACAGAGATGTGGGGAGACAGGAAGAACAGGAGCTTCTCTTACCCTTTGCAGTGAACTGTCAAATTAACTATGGCTGCCATGTGGAGCAAAACCTCGGTAGAGAAGGTCTACCTTTTGTTTTCCTATTGGAGGCAATTTTTCATCACTGCCATCCCAGCTTCTTCTTGTCATGTGTTGGCAATGCCTGTGGGTCAGGCCTATAAGTCACTTCTGGTGACCTTATTAATGGAAGATATGGTCCCATACGTCATCCCATGATGAAGTTCATTTAGGTTTAGGATTGGCCCCAGGCAAGTTATCTGACTGTTGGACTGATTTGGAGGTATTTTATTGGTTTCTACTATTGTATTCCAGACGTGACTGTTTTCCAGTGTGTTTGGATAAATATTTACTCTTTTAGGCAGGACCAGTTAAAGTTCTACAATAATCCCCTAGGTGATACTGAGGACAGCCCGGATACCCTGCTGTTCAAGGCTGAAGGCACAACAACTTCTGTATCTCCTAGAGATTACTTTATTCCCCTAAGTGGTGTGGGTTGTCCATGGGTGTGTTGGTAGGTGCATAGTTGTTGTCACATTGCAACATCTGATGTGTTGGTGCTTTTGAAGCTCCTGGCCTGCTCTTTAATCTGCCTAGCGTGAGTGCGTTGCTTTGGTTACTGCTGCCACGTGTGGTGGCTATAGGGGACAGATGTCCCTCTGGACTTAGCTCCAAGTCATGCTGATCTCAGCGGTGCTCCTTTCACAGAAGACTCTTTTGCAGCGCTCAGCAAGTGCTTTGTTGCCTTGTGTCTGCTGACTAAGGATGATGGCATCGGTCCCATCCACTGCAGATGAAGAAATGAGTGCTACTCTTTTTCTGTATTATCTTCTTTTTGGCCTCTCCCAGTGGAGGTACGTCAGGTACGTGGCTGTGCTGAGCATCAGCACACATTTGCTCATACCTAGATTTTTGTTTTCAAGGCAGTGTTTGTTAGGGGGCTGTTGGAAAAGGCTGAGAGCTGGAGTTTCCTGATGGGGAAATTGTGTGATCTTATCAAGACAGAGAAACTCATCCCAAACAATGTGGCAGTGGAGCCACACAGGTTTGTTTGTATGCTGACTCCCATTGTCCTTACCTTTCTTACTGCTAAAGGCAGGGCTGAGGAGCTCCAACCCCTGGCCCTGGTGTGTGAGGTACTAAATGGTGGTTAAATGAGGAGCCATCCCTGCTCTAGGCGGGCTGTAAGCCAAGCGCAGAGCAGCCTCTGCTGCAGCTTTGCAGGAATCTGCTTTGGCTGCCTGGGTGAGTCATTCTTTGGCCGGGGACGGAGCAATTATTAGTTTTTCATTATTCGCAATCCGAAACAGTTAGCGGATGGATGAATAGATTTTGTTCCTTAGGCTGGTAAATTTTCTTGACAGTGTTGCAAGGCTGCTCTGTGTCTAGAAGTGAAGTGGGTGTTTGTTCCAGTTACTAACAAGGAAGAGAAGCCAAGGGGGTCTATTGTCTGAGGAAAGAGAGTCTGCTAAATGGTTAGCAGTGAGCTGCCCCGAGTGTGTACACATTGAGTTGACCCAGAGTTCACTCCTCGCCTGAGGAACGTTGCCAGTGTGGGATAAAGGGAGAGAGAGAAAACTGCGAACAAACAAGGCTTTTTCTTTTTCATTCTCCTTTTTTCCTCTCTCTCCCTGAAATGCTTGAGCAGTGGAAACGAGAGATCCTTTTGTTCTTTACTGTTTCTGGTGTGGCAGCTTTTATTTTTTTAATGACAAGAACCTACTAAATTTCCTGAGGCACTCAGTCTTGTTGCCAAACATCAGACACAGTGGGGCAGCATCTGGCAGACCAGCCAAGTGGACAGATTCAAGAGGCTTCAGATTTTCCAAGTATTGCCTACAAGATGGTGAGTCTGTTGTCATCACAATTCTGTAGAGCAGGCAGACCACCCTGAGAAGGGAGGAGAGGTGGTGCTCCAGAGGAACGGAGTAATGCTTTTTTTTATTTAAGAAGTAAGAGGCTTGTGCAGCAGTAGAAAGAAATCAGAGTCTGTTGCAATGATGGGGTAGCAGCAGCACTCAGAAGAAGGAAAGAGAAGTTGCCGTGTAAATGCTAGAAATCATAAGGCAAACAGAATGACTCATTTTTGAGACTGATTTTTCTTACCCCCATGAGGAGTTGCTGTCTGAAATCAAATCAGTAGCAGCCTAATATTGCCCACTAGGGAGTGGGAAACCAGTGGCTGCGGTGCGTTGTCTCTCCCAAGCTGGGGACATTGTGACAGTGTTGGATGCACAGGGGCCACTTTGGTCACGTGGCCTCAACACAGGTTGTTTTAAAATTATTTTCATTTTAATCTTCTGCGAGGGGAAAAATCTAGATCTGCTGAGATTTTGGCAACAGTGAAAGCCTTCTTAAAATGTGCTGCATATTCAAGTCATGGTACAGCAGTTGATGCTGAGTCAAAACCTGTCAACTCCACCCTGGGCTTTTGAGGGGTAGTGCTATCACCCTTCTTCCCGTTTGGCTGAGGAGGAAAGCAAGACTGTCCTCAGCTGTCATGTCTTGCTTTTGCTCTTCTGGATTTCAAGCAGAAACATGCGTGTTTGTATGTAGAAGGAAGAGAGAAGGATGCTGAGCACAGAGCAATGCCTCTTCCTTGTGTCTTGTCTTCAGGTGACCTGCTGCCCTGTGGTGTGCTGACATGATGACAGCTAGCAAGGTGGCCGATGTGAGTAGCAAGTCTGAAAGCAGTGTCTGCAAGTCTGTTGAGAGGTGAGAGTTTCCATGTTTCAGTGCCGGGGTGCTTTGCTCGTGGTTTTTATCCCCAACAGAAAGAAAACCAAAGAAAGGAAATGTTCCCTCTGCTTTGTGCTGTCGCCCTCTGCTCTCACATTAAAACACACCCCTGTATGTCTCGGGTGATTTCATTGCCAACTCAGGGCTGTGACACTCTGCATTTTAAGCATCCAGTCAAACCGATAATGTCCTAGACTCACAGTGTCAGAAGAAATTTGCCTCAAGGCAAGACCATTGTGATGACATCTCTGTCAATGCTTGCCCTGCGTGCACTTTAGATCTTGAACACTAGAGACTCCCTGAACTCCTCTGACAAGTCCTACTGTCTGCACCCTTTGCAGGTTTTTCCCAGTGTCCAACCTTGGTTTCTACTGTGCAGTCCAACCAGCAGTGGCACTGCATTGCCCAGCTCTTTGGAAAGGATGTGGTGTTTACAGTGCCAGTGCTAAACCAAAGCACGATGTTGTCACTGAGTGAGCCAGGAGTTAAATATCTGTGAGGCTAGCAAAGAACAGTACGTGGCTCAGGTCCCATTTCTGCTCAGAAATCCATCACAGACTCAATTTGCATTACACTGAGTTTGCAGTGGCTGCCAGCATTGCCTAACTCCAGGACAAAGCTCGAGACCTGCCAGCTTGCAGAGTATCCACATGGATGCTCTTACAAGAGCACTACATTCTGGAAGAGGCACACTTGATAAATTTAAGTTGATAAAACAATTTCCTGAGTTGAATCTCAGTGTTGCGATCATGGGGAAATGGGACTGATGATATGGATTTTCATTCCAATAACTACGTTTTGTTGTCCTTGTGCTCTTTCCCAAGACCAGGCAAACCCCAAAGACATGGGCAAGTGCTTTGGTTCAAAACCATTTCGTGTTGAAAGAATTGTCTTTTCAGCTGGAACTTTACTATATTGACAAAATAAACTTGGAAATCCCTTGACTAAATATATTAGGGATTTTTGGTGCAGTTTGGATTCAAACAGTGAAGATGTTTAATCTTTTGCTCTGAGGGTGTTGAATCTGCTGTCTGGTGCTACATCATTTGCTCTAGGCCAAGGGATTGTGCATGTAGGATGATAGGGCCATAGAAGTGCAGGCTTTCTGCATTGATATGCCTTTGGGGAACATTTGGATGGACAAAGAGAGATCCGCTGAGTAGGCACTTGAGGAACACCAACTGTATCACATGGTTTCTCCTCTTTTTAACAACAGCGTTTTAGCTGTTTGCAAATGGTCCATTTTGGATTTATTTGCCACGAACCTGCTTAATGCCCTGACAATGTAAAACTACTGCACTTCTAAACACACACACAAGTGTTGGTGAACCTCTTGTTGGTATCAGCATGTCTGACGTATAAAAATTAGTTCTCTTACCTGCCGCCTACTTTTGCTTCAGGGAGATTTAGTTTAAAACTCTGTCTTGGTTGAAACGAGAGGAGAGCATTGTATTCTGTCTATAGGGACCATTCCCTGCGCATCCTTCCCCATAAGCCCATCTCTCAAGCGCTTGGTTTGAGCATCCTCTGCTGTTACCAGCTTTACGAGTAGAGCTTGTGCAGCTGGTGGACTAAATGAAAGGTAAACAATGGTGGTGAATTTTTCTTCTATTTGGTTTTGTAGGATCAAGCTTGCAGATAAAAACAGTACAGCAGCTGTGAAGGAATTAGAAAGAACTTTGTGTGGATTTTTGAGTGAGAGATGTTCTGAAGGTGCCTCTGCTACCCTGGGCTTAATACCTGAAGCTGAACCACTTTCTTCTGTGGTGAAGAACCCACTGGGAGCCTTGGAGAACTTGATGCTGGATCCAAGGCTAGATTGCTTTCAGCAGAACATGCTTAGTCCCAAAATGATCATCAGTGACCCATCTGTGGATCTAAATGTTAAAGAAAATGGTAAAAACATCAGGAGACAGGTAGGAGGCACTCAGAATATACGGGCACCAGGAAAAATTGGCTTGAGAAATAAGTCCTTCAGCATCAAGGACAAAATTTCAGAATGGGAAGGGAAAAAGGAAACACAGTCAGCTCCTCGCAGAGAGGAAGAGCAGGGAGTTAAAGAGGAGCACAAGTTGCCCTGTGTAACTGAGAAGATGAGTGGGGAAGTACTAGTGACACAGAAGGTGGAGACCAAGAGGCTTACGAACTGGGACCTGGAGTGCAAAGGGGCAGGCAAAGAGAATGAGCGAAAAGCAGGAACTCCGAAAGGCACAGGGCAGGCAGCAGAGCAAAAGTGGGAAACGCGGAAGGATGAGGAAGTGGAGTCCAGCTCTGGAAAATGCAAGGAGGTGAAATGTGGGAAGTGGGAGGTCCAGAAGGAGAATCTTTCAGTGCTGAGTCAGGTCAAAAAGCTAGAGCAGGCTTTGAAAGATAGCTCGGGAGAGCTGCAGCCTCAGTTGCCTGGTACTTACTACTCCCCGCAGTGCTTGCAAGAGAAGGCAACACAAGGACACGCTGCTCCTGAGGGCCATGAAAGCATATGTGGGGCTGAGCTCAACAAAAGGCTTTTTGGCTTAGACTCTGAAACCAGTGAGCCAATTTTTGGGACTCTGGAAGAGGTAAGGACTTCCCATGTGAAATCCAAGGACTGCACAGTGGAGAACGTGTACACAGAGCCGGGGGTGCCAGAGAAGAAACCTTTCATCAACCCGCTGCCAAAGCCCCGTCGGACTTTCAAACACGAGGGGGAAGAAGACTGGGTACCGGCAGCTAGGAGTAAAAGAAACTTGCCCCCTCTGCCATCCATTCCACCTCCTCCTCTTCCCTCCTCTCCTCCCCCGTCAGCTGTCAGCAGGAGGCTCTGGAGTGGCAAGCATAAGAACAACGCCGATCACAGGTATTCGGGCTGTGTTTCATAAAGTTGTTGGTCTTGATGGTGGGGTCCTGCCTTCCCATAGCTCTCTGGGAGTCACAGATCTTCCCTAGTCACTCCGAATCCCCAGATAGCCTTGCTGGCCATGACCAGCACTCAGTCATCTCTCTGAGAACATCAGTGGCCAGGACAACTGTGCAGGATAACTGTGAAGGGATAAGGCATAGCAGCTCTGGGCTTTAAGGTCACTGTATTACATGGCTTAACTGTCAAGCCCAAGACTGACGTGTCTGGGGTTTTGGTTTGGATTTTTTAACCAGAAAATCTATTTAATTACAACATTACTACTGCTGGTCTGGAACAGAGTCTGGAGTTGAGCTTGTTTAGCCTAGTGAAGCAAAGGTTCTGGGGCGACCTTAGAGCAGCCTTCCAGTACTTAAAGGGGGCTACAGGAAGAATGGGGAGGGACTCTATATCAGAGAGTGCAGTGACAGTAGGAGAGGTAACGGTTTTAAGCTGAAAGAGGGGGGATTTATTTTAGGTATTAGGAAGAAATGTTTTACTGCGAGAGTGGTGAGGCACTGGAACAGGTTGCCCAGAGAAGTCATGGATGCCTCAGGCTTGGAGGTGCTCAGGTTGGATGGAGCTTGGAGCCAGGTTGGATGGCGCTTGGAGCAACCTGATCTCATGGAGGGTGTTCCTGCCCATGGCAAGAGGGGTCGAACTGAGTGATCTGTAACCAGATCTCTTCCAACCCAAATCATTCTATGATTCTATGATTTTCACTGCTCATAGCAAACCTGTCCCTCTAACTGAATCTGATGTGTATATATTCTTCTGGAGCGCTTTGTTGCCTTTTCTCCCCTGCCACATGATTGTCATATTTTTCTGGGGTGGGGAGTGTAAAATGCACAGCTGTTTCTAATACCCTCTGCATAAACTGTCACCTAAAAATTCCTGGCTTGGGTGCAGGAAGGAAAGTTAATCTTTCCAGGTTTGTTAGCGGAGGATACTTAATTGTTTTAGCCTTTCTGCCATCCTGCATGTGAGTATTGCTTTCCTGTTCTTCTCAAAGAGAGCTGATTTTAGACCCCTCCTATTCCTGCCAAGGGGGGGGTCCATACTCTAAATGGCACCTCTTACAGCCTAAGGTTCTGTGCAGCGTTGCAGGATGTGCCACTTACCACTTGCACCTTCACAGTGTGCTATTCCCATGGCAACCCAGATTATCTGCAGCATCCCCAAAATGTCTCTATTTATGTGGTTGATAAGAATAACCAATCTCTGCATTACTTTTTCATGCTTTATATGGGGAATAAGGCTATGAAATGTTTTCAGTAATTAATTTTCCAATTGTGTTGCGCATTGGAGAAGTGAATTAGCTGTGATTTGGTTATAAATGCTGGTTAACTGTATCACTCTCCTCTCTGCTCCTTCTCCCCTCCCATCAATGGTGCAGGAAGTCGTATGAGTTTGAAGACTTGCTGCAGTCATCCTCTGAGAACGGCCGGGTGGATTGGTACGCTCAGACCAAGCTGGCCCTCACACGCACTTTATCTGAGGAGAATGTCTATGAAGACATCCTGGGTAGGAGATTTGGATGGGGCATGCTGGGTAGGAGCTTTGGACAAGGGAGGGATTTGGCTGCTAGTACTGAGTAACTGAGAAGACTTGTGGTCAACAGGCACTCACCGGAGGTGCTGAATAAAATATGTTTATTATCCAGATGCAAACCAAGACACATTTTACACAACTTATTGGCAAGTAGTAAGAAAAATGAGTGGAACGTTTCAAAACTCATCAGCTTCAAGGGTGAACCTGAGGCATGTGGGAACCAGCTCTTATTTTTGCTGGCATCTCTCCTCTGTCTTCCTTTTGTCCTGTGGATTAATTCCCACAGCTCTGGTCTGTCCATTGTGGTAAGCTTGTCATCCTTGAGATAATGCGAACAGCCTGAAAAATAGCCTCAAAGTCAATTCCACAGTTCAGAAGAAAGTTTGTGTATGGCTCCAGGTACCACTGAAATTAAGAAACTTCATCCTGCAATCTTTGAAACTGAGTTTTATTTCATTCTCTAACTTCTATGGAGATCAATGCCATTTTAAAGATTATCTCCTCTAACTCTCAGTTTATATAGTGTTTTTTTAACATTGTGAGTTAGTTGATCTTTTACGGAATGCAGAATAGAAGCATCCCTCTTGAAAAAGCTTTAAGAAGTTTTAGCAGCTGCAGGCTGGTGCAGTGTACAGCTCTTGGCTGAGTTTAGCTGAAGAGGGAGAGAAAAGCTGCATCGGCTCTTGCCATACAGCTGTAATCCAACAAAGGTGGTTTGTGTTGTTTGGTGTGGGAGGAGATGCGTTTTCTCAGGAGTAGACAGTTCATTGTTCTGATATGAATAACAACTGATCATGCTTGATGAGAAAGATCTCTCAAAGGAATGGTGTTCCTTTGGGACTGATGGCAAACGAGGTGATGTCAATCCATCCTTTTTGATATTTTTGAAGCTGTCAGCCTTGTTTGTGGAGCCAGAGGCCCTGTGTTTGCCTTTTTCTTCTCTTTACTTGGGGAGGGCAAAGGAGCAAGGAGTGCATGAGCAGCTGCTGTTTTTTTCTGTATTGGGGCATAGTGGGAGGTCTCAGAAACCACTGAGTAAGGGTCACCTCATCAGCTGGAATAACATGGATAGCATTACAGTGTGGCTGTGTAGGCAAATCCATCCATTCAAACACAAGCACACTTCTGTGTCCAAAGGTTGCAGAGAACTCAAATACCAGTCTGAAATTCCTCTCCCCTCCAGTTTTTTGTTGCAAAGATTAAAAGAAAAGAAAATTATGGGTAATTGTCAGCTAATGGGGCGTGTTTGTTTTTTTTGTTTTCCTGCTACATGTTTAGGCTTTGCCTGGAGTCAGTGATCTTTAATTCGTTCCTGCAGCCTGGTGGTGTTACCATGGAAGCTTGGGAAAAGGGGTGGAGAGAGATAACTAGTTTTGTTTTTCACAAGACAGCAGGCTGGTACAGTTCACAAAACATAAACAACATGTGAAAACCGCACCCATGGAGGAGGAACCAAGACTTCATCTGTACTAGTGCTGGCCCACAGATAATCATGTGTGTCCATCAGGGCATGCAAGCACACGCATACACCCCATGTTCATACACGTCACTTCAGGAGGGTTCAGCTGTTGATGGGAAAGCTGTTCCCTTTCACAGCAAGTCAGACAGGTTCTCTTCATGCACCATCTTTTTACCTTTTTTGCCATTGCTTACCTGGAATACTGGAAATTGTACTGGGCAGATGGATGACGAGGTTTATTTGTCAAAAAGAGGAAAACTGTTCATTCTTCTAGATCAGGGGTGTCAAACTCATGCTGCAAATGTGACTGGGGCGCTGGCAGGAACATAGGGGCAAGGAGCTCAGCACTGCTGCCAGGTAGAAACAAAGTGCTGGGCTGGATAAAACAAGGTGGAAGGCTGGATTTGGCCTGCAGGACGTGAGTTTGACACCCCTGTTCTAGACTGAGGCTAATTGTACACACTACCAGGAAGTTTGAGGGTGGAATAGGCAAAAGAACCCAAGGCTGTTCTTTTTTCTCTGTTCTACCTAGCTATGTGACAGCTGAAGTATATTTTCAGTATTGCAGTGTGCCATTGGAATTGTAATGTGGAGCCACTTTCAGGACAGGAGCATGTTTGCTGACGATATGTTCTCGCAGACTTGCTTTCTGTTCTCCTTCTTGATGAATTCAGATCCACCACTGTAGGGCTGGAAGTCACTAAGCCATTGTAGAAGACAGTGCTGCAAAAGACTTGGGTTTCTGTACTTGTCTGAAGAATTCAGCTGCACTCCTGCACCAGCAGAGCAGGCAGACAGGGAGCACGCCAGTTAAACAGATCGTACAACCATGAGTGGTCCCTGCTTCAGAGACCTGTAGCATGACTGACCTCCAGTCTTTGCTCTCAGCCAAGCATTACAGGACAATAATAGAAGGGCAGTTGTTTCAAGTCCCAGCTTTTCATTGGGATGATATGAAATGATGGCAATGAAGAAGAAATCTCATAATAAATGGCCTGCCCATGCAGGTGCTTGGGCTAAGCCTCTGTCATAGGTTTTTTAGATGCTCAGATGGAGATGTCACAATCTTCTTTTTCAGAGTTGTGTGTTCTTTAGGGACACATTATGTTTACATTTCCCAGCACTGCTGAAGAGTGGGGTGTAAGAAGTTAATTGTAATTTTGAGTGTTTAAAACTCAGTTTAGTTGTGTGCCTCATCTCCAGAATCATTGAAAAGAGAAGGACACCTCTGTGTGGTTCTTCAAGCCTTGTGTTTGTGAGGGGATCCTAGGTGAGAATGAGCTTCAGAGGTGTTTGTCGCCGCCATGGTTGTCATTGTTCCCCTGCCTCAGCTCCAGGGAGAAAGTATCCTGACTTCAAGTGATCTGGGTTAGTGAGGAGAATCCTTCCCTCTTTCCAGAGTGAGGCAAGTGACACTGAGGCATCCATGATTATTAGATATATTTGAAAACCCATGTTGTGTGGCACACATCCATGTTCAGAGAGTGGATTAACTCTGCAGAGTCAGCCGAAGAGCAGTGCATTGCTTCAGCCCCAATTAAATGATGATCAGAGGTCCCCCGTAAACACTGAGTTTAAATAGAGGAGAGAGGACCTTTATACTAGCCTTGAGCTCACAGCTTCATTTGGACAATTCTAAGCAGAAGACTGGAGAAGGAAATATAATTATGTACAGATGTGCCTGAGAACCTCACAGCTCCTCTGAAGACAGGGAAATGAACTTGAGGACTCGCTGGAGCTTTTCCATCTGTAGTATCTGTGATACGTTCCTATGACTGCGTATGTCAGTGTCGGGGTTTGGACACTGTCCAGCAGGCAGCTGGACTTCTGGGGCTATGGAGAGAATGAAGGAGTTACAGGAATGCTTGAGAACAGGTCTTTATGTCTGATGTGGGAGAAGGCCAGCAGATCCCTAAACAGATTTTTATGGCAAACCTCAAGGATTTTCTGCACTTACAATCTCTTGTTTGTGGCTTTTTGCTGCAGATCCACCATCGAAGGAAAACCCTTATGAAGACATTGAGACCAACAGCCGCTGCTTGGGGAAGAAATGTGTCCTGACCTTCCCAGCATCCCCCACCTCCTCTGTACCCGGGACTCCCACTAAGGTACTTTTATTCAAGTGGCCACCTTTCCTGCTTCAGCAGGTTGTTGGGTGAAATCCAAGTCCCGTGTGGAAGAAGTGGAGTTTTGCCAATGACTTTCATCATGTCAGGGTTTTTTCCTTTTAGTCTTTTACCACAGAGTAGTGTGATAAAAGGGGATTTATTGCCCTTTAACAAGGTGAAAAAACAGCATTCCTGTATACAAATGGTTTGTTGGGTTTCTCTTTTTTTTTTCCCTCTAGGGCTGCCTTCCCCTGCTAAGGGGGAAAGACCACCTGCTGACATAATGCAAGAAAGACCTTCCTCCCTTCACAGAGGGCATTTAAATTCTTGGGTAGTCAAGCCTTGCAGTGGTCTCAGCTCACTGTCAGTGGGCACTATACAGTCTGCCCATGCCGATGCCAAAATGCCTCTGCAGTTGCCTCCTTTAGGATTTGCTCTTTCCCTATGAGACTGATTGCTGGCAAGTAATGCAATGTCAGTTCCCTGTTTAGGGGATCAGTACAAAACGGCTGTCCCCACCAGCAGCACAGCTCACAGTGTGGTGCCATTTTCCTCCCTGGCAGTGAAACCAAAAAGAAGAGGTAGAACACTGGTCTGCACCTCTTGCTCAGGTCTTACCAAGGCCAGTCCTGCTCTCCATCTTTGGAGCTGTTTTGGCTGGTTTCTTGTTGTCTGTTTAGATAGTCTAAGCCTGGAAGAGCAGGGGCAATGTGACAGCAGAAGTCATCTTGGCAACAGTTGGGTTCAGAACGGATAGCAGGAGATCTAAACATGGTTTTCCTGACCAAAGGGTTTTCCCATGCTCTCCAAGTTGCAGCTATTATTAGAGCTGTTACCCAACATTTTCAGAAGTTTGACAAGCCGCGTTTCTTGATGTGTTGCTCTTTTCCAATCTGCTTAATCAGCAGCTGAGGTTTCTTTGGATAATTCAACACTTAAAAGTGAAAATTGTTCTGTGTGATTCTCAATCCCTTCTCCTTGTTGCTAGTTAGATCTACAGCAGCAAAGGTCTATATATATCTATATGAGTGTTGGAATGAAGTAGGTTTCCCTCAGAGAGCTTTGCAATCACCTGTGCACCCTGATTTCCCACCTCTGCTGTCAAAAGGGGGCTGCAGTGTCACACAGGGGTGCTTTTCACCATAGATATGGTTCCCAGCAGGAGATACTTAGTAAAGCGCTGAATGGAAGGAATTACATTAGCCGACAGTGCTCTGACGTCTAAAACCCGTGATCTGCATCAGTCAGAAAAGAAGTGCTGCAGCTCTCTTGGCAAAGAACAGGGTTGCAGCTGCAATGTGAATCACGCTGGAGGGCCTGCCCAGGCTAGAGATTGATGGGAAGTGGGTCTGGACAGACTTTCATTAGTAGCTTTTGTGATTAGTGCAGGATGAGATTCTTCAGTGGGAATCATTTTAACGCGTGACTTCTCTGTGGGTGGTAGTCATTTTTGGGAGTTGAGTATCCTCTGCCAAACCATCTAGAGACGCCTGAGCTAGCCTGCATAAATGAACTGGTCTGGCTAATAACTCTGCTAAGTGTGTCTGTGAATGGAGGCAGACTGTTATCCTGCCTCCACTGTGGTGCTGCTGTGACTTGTTCAGAATTAACTTTGATACCTTTCCCCCACACTGCTTAGTGCCACGTAGATACATCCTCTGGGAGCACAGAGACAGTGTTCACGAAAGGTGCAACTTAACCTTGTCGTAACTGCTGGGTAATTCTGTAAGAGAAGGCGAAAAGAGCTCTTCTCGAGCATCTTGCTGGTGATAAGTGGCTTGTGTTTCTTTATCTGCTGAGCTTTCGGCTTCTCTGATGCTGTTTTTGGTCAAGGACTTTAAGAACTTTACTCTGGTACTTAAATATCTACTGTTGTGCTCCCTCTGAACTTGCTAATGAGCTTAGGAGGAAACCAGTCTCTCTAACTGTCTGTCATGGCATTTCTTGTACCTTCCTATGAAATATTTAATTCTGGCTACTGTCAAAGACAGTTGTACTGACAAGGTTTTTTGTCTGGTCTCACTGCTTCTCTGTTCCTCCTGGCTAGCTGCCCCTTGTCCCAAATGCTTGTGGTTGGCTGGTTGGTTGGTGGGTCTTGTCCTGTTTACAGCCCCAGCCTTTGGATTACATAAGTCATGGGAGATATTTCTTTTCACACTGGATCAAGGCTTCTTGGCCAACTCCTGAGACTGAGTTTTGGTCTGTGATGAATATGGGACGGTTAAATTGCTGGTGAGGTTAGTCCTGTTCTAGCCTGGCAGCTGGGTGAGTTCCTTGCTTGTGTAGAAATCCATGAGCATCCTCAGGGCTGTTTTGCCAGCTGAGTGACGTGGTCGCGCCACTGTATTTTACCACTAGGACAGTGTTAGCAATGAAGTGAAGGTACGTGAGGTACTGTGTTCATTCATTCCTTCTTGTCCATTTCCAGTTGCTTTCCAAGCCCATTTTTTTCCGACAAAACTCAGAGCGGCGGAGTTTCAAACTGCCAGACATACGGAAACTTAGCCGTGATGGGACTGGGTCACCATCCAAAATCAGCCCTCCCTCGACACCCAGCAGTCCAGATGACACCTTCTTCTCCTTGGGAGACCCTCAGAATGGCAGGAGGAGAAGGAAGATTCCCAAGGTAAATCTAGGGCTTTCTTTCTTTTGCATCGCTTCTCTCAGGCAGGTTTGTGATTATGAGACAATGTTTCTTTATTTTCCAATGTTGTATCCCTGCAATATAGCTGTTGTCCTTGCAGTTGACTTGACTTGTGTTTACCTACTTTCTATCTGAAGGAGAAGGCTCACAAACATCTCTGCAAGTTTTGAGGAAGATAATTTTCCATCTGAGATACCATGATTGTCAGGAGAGATAAAATGAGGAGCACAAAGCACATTTTAATTTTTGGATAATAGTTGAAGTTTGTTGGGGGAAGAAATCTATAAATATTTTTGCAAAAGTTGTGCCCCATTATATTTCCTCTTTACTTGATGGATAGGGACAGTCAGAAATTCACAGAAACAGGCTGTCCAGGGAGGTGGCTGATTCACCATCCCTGGAGGTGTTTAAAATATGGGTAGATGAAGGGATATGGTTTCGTAGTGAACAGGTGCAGTTGGACTCGATGATCTCAAAGTTCTTTTCCAACCAAGCAATTCTCTGATTCTATGAAATTGTCTGTGTGTTCTGTTGTTGTTCCCTCCTGGCAATCTGTTCTTTACTAGGTCTGATTCATGGATTTGCTGTTTCTAATTCAAGGTGTAAGGTGTGATCTTAGGTGAACGGTGAAAATACTGACATTTGAGTGACAAAATGAGTTGACTGTAGCCATGAGCATTTTCTGGAGCAACGTTTCCTACTTCATATTTGGATACAGCGTGACTCCGCTTCAATTTTATTTTCTTTCAGATCTAGCAGGAATTATATTCAGTCCAAATGAGGTTTGGCAGTAGTCTGTCTATTGGATGTTTCAAAAACACAGTTATAAAACCACAGTTGCTTATTCCAGTCTTTGCAGGACAAGCAGAGGCTACCAGGTCTGTGGTGATTTTTTTCTGAACCCACAGTTTTCATCTGAGGAAAAAGGGATGTGTTTTTGTATCATCTTTGTTTTCTGGTTGCCACATCTGTGTCCATGTTTGCATTTATGATTTTTGAATGCCCTCTCTGTATACCTCAGCTCTTCAGGAATGAGCCAAAGACTACAAATGCTTAGGGTTCGTTTTCCCAGTGTGTGTACACATCTGTGCATGTGCTTGAGCTCTGTCAGTGCGTTCACACATAGTTTTATGTCAACCGAAGGGAAGATTACAAGTATGTATTTACCAGGCAGTGCCATGAGCAGTCTTGCAGAGCAAGCTCAGAACTGAAATTTGTTGCATCAGTGGCAAGATCAGCTTGAGACTGGAGCTGGGCAGCTGGGTGGAGGCTGTACTTCTACATCAGAGCGTCCTACCTCTCACTTAAATATTTGAATTCAGAGTTCCCTGAACAAATGCGTGGTGGGTCTGTCTTACCTTGAGCTCTAAGGTCATGTGCAGGGATCCCAGACTTTCTGGAATAAGTCTGAATGCTGTCGCCATGTCCTGCTGCTCGTGCCTGGGACCTTGACAAGAAGGCAGCTCTCCTCGAGGAGGCTTGGGGAAGCCTGGCACGGTCCTTCTGCAACTCCACTCCCCTTCAGGGATGGATAGGAAGACCAGAGGTATTGAATGAACCACTAAGCCCAGCTATGCCCAACACTGAAAAGTCCTTTCTCCTGGTCAGCTGGAAGGCCAAGGATTAAAGCATTTATGAAGAAAACCACTAGTATAAAGTAATTCAGCATCATTGGCTCCCACCCATCTCAGTTTCTTTAGTGTTCCTTTTATGATATGTTTCCTTCATGCTTGCTATGATGGCTTTTCCAGCACATCCCACAACAGATGCTAAAGGTATAAAGACATTATAGTTTGCTGTCACCCTCCAGCCAATTTTCTGCTTTCAAACCTGCAGACCAGGGCAGGTTCCCAAGGGATCATAGAATCATAGAATCATCTGGTTGGAAAAGACCTCTGAGATCATTGAGTCCAACCGTACTTGTCTCCTTACTATACCATGTCCCCAAGAAACCCATCTTCCTGCCTTTTAAACACTTCCAGGGATGGTGACTCAACCACCTCCCTGGGCAGCCTCTGCCAGTACCTGACTACCCTTTCAGTGAAGAAATTTTTCCTGACGTCTAGTCTAAACCTCCCCTGGTGCAACTTATGGCCATTTCCTCTCATCCTATCACTTGTCACTTGAGAGAAGAGACCAGCACCCACTCCACCACAACTTCCTTTCAGGTAGTTGTAGACAGTGACAAGGTCTCCCCTCAGCCTCCTCTTCTCTAGGCTAAACGACCCCAGTTCCCTCAGCCACTCCTTGTAAGACTTGTTCTCTACCCCCTCCCTAGAGCATGGACCATGGTATAGAGAGGTCCGGGTGGGCACCGTCAAGCTTCTATGGTCACACAATGTGGATGTGCATTAAGGCCTGATTTTTAATCAGGGCTTCTTACCTTGGGCTCCTGCCATACCAGCATGACTGTACTGCTTCTATACCAGATGGAATGTTGCCGTTGACAGCACGGGCAGATTGCTGTGCGAGGTAGATGCTAATAATTGTCAGTTCTGGGCCATTGAGTGAAGAGTTTCAGTATGGCCAAGGTTGGGAAACAGAGTGCTTTGCCATTAAATTCTAACTTACTTTCTTGTCTGGGAAGGAAAATAACCTTGTTTGTTTGTTTGTGTGTTTGCTGAGCAGCTTGTGTTGAAAATCAATGCTATTTATGAGGCACGAAGGGGAAAGAAACGTGTCAAGAGACTGTCGCAGTCTACAGAGAGCAATTCAGGGAAAGGTAAACAACTTTGAATCATATATCTAAGACTTTTTGAGGACTTGTCTCAGAGTTTAGGCTGCCTTAGTGTTTTATTTGACTCTTTTTAGCACTTCTTCCAATCCAGAGTGAGGTTGAGCTCACCCTTTATTTTGGGAAGATAAAGTCTGTTCCTTTGCCCAGAAAAGTTTCATTAAAACTGAGCATTTTTGGTTTTCTTACTTCATTTTCATTCCATGGCTTTACATGATAACCTTATAGGTCACACCAAAAATGTCCCCCCTTTTTGATGTTTATTTCCGGAACAGGCTGGACGCTTTGGAGAGGAATGTTCTGTCCAAAAAGTCTAATTTGTTGAGATCAAAATATTTTGTGGGAATGTGTCGCTTCAGTAGACTGTCCAATGAAGACAGTAGATTTTGAAACAGTCCTGGTCCTTCAGCATCCCAATAAACAAATAGCCTCAGTTGGGCATCAGAATTTCTAGACTTGACTGTAGAACCATCTCCATCCTAGCAAGACTGAGATTTTACAGCCTCCCACTGTCAATTAACAACTGGCCAGAAGTGTTCAGGTACCTCAGAGCAATTACTTTTAAACATCTCATCTCTGTAAAACTTCAAGTTATGTCTTTTCAACAAAATATATTTTTCCAAAACACCCTAATTTCCAGCAAAAGGTAACCACCAGATCTATTTGCTTCCCTTCATTACTGCTTACTCTTTATCCCGTTTTATATAGGATATACACCCTAAGGGTGGAGAACTGTGTTGAACCTTCAGGGGTGTGGACGGCTTCAGATCATCCTGCAGATGACCTGAAGGTTCTTCACCTGAACCTTCCGATGAATGACTGTGATGAACCTCCAGGGGAAGCATCCTGGACTTGTCTCTGTATCATTTTTATACCCCTCTCTGAAGCACCTAAGGCATCATTGATTGAAACAGGTTATTGGGCCATATAGACCTTGAGTCTGATTCAGTCTGGCAATCATTTTTTTGTTTGTTGCTTGCGTATTGATCAGTATTTTGCCTTGGTGTTGTGCTTACGTAGACTTGGATAAAATACTGCTCTGGCTTTTTATTCTTCATGCTACTCTTGCAGCTGTGAAAAACTGATTTTGTTGTTTGGGGTTTTTTTATTGTTCCCTGAATGAATGGGAAGATACCACAGATGGTAAGCCAAATGTCTGTGGATATGTGCACCCTTGAAAAGAGCAAGGCCTTTGGGATCTGTACAGTCTTCCCCCTGAAGTTGCTAGGCCTGTCTTTCTGATGCTAGTGATAAGAAATGCAAAGTTATAAATAGACTTTACTTAATCCATCTACCTCTTTCTATTTTTTGTAGTTACAGATGAAAACAGTGAATCGGACAGTGATACTGAAGAGAAGCTGAAAGGTAAGGTAGATGTGTTGAGACAGCAAATGGCTCCTAATAAACACAGCTGAGATCCAGAGTCAAGATATCTTCTGCTTTTGGAGAAGGGGCTTGTTTCTGCTCAGAAAGCAGTGAGAAAATAAAGGTCTCAATGCTGTGGAAGAAAATCCCTGAGCAGAGAACCATAGGAGTCCAAAATAAACATCTGCTCCAATTCCCAACAATGCTTTTTGCTGTGACTTTCCTAGGAGATGGCTTGTGCACTGTGGAAATACAGTGAGGTTTTTCTAATTACACAGTCACAAATGTGTGACCAGGCTGAGAGAAGCAGTATTACGTGGGACAGGGTGTTCACAAACTCCGCTACACATTTACTATGGGAGAAAAACCACCAGCCAGACTGTCTAGCTGGGAAAACAGAATTGCACTATATGATTTGTTGCTAGTTAAACTCTTCTGGCTGAGTGGGGAAAAACAACTGCATTGGCTGCTTCACTCCAGTAGAGCTGTACCATATACTGGTCTCCATAATACTTTTCTGAAACCTTCTTGTGCTGGTATTTAGTCCTGTGATGTGCTGGTTGCATTACAGTCTTTTGGGAATTTATGTGGCAAATTCAAAGTCCTGGCAGAGTTGCAATGCAAGATGGAAACTCCCTCAGATTCCCAAGTTACCTGACTCACATGCACACCCGATCTGGGTAGCAGCTCATTTCTGAAGCTGAAAAGACAGGCATAAAGCAGCATCTGGGCTCTGTGTCAACCACAGTGCTTAGGAGTGGTTGTCCTTACCCTCTTTCAGGTTTTTAGAACACAAAACCTCAGACTGAGTTCCCTCTTGTGAGCACAGGTTACCACACAAGAACTGCTGTATGCTCTTGCTGTTTTCTGCAGTGGGAAATCTTTTATCTGTACTGCTGTCTTAGCAAGATCAAGCTGAGAATTGCTGCCACTGCCTATCTTGTGATAGGTTCTCAGGCTACGCTTGGAGACAGGGAGAGAGGATTTGCACCCAGATTGTGCAGAAATTAGATTCACAACTATCTTGAAACATGATGTTGTGAAATATAGTCCATGTTCAGAGGCAGCTGAGAAAGACAGTGTAGATGTGTCCAGGATGACGCAAACTCGTCTGTTACTGGTTGCCATAGTGAATTATATGCATCATCCCATGTTTCTCTGTAACACCTGTGCAACTGCAGCTAGCACTGCCTATAGAAGGAATTATGGAAATTGTGTGAAGTCACCTCAAATCCAACAGCACTGGACTCTGGACTCTGAACAATATCCAGATCCATACCTATCTCTGAGTGACTGTGCAAGTCTCCATAGCTATGAACAGGAGCTCTGGCACTTGCTGTTTGCTATAGGTACACTTGTATTTTGCTTTATGCTTTGTTGAACTGTTGGTTTTCCTATTTTTAAATAGGAAAGTGACATGATTTAGCAAGTCTCTTTTATCTGAGACTTTCTATTGGGTATGTTTTATTTAACAGACCAAACGCACCAACCAGTTATCTCTGTTTATTACATTACTGTACCTCATCTGAGACACAGTAAATCATCAGACAGCCATCTTCAGGCTGCATGTCAGAGCTATAAGTGCTGACCTTTGGGCAGGAAAAATGTTCAAAGAAAAACTCTGCCACGATGACAGCAGTACAATCCTGGTATCTTTAGTAGGTTACTCGGAATATAAACAATACAGAACTTGAGCCAACTTTTCAGAAGCGCTCAGCATAGCTGTGACACTGCTCCTGTTGAAGTCCCTGGTAAAAAAGAAACCACTTCTGAGCAGAGTAAATAGCATAATAGGTGATGAGACAAAAGGAGTCTAAGCCATCTATCCAGCACTTTAACTGTCCAGGGATTGTTACACTCTCTGATTTAAGAGCTACCTTGAGGTTGCTTTAAATGATATTGTCTGGAGTAGTCCACAAGTGGTACAGCTTTACCAGACAAAAGGTCAAGAGTCTGTCTTAAAGTGTGTACCATCTCTTAGAAAGCTGTATCTCCAAGCAGATATCTTATGTGTTTGGAATTCCCATAGTATCCCTGCAGTTGTTCATTCTGTCAAAACGTTGTGTTGCCACCCACATTCACAAAAAGCGCGGGTGTGAGAATGTGCTGTAGTCTCTTCTTGTAGACAATTCTTTCTTTCTTTTGTAGTAGGGGTAAGGAAGACATCATGGAGATTTAATTTGGGATGTGACTGTAAAACAAAGCAGGGGGGGTGATTCTTAGGGAATCTCATCTGGTCTCTTCTCAACAGGCAGCTTTTCATTACTTTCCATGCTGGAATGTTTATTGTCCCACAGCTCAAGTGTGTTGTAGTTACCGCTCGCTTGGCAGTTTTTCTTGTTTTACCATTGTCTTGGGTGAACTTGTAGAGACCTGGTCCTGAGAGATTAGTTTTAGGCACAGGAAGGACTGGCATGGGCCAGCCTTTTTCATTTGCACCTCTTTTCATGTTTTTTTGTTGTTGGCCTACAGCTCAGTCTGCATTACTGAAGCTGAGAGTCCCCAGCATGACTCAGCCAGTGGAACCCTAGCCTGACCCAAGTGCTGGTCTTGTAAAACCCCGGGGATCACTACTCACAGCCTCCTCTGAACAAAGGTGATCAATCACCTAACTGTGCTGGCTTTGAAAGGTGCATAAATGAATGTTAGGTTGAATGCTGAGACATTATCTGCAATACCGTGTCCCATATGGATCTCAGTTTGGGTTGTCTTCATCTGTAAAAGCTGTCCATTAAATCTGCCTGCTGCCAAAGCTCTTTCAGGGTGATGGCACTCACAAGGATACGTCCCATCTCTGTCTATATTTATAGTGCAGCTTCCAAATTGTTTTCACCTCTTAGCCAATGTCAGTAAATGCAGTGAGTGACGTGGTTTCAACTTCACTCGTAATTCTTTGCAAAGTTCTGTTGGGGCTCTGTGCAAAGAGCTGGACAAAGTCACAATCTCTTACCTTTTTCCTTCGTAGCTCACAGCCAGCGCCTGGTGCACGTGAAATCCCGCCTGAAGCAAACGCCGCGGTACCAAACCTTGGAACGGGACTTGATCGAATATCAAGAGAGACAGCTGTTTGAGTACTTTGTGGTGGTGTCGCTGCACAAGAAGCAGGCTGGGGCTGCCTACATCCCTGAGGTTACCCAGCAGTTCCCGTTGAAGGTGCGGTGCCTGTCGGGAAGGTCTGGTTGACATGTCTCAGATTGCATAGTGCACTTGCACAACTGGACAAGCCACAGCTTCTCTGTTGACCACACATTCTATCAGTACCCCCCCTGCTGTGTCAGTGTTCCGCAAGACTGAAGATAGAGGGGCTGCAGTCACCCCCTGGAGAATTGTAATGGTATTCCTCAGAGTTGGAAAAGCAGCTGATTTAGATCTTTTGCTGCCCTTGGCTATGACTTTTATGTAGCTATTCTCTCCCTTCCCCTTTTCTCTTTAAAGAAAACTGACACTTGGGAGAAGACACATGCTCTTAAAGGGAAGGCACAGCTTTCACCAGTAGTCTAGCTCAAAACAGGGAATGAGGAATGGGGAGAAACACAGAGCCAGTGCGACAGCCTGTTTGTAAGTGGGATGAAACCAGAGCTCTCCTCAGACTTCAGTTCTCTCTCCCTTTGCTGGAAGATGTGTCCCAGATTGGAGGCACAATATAGCAGAGGCAGGTACCGCAGATGCTGTGCTTGGTGGAATTTGTGGCACGGAGTTACTTTAAGATATCTAAAGATTAGGTGAGCCAAAATCACAGAAATTTTAATATCTTCCAGGCAGAAGCTTAGCCTCTGTCATCACCTCTTCATTTGTCACAGGAAAAATATTTGAAGTCATTCCATCCCCACATGACTAATTGGAAACATTCTTTCTCTCTGTTCTGCTAGCTTGAGCGCTCGTTCAAATTCATGCGCGAAGCAGAAGATCAGTTGAAAGCTATTCCCCAGTTTTGCTTCCCTGATGCAAAGGACTGGGCCCCCATCCATCAGTTTGCCAGGTATGTACCATATTTTGTATCCTGATTCAGGAAGAACAGCTTTATATATGAAGCTAATTAAATATGAGAGCTGTTATGGTAGAAAATTGGGCAGAGCCCTGAGAGAGATGTATTGGAAATGCAAAAATATTGTGCATTTATTTGGTTTGTATGTCAGAGACTTTTATTGTGGATGAGGATTATCTTGTCATTCTGCTTTCTCTTGCTGCAGTGAAACATTCTCATTTGTCCTGACGGGGGAAGATGGAAGCAGGCGCTTTGGATACTGTAGGAGGCTGCTGGTAATTATCCCTGCTTTTTTCTTTTCCTAGAGATGCAGCCTACTGTGGGGTTGGTGTTACTGGCACTTATTCTGGAAAGTGGAAAGCTGCTGCTCTTTTCTTTCAGTGTGGAAAGAAAGAGCAGCAGCAGAGCAGCTTTGCTCACTTCTGCTCTGCTCAGTGCCAAAGTCCCTCTCCGAGTACCATCCTCCACTCTGGGCATGGCTCTTCTATCTTTTCCTTACACTGGTGCTTAACGTTATCACAGAATCACAGAATGCCAGGTTGGAAGAGACCTCAAGGATCATCTGGCCCAAACTTTTTTTAGGTGATATGTAGTTTAAATGAGATGGCCCAGCACCCTGTCAAGCTAAGGCTTAGAAGTATCCGCTGTAGAGGCATCCACCGCTTCCCTGAGGAGGTTATTCCAATGTTTAACTCTACTCGTGGTGAAAAATTTTCTTCTTTCGGAATCTCCCCAGGAGCAACTTATACCCATTACCCCTTATCTTTTCCACGAGTTTCTCTCTTTTAGGTTTTGATAGCTACTAAATAGTTGTCTAAACCTGTGCTAGTCCTGTAGGCTCAGAGTTACCTCTGTAGAGCAGTCTGCCCTGCCTTAGTTATTTGACTTAGGAAGGCTGGGATCATACTGTGGATGTGCCCATTTCTCCCCACAGTTTCTAGCGCACCAGGGTTCTGGCCAGATTTAAGGTATCGTCATCAACAGCATGCTGACAAATGTCTGCCAGTTTTTTAGCCAGCCAGCAAGCTGCAGAACTAAGAGACCGGTCACTCTGTCTCTGCAGTATTTACAACTCTGACATTTTCTTGGTGTTTTGTTTGTGTGTATTTGCGTTTGTCATGAAAGCCCAGTGGGAAAGGGAAACGTCTCCCAGAAGTTTACTGTATTGTGAGTCGCCTTGGATGCTTCAATCTCTTCTCTAAGGTAAGGGGGGAGAGAGGGAATTTTGGCTTGTCAGTGAAGAGGGACCTGAAAGTGAAGTCAACACCAGAAGAATGGGAATCAGGGAAGCAGATGGCTGAAGAAAGGGTCTGAAGTGGTGCTGGCAAGGCAACTGCATGCTAATTCCAGAGACTAGCAGAAAGGAAAACTAGATGGTCAGCTGTTGCCTTGTTCCTTCAGCATAGCTACCAGAACATAAGCGCTGAGAGATTGAAAGGAGTCTTGACTCTGAGGGTGGTGGGGAGTTTGCTGATTCTAAGCTTTCCAATGATCTCACTGGAGCGGGTTTTCTCCTCCTGAAGGAAATTAAGGGTTTTGAATTGCATGTTTTACCTTCCTCTTTATGACTCAGGGCTCGGTGTCAATGCTGGGTTAAGGGAATAACAGATGCTGGTGCAGTTTATTCCTGGTGTTACCTCCCTCCTCCTGATTTATGTGTTTTTTGTGTCTTCATGCTTTTATTTCAGATCTTGGATGAGGTTGAGAAGAGACGGGGCATTTCCCCCGCTTTGGTGCAGCCTCTCATGAGGAGTGTCATGGAGGCACCTTTCCCAGCTTTGGGCCGAACAATTACAGTCAAGAACTTCTTGCCAGGCTCAGGAACAGAGGTAAAGACACTATTGTAGAGAGAGGAAGACTTAGGCCAGCAAAGGATGCAGGGTTGGCAGCTGGAAGTTGGGACTTTGACATAGCACGGGGGACATTCAAGGACAGATCAACTGGCAACTGTATGGGAAGGCTAAGGAGTAAAATAGGGGACCAGAGAGGATAGCACAGAGACTTCAGTGACTTTGTAATCGAAAGGGAAATGATGTAGTAAAAATTAATGTAAGGACACAGCCGTGTCAGCATGGCAAAATGAAACAAGACATTGGCCTTGAGGCCAAGTGGCACAAACTGGTGAGCCCCATGCTGCACAACACACGATCTTGGACCTCCTCAAGGCCTCCCACACTTATCTTCCTGAAGATAGGATTCATAGAATTCAGCATCCTTAATACAGAACCACTATTCGGGTCAGACAGGCACAAGTTTCTGGTCGAAAAGTACCTGAAACTGTACAAGGGCTGTGTTGCAGCCTTTAGGCATTTTCACAGCATGGAGGTAAGAGTATGTGTTGCATCTCCCACAGGGTGGTGTGAGGGACGTGGCAGGGGGGTGGGGTTAAGAGTGCATAGCTTTTAGGTGTAGCATTGAAGGACTGCGGGAAGGTGGAGGGAGCCAAACTGCGTGTAGTCTTGGCCGTAGTTTCTGTTGGGCACGGTATGCCTTGAACATGAGAGAGGAAAGTGAACAAGTTGATGGAGGTTATCTCTGAGGGCTTTCGGCATAGCGCTGCATGATGACATTCTCCTCAGCCAAACTAAATGAAATTACTGCAGAGCTTGAGTATAGCTGGTTAAAAATCTGCACTGGAGGAGCAGAGTCCCAGTGGTGTGCTGTCAGGCTGTGAGAATGTTCTCGCTGTCTTGGTTTTAGGATCTTTAAGGTTCATTAATTGTCTGGTTGATGGCATATACCCCACATTTACACAATGGGTAGATGACAGCACTGGGATGGGTTGCAGGCACTTTGGAGAGTAAGGGATCAAAATTCAAAATGACCTTGTTAAATTGAAAGTTTGGTCTGAAATCTAACATGGACAAGAGTAAAATGCTGGAAAGAACCGCAGAATAGTCTAATACAACATGGAAGTAATTGCGTGAGCAACAGTACTTCAAAAAAGAATCTGGTAGTATAGTGGGCCGTAAAGTGAGCAGAAGTAAGAGTATGGTGTTATTTAGACAAACTCTTGCATTGTGAAAGAAAGAGAAGGGAAGAGTGAAAAATAAAAGCAATTTTTATGCTTTAGATTGGTGGAAATCTATTTAGAGTATCATTTTCCAAAAAAATACAAACACTAGGAGAAAGTGCAAAGCTTGAGAAAAATGTTGGCTTGATAAAGAAAACAAAGGACAAAGGAGAACCCATTATAATAACCCTCCAATATATGATAAGCTTGCTACAGAGAGAAAGGTGACTACTTGTTCTGAGTATATACTGAGAGTAGGCAACAAGTAGTTAAAGTAAATTTGCTACTGACGTGTTCCAGCTGAAGGCTTGATGTTGGTCAGGGTTCCTCAGGACTCAAGAAATTTTCCTGTGGGATTTATGAACTATCTGGTGTTGGAGGCTTTCAGGAACGATTTAGAGACGTTTCTGCCTAAGATAAGAAGAATGAAGTGCTAAGGTGCTGTGACAGGAATTATTTAAGTAGATATAAACAAAGGAAAATGCCCACAGGCTGCTCTTTTCTGTAACTGATATAAAAAAAAATGTAGTCAATAGGTGAGGCATCCAGATTCCTGCAGTAAAAATAAATAAATAAATTGTAACTGTAAAAATACGAGCGCGGATTTGAAAGGCTCCGTGCCGTTCTGTGGCTTGAATCCCAGAAAGGCTGGAAACCACTCCTAGCTGGACACAAACTAGTTTTCCTCGTTATGAAGCTCCCTGTCCTCAGTCCAATGGGGAGAACTTGTGGTTGGTCTCATGCTGTACCCATTGGAGTGGACTCTGGATTGTCTTCATCTGGAAGAAGGATTGTTTGGAAAGACAGTTTGAGGCCTTAACACTGTGTGGTGTTCAGCAGCACAGTCAGCAAGGCTTATTTGCTGTGAAATACCTGTTGTTTCCGTGCTTGCCAGAATACGGGTGGACACCAAGAGCTGACCTGTGGTCTTTTTCTCTCCAACAGGTTATTGAGCTGCGGCGGCCTCTTGACTCCAGGCTTGAGCATGTTGATTTCGAGTCCTTGTTCACATCCCTCAGTGTGCGGCACCTGAGCAGAGTCTTCGGGTCCTTGCTTCTGGAAAGGAGGGTGATCTTTATTGCAGACAAGCTCAGGTACCCTTTTGTATTCCTTAAACAAAATGCTGCCAAGGATAGGAGTCTGAGAATACCACAGTGACTGATCTTTCTGTTTTGTCCTTTTTGCTTCTCTGCTCTTCTCCCACTTGGTATCTGATGTGAGTAGGGCTGGACTACCCACGGTGAGGAGTTCAGGCCATGTACCATTATTTTGCTTTACAGCTTGCAAAAAGCATGCTGCTTCTTGTGCCCAAGGAAAACCAAATTCCCTTTCCTCCAGGTTATGTCAAAGCAGATCCCTGGTGCTAAGGAAGCAAAACTCCTCCTTTTACTCCATGATGCTGCAGTGTTCACCACTGAGCTGGGCTGGAATTGCGAGGGATTAAGCCTCAGGCAGAGATCACCATCCCTTCTGGATTGTTCCCTGATGGCACAAAATCTTCTTAAATCCTCAGCTTGTATTTTTAGTGGTGGTTCCTAAAGACTTTTTTTCTTGTGGAGTGTGAAATTAAAGAATGCAGTGAGAGGGAATGACACAGAGGACTTTCTTCTTCAATTTTGAGTCTGCTCAGTTTGCTTTTTTTAAATTATTTTTTTGTTTGATCTCCTAGTTTATGAAAATGGGCTCAGGTTTCTTTAAGATCTTGCACAGCTGGTGGCTGGCAACTCTCCAGCCCTCAAAGCACTTGAGGATTCAGGGAGGAGAGTTCTGCCAAGGCTGGGGAAAGAAAAGCTGCCTGGATGAGTAATGACACTTAGGAGCACGCTCAGGTTTCAGGAGTGTACAATGCCCCTAAGCTGTCTGTTTTCACAACTTCCAGGCAGCAGCATGCAGCTCTGGGACTGAGCGCTACGGCATGGAATGGAGAGGCCCCTTCTACAGGAAGGCAAAGGGAGAATTCATCCTGCAGGGATCCAGGACTCTGTGTAGGCAAAGCTCAGGCAGTTTCATTGCAGGAATAGGAATGCTGGAGAGAGGGAAGTTGTAGCATCCAGGTAGCACTGGTGACTTACAGTTTTTGTCAGCTGCCTTGTCAGAGAGGGGAAGATTTGTGTCTTTATAATCTCTGATGCATTATAGGATTGATATTTAGTATTCTGAATACTTAAGTTGTAACTCGCGTACTGTGTTCAGTTTTGGGGTCCTCAGTACAAGAAGGACTTTGAAGGGCTGGAGTGTTTCCAAAGGAGGGTAACAAGGCTGGTGAAGGGGCTGGAGAGCAAGTCCTATGAGGAGCAGCTGAGGGAACTGGGGTTTAGCTTGGAGAAGAGGAGGCTGAAGGGAGACCTCGTCACTGTCTACAATTGCCTGAAAGGAGGTTGTAGCAAGGTGAGTATTGGTCTCTTCTCCCAAGCGACAGATGATAGGACGAGAGGAAATGGCCTCACATTGCACCAGGGGAGGTTCAGACTAGACATCAGGAAAAATTTCTACACCAGATGGGTTAACAGGCACTGGAACAGCTGCCCAGGTTGAGTCACCATCCCTGCAGGAGTTTAAAAAAATGGGTAGGTGAGTTTCTGAGGGACATGATTTAGTAAGGGGACAGGTGCAGTTGGACTCGATGATGTGAGAGACCTTTTCCAACCAGATGATTCTATGATTTCATGCAGAGCATTCAGACTTGCATTGTAAATGAGAGAATTCATCCAAACACTATTTCTATATAGCACGTGTGATTTATGTGATAATTTGTAATGACAGGCTTTGTTTTCAAAAGTTTTTCTTCTCCTGTGTAGGACAAATGTTACATTCTGAGAAAATCTATTAAGGACACAGATGACATTGTAATCTCTACATGAGGGCTGGGTGCTAAGAGTTAATGGTAGGGAACTTTTATTTTTTTTAAGGCATCACTTTAGAATGAACCTTTATTTACCAGATTTTTTATATGACAGCACACTACCATGTATTCTGGGCATGGGATGTGTTACAGAATATCTCTAATTCAAAGCACTTTGATGGGGTTTGGTGGCTTTCCCTGCCCTATATCTTTTGTCAGTGTATCCAAGGTCCTTAAGAACGAGTCCAGCTGCTCAGGCCTGTAAAAGAGAATGGGAAACAGCTATAGAATCATGGTTTCTACAATCTCTAAATATACCATGAACAGCTTTCTTATGTGAAAAACAGAATTGTCATGCTTTAATGATTCAATGTTTGTTAGGCCACAGGGCTCAGATTCAAAGATTTACCATAGATTTTGCAGCTCTTTACAAGACTTCTAATATTTGATGTTTCTGAGAAGACCTTCCTCTGGGCAATTTCAAGAAACTTTTTCTGCTTCTGTAACAAAATATGCAGTTTCTCTGGCTCATTTTTGTGGAGGAAAAACTTGAAGATGACTCCAAGGGACTGTAAAAGCTTGAAAAAAAACCAGAAAACAAAGAAAGGAACCCTCAGTATTAAGTAAACTGTTGCATTTTAATCCAGTCCAGTCACTCGAGTGCACTGGATTGGTGAGCCTTTCATAAGGTCAAGTCTCTTCTACTTGTTGGTGAAAACTGTTGTTTTGAAAGCTGATGGTATTGTAGGTATGGGATTTTCTGTCCCAGTTATACTTTTCCTGGGACAGGAACACATTGAACTCAATGAGTATTAAGTAGTATTTGCTTTAGGGGTGAAAATGCCAATTTCAGAGGAAAGAAAAGAAACACTTTTGGCAATAGCTTAAGAAAAAAAACGATAAAAGCAGCTGTTGGAAACTGCTCAGAGGTTAGGAATGCTAGAAATAATCCAGCTGAGATGGATTAATGGGCAGAGTACGGGTGACATGGTGAAAAACTCATACAAATTATGTTTATGGTTCATCCTTGGAGTTCTTCATTGTGGGCACTATCAATCGCTGTCTGTACGAGTGTGTAAAGGTGTGTCCGGGTGCGAGTGACAGAGAAAATGATGTATGTAATTTATTTTCATCTTTTAATTGCTGTAAAATCATTCTGTGGGAAAAGAAAGCTCAAAGGTCTCTTGCCAAATAGTGTGTGAACTGTGAAATGTTTTCAAACTGAGCCAAAAAATGCATCTAACAAGTGTACAGCAAGTGAAATACTTTGTCTTTTCCATCTTTAGGATGAACATTGAGTGTTTTTTAAAGACCCGTCAATCCAAAGCTTGGCAACGGAAAAGGAAAGAATTTGGTTTATTAGTTTTTGGGTAGTTGGGTTTTTTTTCGCCCCTCTATCGCTATGGAAACTGGAGTATACATTGCCTTGCAACCCAGGAAAATTACTTTGTTAATACTATGTTGGTCTTTGTAGTCTTCCCTAGCTTTGGTTCACTTCTGCATTGTAAACTTTTTAGTCCTGGGACAGTGGAGGCCGTGTTGTGGGTTAGGCACTGCAACACAAGAGCTGCTTTTTTTCCAAGTAATGCTGCCTGGTACACAGTTGGCACTGAAGACCAACTTTTAGAAGGCATCTTCCAAATAAAAATGGCCTGATTTCACAAGGTACCTAGAGCTGGGCAGTTTTGCTGGCCCGAGGGAGAGAGATATTAAATTTAGAAGGCTTTTTAAATCAGGAAAACTTACACAGGCTTAAAATCAATGCACCCTTCTTCCACATCTCCTCAAAAGCCTGTTGTGGATCTGACCAACTTGAGCAATTGCCTCTGTCCCTGCCAGAAACCACAGCTGTGTCAACAAAACAAAGCGGTCTTGTTATCAAAGGCAGATCTGAAAGAATTAAAGTAGACACTTTAAATGTGGTCTTCCCTAGTAAAAGGTGATTAATCATCAAAAAGAAACCTTTTCCATCTGCTACACAAACAAATCTGGGGCTGTGAATCCCAGCCTCCCAGATTTATCCTTTTTGTATTGTGGTTAGAGAGAAAGGAAGAAACCCAAGGATGAAGTCTGGATATTGGATAATAGCAATGTTTCTTCAGAGCATCTTAATGCTCGCTTCTTCACTAGCACTAACCTGCCACGTCAGTGGGAGGCAGTGACGGTCCCCACAGCTGGTGGAATTTGGCGTCATCCTGGTGGGATTTACTGTAATGCTTCACAAAGTCATAGAGCGTGGTTTGGAAGCTCCTGCACCTGTTTAACGTTGTAAACCAGGTCTGCAATCCATCATGAGTAAATCCGGATGTGACACAGTGTCAGAAATCCAAAGGTGTTTGTAAAATGAATCCTGATGTAGCAGAGCTTATAAAAAAGAAAAGGAAAAAAACTGTCTTAAATTGCCAAATGCCAGCATATTTTCAGCAGTTTGATTAGTTCAGGGAACAATGGGCTTCCTGGTGTTAAACTTCAAAGGGCTGATTGATTCAATAGCATGTTTCAGAAATCGTGAAGTATCCTTAAACCCAAAGAGGGATTCACCCTGGGGGGCTTTTTATTGTAGCATAGGTGCTTGCCTTGGTAGCAGAAAGCTGGAAACCCTGTAGTCAGTCTAAAGTTTGAGAGGAAAGCAACCAAACTGAGCAGACAGTATCCTTCCTTAGAAGCTGTTGCAAGTTGTCAGGGTGTCTTTTTAGAGCAAGTCAAGTTTTCCCAGGAGAGGAAGAAGAGTTTCTGTGTGGTTGCAGCTGTTGTGTTCAGATTATGTATTGGCCACCCTCTGTTCAACGTGACTACAAAGAAGCAGCAGCTTCGTGGGGCACTGTGCCGTAACTTTTTGCATAGGTTGCCGTGCAGTGGGAAGGCCTGTTGTTTGAGCAAACAAATGTCACAAATTGCTGCGATATCATTGTTCTGAGGGGAGTGCTGAGCCAGAGAAATCTGTGTGTTCATCTGTATCCAAATTAGCCTTTTAGGGAGAAATCTGACATGGTTCTTTATGTACCTCAATTTTTTTTAGCCTCTGTACTACTGAAATGTCATTCAGTCTCTTTTGCAAGTTCCTGTGCAAGTGACATCTGATGTGCAGCTCAGCCATGATCCCTCCAGGAGGCTGAAGGAACCCATGGAAATGTACTTCAGATCTTTAAAGTGTGCTTTAAAGACATGCAGTGTTTTGATGATCAGCTGATGAAACCAAAAGCCTTAAAAAATTGGTGTTTGTGTCCCATTTCATCAACTGGCAGTGAGCTTCTGTGGCCTGGGAGTAGTGCATGCTGCTGCCTGGAACACACCTCGATCACACTGGGTAAATTTCTTAACTCCTGGTGACATCTGAAAACAAAATACAGTACCCTGTGTCAGCATATACTCCAGTGACAGCAGTTGTCATGGCTACGGCATATAGGTACTGGGATATCAGGATTTCAATAGGGACATTGCTGTAGCTACCAGACATTGGCTGCCTCTTTGGTATAAGATCCCTCAAAGAGCTGATGGACACTGAAATAAATAAGCAATGCTTTGCAAGTGCATTTAACTGTTTAGATTGTGTTAAGAGATGTGCACATCTCGCAGAAAGCAGCATCAAGCTTGAGCAGAGCCCAGAAGTGGCCTTCTTCACCTTCTACCCAGAGGAGCACCTGCTGTATTACATCTGTGGTGGAGTTTAGGCAGTGCTGAAGAGCAGCACACGGTTGCACAGATGGCATAAAAGAAATTTTTCATGGTGGATTCTTTTGCAAGGCTCATTAGCCATGGTGTGAATCAACAGTCCCTTAGTGTTTGTTGCAGTGCTATATGGAAAAGGATAGGGGAGCTTAAGCCTGAGTCATTCCAAAGGACTGAGTGTCTGTTGGGCTCCTGGCAAGCTGCAGCTCTCTGAGACTTATCTGCAGAGCAAGTCTGACTGAATCACATGCAGGAGAGACACCTCAGTGTTACCTCCCTCTCTGAACTGCTCTGCCTTCAAAGGATGCTCACAGACCTCAGCCCAATTGCTATTGTTCACTGAAAACGTCTTCCATGGGGAGAAATGTTGCAGAGCACAGATCACTAGGATTCATCCCAGAGGCAATGAAGCATTTACAGATGGAAGGGTGGAAGGGGAAGCTATTTTTTTTTCACTTCCCACTGCATGGTGCATACAATTTCAGACTTACACAGCTCTGTCTGTAACTTCCACTAACTGGACCTCAGCCATCTTTCCTCCCACTTAATCTCTCACGTACTATGTGTACTTGCTGGGAGTTGAGAGCAGGGTTGAGGGAAGAATGAGCCACAATAAATATAGTAATATCTCACTATGTACTTCAGCTGTTTGCTGTTCCTCTGTGGAGCTACGTGGAATCACAGGGATCCTTTCCCTTTGTTTTCAAGCGCTATCTATAAAGGCAGTTCCCACCTTTAGGCAGGGAAGTTGGATGTGCCTTCAAGATTGAAGATTTGTGACAAAGGTGAAACTACTAACACTTCCACCTTCAACCTTTCTTCAAAGAAGAGGAAGTCTGAGAGCAATGCTGCACGCAAGTGGTGAAAGGAGGTGGTCTTTCAGCTTTCACTGGAGACTGCTGCCTTCCTCCTTCCCCTGTGCCTCTGGCTTAGCTGCTAGGAGCCATCAGTATGATCTGGACTGATATCAAAGTGTGCCATTGGCATGCAGTTACTCCTGCTATGGGTTGCCCAGAAGTAAAGCTTGTATGCTGCACAGGTAGTGAGCCAAGGGGCAGGGGTGGCTCATGTCTGTCTGGTATTTCGCATTGGGGCACTGGAGGAGCAGATGCTGGATTCAGTGGGACCCATCACTGGTCACATGGGTGTGGGTCAGGATCGTCTTTCATAAGCTGGACTCCTTCCTCAAGGCATTGCTCCTGGAGCTGAAAAGTGGGGTCAGAAATCAGGGCAAGCCCCTAGTAATTGCAGTGATCCATCAGGGAAGAATTGAAAGAACCTTGATTTCTAGGAAGCACCACTTATCTCCTGACTGACCAGCCATTGCCCTTGGTTGTGTTTCATCTTTCAGCACTCTCTCCAAATGTTGCCATGCCACCGTGGCTCTCCTGTACCCCTTCACCTGGCAGCACACCTACATTCCTGTGCTGCCACCATCCATGATTGACATCGTGTGCTCACCCACCCCCTTCCTCATCGGCCTGCTCTCCAGCTCCCTGCCCCGCCTGAAGGAGCTCCCTGTGGAGGAGGTGAGCCATGCATTGCAGCTTCCGGTTGGCTGAGTTGTCATCTGTCCTGGAAAGGCTGCTCCTGAGAGTCTGCTTTGGCAGCTGATGGCGTGGAGGTGCCAAGCTCTCCTCCTCTGGCTCCTACAAGCGTGGCATGAAGGAGGAGGTGGACATCCCCCGTGGAGGCAGAAGTCCTCACTCTGTCTTGTCCACAGCTTGGGAAGGAGGGGGGCTGGGATCTCCCACCGTGGGGCTGCTGTGGGTAGGAGGTGATTTTATTAAAGTTTCTCTTGGTTTCTGCATAGTGTTGTCTGGGGTTAAGCACAGAGCGTGCTGGGCTTGAGGTATGATTGCTACAAATTGGCCAGGGTAGCTGCCCCTCTAATTAACACAGGTGCCTAATGAAAAGAATATGTAATTAAGAACCAGATTCATGGTGCACAAAAGTGAAGGCAGAAAGGCTGAATGTGGTCAGGGAGGCATTTCCCTCCCTGCCCACCCAGGGGACAGCAGTGCAGCACACAGGGAGAAAAGATGGAGTTCTGTCCCGGGTGCAGTGGTGAGGAGCAGCGGGCTGGGCTTGGAGTGCCAGCTCCTGCTGTCCTGGGCTCGGAGCACCGGCTCCTGCTGTCCGAGCTGTTCTGCGGTTTGCAGCAATGTTGTCAGAAAACCGCAACAAGGGCTCTGCTCTTGGCTCATGCTTGGTTGCCTGTTCTGGCTGCAGTGGTGGGTAGGAGGAGCAGGGACAGGACTGAAGCGTTTCCTCCAGAACAGTTACAGATAAAGATGGAAATAATGACTTCCCCTTCTTAATCCTTGCTCTTCTGTTCTTAGGTCCTCGTCGTTGACCTTGTAAATAACCGGTTTCTGAGACAGGTGAGCAGAGCTATTCCGTGTTTTTCCTCTTCTATCCCATTCTTCCACAACACCTTACCTCCATTTGTGTTTGCTGACATGCCTGGCTGGCTGGATCCTTTACTCCCCAGGCAAACTGAGGCAGGATTTGTGGTTGACAGTGTTATAGGTGTTACGGTGCACGTACATAGTATCAGAGCGCCAAAACACAGTTGTTGAGGACCAAATCCTTGTGCATTATCTCTCTGTTTTTTTTTTTAAAGAGGGGAAATGTGGCACTCCAGTGCTATGGGTCCTTAAGTGGTATCCCGTAAGGCTGAGGGCAGAGCCAGAAAGCCTCAGCTCACCACCGTCTGCTGAGGAGCAGTGTGGGCTCTTCCCGCATGTGTGTGTCAGTCCATCTCCTATCACAGTCCTGACCCTGAGTGAGGAAGGGGGCTGTGATGATTTCCTCAAATCCTTCCTGTCTGAGCAGCTCGTGGTTCCTGAGTGCAGTCCTTGCACTGGATGGGTCACAAGTAGGAAGCCAGTACATGGAGCCTCTATATGGCTCTGCAGGGTGAGATTGCCTGCTGATTTTTACTTCCCTCTGTTGTGCAGAGGAGCAGGATATTGAAGGGAAGAGGATAGATAAGCAAACATACTCCTGGCCCCAGAAGCTTGTTTTGCCCCAGAACTCTTTGACAAATTGCTGAGCAGTGCTGGCTGCATCAGTCTTTGCTGTGGCTCGGGTCTCATGGGTAGAGTGGGATGGGATGAGTGCACCTCCTGCTGCAGGGAGTAGAGTGTGGGTGAAGGGCCCTCCTTCGGTGCAGCTCTTGCTTGCAGCAGCCTTAGCTGCAGGGAAATGCTTCACCTTGCTCCTCTTTTCGGATGTTTAAGCTAGATCACACTGTCTCAGCCAGAGCTGGTAGGAGCTCGCACACGATCACCAGGAGTTTCTTGGTCTTCGGGAACTCGTTACACCTCTGTAACACGATCGGTGCCTAAGCAGAGCTGAGCAAGGGGCTGTGCTCACCTGGCTGCACGCCAGCATTGTTCACCTATGTCCTCTTTGTGGTGGTGCAAACACTCTCGGGCAGACGGTCAGGCCACGGTGAGCACTGCTCAGTAGCCTCTCAGGTTGGACACCTGAAATTTTTCCAGAATAGGAGAATATTTGGGACAAGGCACTTGCTTTCTCTTTCCTCTCGCGCTTCTTGATAGTCCTGTACTGGCAGGTGCTGGGAATGTGCCAAGGATATTATGAGTTCTCCTTCTTCCTGTCCTCATAGTTCATTTTTAGTGCTCCCCCTGCTGTGCTGGTGACGGGATAGGAGCTGGCAAGGAGAAGGGCAGGGGCCAGCCATGTCCCAGCCCCAGCTCCTGAGGAGGTGTCTCTGTTTTGCAGATGGAAGATGAGGACTCCATCCTGCCCCGCAAGCTGCAGGCTGCCCTAGAGCACATTTTGGAACAGAGGAACGAGCTGGCGAGTGACAAGGAGGAGGGCCCTGTCAATGGCAAGCAGGGTAAAGCACGGTGCCTTTCAGCTTAAAAACACGTCTCTTCCTGCCTCTTTTTCTCTGTCGCTTCTTAGGGGAGAACTAGGCTTGAATTTAACGCCACAGAAATTGGAGGTAGGTCAGGATTTTGGTTAAATTTTCATTAAATATTCCATTGCACTGGGACAATTCTCTTTGTGTGAGGAGAAACAGCATTTACCCCTTCCCGGCTCTGTCTGTCCTTCCCTTACTGCTCCAGGGAACACCTGCAGTCCTCTCAGATGGGGTCCCACAGGCACTTTTGCTGCTGACACCATCATGTGAGTGGGGCAGGCTCCTCCAGGGGACAGCCCACCTGCAGAGCTGCAGTTTAAGAAGTGTCTGTGCAGCTCACAGGTGACTTGGCTGAGACAGCTCTTTGGGAGACAGAATGGACAACTCCTGGTGGCAGGGGAGCCGAGACAAAGCTTGGTGGCTTTCAAAGTAGTAGCATCCCAGTCCTCTACCATGGCAAGCGCTTGCTAGGATGCTCTCTTGAGCAGCTTTCTCTGCTCAGGCTGGATCTGCGAAAAGCCAGGGAGTTTGTACTCAGGGCTTTTCCTAGCACATCCTTAGAGCACTGTTCTCACCCCTGCCACTTTGTTTTCTCCTTAGAGACCAGCCCTTTGAACGAGGTGGTGTCCGAGGCCTTTGTCCGTTTCTTTGTGGAGATTGTGGGCCACTACTCCCTCTTCCTGACCCCCACCGAGCGAGAGGAGCGGACCCTGCAGCGTGAGGCATTCCGCAAGTCCGTCTCCTCCAAGAGCCTCCGACGCTTCCTTGAGGTCTTCATGGAGACACAGATGTTTGGGGGCTTCATTCAGGAGCGGGAGCTGCGGAAGCAGGGGGTCAGAGGTGAGGAGCTCTGCCTGGGTTCTACAGTCGTGGAAACTCTGTTGTTGCCCTCGTGAGAGCTGGGAGATGCTCACCAGCTGCCTGCTCCATCCACAACACCTTGGCTCAAGTCTGCCCTGTCTATGCAGAGATGCCAGGAGGGAGGTGGTAGGGAAGCAGTAGCACAAGGCTGATGGTTTGTTTTGACATCCTGGCACGGCCTTCAAGAATTCACTTGAGGATTTTTTTGTCTCTGTTTCCCTGGGGAGGTTCAGATTAGACATCAGGAAAAATTTCTTCACCAAAAGGGTTGTCAAGCACTGGCACAGCTGCCCAGGGAGGTGGCTGAGTCACCATCCCTGAGGTGTTTAAAAGACAGGTGGATGAAGTGCTCAGGGATGTGGTTTAGTAGTGGACAGGTAAGGTTGGACTCGATGATCTCAAAGATCTTTTCCAATCAAATGATCTTCCCAAAGGGGAGCCTCACCTCACAGGAGCGTGGTGAGACGTGGTGTTTGTGCAGTGCATGGGAACTAGCTGCTGGGGAACAGACTTTTTGTGTGATCTGGTAGTTTCTCATGGAGATTGAGGTTACAGGTGAACCTCATCACTGCAGTGTCCTTCATGTGTGTGCCCCTTCGTTCCGTGCTGAATTGCTATCAGGACTGTCACAGTATGTTGCTGGAATGACATTTATTCTTGCAGTCCTTCACATGCCCTTCCCATGTCTAGAGGAAGACCTGGCTGGACTGGTTATGGCTGTTTTGACGAGTAGAAGACATGGATGATGATGTCCTTCCCAGAGCTGCTTCTGTTGTTTCACTTCCATTATCCCACAGTCCCAAGGGCTGTGCTGACAGCTGAAGTTTCGTATCCCTGCTGCTGCCTAGTGCTGGCTTAGCAGTTTCCTCCCAAGCACTAATGATCAGTTGACACTTAAATAGGTGGCTGAGTAAAAGGTTTTGCAGTGTGGTAAATCCCACGTGATGATTCCCCAGATGATCTCACTTTCTGGACTCAGCCATGTTCGTAGCACAATGAACGGAGGTTTTGTCTCTCCCTGCGCAAGGTACAAAAGCTCAGTCAGCTTTGCAGTGGAGTGGGAGGAGGAGGAGGACCAAAGCTCCTGTCCCAGATATGGGCTCAGCTTGTGGAGGAGGTGGGGTGAGTCGTTCCCTCCTGTCTGCAGTGGTTCCTGGGTAAGCTGGGACAATGTGCTTTCAGATGGGCATCCTTACTTTTATTTACAGGGAAGCAAAATAGGAGATGTTGACTTCTTTCTTTCTGCAGGTCTATTTGAGGTACGGGCTCAGGAGTACCTGGAAACCCTTCCCAGTGGGGAGCAGAGTGGAGTCAATAGGTTCCTAAAAGGCCTAGGTAAGGAACCAGCAAAACTCTTGGTTTCTCAGGAGGCTTGGGCTTCTTGTTGCCTTCAGGTTTGGCAGCAGAAAAGCTGATGAAGGGTGGCTGGACTCTGCTAGTGTCTGTGTGTGGCTTCCGCGCAGAGCAATGCTCTGAGCCTTGAGTGTTCAGTGCCTGACCGTGCATCCCCGCTCTGGCACGCTGGTGGCTCTGCCTCCTGGCCTGCCGCTTGCCTGAAGGCTGGTGGGAAACCAAACTTTGGGCTGTGAATTACGTCTGTCTTCCGAAGGAGGCAGGTGGGTCTGAGGAGGCGTTGGAGCAACAAGTGACTCAGGGGTGGTAGAGGCTGTCCTGATGGGGGAAGTAACACAGCCTTCATGGCCTTTAGGTTTGCCCTTAGGGATCAATGGTGGGAATCGCCCAGGAGTATCCGAAGGTTGAGTCTGTTTTCCGCAGTAAGTGGGACTAGATGAGAGCTCCAGACTGAGGTTAAAAGTCCTTGATAAGTCATTGGACATCATGACTAAGAGAGTTTGATCTTCTGTTCAGATCACATCCCTGGCCTTCTTGTCTTTTCTTGGTCATTTAGGAGCAGCAGTGTCTGTGGGGCTGGTGTACCCTGCCTCCTGCCCACACACGCTCTGCCCCTGTGAACGTAGTAGTATGTTCAGCTTCCAGGGTCTGGAGGGTGTTCCTGGGGATTTGCAGTGTCCCAGTCTGCAGCACTGCTCCCAGGGCAGGGGCAGAGGCATGGCCTGCTCTGCAGGCATCTCCTTGAGCTTTGCAGGGCAGGTGGCTGTGGGTAAGGACCCAGGGCTGGTGGCAGGGGTGATTCTCTGCATAGGCTTCGTGGTGGTGAGGAATGACCTTTGTTTTTCCTGTCACTGTGGGAAGTCAATTTTCCTTTCTCCATCTCTCCAGGTAGCAAAATGAAATTCCTCCACAAAAAGTAAGAGTGAAGCTCATCCTCGTTCCACAGAAGAGAATGGCTTTACCATTTAACAGCAGTAAACCAGGCTATTATCAACCATTCCCATTTGACCTGCTCCCAGGAGCCAACAGCCTTGGATGAGCTGACCACGGCCGGGACGCGCTCGCACAGGCGTGTGGAAGATTTGATGGCTGCAGGGCTGCCGGGACAGGTTTCTGGATATCTACAGTACCATGCACTGGACCAAGCACTCTCTGAACTCTGCACTAGCACGTTGCAGGCATCCCAGTGGGTTGGATCTCTTAGCTAGTCAATTCTTCGTTTCGTTGTATTTTTCTATTTATATTTGGGTTAGAACAACTATTAACCGATGGCTCTTGCCCTGCCTCCTCTCTGCTGGGTGCTGCAGGTGGCCAAAGTGGGACTCCCACGGGACTGAGCAGGTTAAGCTCATGCACAGAGGAGGGGAGGAACAGAGATGTATGGAAATAGGTCTCTGCAAAGTGAGGACTGCAGAGGGCTGCAGAGATGATGTGGACTGAGCGGGAGGAGCTTCCAAGCGAGGGAGAAGGCTGAGGGGGAACCACTAAACCTACTGAGGACTTGATGGGCCAGCCAGTTCCCCGGGTGGCTGTGTCAGGGGGTCCTGGCATAAGGAGAGGCCTTTCCTTACACAGTGTAATTAAAAGCAAGTGGTATAAAAAGTGTGAAGACCCTTGATGTTTTGGGGACGGGAGAGAGCTCTGCCTGCCTGCCTGGCACCAAGTGTGAGCTGGAGAGGAGATCTAAGCAGCTGAACGCTCAGCTTGGCCAAGCCCTCAGCTTCCCCTTGGGCCACACAGATTGGATGGCCTTGTTCCCTTGCCTGGCTGCTTGCAGAGCCCAGAGCAGAGCAAACCTGCGCGGTCTTGCCTGGGAGACCCAAATCCTGAAGGTGAGACAGGCTTTCCTTTCCCATCGCTGTCGTTGTCCAGGACCACAGTAGGAAGCAGGCAAGATGCTGCCTTCTGTGCTCCCAGTTGGGGAGGAGGTAGGACCTGCCACGGCCCCCCTTCTGCTTGCCTCTCCCCTGTTTCAGTGGAAGGAGAGCTGGGGAGATGTCAGGGGAGGCACATGGAGGTTGAGACAGGGGTGTGGTCTCTTTTCCATCTGGTCTGAAAGTTGTTTCCCTTGCATCACTGGTGAGGGCACAGTCAAGAGCAGGTGGAGAGTCCTTGGGTCTCTTCTGCTTTTTGGAGAGGAGGTCAGAGGGTAGCCCAGCTGCAGCCCAAAGGGAAATCTGTTCCCCAGCTCTGTGTGCGGGTACTTTTGCTGTGGGCTGCACAACTGCGCTGCTCAAGGCTGCCAGAAGTGTCCCTGGTGTCTGTGGGCTTTCCCAGGTGAGAGGGCCTTGTTGGTGAGCAGTGGGGTTCAGAGGAACTTGTCTCCGCTCAGTAAAAAAGGGGGAGCTGTGGGTCCAGTGCTGCTCTGTGAATCTTTTGAAGCCTGTGTTTCCAAAGTTCCCTACAGCAGCAGCCTCTTGTGTTTAAGGGCAGAAGAAGTGGGTTGTGAGGGGTGGTGGCAGGAGTGGGCCACTGGGTGGGTGGAGAGGTGAAGGGGTGAGTGCTGGGAGAGAAAGTGCTGCACTGGGTCCCAGTGTCACAGGGCTTGTTTTGCCATTATCTGAGGACCATATCAGCTCGGCAACCTGCTCCCAGGTGGCCCTGCTTGAGCAGGAGGCTGACCCCAAGGACCTCCAGAGATCTCTTCCCACCTCAACCCCTCTGTGGTTTTCTGGCAAGCACCATAAATGCCAGACAGCATTTCTGTAGCTCCATGTTCCCTAACTCGTGTAGGGACAGCTGGAGCAGTGACAGAGAGGGCAGAGAAACCGGCAGCATTTACATTCCCTCCCAGGGGTCAAGGCTACCGCCGGTGGCATGGGAAGCTGCCCCTCGGTTGTGTTGAGCAACATTGGAACTCCTTAAAGCCAGTTTGTCACAGGAGAGGCAGTGGTGCCCTACTGAAGGAAACAGTGGTGGAGTTCAATGTAAAGCAAATGCTATTTGTTTGTTTCTCCTTTTAAAAGGTGTTTATAATGGTAGCAAAATGAGGGTTTGCAAAGCAGGGACACACCCACACATGCAAAGACAGCCAGGATGTCTGCAAAGCTTTGTGGGGTGCTAAATGAAGTTGACTGTTGCTCAGTTCAGGCCCCAGAAGCAGGTGTCCTACATGGTCTCCCACTGGAAAGCAAAGGGGCTCTGCATTCACCTTCTCAATTGATGTTTTCAACAGTGTGGGACTTCAGTTTCCTCAGCAAGAGCCATGGTAAGGAGCTGGGTAAGTTTCCTGGGATGCTCGATGTCAACAGGCTCCTTGGCTCACCCAGCTTGAACTTGGAGAGAAGCTGAGAGAGTGGCAGCTTTTACTGCAATATCCTATTTACACAAATCAAAATGGGCTGTGAAATAGCCCCGTTGTCTCATCTGGGGGGCTCCAAGTTGTCTCTGCTGACATTGGGCTCTGTGACCACTCAGTGCTTTTGTTGGCAGCTCCCAGGAAAGCAGAATGAAGTGTACAACATCCCAGGGGGTGTTAAAAAACAGTGGCATGAGAAGGGCAATGAAAGAAACATTCCCAGCTTTTTTGTCGTTAAGGTTTTAAAATGAAACTTTAATGAAAACTCATTTAAAGTGAGCATTGATCCCGGCTGCAGGACAGCCTCTCCAGCTTTACATCGAGTGGCGCCGCTCGCTGATGAGCAGGACCCTGCACCCCACAGGGCTCTGGATGGTTTGGAGGAATCCACCTGCAAAGATAAGCTGTAAGACTGGCTGTGCTGGGTCTGATCATGGGTCCACGTGCCCTCCCATGGAGGCTGCCAACAGCAGATGCCCTGAGAAGACTGCGTGAACCTGGGTATGCCCTATATACCATAAACATGCACACACGCTATATATACCCAGAACATTATTCTTGCCTACAGTACATTCCACAACCAAGTGTTTACCACACCAGAACTGGTTTCTTTGTATTCAGTAGCCTTGGATGAGTTTCTCCTCTATGGCCATATGCATGTGGATGTAGACAAAATGTGCTGAGAAAAAGGCCAGTCGAGGGGAAGTATGGATAAGCTGAGGAGAACTGGGACATTTGCTCTGTGTGGTTAAAGTTTAAAACATGTGCTCTCTGCTCCCTGATGGTCCCTGGTTAATTAACCTGCTCACACACTCTGTGGGGCTGGGACTCATGATGCCCATGAGAGCTGCACTTGTTCACTCCCAAGCGACCGGCTAAACCCTGAGCCTCATTCCCCTCCTCAGCTTCCCCACACAGGCTGTTGGTGGCCTGTGATGACTTGGAATGCCAGGCAAATATCAGGTATTATGGGAATGTCCCATTTACTATAGAGTTGTTAGTTCATTATTGATGGTGACCAGTGCTGGCAGGACACATGGGGAGCCCTCTGCAGCTGTGTTTAGGGGACAAGACCATGCCATGGACAGGGCAGGTCTGAGCTGGATTTAGAAGGGTATACCTGAAGGGCTGTGCTTGGGGATGGCTGTCTATGGTGTCCTCAGTACCAGAATCCGGAGGGGGCTTCCCACCTACCTCTCTGTTTGGAGACAGCTTTCAGGACGCAGGTGCTGGTGGGCAGCTTGCAGGTGTAGAGCCCCAGGCAGCCGCCGCAGTCAGAGGGCTTCTGGCAGGGCCGAGACTGGATGTTGTGGCATGAATGCTGCAGGGGAAGTGAGTGGTGACTGCAGTGCTGGCATCAAGCCTTGCCCAGCCCTGACCTGGGACCCCCACCCAGCGAAAGCCATGTCATCGCTCTGTTTGTGCTGCCGAGAGTCCTGGGACTCAGGAGCCTGTGCTTCTCAAAGAGATCTTTTTTGCACAGACTTGGGCTGCCTCTCGTTAAGCGAGGGTTTCTTTTGGGATGTGCATATCCCACAGCTGGTCAATCAGTCATTTTGGGGCAACATGAACTGCTCAGCCCCCAGAACTGTGCTTGCCAGGGGCTGTCAGCTCCAGTATGCTTGAGATGACAGCAGTGCAGTGTCTGGGGGTGAGATGAGCTCAAAAGAGCCCCTTCATCTGCCCCGAAATGGGCAGGCTGGAGAGACTCTCATTAGAAAGCAAAGCCAAGTTACAGAAGATTGTAAGATATAGTAGGATGAGCATTTGCTGCTGGATGTTTGGTTTCCATTTAAACTGCTAAAATAATGCAGTAAAAGCTGCAGTAGCAGGACAAGCTGCTCACTTCAGAGCAGCAGCTTCATGCAAGGATCTGGAGAAGTCAAGGCCTAAGGAATCTGTTCCGGGGGCCATTCATCACTGCTTTTGGCAGAAAGTGAGCTAAGCAGCTCAGGTGTGCATGGAGGACCTGGTTTTGCAGTCTGAAATCTGGGTGAGCTGCTCAGGCAGATACCATCAACAGCCCATGGATAACAGTGCGGGTGCAGTAACCCTCTGCCTGGAGGGGAGGTGCCACCCAGGCCTGCGCTACCAAAACTTCATCCTTGGATGCCTAGCATGGATGTAAATCCACCCAATTGCAAGCATTTGGGTGGTCAGACTGCTGGGAACACAGGGCAAGGAGCTGTGCCAGGAGAATGCTCTCCTTTCATAGAATCATAAAATGGTTTGGGTTGGAAAGGACCGCAAAGATCATTCAGTTCCACTCCCCCCCTCCGCCATGGGCAGGAACACCTTCCACTAGATTGGGTTGCTCAAAGTCTCATCCAACCTGGCCTTGAACACCTCCAGGGATGGGGCATCCACTACCTCTCTGGGCAACTTGTGCCAGTGTCTCACCACCCTCACAGTAAAACATTTCTTCCTAATTTCTAATCTAATCTAATCTCCCCTCTTTCAGCTTAAAACTGTTACCCCTCATCCTATCTCTACACTCCCTGATAAAGAGCTCCACCCCAGCTTTTCTGTAGTCCCCTTTAAGTACTGGAAGGCCACTGTAAGGTCTCCCTAGAGCCTTCTGTTCTGCAGGCTGAACAACGCCAACTCTCTCAGCCTGCCCTCACATGGGAGGTACTCCAGCCCTTTGATCATCATCATCTTTCCCTTCATTGCAGCATGGCTGTGTGTTTTGGGGCCGTGCTGCCTGATTTTGGTGTCTCTGTGCTGCACAGACCTGCCCAAGCCAGTGCTGGTTCCCTGTTTTAATAAGCACTGGGGGCCAGTGACTTCCTGACCACCCTGGAGGAACCCTTGGAACTGGGAAGGACCCATTTCTTTGGCCCCATCTTCTTCATTAGGTGCTCATAATGCCATTACGCGGCCCCTCCGTACTCTACAGACAGGTCAGCCAAAGGGGCTCACCAAGCTGCCCAGGCCTGTGGTGAGGAGCTGGGGACACTTCCACTCACTCCCGTTCCACCTGTAAACCCTCCAGGCAAACCCTCATCATTGCTGGTCCAGGGTGGGTTGTGCTTACCGTGTCCCCGTTGAACTTCCCGTAGCCCTTCAGGTGATGACTCAGCCTTGGGCTCCTGCTGCGGAGGGGCTGTGGTGGGAGTCTCTGGGGCTTTTTGGTGGGGTCCTGCTTGATGCTGCCCAGTGCCTGAGATGGTGCCGGGGCTGAGAAGAGCAGCACCAGGAGAAACACAGTGACCATCAGTGCCTGGACCTTCATCATTGGGGCTTGGGTTTGCTTGAAGTCTTCCTGCCCAGACAATGCTGTTGGAGGCAGGAGCAAAGGTGGAACCCGCTGCTGGATCCAGCTGAAGTAATTTTTATAGTGCAGAGACCTACCCTGGGGGCACAGCCCTTTTCCCCCGCCCCTGTCGTGTCCCACCTCCTGGCTGCTTGCATGAGCCCCCATCCCCCTCCCTTGCACACCCAAACACTCCAGCACCTTCCTGCCACGGCCACCCCATCCCCGCTTTGTGACGGGTGTGCACGTGCCTGTGCTTGGGCACCAGAGTCTCTCACTTGTGAGCACAGAGCCTTTTAGCTAAACAACACTTGCAAGCAAGGTCTTAGCAGAGGGAGGGCTGCCAGGAAATGTTTGTGTGTTGGAGTGGGAGAGGGGATGCGTAAGATCAAAACGGGTCCCTTTGGCCTCTGAAAAGGTAGCCCTTATATTTGCATTTTGGTTTACTAAGGAGATAGTGTTGGTGCAACACAACTTTGTCAGTTCTCCAGCCCACCCCTCGTGCCTTCTCAGCTCCTCATCCAGTTTTGGCCAAATCTGACGGAAAGGTGGCAGTTTCAGAGGTAAGGAACTGCTGTGAGCCTGGTGAAAGTAGTCTGGGTAGAGCAGGGCTGTCAAACTCACGGTTCCTGCCATTCTCCTGCTCCTGCAGCGTCAGCTGCGTCACTCGCTGCACACGTGACTGGCGCTGGCAGGAGCGAAGGGGCAAGGAGTTCGGTGCTGCCACCAGGTAGAAACAAGGTGCCAGGCTGGATAAAATAAGGTGGAGGGCCGTATTCATCCTGTAGGCCCTAAGTTTGACACCACTGGGGTAAAGGAAAGGCACACAGTTATTACCTCGATCCACTGCAGTGGGAGCTCACTACTTATTAAACAACAGAGCTCGTCCTAGAGAGTTGTGGTAGAGCTGCCATGACCAAGTTCTGCTGCTTTTGTGCCATGTCAGACTCCAGTGATCTGCACCTCAAACAAGGGCCCTTCCTGATGGGTGGCCTCTGTATGAAACAGAGGGCGAGTCTGTGCTCCAGGCTTACTGTCAATCAGGTTCAAAAACTGACCAGCATCAAGACCCATCTCCACTGGAAATGAGTTTTAATGAGTTTCAGTGTTTACTGAACTGTTGGTGCCCACAGTTGCATCTGTGCTGGGAGAGAGAGGATGTGACTTTTCCTCATTGCTTCCATGGGAGATGCCATTGTTCCCTAATACTTGTCCACATTAGGCTTCTCTCTTGGGTGGAGAAGGGATGGCACCCTCCACTACATCATAACCTCCCTGTCAGCACCCTCTTACCAACAGGGAGGATCACCCCCCCAGAATCTTTTTCCATCGAGTCCTGTCTCCTCATCTACCAAAGGGCAACATTTGCACATGCACGGGACTGGGAGAGAGATGCTTTTCATTGAAAATTGTTCTGTGTTCCTGCTGAGGAAGGGCTGACGTTGCTGGCCTTGGATGTAGCATTTGGGTAGGATGCAGGTATGGTTTCCAGCCAGTGGATAGCTCTGAATTAAGGTGCTGGGCAGGATGGGCAGCAGTCACACCACTGCACCACCTCCAGCTGCTCCATGGCCATATTTCCAGTGTGAAGGGTGTCTGTGGTCCTACCTACTGCACTGTATGGCCCTGGTGGGAGGAAGGACTTTGGAGGGTGGAGTGAGTTGCCAGACCACTCCCCCGGGTTTGAGCAAAAAGAAGGCAGGAGACCAGAGAGCTGATTTCTGCAGATCTGCTGCTGTTATTTTCTGCATAGACAGCAAAGGTGTACTAGCAACACACGGGTGTTTTCACGCCTGGCTGTTGTGATGATGGATTCGGACACCACAGCTGGTGCAAAGCTGTAAGAGAAAGGGAGCCTGTTTCGCAGACACTGCCCCTGAAGACCCCAATGGACCCTCTCTGTCTTTTATTCCCCCAGATACCATTTGTGTGTTTGTCATTGCACAGTGGGCATCCCTCTATGGACCAGGGATGAGTTCCCAGGGTCAGTGGCCTTTTTACATCTGATGTGGGAATGGCTCAGTGGCCTTGAGCCAGCAAGCACCCCTGTGAGACCCACACAGAGGTCTCCTGCTATTCACCCACTGCCATCCCCTGTTACTCCCCTGACAGCCACCGACGGTTCTGCGAAACACAAACAAAAACCCCACAGGCAGAACTAGCGTCTTCCCACCTTCAAGTTTAGTCACTCTGGGGCTGGAAGATATCTAGAAGAGGTATCTTGTGGGAGAGAAGTTACACAACAGAAGAGTGAGAAGCTGATTTCCATAGCCAAGCTGGCTACATTAGCTAATTTTCAAAAGGCTGCAGACAAGATTTAATTTGTATAAAATTGATCTAAGTGTAGACATCCTTGCTAATAAAGATTCTGGAGGGATTAAAGATAGAGGAATAACCATGCAGCCCTAGCCTGGACAGGGACAAAGAAGCTCTGCTCTGTTCCTGTCTTTGTTATGGACTCATGGACTATGAGCTTGGCAGAGTCATTTGAGCCACACAGCTCATGTGTCCACCTGTAAACAAGGGCTGTGTTTCCCCTCCTCCCTGGAAACAATATCCTTAGCCTGAGCTTCTGCAATGGTACGAGGAGATGACTTCTTCTGGAAGGAAGGGAAGGTGTGACTTGACACTGGTTCCAGCACAGAGTGCTCTGTTAGGGTCTCATGCCTGCCAGTGCTCCTCTCCAGCCAGACACGTGTGGGAGGTTTTCTCTGTCAAGCACCCTCTGGTTTGCCAAGAGGTCAGGAATGGAGGTGAGTGAGAGGGGCTTGCTCTGTTTTGCTTCAGACTCAACACACTGGGCTGAGGAGGAAGGAAGCCCCAAGTCCAGAGGAAGGTATAAGGAACGAGGGGCAGTCATCTTCTAAATGCCACCAGCTGGCCCCAGTCACCCCTCTTTGATTAGTCTTGCCTGCTTTCTCCAGGGGCATTGGACTTCAGAGCAAGAAAGTGCTGGCTGGCTTAGAAAGACTGATAAGGTTGTCCTACCATGTGCCTGCCAGCTGCACCTTGCCAGAGGTTGTGGTCCATGGGATCTCTTGGACAGAAACCAGGAGTAAGCAGCAAGTGAGGATGTTGCTGCTGGTCCCACCTGAAGAGACATTGTCCTGAAGATGTAGAAGTCAATGATAGAGGAACTACCGTGGTAGCGGTCAACAGTGACATAAGGTGGAGGAAGGGAAAATTCCCTCAGTAGAAAATCTAGAAGGACTGGAGGTTCAGAGAAACAGGAGTTCCGGAAGACCAGAAATCAGCTTTTCTTTACAAAGAGCCTCCAACCTGAGGGTTTACCCAAGACCAAAACAGATGAGTGTTCCCATTAGGCAGCGAGGGGGTGAGATACACTATCAACAGGCAGTAAATAGAAGAACCAAGCTGTGGTTGCTGTAACCCACCAAATAACAAAAAATAGGAGAGGAAACACCAACAGACAAACATAAATGTGAACAGTGAAATACAAGCTGTCACCAAATGCCTCCGAAAAGGCATCATGAATCAGAAGCCTAAGTGGTCAGCAGCCAGCTTTTGAGCTCAAAGCTCCAAACATGGCCCAGTTCCTGGAAATAGCAATGCTAGGAGTGCAAGGAGGTGATGGATGAGAAAGCCATGGTGCTCTAGTCCATCTTCCATACCTTCACCTCTGGCCAGTTCCTGCTCTTGACTTGCTCCTGGTTGACACTGGAAGTGCTGATTTCTGGGGAAATGGGCTCATAGGAACGGAGAGACAAATTTGCAGCAAGCAGACCCATCCGGACACAGGTATCTGTGTCGTGTTTAGCAAGCACCCCTGCAAGGATTCCTGCCATTAAGCTGTGGAGAGAAAGAAAGGTAGTTTTGAACACTGGGGGAACAGCTTTGATCTCAGAAACATGGCTGTTCATTTATAACATTTGGACCCAAACCAGCACTTACAGAAGCAGAATATGTTGCACAGGAGGGGGGAGGTTATAATGAAAAGGCTTTGCTTTTTTAGAATTAATTTTAAATTTAGATTAACAAATCATATTTTTTTCCCACTTTTTTTTGCTTCCTATCTGAGACGTCAAGGCACTTTCTCATTCCACCACATTTTCTCATCAATTTTCCAGGTAAGATAGGAGTAAAGAAAGGAGTCTAAGAAGGGAAGAACCTCCATTTCCCTTGCTCTCTAATTATTTTATCACTTCTTTGCTCCTTGTTGGTGCCTTGTTAAGTTCCCTCCTGTCCCCAAGAAGGGTAATTGGAAGAGAAGTTAAGTTCCCATACATGTGTGAGCGGGGCAACAAACACAGCTGGAAAATGAAATCTGAAGCTGAAATGAGATTGTAGATTCAGATTTTTGTACTTTCACAGTGGGTTTCCGTTTGAGATTTCCCAGTAAGAATGACGTGAATACTTGGAAAAACAGTGGTCACTCACAGGACCTCATGAGGCACAAGGGGATGACTTCCCCACCTACCTGGCTCTCAGGCAAAGTCTCTGTTGAGGCATGGGTACATGCAGGGTGGTGTTTGTGATTGGCTGGGAACAACTGCTGTTTATTAATGACTAAATACATTAATAATGCTCAGAAGCTAGGAAAGGACAAAAGAGAAGTGAAAGAGAAGGGAGAAGACAATGACATTTGAGAGGAAGAAGTCAGGACAGGAAAATGTGACAGAAGGGAGGATTAATAAGTGAATCTCTGGGGAAGGGAAAAAGATCACTTTTGTTTGCACTTTGACTAATTACCTCAACATCTTTTTGTCCATAACAAAGGCACAGAAGTTTATGATTTCCATAAACCATTCAATCTCTCAACAGCTCCAGAAGTTCTGAGTAAATATTTGGGGGAGCATCCCCTGGTGATGCTGTGTGCAGGCATGTGGTGTTATGTTGTCATGGCAGCCAGGTGCAAGGAGCAAACAACTGCACACATGCACAGCTCCTTGGGCAGCATCTCCAGAGATGTGGGAGAGCCCAGGGTTGAAGCAAGGCGTGAGGTGCCCTGGATCCCTGTTTCTGTGTGCGCAGCATCCCTTGACCAGTGCTTCAAAGGTGTTCAAGGGGCCTGAGACAGGAATGTGTTCTAGCCCTGATTATACCCTGCTGTGTAGTTCCTTGACAGTGTCTACAGCCTGGGTTTGGGTAACTTTACCGGTTTATACACTGTGGAGATGGCATATACATCAGTGTTAGCATCCTGGCATTGCCAGCCTGTTTTGGCACTTTTAGTCTGCAGAACAAGGATTTCTGCATCTCAGTGGAGCATCCAGGGTTCCCAGGAAGGATGTCCCTGGATTAACAAGAGGACTGTGAAAACTGCCACATGGATCTGGGGACTCTGCGGAATGGGATTTCCAGACCAATATTATTATAACTTCAGCAATGGGAGCAGGAACAGGCTCCTAGCTTTCAGCTAGTTTTAGAGGGAAAAACAAATTTAAAGTACTCCTGTGTAACTCAGTGGAGGTGTTTGGCACTTTCTCTCACCTTTGCTCTTCCCTTAAATTAAGCTTTTTAAAAAGGAAAGGAAACTCTAAAGAAGGTGGTTACATTAGCCTCTAGAAAAAAATTGTCCTGCAATAAGGGGTGGTTTTGTACCAAGCAGATGGTGCAGAGAGGAGGCTGTGTCCCTGGAGGGGCTGGCAGAGGCTGGGCACATCTGCCAGAAGTAGTAAGCAGAGCTGAACCTTCCTCAGGACCAGCTGACCCCGTGAGCTTCCTACCATCTCCCATTTCTCTGCTGTTACACTTACTGAGCTGAAAAGACCTTCTTTGGAGAAAAGCAGCTTGCAGTTGCAGTTGACTCATCTCAGAGGTGATCTGGGACACAAGGAGCGTGTCCTTGTGTTCAGTGGGTTAAACTCGCTTGGCAAGACATTACCAATTAATCCTAACTCGAATATTGCAAGGATGCTGTAAGTTTCAAAACCAATGACTTTTCATTCTGGCCACTCATAAAAGAAAAAAAGAAGTGTTGCTATATTGCGTTATTGGTAGGTGGGAGTAGAAAACCGAAAGGAAATACCTTTCACATTCAGCCTTTTGGTCTAACCCAAGGCAATGAAAGGATAGAATCAGTCATGGTTGTGTACGAAGAATGAAGAAAAAAAAGCCCTGACTACTACATATAGTTTGACAAGTTAACAATGAGCATCATAAAATACTACTCTGACAGACTGAGAACTGATCAGTGGGGCTAGGAATGGTACCTGTCATTTCCTACTCCTCCGTACAGTACTGTGTGAGCACCTAGGGGGGAATTACACAGCAGATTCTTTTGAAGCACGAGCTATTGCCAGAGGCAAATGCAGGACCTGATGAAACACTTTTATGGGACAATTTTAGCTACTGAGTGGCAGTCCCATTTCCCAAGCGTGGAAGTAGTTAGCTAGTAAGAGAGCTTTGATGTAAGGGAGCTTACTTTGCTTTTAAAAGCTCAGTCTAGACTCATTCAGAACTATTAAATTGCCATGAAAAGCTCGGATCTTAACGAAAGGCAAAACTAATAATTGCAAGACTGGCTTCCAAGATGCTTAGGGGGACACCTTTAGCAAGCTTTGCAAGGAATCGTAGTAACCAGTCCAGTTCTTGTGTCCTCCGTGTCTGTTCCTCAAGCAGCAGAATGTCATTTGCCTTTGCAGTAGAATTTCAAAGAAATATGATTATTTCCCTTCCACATTCAGCTGGAGAAGACAAAGCAGTGAGCAATATACCTGTCACCAGCTCCCGAGACGTTGACTATCTCCTCCCTGCTGATGTGGATGGCAGGGTAGAGGGTGGCGCAGAGGCTGCCAGCAGCAGCAGTCTGGGGAGGGAGGGGAGAGAGGGAATTTAGTGGGAATTGCCTAAGCTGATAAGGCCTCATGTGGCTTATGCCATCCAGACCTACAGAGATATAAAAAAAGAGAGAGAGAGAAAAAAACAAAAGCAAAAAAACCAAGGCAATAATCTTTTTTCACACTTTAAAAGAGATCAAGGATTTAAACGAAGCTTCCTGAAAATGAAGCTTGCACTCATGAATATTCATGATAAGCACATTTAAAACTAGCTGACTATAAATGCCGCTGCTAGAAGCCAGCACTACAAGGACAGACAACTTGATTTTCTTTCAGAGCTGTGTATTCCACCCCCCAAACACATACATTTGCCAGCAATGATGCCATGTTTCCCAGGACTGCTGCCATGCCACCAGAAATAGCAACAGAGCTGCGTGGTCCAAGAAACAAGCAACTGAGAGCTCAGTTTTTCATATCTTTACTTGTTCATGAGCTCCTGGATGAAGCGAGATGCTCCCTCCTAGGCTCTTGCCGCACAAGAGGACACCATGAGTGCCAAGGGTCACCACCACACAGCACAGGTGGGCCAGCAAAGGGAGAGCCAGGGCCACTGCAGTCTGCACAACCTCCTCCAACCTGGATGGCAGATCTTTAGAGAGAGAAGAGGAAAAATCATGGTATTACTGTGAAGATCCTTGACTGGCCTTTTTATGGGCTGGCAGCCTCTTTCCTAAAGCACCATTACTTCTATTTGTGAGCACTTCTGAAATGTGTTTGATATTTTTTTTTTCTTTAAATCATGGGAAACATGGAATTCTCCAACAATAGACTTCCATATTGTACCTCTACCCTAAGCTGAGGAAACCACCTAAACATATCTGTAGAGATCATAAAACTGTCCTGAAGCATGATTTCCTTGTCTTAATGCTGTTGGATTTCCACTTGCATGCAGTGGGGTATTTAATTTCTGCAAAGGGTGGTACTGTTGGGACAGGTGTCCTCAGAACATCAAGCTTCAGAGATGTGTTTGCAAACCACAGATTTTTCCTGTTCAGCTGATGAAGAGAGGAAAATGGGATCTCTAGTTTTGGTCAATGAGCCACCCCAGGCCTACTGTGCTCTTTGATAGATAATCTGACCAGCCTGGTCTGTACAACCCATGCAGAGATGGCTGTAAAGTAGAAAACGCCAAGAGTGCTTGTGAATCCCCACTGCATTATAGCCCAGTTTGCTTGAAATGGGGGCTGGAGTGGAAAAGCTTTTCTCTAGGATCTAGGTTATCTAAAAGTGTGACTGACTCTTCTGAGTATTCAATACCTGCTGGCGGAGTGTTCCCGAGAGTCCGATTTATTGCTCTTAGCTCTTGCAGGTTGGGGGAAATGTATGTGAGTTCTTTCCAGCTGTCTGAGAGGAATGGCTTAGAGGCCTTGTTCTCATCTGTTGGCTCATAGCACACTTCAAAACAACATTGCAACTCATTAGTTAATTGATTAATTAGAGGTTCATCAGCCATAGAATCAGTAAGGTTGGAAAAGACCTCCAAGATCATCGAATCCAGCGGTCAGCCCAACACCACTGTGCCTACTAAACCACGTCCCAAAGTGCCATGCAAGGTGCAGTGTAAAAGGCTTAGCATGATTTGCACAACTGAGGTTATACATGTAATCTATTAGATACCAAACGCTATTTCCCTCATGCCAGGGACAAGGTCTCCCAAGGTTTCCTTTCCAGTGCTCAGCAATAATGCTGTTGCTTCTGGCTCTGGAGTGATATAATCAGACTTCAGGGTTCTGCTCCTCTTAGCTGGTTTTGGAGCCTCTGCCAGATTTTAAGAACATTGTCTCCTTTAGGATTTGCTTTTAAAAATGAAATCATAACTCCAAATGTTTAGGAAGCCTTGTGAAAGGTCCCCAGCATATGAAGGGAATAGGTTATATATTTCACGAGAAGTGGAAGAGAAATCATCTCACAAAAGATGTTTTAGCACTTATTCTGAGAAGAAAACTGTATTGCTGCTCAAACTGTCCAAAGCACTCACGTTTGTGCTTGGCTTGAGATTAAGGACAAAGAGAGCAGCTTTCCTTGGCTTTCCAGCAGTGCCCAAAGGTTATGTCACCTACACTACAGGAAATGTGATTTAGCTGCAGAGTGAGAAATCTCAGAGAAAGGAGGAATGTTTCATCCATTTGAATCAAAGTAATAGTGTATAGAAAGGAGGGCTGGATAACCCAGGGCAACAGACAGTAACTGGGTACCTCCAGCAAGTACCACACACTCGGGGTGTGTGGAGTGTCTTGGCACACACGCTGTTAGGAGCTACAGGGCCAGGGCTGGGTGAGCTCTCCTTACCTGTTAGCTGATGCTCTCTAGCCAGTTGGCAGACGTACTGAATAGTGGAAAGAGGCACATTTCCATCAATGCAAATTAGCGGGGCCTGGCACAGGTTCTCCTTGAACTGGGACACCTAGTGAAAATCCAGGACACTGAGCAGGGACAGCTTGAGTCATTGCAGAGGGGAAAAAAAGACTGCTACTCAGACCTGGGATGTAGGATTTTCAGTCACATTACAGCCCTTAGGTGCAAGCATGAATCTGAAAAAGTGATTGATTCTCTAAGGAAAATGGATTTTTCCATTTTTCTCATTTCCTTCCCTTCTGGATTCAATTGGCAGGGCCACTCCATCAGAGAAAATTAATAGCTGCTCCTCACTAGACCACTTTTGTACCTGTGGGTCAGTCAGAGACCTACAGGGAAAGGGAATGCTGCTCTGTAAGGTCACTGTAGGGTTCCCTGTCCTACATCTGGTCGGACAATGCCTTTTCGTGCTGTAGATGGCTTCCATGCACAAGGCCTCACAAGACAGGTTGTTCATCAGAGCATTTTACTCCCGGGTCCTACTGAATCACGTAGGATTGGAGGACAATAGAGCAGTAGAATGGAGAGCTGCTGTTCCCTCTTTTGGCTGACTGAGGCTGCACGACCACTGCCTCAATGCCAATGCACTCATGCAGCATCCCTCCCACGTCTCTGCTAATCCTGATGGAAAGAAGGGCTGCCAGAGTGCACTTTGCAGTGGAAGATTGGTTCAGAGTTTCCACTGGCCACAACAAGCTTGGGAGAATTAATCTGTCAAGTAATGGTTTTCTGTGCTAAGACTGGGAGAGGCAGGGTGGGGATGGGATTGATGACCATATTTTTCCCTAGGAAGACTCCACCTCATAGGGATCCCACCGGTAAGTAAATTGCACTTAAATTCCATGTCGCTGTCAGTCATGAAGCACAGGCTTTTGTTCTATCAATAAAAGAATGAGTAAGGAAAGAGGGTACAGGGATGGGGCTTTCACTGAATCAGTCCTTAATCACTGCTTCCATTAGGCCTGAAGTTTTGAAGGTTTGAATGTTCTCAGCAGCAGTGCCTGTTGATACAAATCAGCATGTCAAAACAACAGGGATGGTAGGGAGGGGACGGAACAGGAAAACTTGCTTTTGTCCACTTTTTTCTTGTTTTTCCCTAAAGGGGGAATTACCATTTCTGCAGGTGGACTGGATTTATTGCTGGCTTTAAGGTGCCAAAAATTATAGGTTACCTGGGACTGGTTAATGAAGAGGGTTCTAGCCTACATATTATGGGATGACAGCAGTGGTGGTACTGTATGGAGCTCCATCTAGGTCAGCAGCAACAGAGGGCTCTGGTAGCTTGCCACGCTGCTATCTCAGTTAAAGGATTAACTTTAGGATTTCCTGTGTTCCCTCTGCACACCCACTCCCTCCTGGTACAACTTCACCAGTTGTCTTTTGTCACAGGTCCACGCTCCTTTTGACAGAGAAAAAGCTTACAAATGAGAGGTTACGCATACGTATTGCTCTGTTATCTGGTGGTGGATGTCCATATCTCCCAAGCCGACGCTGAGCTCCCCAGCACTAGTGATGACAGCACAGTAAGTGGCTGTGCTCTTCCCCTCCAGCTGAAGGACAGCGCTCATGTCCTAAAACAGGGACAACAGTTATACTCGGAGCATGTTTGTCTTCCCTGCTCACACTCGGCTCATTCTTTCTCTGTGCCCACCTGACTGTCAGCCCAGCTTGCTGTTCTCCCTTCAGCCTCCCTTCTCCCTTGAGACAAGCAACACTTCAGAGGCATCTTGGTCCAGACAGTACTGGCAGATGGCTATTTTTTAATATTTGCAAAGCAACAAATGCCACAGATTAAAGAAATTATTTAGTAAATGAGAGTGACAGGTCTCTGCCATGCACTTCCGTAGGTTGTGTCTCCATTGTAAATGGGAGAATGGGTCTGCAGCCCTGCCTGCTGCAGACATCCATTCCCACAGCTTCTGTGACAATTTGATGGCCTGCCAATGTGCTGGCACGGCTTGGTGGCACACTCTAGCTAGCAGTTATTTTAGCCACCTTGCTGGCTGCACGGCCTGATTTTGAGGGCAGCCTTGGAGCCATTTTTACAGCAGTGTCACAGACACAGCTATGAGGCGTCCTTCCTCTCTGGGTCTTATGAATGATCTGCTTAGACAGCCCAAGACATTTATTGGAATATGCATGTGGATGAAGAAATGCATCCACCCCAATAGTTCACAGGGAAGTTGGAAGTTTTAAGGAAAGGGTTGTCGCCAACACTGGTGTTAATGTCTTTTATTATGGGCAAGGATTGCTTGGTGGCTGACCAGCAAACCCATCTCCTCTTGGGAGACTTGAGACTATTCACTTTAATGGCACAAACTGTGCTGTGCTGGGTAGAGGATGGAGTATAGACCTGCCACTATAAAGCCTTTATAAACCAAAAAAGAGTGCATGTTCTTATTGCTTCATTTATGGAGTTCTTCAGGAAGCCGGAACTAAAGCTCCATGTGCTCTATTTGGATACCAGGGCCCTGAGGGCATTAATGGCCCTGACTAACTTCACCTGGAGGCTCTACCCACACCCCTTGGCTTGTCTTCAGTCCTGCCTCTTCCCTGGGCTAGGATTGCCTCCCTGGCTTTCTGTGTTCACAGCTGGGCTGGTGATGTTCTGCCTTGTTGCCCTAGGTGAGCTGCTGCTGCTTCTGGCTCCCTGACCTCGGTGGACAAGCTGCTGCTTAAGCCAGGTATTCCTTTGGTGCATGGTTTGGGGTGTTATGCAGCTATGTGGGAGTTATCCAGACTGGGCTTCCAGTTCCATGTTTTTTTGTCTTATTCTTTACCCAAACCAGGCTGATTTTGGCATTGCTTTGTCTATCCTCAGTGTCAGGGCTTACATATTTTTGACTGTGCTTAGGCCTTATTAGAGTTTTGCGTGGTTCTTCCTGATTTACTTCTCTCTCAAGCACTGCTCCCTGGAGCTGAATTCAGACACCATGCTTCAGATTCCAAACAGTACATACATCTAGCCTGTGTTTTGGGGGGGTGGCTCTTTGCCTTCTAATTGTCTGTAACCAAAGGAACATTGAATTGTTCCTACTTTTAGCCTAATGGAAGGTGGCTGTTATGTCTGCAAGGGTTGAGAGAATTTTTATCTCTATGTAATGCCATCACTTCCATGTTTCTGAGGTGCTACTACCGTGCAACATACCATGTGGTGACAGTAATGCAGGATGGACTCTGAATGTTCATCTTTCCCCACAGCTGATAAAAGGAGAGGATTCTGTCCAAGACGGCTTAAGCAGTCTAAAAATCAAATGGAAACAAAAAGATATTAATCTGTTAGGGTACCGTGAACACAGTGACAGCCTGGCAGGATGAGTGTCTGTAGGAAAGCCCTCTCCTGGAAAACTTGATGCCCACCAACCCTTATCTGGAAGGACTAGAAGGATGTTCAAGATGAAACTCGGCCACAGCTGCTGTAAATTACTGGTTGGGGTTGAGTGGGGCAATCTATGCCTGCCTATTGCACCTGCACTCTGAATTCTCTGGACCTTTTAGAACATCTGGGAGTGAAGGAAAAAAGAAGGGGTAAGAAACTTCAGCACTTGCCTGGCATCATTTACTTTACCACCACAGGCATGTGGGCTTGCCTTTCCTGCTGCTGGCCTTCCCACACTGCTGTTCCCACTATGCTGTCTTATTAGAACCATGGAATCTGAATGGATTCACGAGAAACCCTTGTTCTTCTCCCTTAAAGTTGACATAAATTGTTCCGCAGTGAGTGGCATGGGTGGCATTTTTTTTCCCCTCAAGCTTCTCCATTTGTTATCAGAATTGATAGTAGATTTGTGTTAGGAAGATTTGGGAAAGGTCAAAAAATCAGAACAATCCTAAAATCATTTTGTAACTGCCCTGATAATTTCAATACCCAGACACTGTCCTGTTGCTGCTTGTGGTGGTGCTTGTTGTTGTCAAGAACTGTTTGGCCCTTTGTCTTCTACAGTAATTCCTGTGCCACTCCAGTTCCTCTTGTCTATGGTACATGGATGATCATCTTTGAATAAGTTTAATTCCTTTCAAGTTCTTGCTGGAAACGTACTTCTATTGTGATGAAAACCTGGCATTAATTCAACGCTGAGGGCGAGGCTGTTCAGTAGTCATTGATGCTTATTTAACATTGATTTGGGATCACTGTGCTATTTGCTAGTTAACTTCATACTTGTGGACCTTTCTTTTCCTGATCCCAACTCCCTCCCCTCTTATTTCTTGGAATGGCCCCTGCCTTTTCCAGGCAGTCTGCCCACTGGTGTATTGCCTAAGGTGACCCAGATGGCAACAGCATTCAAGAGCTCCAGCTGTTGAAGGAATACCAAAGGACAAATCACAGCTGGCATGCACCCACAGGCAAACCCAGGCACTAGGCACCTGCCAAATTTCTTCCAACGCCGCCAAAGGTTCGTCTCACTCTTCCAGCATTCGTTTGCCCCCCGCCCTGGAAGAATAAATCGTTAACTGGCAAAACTAGGAGGGCTGCTTGGCATAGTTGCCTCATCTCCATTAATATGTGAAGTGAAGTTGTTGCTGAAACATAGGTCAGTAGTTAGAGCGAGTAGAAATTATCTAGCTACCAGACTGAGGGCAATACAGCTTTCCACAGCCACCTACAGACTTCAACCTTGATGACAGAGACCTGCTTCCCAGGAGAGGAGATACACTTGATCTCTCCGTTCAATACTATTTTGGTCTTATTAGCTAAGACCTCCTAGAACAATGCTCAGGAGTTTTTTCAGCTGATGTAAGCAGTCCTCTGAATTTACCTGCTCACAACAGCACTAGGACTCCAGAGCTGCTGACCCAGACCTAATGGGCTCTACAGCTGCCTTCCAGGCCACTTAGCTACCACTTAAGCAGTCTGGGGATTTTTTTATTGATTTGTTTTCCTCTTTGATGGTAAAATGAGATTTATTACCTTTGCCTGTACTGCCTCTGTACTTTACTCATAAAAGGATCTGTTTCAGTGTCTGAATAATTTTTCACTTACCCTTCTCTTCCCAAACACTTCCCTCATCAAAAATACCCTTCTTCTCCACCTGTGTGGTTATTAACTTCTCTTTTTTCTTGCCTCCGCCTTCCACTCCTCTGTCCCTCTGTCAGTCTGTCACAAACAGCCAAATTGTCAGAACACAAGCAATCCTGCACCCATCTCCTCCTCCTTCTAATTATTCTGCCAAAAGAATTACATCAGTAAGTGCTCAGATGAGTTTGGTCTTCATCTGACTATGAAACAGTTTTAAGGCTCTTGTTTCATAAAATCCTGAAACATACTTTCCATTTCTGAAGACACTTTGCTACTGATGGACATGATGGTCTTCACAGTTCTAGGTAATTTGGAGCTTTCAAGAGGATGTTGGGTGCCAAGTGCTGAAGTGTACAAAGCAGCTCCTGGTCCATACTCTCTCTGCCTCATGCTAGCCCAGGTACACCAGAACACCTCTGCACACAGAGGTTTCTCTTACTTGTGAGCACCAATTATCTATCCTAAACAAGTAAGTGTATAGCCACCTCATAGGAAGAAATGTTCTGCTTCCAATCCATGACTGTTCCTAGGTGTTCTCAAAACCCATATTGAAACTTCCCAAGGACCCTTTTTCTTCCCTCATACAAAGCTGTGCATCTACCCTTTGAACACAATGCTTTCTTCTGCGTCCAGCCCTATAACTGTAAAAGGCTACTCTCCCATCTAAATATGCTCTTTTATTACCCTCTTCTGACCTCCAGGTTGTTTTTGTCCGTCCTGACTCTCCCCATTTCTGTAGTTTGTAAGACTTGGCGCTAATTCTTGATGGTTTTCTATCTGGTAGTTCTCCAAGCCCTGAACTGCTCAGATCACCTGAGCAGAACTGCCTGTATATAAGCAACCTATGGCCTGTGTCCCTCTTTCCGCTATTTGTCATTCCTCACTAACCCAAATGCCCCTCAGTTACATTTGCTCGTGCTCCCTGGGAATTGCCACTGATACAGTCAGGAATGAGGATATTTCCATCTGCAACTGTCCCCGTTGTGTTGCAGGTCTCAAAAGCACTGAGCATGGCTATTTTAACTCTGATGCTCACTATTCATAATAGAGGCAGCTAAAGGGGAAAAAAATAAACCCAAACAAAGCCTACTCCAAAGTAAAAACAAGGATGCTTTTTTAAGCAAGTCAAACATGGCTTTGAACACCGGCCCCTATTTCCACATTAAAAGAGGATACTAACTGCCGTCCAGTAATGAACACAAACTCTGTTTTATGCAGTTCCACTATCTGTTTTTCAAAAGTGATGTTAGCAGAAATGAGAAAAATACTCATGAGCTCCTTTTATTGCCTGGCATGCTGTCTTCTCTTTTAGTTTCCAGCACATCCCAAAGGCAGAGTTTCAGTTTTTTAATGACAAGCCTTGCCTTAATAGCAGATGTACCAGCTTTCCGCTCAGGGATCCAGCTGTGGGTGACTTCTGCTGTTGTACAGCCCCACAGGGCCTAAAAGAAATGAAGATGCTAAATCTCTCTTTCAGGTAGCAGGTGGGTGCAGTGAGAGAGAAAAAGCAGCCTGCTTTTGAAAAAAAAAGAAAAATGATTGGCTCTCATTGCACCTTGCCAGCTCAGCTGGTCACTTAGAGGTACTTGGGTATCTCTTTTATGTTGTATTCAGGGGGGCTGGCTGAGATGAAAGAACTTAGATGAAAATGGACTTGCTGAGATGATTTGAAATAAGACTGGGCTGATGCTTTCTGTGAACATTTCAGAGAATTAAGAGAGTTTCTGGGACCTTCTTCCAGGTCTTAAGAGATTTGAATTCATAATGTAAAAATGAGATTCCGCTTAACTACTGGGTATCATGAAAGAGTTATAACCATAATGCTGCTCACAGCACCTTTCTCTGAGCAAGACCGTGCATCCTTCTCTGCAGGTGAGGTAGTTACAGAAGCACTTTGCTTCTGATTAGCCTTGAAAGCCATGTGGGAATTATAATCAGGACAGAATACAGCTGCTTTCTTGCTAACTGGGATGGCATGAGGTGTGAGTGATACTCCAGTGCTCTGCAACAAATCCGACATGCATAAGGGTGGGACTTTCTGGGTCCTGAGCCCTTTTAAAAAATCCATTCTTAAAAACCAAAACAAAGCAATGCTGTTGGGGATGCTTTTTCCTCTGTGCCTAACCATAGCAGCTGTCAGAAGAACTCTTTGGCTGTCAGTTCCTGAATCCTCCTGCAGCTTGGCATTTGGGTAGCTTCCACAATGGACCATCAGCTCTAGCGTTCACTGCTATACAGAAGGGCAGCTAATGCCTCACTTTTTCGTGCCATGTTAAAATCTCCCGTTTGCTTTTTCCCTGTCAGCTGTTTCCAGCAGGGTCTATAGCTGCCCTCAGCCCCTCCCCAAGCCATGGGTGGTCCAGGGATTTGCATTCAAGTCTGACAGACCAAGGGATGGATGCCCACCCTTGGACACAGCTTTGCTTCTTGGCCTGATAGCTCAGTGTGGCGAATGTGTGTTATCAGTTAGATCATAGCTGAAGCAGTTCAACTTGGTTTCGCAAGCCTTCATAGCTGATGTCACAGCATGTGTCACCCTTGACTATTATAATACTGTTCGGGCTTTTCCTCTCTGTATCACTGAATAGCCAACTTCCTTATCGACAGCCTCCACATCATGTCTTTCCTTATCTGATGAAGGGGTCTCCACAGATTGCCCCATCTGACCACAGGAGTTTCCTGCCTCGGCAGTCAGCGTAATTTGAGACAAAAAAACCCCCAACTTTTGAGCAAGCCTCACTGCCTCAACATGTAGTACTTCATGCAGCTCAATGAAAATACTACAGGCCATGCAAATAGATGCCATTTGCGTGGAGAGGTCCCAGGGCTGTCTCTCTTCAGCTTCTTGGTTGTTTCTTTGTTCAATCAAATTGAAAGGGCTTGGTGACATTTAAAATGTTCTATTTTTTCAAAGCGATCTTTTTCTATTTTTCCTTTAAGATTCAAAACCTTTGTGTCTGAGGAACATGGCTCTCTTGTTTAGCTGTAACTACGTCAGTACTACTTTTCTCAAAGGTTTCTTGCCACTCTGGCTACTGTGCATGGAGACTCTTGCTCCTATTCATGCTGTTTTCCATAGCTAAGACAGTCTCAGGCAGACAGAGCTGCATCTTGCCTGGAGATTTCCTCCCTATAGGGTCTGTCCTTGAATTAGAGGTTGTCATAGCACAGTGAGGGTCTTTACTCATTGCTTCCAGTTCTTTGAGAGTGCCCTAGGCAGCTTTTCTGCTAAAGGAGCTCTTTGGGTTTATGGCATCAGAGAATAGCCCCAGGGCATCTTAACACGGATTGCAGAGGCCACAGTCATATGTGGAGTTTGTAGGGATGATGCATTGCTGTCCTTGACCTGAGTGGCAGGGTTAGTGACTTTCAGCACAGGAACAGAGTAGGTCAGTGTGTATCATTCCATTACCCACCTAGACAACACACCAAATAGGCAGGACTACACATCCCAAGTTTGTGCATGTGTGTGCATACATGTGGATATTGTGCACAGATACCACCTCTCCCCTCTCCCACCTCCTTTGGCTCAGCAGTCCTGTTAAAGTAGCTGGAAATGGCAGTGCTGCTAAAATAGCTGCTATGGATACAGTACCAGGATGACAGGGTTCTGCGCCTTGGCTATAAAGTCAACGTTGATACCTCCAATCACCACCTTTAAGAAGGAAGAAAGAGGTAAAAAGTGGTTGGAAGGACTTGAGGGAAAGGTTTCCAAGTCTTCTTCACTTTTCTCCCATTGCTTTTCTCACCCTCTTGAAAGCTATCAACTTTACAGTGTGAAGGCCTGTGCTTACTTTGGATGGCCAGATACAGGTCTGTACAATCCTCACTAGAAAGAAAGGAAATATCTTCTATATGTTGTTTTCTGACTTATGCCTGCTCACAGGCAGCCCCAGCGTGGCAAGTGGGATGTTACTGGGTACACATTCGGGTGCTGGCGGTTTCTCTGTGTGGTGTCAGAGTAGTACAAGAAGCTGCATGGGTCTGGTCATGTCAGTTTCCTTGAAGCCATCTCTCTTTGGACAATTTTTGGCATACCAAACCTCAGAAAAATTTGAGCACTGTTATGTGAAAAAAGGAAAAGCAAGCAAAGAAAATGGCGAAAAAAGTAGGCTGAAAAATGCAGTCATTTCTTACAGGTTCCCAGGAGAAATTGCTGTACTGAGTGGCGCTTTACGAATCACTGTCTTATTGTCCTACAAAGCCAGAAAAAGCAGCACAAAAAAGCAGTACAGCTCCACAAACAGGAAGTTTCCAGATTCTTTGGGGACATACAGCTGGGGTTTTTTTTATTCCATCAAATGCTGGGTTATTGCTTCTGGAGTCACTGCCCTCTTTTATGTTGACAAATCCTATTGCAAATGGGTTTTAGAAAATTTTTCAGCTCTCTAAAGACAGCCTAAAATAGATTTCCTCTAATTTATGTGGCATAAACAAAATCCAAGATAGTGAATAAAGCATTAGGGCTATAAGGGATCTTGTTTGTAATATGCTGTACCTCTTGCAATCATGAGCAGGAGGCCAATAAAAAGAGGTATTTATAAAACCTGTATGGCTCAGCAGCTCAAAATATCACCTTCCACCTTCTTCCAGGTCTACTCCTGTAGTCATGAATTCCCTGGCACTGAGAACAATGCAGTCAAAGTTGTCCACAAGGGCACAGTAAAAGGTGAAAAGGTGATTAAAGTTTTAATGGATTTGATGGTCTAAGACTTAATGGGATTAGGCTGCTGTCAGTGTTTATTCTTTGTAAATGTGGATGGGGGAGGAAGAGAGAATATTTATCTGAGAAGAATAAAGAGTACTAAAGAGAGAATATCTGCCAGTGTGAAGCAGAAAGATTGGCTACTGGCTGAGTCACCTTATACTTTCAGGAACACACATAAATTTAACTTCTGCTGTCAGCAGAGATGCATTATTTGGAGGGCAGCAGGGGACTCACTGGCTGAGGTGGGGTTGTGTCCTCTCGCCGAGGCAGGTTCCCTTTCCTTCTGGCTTTCTGTAGTTTGCTCAGGGCCACTGCAATGCAGCTCCCCACTCTGGCATTGTTCTGGATTAGAGCAAGGTCTGTTTGGAATTTCTTTGAGGAAAAGAAAAAATATCAGCAAGAAGGACCTGTCAGAAACCTATGTAGGAACTGCCTAGAGGGAGAAAGCAGAAAACACATGCTGTGAGACTTGATAGAATGGATCCCCCATACCATAATCCTTTGGGGGCGTATAAACTGGGTCACAATACTGCATGACGACCCTGGAGTTTTAAATTTTTTCACCTTCTTCCCCTTGTGTCTACAGAGAGCAAACCTGTCATCTCTGTTTGACAGATAGAGAACAGAAGCAAAGGCTGCACAGACAAAAGAGAAGGTGAAATGCTTTAACTAGGGCCAACTTTTCCAGAAAGAGATGCCTACTGAGACTTTTGCGAAGTCTCTATAAGCAATTTTTTTAGAAATTTCACTGGAAGCAGAGTGTCAGAGGCTTTGAAATTCCTACTTAGTGACTGAATACCAAATAACGCCCTTACCAATCTTCCCTGACTGACCAAGCCTCCTAGAGGGCTGGCAGCAGAGCCTAGATTTGAACACAGCTCTCCAAGATCCTACGCTGGTATCCCAGCCAGTTGATCTGCTTTTCTCATGCCTGTGTAAGAGAATTTCTGCTCATCCAGGAGTATTTTCCTTCCAAGTTTCTCTTCCTGTGCATCGTGTGAAAAGCTGGATAAAGCAGTGTGATGCACAGCACAGTGCTCCGGGAAGCCCAGGTACTTTGCCGTGTGCCACCCTACTGTGGACAACAGTGTTCTGAAAACTCCACCATGGAGCAGGCAAGCTTAGAGATCCCATGTAAAGGCTCTCTTTGGGCTCTGGACAACCTGCTGTCTGTGCCAGCCTCCAATTTTTAACACAAAAGTGAAGTAGTACAGTAAGGGTGCTCCTGAAAAAGCAGGATCCAGTCACTAAGCTCTTATCTGTTCACAGATATTGAAGTTTGCACCCCTTACTAGACAGTTAATGAAGTGACAGTGTTTTCCACCAAGCAGAGGTGATATCTAATCAGAAGAGGTGTTATGAAGTACACTAGAGTGCTTCCCCCTCCATTCAGTAAAAGGATACTAGAGTCCAGTGATTTCCCATCAGTTAATTCATTGAGCTTCTGTAACATAAAAGGAGTCAGTTCTTTGCCTGTGATCCCTTTGGACCTGCAAATGTAAAGAAAATGCCTGCAGATGAGAAAGATTGAGTTGAAACAGCATCAGACTAGAGGCACTGCTGCTAGCAGATAATTTATCTCCATAACCACATACCATAAGAAATCCTGTAAACAAGCTTCAGGTTAGATAAAGCTACAGTTGAAAGCTTGTTGTGGGCTCACCCGTGCCCAAGGCTAGCTGTGCTACAACCCTTGGAGCAGAATTCCTGAAGTTGTTTGCTTCCCCGAGACCACGAGGTGAACAAAGGGTAGGATGTAAATTCTTCTCACCTGGCTTCGCTGAGAGCTTGCTGGATGGCTTCTTCGATGACCTGGCCCGAGACAGCTCGCTCCTGGGGACAGGGCACAGCTATGAGCACCCCGCTGCTCAGGCCTAGCCCCAGAGCACTGGCTGGGAGAGGACAGGCAGATTGTTAGCAGTTCTCCTTGGACAAATCAAATGCTGAAGGAAGAGGACAGAGGAGAGTGGACATGGGGTGAAAGGACCCACAGAGCTGGGTCTTTTCCAGCTACCAATCAATTTATCACACATCTGCCTATTTCTTTAGAGTCTCTCTTTAGAATAAAAAGGGGCAAGATTTTTTTTTGTTTTAAGAAAACTGATTCCACTTCTGAAAGCCCAGAAGCTGTTTTTGTAAACACATTAACATACGTGTTCCTTCCACTTCACTGATGGGAACAAAACATGTATGAGCATGCCAAGGAGCCTGCAGTTAGCTAAAGAACTTGCTGAAAAGACTCAACTTCTCTGTTACTTTCTTTTCAAAGCACTGAAGCAGGAATACGGGAGGTGGGACAACTTGGTTTTGGGGGGACAAACTCTTCTTCAAAGTTAAAAAAGAAAATGCCTCATCCAATGTGATTTTTGTATCTCTTTTACCAGACTCCTGCACGGGCCTTTCCCTTCTAAAACACACCAATGAGTTCAGCTGCCTCCTTTTCATCCCGGATGTGATACGGTGCCTGGAAGCCGCTCTGGCGTGAGAAGAAGGCTGGGAACTCCCTTGACTCTCCAAAGGCAGCTACGCAAACTCCCTGAGTCTCCTGCAGCAGCAGAGTTGAGACAAGCAGGTAATCAGCAGAGGGAAAGGGGACCCACCAAAAGAACGGGACTTTTTATTTCTACACAGGTAAAAAATGTCTTTCTTTACCACTAGGTTTGGTTATTTTATACATCCCATTCTATTCCCCTTTTTCAAATCAAAGAGCCAGACATCATAACTGGTTATACAGAATCTGGCTTACTGAGACACAGAAGACATGCACTTCCTTTAGTTGGTGCTCCCAGCTGACCAAAAGCCATGCAGCTGTCACTACTGCAATACTGAGTCCAAGGTACTAACCTGTGATCTGAAAATATGTCATGAGCTGATGGGAATATAAATGAGTTCTGTTTGCAATTAAGAAGTACCGATGTTGGCTGTCACCTCACATGGTGGCCCTGGTGGTTTCCAACATACCAAACCTTAAAAAATGACTCTGCTGAAAATCATCTTGATTTCTACTTTCGTTCTGATTTTATTTTAGTGTTTGATGGCTCTAGCTTGCCTGCTCCATCAGTTACATTATGGAGCAGCCCACTGCTTCTGTAGCCTCAGGACTAGATAACTCTAAATACGGCTTCATGTCCTCTCTATAGTAATTCCTAAAAATCTCAGGCTTAATACCTGCCCTGACACCACTGGGCTTCCTATACACATAGTAGAACATTATCTGCTTTCAGGCTCAGTAGCCCATGCTACCTACCAGGTATTCCAGTGTCCTGCCGATATCAAGGATAGACTTGACTCCTGCAGATACAACAGCAACCGGAGTTCGTCCTAGCTCTGTCAAGTCAGCGCTCACATCCAGAGCTGTTAAGGGACAAGAAGCTGTTGTGTCAGTGGTTGTGTTGTACTCCAAGCTGATGCAATCTGCCCTCTTGAAAAGCCACATCTGCCTGGGATGCCACTGCCTGGTTTTGTAACCACTTAGATCCACAAACAAATATTATAGTATAGATCATCTTTCATGAGATTGAAAGAGATATTGATGAAAAGAAGTTACATGGCTGAGGGCAGAGGTGCAGCCTTGCAGTACATCTCTCAGCTCTTTGATGACGCTCATAAACAGCATGCAAAAATTTGGTAGAAAAGAAAGAAGAAGGTGTTATACAGCAAGAACAAAGTTCAAAGAGATGGAATGTAATTTAAATAGATTTTGATTTTGGTTTTGACATTACTGGCAAAAAAAAATGCACCATGGGAGCTTTGCTGACATCAGGAAATGCTCTGGTCTGGAATTGACATCACATCGGGAACTTACATCACATCTGAAAGGGATGGCATCCAGCGAGGCAGTGCGCTTACCCTATGCTAAGAATATATATGACTACAAAGAGAGAATGTATTTAAAGGTCACAATCTATACTGCCAAGGGTCAGCCATTTTCCAGAGAGGAGCACACAGCTCTAAACACAGAGCATGGCCTAAGTCTCTTTTCTGGCAAGACTCTCCTCCTCAGCTGAGAGAGAGTCGATAACAACAGCTCAGTCGATAACAACTGGCTCAGCAGCCAGTGTCAGGTTATCCAGCCATTACAAAGTGCGAGAGGTACAGTCAGCTCCTGTCACATCAGCCAGTAGTATCCATATAGTCCTGTGTAAACAAAAGATAAAGTCCCACCCTCTTAACAGCTGGCCAGTGCTCAAGAGGAATATTTTGAAGCTTCTAGAAAGGAGACACTGGGAAGAAAACAACCATAGTATGGCTGAAGAAGAAGAATAATAATTTCACTCTTCTGAGCAGACAGCTACTGCAGGACAGACTGGGGCAAAGTAAGGAGATAAAATCAAGTATAGCAATAACAACACCTAGAGAAATAATATTGGTGTTCTTACTGTTCTCTCCTCCCCGATGGACACCTCCTATGCCTCCTGTCACAAACATGGGGATTCCTGCTTTGTGTGCTGCAATCATTGTTCCAGACACGGTAGTACCACCAGACAAGCCCTGTCAGGGGACAACCAGTCACAGTCAGCAGCCAGAGTGACACAGAGAATACTGTGTGCAGGCAGCTATGGTTGTGGTGCAACAGGCAGCAACATCACAACAGCCTGCTGTCACCACCTGACAACTGTAATTCTGAAACAAATACCCTATTAAGCAAAAACACAGAGGAACAGTTTTCCCTGCTACGTAAGCCACTCTTGCCCTGATGGCAGCAGAGGCCTTCATTCTCCAGGGTTTTCCAACCAGAAGGCTTCACAGGGAGTGTCACCTTAAGCACTGTGTGCATTACTCAGGATGGTCTGCTTATCGCATAGTTTACATGTAACGTGATGATGCATTCTCATGCCAATAAGAATATTCTTAGCCAAGTGCTCGTGGCTTGCCAGCCAATACAAAATAACTTCTCAGGAGCCCTACTTCATGGTTGCTGTTCCCTTGCTCTGTCATCCTTTGACTCTAGATAGAACCAGGTTTGAGCTTACCAATAAGATAGCACTTTATATTTTCAAGGGGTTTAAAAGCCACCTGACTTGGAGATGGAGAACACTACTGCTGCATAGAAAACACCATGACAGAAAATCTGCATACCATACCTGGCTGAGGACAAAAGGAAGATCTCTCCGAGACACTTTAAGTACATTTTTAGTGCTTGCCAAGAATTCAAGTTCCTCATCTGTGAGTCCCACATGGATTCGACCCCTTAAAATACCTACAGTGGCTGGCACTGCTCCATTTGTTGTTACAATTTCTTCCACCTCTTTGGCCATGCTAGAGTAAGATAAAAAAGACAACAATCACAAAAACAGTGAGGCAAACAATCGGACAAGAAAACTGCTGTGTTTGATGGCCATCACTTCCAGTTTTACATGGTTCTTGTGATTTCAGCTAAGTCTGGTTCCTCTTCTGTACCTTCCTAATGGCGCAAGACTTTGCACTTGAATTTGCAAATTTGCATTCAAACTCTGCTCCAATGACTGGGATATATTTTTCAGAATACAAGCAGTTAGATATAGAGCAACATCAGTGCCAAAAAGCTGCAAGGCTACTCCAGGGCTACAGACATGGTCTTTCCGAGCTTTGTAGGTTTTGTACTTGATCATCCATACACTATCGTTTTTAAGAGCAGCTTTTTCTCCCTTCCTGAATTATCAGTACATACACTAGAGAATCTTTAACTACTGAAACTACTTCCTCTCCAAAATGGATTTTTTAGAGCTTCATTTTAAAGCAAAATAATGGCCAGGTAAAGAGCAAGATGGAAAATCAATACTGAAACTTTCCTGTGCTTTCTAGAAGTAAGGATGAAAAGCAAGTGCAGTGATTTCTGGCACTGTGACTCAATGAAACATGAATCTACTGAACATCAATAAATAAAAGGTAGAGTTGGGGCAGGAGGGTTCTATGCAGGACACAGAAGGGAGTGAAAGGGACCAGCAGCTCTCACAGCAGCTGCTCTGAGCGGGGCTCAGGAACAGATTCACTAGTGTATTCCAGTCCTTCTTGCATTACAGAAGATATACCAAAGTAAACTGCAGAGTCTTTTCAATGTTTGTACAAACTATGCAGCCAACAAGGCTGGTGTCTCTCTCTTAGAGTAAGTGATAGAGCCACGGTTTAAAGGAAGCCAGAACTTTAAGGTGTTGGATAAGGAGATAAAAAGGTACCTCACATGTGTCCTTAAAACTCCAAACACAATTGTTTTACACCATACTCTGCATTCCTAGGAACCTCACATTTCCATTTCTGACATTTCCATTTGTTCTTACGAGGGTTTTGGCTTGACTACGAATACTAATACCAATTCATCAGTTATCTGCCTGATTCTGGCAACTTTGTTGAACGAGGAACATCAAAATCCACTACCTCAGATTCTGAGGATAGGCCATGCCATGTGTGATGATGGTGCTTTCCAAGGCTACAACTGGTCTCCCCTCCATCAGAGCTTCCTGTATAGAGGGCTGAATCCTGAAATAAGCACCTGGGGATAAAAACAGAAAAATGAAATATTTATGCAGCTATTTATAGTACCTGCTGTCATAACCACAACAAATTTACACCCTTCTTCAGCTGTTCTTTGGGGTGAATTCACAAATAACTTTGTGAAGACTAAAGCTGTATTTTATGTAAGTGAAATATTTCCAAAACATCTCTATTGTTAGATATCTCTAAAACATCTATATTGTTCATCATCATCACTGAGTGTTCCTCTGCCACAATTTTTGCAGCTGGTTTGTCATTTGCTCTAGTTACATTACCTTAAATTAACTTTACTGTGAAAGAACTGAGCACTGCAACCACACAAAGAAAATGTTTTAAAAGAGTGAAAGCACCAAGTATAGTAACTTAGCATTACAAGACTACCATGCATCAAAGCTATTGTTGCTCTTTGCTTTGCTCTGAGAACACTGCCAGCAAGGTCCCTGCTGAATTCAGATGATGAAAATGCTTTCCACCCAGGAATTGCTTCAGAATACACCACTCACCATGCAGAAATCTTCTCACTTGGGTGGTCCCCCATGCCATAGCAGAGACATGTTTTCCTAGGCTATAGGTTATTTTCCTAATCATCTTGCTCATGTGGACAGTCCTTGAGATAACAAAAGTCAGGTAAAAGTGAAAGAAGCAATTTAAGCATGATGTGATGTGTGAAGCTAATGTATCATCTCTTGCCTTGATCTTGGGAGGTAAATAACCCTTGCACAGGAGGTTGCCTGGAGACTCCTGGTGTTTTAAGTATGAGCCAGGGTGTAAAAGCAAAATGTTAAGCTGCAGAAGTGGAGTTGGAAGTGTCCATCTGGGCCATTCTCAATGCTGGGCTGAAATCGTAGCAGAGCAGAGGAAAGGATGAAATGTAATGAACTAGAGACAGTTTAGAAGTAGACAGCCTTTTCATTTCCAAATCTACTTGTTTGTGACAAATCGCATGCTCAGCCACTGCAACCTCAAATATGAAAGATCACAAGGATTTCTTGGCCATTGGAATGCGCTGCCCAGGGAGGTGGTGGAGTCGCCAAGCCTGGAGGTGTTTAAGGGGAGACTGGATGAGGCACTGAGTGCCATGGTTTAGATGATGGTGTTAGTGTTGGTGTTAGTGTTGGGATATAGGTTGGACTCGATCTCGGAGGTCCTTTCCAACCTTATGATACTGTGATGCTGTGATACAAGGAAGAAGAAGACAGAGGAATGCTATAAAGAGATGAACCTGTTTTTTGCTGGTGTTTGTGAGGAAACAAGCAGTTCAGTGAAATAAAGAAAGGAGCTGAGAACTGGTAAACCAGACTGCGACTACCAGGAGGAAGGAGTAGCTTTCCCTAGAGCTAGGAATGCTTTACACAAGCTCATGTTGCGTCACCCTTCTTAGTGTAAAGCCTTGGAAGCAGAGTTGCAGTTCAGCCCCGGCAACAAACTCCAGAACTTCTCTGGTCTCTTAGCAACTCCTATTCACTTTAATTAAATTCATTTCCAAACAGAGAAAGAGGGGGAGTGAGTTGTAAATATTAAGAGACTGGACTAGTCTGGGCCTCAGGGCAGTTTCACCCAATGCCTGACTGCTTCACATATTTTTCCTGGGCACTTGGCCATATTCCTCCAGCGTTTCTATTCCTCACCCCTTCACCAGGAGGAAAGGATTCCTGTCATCAGTCCTTTGTACCTACTGTTAATTTATTAGAATGCAGTACGGTGTTCATGTTACGTTTAGCTGAACATGGCTCTGATCTCAGTAGAGTGTGTGACACGACAGCTATACAGAATCAGCTTATACCCAGCGAGGGTTTTTTTTTCCCCAAACCTAAAGACTTCAGCTATACAGGACAGCTTGGGCTGTACAAAAGAGGAAAAAAGGGACAGATTCTGCTAGACATCTCAAGCTACCAAGACAGACATTGTCATAAGAAGCGGTACGTACCTGACTGAAAATGTGAGACTTTTTTCTACTTTCCAAATCCTTTTAAAGAGAAAAATCTTAATTAAGTTTATGGAATTATATCATGACACAAAAGTGGCAAAAAGGCTCTTACTTCATGCTCACAACCTCTGCCTGTACAGTGGAAAACCCAGCAGCCTGAGTAGTTCATGCAAATGTTCCGGTATCAAATTGCTCTGTGTGTGTGTACACACCCCTTGCTCTCTGGGGCAAAGTCAGCTTTGGAATAAATTCATTAAGCCAACAAGGTTGCGCCAAGGATCGGTTGAGCTGCTAAAGTTGTGCTCTGAATTTTAACAGCCTCCCAAACCCTGAAGCACAACAGCCAAGAGTGTTGTGGTGGATAGAAACTGTGCTGGCTGGTGGATAAAAACCAGCTGGTCACCACCTGAAACCCAATCTGCATTAGCTAATGTTCGCTGGAAACTCAGCCTGAGCTGGCTGAAAGATTTTTGACGCTTGGCAAGTTTTGCAGCGAGACTTGTCTGACCTTTTGCCTTGTAATGAAACTTTGCAGATTCCTAGTGCAAATTTCAAGCAGGTCTAGCACAGACGGGCTTTCCTCCCTTCTCCAAACCATCCCTGCTTGCCTCCCCGCGTGAATGATCCGGCATATCCGACCTCATGGAGCAATGGCCTGCGTGTCTCTTACCTCTGGGTGTCCGTCTCACGTAGGGAGCCTGGGTGGGTACTGGAGCGATGCCTGGGCAGTCCTGGGAGAAGGCGGGAGGAGGGGGGGCTGGCAGCAGCATAGGGGTGCGCGGGCCAGTGCTGCTGGCTGAGAGAGCCCATTTATTATTAACCACAGGCGCAGCTGAGCTCTGCAACTGCTCGCTGCCTGGGGTGCAGGGGGCCATTTCACGATGGGGAGAGGAAAGTTTCCGTGATTATTTTTGTTCAGGCAGTGCCAGATTTTCCCCTCATTCTTTAAAAGAAATTCTTCATTTTTCATAGTCTTTGGCTGTTAGGGTTTTTTTAAAATTGATGAATTCATTGCTTGCTAAAATCTGCAGACTGGGGCCCTTCGTAATTGTTTCTAAAAAGCAGAGGACTGGCATTCATGCTGCCCCCACAACTTTGCCAAATGCAGCTGTTGAACTCCTCTTCCCAGGGTAAGAGATCTACCCAGCTCTCAGAACCCCTATCGAGGAATGCTGTAGGTCTAAAGCCAGTTGTAGCAATTCTCCATACGACGCAGATGTCTGGCTACGCCGAGAACATAAACTGGGTTCACAGAGAAAAACTATCTTAGTCACCTACTGTAAAGACAACCTGTTCTCACAGGTTTAGTGTGTCTTTGAATGAGGACTTTGAAATTGATAAATCTTTGTCCCTTCATTAAAAAGCAAGGATACTTTGAGATCTAACGCACAGATATCATGCATGTTTTGATTTTATACAGAAGGTATCAGAGGTCAGAGTTAAATGGCTGACCAGCAAGGAAGAGATTAATGGGATAAAAGACAAGACATGATTCTATGTAACTTCCACCCATAATGTAAAACTTGCTAGAGTAATTGTTAGAGTATTGCTGAAGCAATCAGTGCCAAGGAACTGAATTTACTGCAATCCATTAATCAGGAAATTGTAAAACATAGGTTGTTAAAGCAGTATGCACATTTTACACTTTCCCTTTTCAAAAGAAGTTTCCTGCAACTTTTGTTTAACTCAGCAATCACGAATGCTCTTTGATTTTCTACATCCTTCCAACCTTTTCAACTAAACACATTCAAGGAAACTTCAAACAAAGCTTGCTAAGTTATGCAGACAATCCGCCTCTGACTTCTGCTATGCAGTCTGTAGGGAATTTAATTACAGAAATGATAGATTGCATCCTCAGATACCATAAATGTCTGCTGAAGATTTTGTGAATGGTATCTTCTTCCAGGTAGCCAGATGTACTGAAAAGAAAATGCACACATAAAATGACATTTAAAAAAATACACACGAATTGTAATGGCATCATTTTACTTCCAACTAGATCTATTTGGTAAGACTGCAGCACCGTAGCAACCTATCTGGGCTATCACATTTTTGGCATGCTACCAGATAATGATTTAGTAATCGAGCTGGTCACTCAGCTTCCAGCTGTCAAGGTCAAGATCATCTCAATGTGATCTTACACAATGGGTACCCAGATCAGTTTGACCTATCAGATGAAGTCAGGGGTAGGAGTGTGCTCCCTTGTTTGCCATTTTCCTCCTTAAAACAAGTGGAAAACCAGTCTGTTGGATTTCTAGCTTAGCTTTCCCATATGAACACAGGGCTGCTCAATCAGGCCTGAGGGTACTCCTGAAGTCTTGTGCATATCCCAGGTTTTGCATTTGTCTTCTGGGTTTATTACAATGAAAGTAAGAGCTTATATGAGCAATTTTCAAGGGCTAACCGGATAGTTTGCTCTACTAGAAAAGCCACTGAGACTTGCTAAACCAGAAGTAGAATGGGCCAGTTTGGTACCTGCTCGCTCCTGAGAGGCAAGCTGGCCATGCTGCTCCTGGCACGTTTCTGAAATGGGATATACAGGTGACACAGGGGCTAGGGTGACAAGATCACAGTGTATGAATTACTGAGAGAAGATAAAGCTGGAGACAGTTTTTGCAGGAAACCAAGGGTACTGTGTATAACCGGCTCCTTTACTTGCTGCAATGTTAGCTGAGTTTCCAGCCTTGCCTGCCTGCAGTGCCCCAAAAAGCTTGCTGCTGGTACTTCCCCCTCTGGGCCTCAGAAGAGGAGGCTAATATTAAGCAGGTTGCCGGGTAAAATGGGAGCGGCTGGAAACAAAGAAATCGCCATGGCAAATTCCTACTGCCTTCTGGGAGCTGGACCCTCCAGCCACCCTTGCATTTTCATCTGTGAGTGATTCCTACCCAAGTGACCATCTCCTCTGAAAACTCTTCTCTCTTAGGGGCATTGCTACCAAAGCCATTACGGGAATGAGAAGCTCCACATTAATTTTGTCACATTTGCACATCTGCCTTGGGAGAGTAATTTCCTTTCCTTGGGTACCTGATTTGTAAGAGTCTATTAACCTGCTGCAGTTCTGAAAGCTGGAACGCACTTATTGGTGTCTCTTTGTTGTGAAGCTTGCTCCTAGGTTGCAGGTATCCAAGCAATGTACTAGGGACATGCAGAAACAGACTCATTTAACCATTTATTTATTTTCCTTTTGTGCAAACTGTGGTGTCTGGAACTGGCAAAGGCCTGACCAAGTCAGTCTTTAGTGATTTAACCTCTCTTTAAAAGCTTCCATCCTTGCACTTTTATCAGCAGATTTTTCTAATTGTTCTAAAGATTCTAAAACAACTTTCCAGAACATCTTAATGGCTTGGTGATAAATTATGTGATTAATTTATTTTCTCCTAATATGAAGCTTTTTTCCTCTGGCTGTTTCTGACAATGTGAGACTGAACATGCAAACCTGGTGTGGTTTTTGAACATACATTTCAGTGCTGAATATTGTATGAAAAATGCTCCGAGATGGAATCAGGTATGGAAAATAATTTTTTTCCTATTAATATGAGGGTTTTATTTAAAAAAAAAAGTCTTCCCGATTCTCCGTGGCTCAGCTTTCCATTGAGTATTATAGTATCATAGAGTAGAATCACAGAGTGGCTTGGGTTGGAAGGGACCTTAAAGATCATGCAATTTCAACCATCCTGCCATGGCCAGGGACACCTCCTACCAGATCAGGTTGCTCAAAGCCTTATCCAATCTGGCCTTGAACATCTCCAGGGATGGGGCAACCATGACTTTTCTGGACAACCTGTTCCAGAGCCTCACCACCTTCCTCACAGTAAAAGATTTCTTCCTAATAGCTAATTTAAATCCATCCTCTTTCAGCTTAAAACCCTTACCCCTGGCACACTTTTTGGAACTGAATTTACAAACTATCTGGCACGGATGACTGTGCTGCAGATCTCAGGAAGGAGTGAGTCAGCTGCTGTTCCCAGCTATCGATACTGCATAGCAAACCAGGATCAAGGTCTTTATCTGATGCCAACTCCCTATTTCGGAGGAAGGTTGGTCTTACACAACTGATTGTGTTCATCTGCAAAAACTAAATCTTTCTGTTGTTCAGACCTCTGTCCACCAGATCCTGTGAAGTTCAGCTTTTGGCAACCTCTTTTTCTGATGCTTTCCTTTACCTTAGCTTGATGTCTGTTACAATATGTAACAAATTATATGCTTCACTGCCTTTTCCTTTAGAGCAACTTTCTGTTTGCCCAGGTCATGGCTCTGCATACTCCAGAAGAAGCCAGCAAGTGCATTCACATTACCTCATTCCTTAGATCATTTAAGGATGCTTAAGTCATTGTTTCAAGGCAACCTGGAAACAGATTTACCTCTTCTGACCTCTCCAGTGCACTTCCTAAAGTCCTGCCATCCTAGGATGGTGTCCTACTGCCTACTTTCAGGACAAAGGTATAATTTCAGTATTTTCTGAAGTGACTGGTGGCTTAGATGGTGGGGTTTTTAATGTATTTTCAAATAGATATACAAAATATCAATAGCATTTTACTCACAGAGTTCTCTCTTCACCTTGTCCCTGCATCGCTGCTTGTCACTCTGCCTTTTGGGCTGTTTCTAGTACTTGGCTTAAAACTCTTGGCAGCAGGAAGGCAAGGACAATGCAGATCAAGCAAACAGAAGTTTCACAACCAATATTTACTATGGCAGAAGGATATGATGTTTCTCGCCTCGAATTAGCAGCACTGAGCTCTCAGGTTGCTGATAGAGCCAAACTCCTTAGCACTTAGTGAGCATGGCTTTATTATGGATCCAGGCATACAGGGGATACCTCTGCCAGATCATGTGCACTGATATCATGACTTTAGTTTCCTTAAATCAGGTAACTGGCACATATTCATTAGCATTTCTTGGAAGACTATTACATATTGTAATTACTTTGGGGAAATTATTTACATTCATCCCTCTCAATAACACACAGAATCATAGAATGGTTTGGATTGGAAGAGACCATGAAGGTCATCTAGTCCATCCCCTGCAGAGAGCAGAGACATTTTCAAGTAGATCAAGTTACTCAGTCCCATCCAGGCTGACCTTGAATGTTCTAGGGATGTGGCATCTTCCACCTCTCTGGGCAACCCATTCCAGTGTTTCACCACTCTAGATTATTCCTAATATGTAGCCTAAACTTTTCCTCTTTTAGTTTAAAACCATTACCCCTTATCCTATGGCTATGGGCCCTCCTAAAATGTTGATGAGAAGCTCAACATGAGCTGCCAATGTGCACTTGCAGCCCAGAAGGCCAACCATGTCCTTGGGCTGCATCAAAAGAAGCGTGGCCAGCAGGGTGAGGGAGGCGATTCTGCTCCTCTACTCCACTCTTGTGAGACCCCGCCTGGAGTAGTGTATCCAGTTCTGGAATCCCCAACATGAGAAGGATATGGAAGTGTTGGAACAGGTCCATAGAAGGGCTACAAAGATGATCAGAGGGCTGGAGCACCTCTGCTACAAGGACAGGCTGAGAGAGTTGGGCTTGTTCAACCTGGAGAAGGCTCCAGGGAGACCTCATAGCGGCCTTCCAGTACCTGAAGGGGCTACAGGAAAGCTGGGGAAGGACTTTTTACAAGGGCAAGTAGTGATAGGATGAGGGGGAAAGGGAGAAGGGAGAAGATTTAGTTTAGGGATTAGGAAGAAATTCTTCACGATAAGGGTGGTGAGGCACTGGCACAGGTTGCCCAGGGAGGTTGTGGATGCCCCCTCCCTGGCAGTGTTCAAGGCCAGGTTGGATGGAGCCTTGAGCAGCCTGGTCTGGTGAGAGGTGTCCCTCCCCATGGCACGCAACGGTGGAAACGGATGATCTTTAAGTACCTTTTCAACCCAGACCATCCCATGATCCCGTGAGAACCACTGACCCCCCCGCGGCGCTGGCAGTCCCCCCTCCCCCCCCGGCCGTTGCCCTCCACCAATCAGAGCCTCCGTTCGACGGGGGGCGGGAGGCGGGAGGCGGGGCTGTCCCGCTCCTCGCTGCCCGCTGCCGCCCGGCTGCGCCCCGTTCGCCCGCTCGCTCGCTCGCAGCGCCCGGAAGGATGCGCTCCCGGAACTTCCGGTGCTGCCGCTGTGTGGGATAAACAGTAATGGCGGAGGCGGTGGCTCTGGGAACAACGGCGGGCGCCGCGGCGGTAGCGGCGGCGGCCCTGGGAACGCCCGGCGCCGCGGGAGCGACGGCCGCGGCGGCTTTCGACTTCGCGATGGTGCCGCCGCCCGTCGTGGGGCCCGGGGGAGGCGGCTGGACCAAGCAGGTCACTTGCAGGTACGCGTCTGAGGGCGGGCGGGAAGGTCAGCTCTATGGCGGCCGCCGCCCTTCCCTTCCCCCCCTCCTGCCTCAGTGCCGCGCCCCTCCCCTCCCCCCTCGGTCACGTACGCGCGGCCGCAGCGCCCCCTTCTCTTCTCTTTCCTTCTTTTCTCCTGTCCTCCGCGGCGCCCTAAGGCAAAGCGCCCCGCGCGCCGCCCGGGCCCCGCGGCTTTGTGGGGGCTGTAGTGCGGCCCCAATGGCGGCCACAGCGGCGATGGCGCCCGGGGGCGGAAGTACCGGCGGGCGCGCTGCCGGCCATGGCGCAGCGGCGCCTGTGGGCTAGTTTGAACAGCTCGATGTCCAGACCGAGGCCCGTGCCAAGCGGTGCCCCTCAGGGGACCAACGCTTTTTGGTGTTTTTGATGATATAGAGAGCGGGATTGAGGTCACGCTCAGCAGGTTTGCGGGTGGTGCCAAGCTGAGTAGGACACTAGAAAGGCGGGATGTCGTCCAGAGGGATCTGGACGAGCTGGAGAAGTGAACCTGTCAAAGCCAAGTGCAAGGGCCTACGCCTAGGTCTGGACGATCCGCGGTTTTAATACAGGATGAGGAATGATGTGATTGAGAGCAGCCCTGCTGAGAAGGGTTTGGGGGTACTGGTTGCTGAGAAGCTCGGCAGAAGCTGGTGGGAGATGTCCCTGCCCATGGCAGGGGAGTTGGAACTGGATGATCTTTAAGGTCCTTTCCAACCCAAACCATTGTATGATTCTTTCTACCTTGTTGCCTTCTGCCCGTGCCGTGCGCAAGTGGCCCGTGGCTACCGTTCCCTTGCCATGGCGGGACGATGGAGGCGTTGCTGGCGCCTTGTGAGAGGCCACTCTGTATGGTGCGAAAATACGCCCTCAGTGGGATCATTGTGCCCTCTGTGTGAAGGAGACTGTGGAATGCGAGTGCTCTAGCCCGCGTTCTAGGAATGCGATAAAACAGAAAATTGAAAATTATTTTAGCCCTTCCCGTTTTTAATAAAAATCTGAAAATGGAAAGGAATGCGTGATCGATACGGCAAAGTTTGTTTGCTGTTTGTTTGGGAAGAAGTCGCGATAGACTGCAAAAATCTAAGGAATCTTAACGTTAAGATTCTGTATGCTGCGTCATTCTCTCTTTGTATTTTCCTTTAAACTGTATTTCTGAGAAATCTCCCATACGGGATTATGCAAATCACACCGCATGTCGTAAAGCTTGCCAGATGGGCTATTTTTAAACTTGCACTGCTGGCCTGCTTGCAGGCCGAAATGAATAATAACCAGTTTTTGTGAGTGTAGATATATTTTAGTTTATATGAAAGGAAGTGATAGTTCAAGGTTAGCATCAAGGAGCATCTCCCGATTATTTTTTAAAAAATATTGCTTTTATTTTTTTATTTAAAGAAAATTGTGAATTACGTTTAACCTGAATATCTTTCTGGGCAAATACAATCCAAGTCACTTAGAAGCAAAAAGGAGCATCCATTGGGCGAAAAGGGAGGGGCTCTACATCTTGATGGGAGATAGAGGTCTTTTATGCGGTTTTTTTCCATTTGTGCCCATGCATATCTAAATAGTAGTGAAAAGAACCGTTGCTTCGTTTTCACAGAGTGCTTCCTTCCTGTGTCCTTCTTTTGTGCTGTTAAGTATGCCCTGCAGTATTTAAAGCATTCCTGTTAACTTGGATCACTGTTTATTTTGGTTAATGCAATGTTAAGGTGTCTGTTTGCGAAGGGCTTTTTCTCAGCTCTGTCTGAGTACTTCAGCATACAAAGAGTTTTGCTTGTGAACAACCGGGCTAATATTTGATGCATGAAAGTTAAACGTAGGCCAGTGATGAGGAAATGCTCGGGAATGATGCTTAGCTCAGCTTTTAAGTGAGCTGCAAGGGTATAGGTTAGTGCCTCCTCTATATAGATTGCCTCATTGAAAGGCTCAGTTAGGTGAAATAGCTTGGTGGGAGAGATGTACATATATTTTTCTCAAGTAACAGACACAATCAGTCAATTTATGGGAGACAGTGACTGCCGTAATGCAGAAGCAGTTAGGATCATCAGTGTCGTGCAGTGAGTCTGTCTAATGAATATATTTATTTATGAACACTCAGGACTAGTGGGACCTTAAAACTAGTCTTTTGTAATGGTTAATATCCTTTAATGTGAGCTTCAAGAAAAATGAGGTCTCAGATTTGGACATAATGAACCTCTCCGCTCTTTGTTCCTTTTGACTAATCCTCCCCATTACCCCATTTGCTTGTTTATTTTTAGTAGGCCGTTCTGGTTGTAGACAAACTACCTTTCCTCAGAATTTAAAGTGAAATTAAAGGTTTCGACTTGAGCTTCTGGGAATGTGTGATAAGATTTTTTTTTAAGTTTTGTTTCAATAGAATGTATTTATATTCAACAGAATGTACTTCCTACTATTAGATCCTGTTTTTCGTTCGTGCAAGAGCTTGAGGATTTAACTGAGATGAAGATGTTGAATTTCAAAATGCAGGTTTTTAATACAGTAGGTAGAGCAGTTTCTGTTTTGAGCAGCACTGCACAATTCTATTTGTATATAGGCTTTATTTACTTGAATCACCACTGGGTGACAGTAAATGCTGTAAACTTCTGGGAGATAGTCTCTTCAGTATAAAGACTTAATACTTCATGGCTGATGAAGGAATACTGCTGTTCTATCAGAACTGGAAGTTTTAGAATTGGTAGAATAAGTTCTTGCTGCTCCTTTCAGAACCTGATATGATAAACTGGTTGGGTAATCAATTTTATTATGCTACAATGATAACCTTGTGATGGATGATTCTTGTCTTACTGTGAGAGACACAGTGACTAAGATGAAGGACTTCAATTTCTCCTAGACGTCTAGTTTTGCAGATATCTTCTCTTGCAGTTAAAGTTTAGAACTCCCAGGGTGAAACGTAGGAATTCATCATATTCCTTAAAGAGATCAAGAAGAATGATTTTCTTACATTGTTTCTATGGTTTAGCAAGTTTTCAAGGCTTTTGTGATGTATAATAATTTATAATTTTTTAATCTGGAATAAACTGCAGGGGAATAAAACTATAATTTGTGACTGCTTTTTATTTAAAAGTTTCATCCTTTTGTTATTGATACATTTGAAATAAAGAAAAGAATGGTGACCCTTGCTAATAAACTTTTCTGTCTGTCCAGTTTCAGATGGATACATGGTTTTATTGAGCAGTGTTATAGCTCACTTCTTTTTTTTTTTTTCAAGAACTTGACATTGTTAGCTCCAGGTAGATCTGTTTTCCATGTGGCATATAATAATAGTGAAAGTCATGAAGTTGAGGTAAATAGATTGCATTTCACTTGTTTAATAACTGAACCGAACCTTAGGAACTAGGTGTATTTTGATAGCTGTCTGTATGATTTTCTTTGTGAAAACCTAGGTCAGGTATTTATCTGTCTTTTAATATGAAGAAAGTAAGGTACGCTTCCTTAATTCGATGCAACACTCGCTAACGTATGGAGTGCAAACCCTTTAACAGCCTGCTTGTACTGCCTCTTTTCTGCTCTGTCAGGGATCCCCCACTTCAGCTTCTTGCTGAAAGAGGTTATGGAGAAGAAGGGACAAGGAGCTAAGTGGTATTAAGACCTGCTTTTTTCTTTTCCTTTTCTGAAGATTACTAACTGATATCAAATTTCATCAGCCACTTACCTGGCTGAAAGCCCACGTGCTGTGCTAGAACAGCATGCCTGGCCTCTTCCCCACCACCTTCTTCTGTGTGAATTCTGTTTCTGTATGGCACCTGAAGAAACAGTTGGCTGTTATTCTGAGGTCTGCCTGGCATGGCAGTGTCTCAGTTTTCAAAGGAAGTCTGTTGCTGGGTGTGACATTCTGGTTCAGCAAAAACAGTATTTTAATAAACTCAATGGGTTTACCTAAAAGCAAAATAAAGTGGACCTGAAGTGAAGAACAAACCACACCTGAATAAGCAAACCCATTTCAAACTTCAAAAGGTATGGAAAGAAGTATTGCAGTTGGTTTCACTATTAGGATTGCAGGGATAAAGACAATATGTCAGAAGGAAGCATCTGGAAGAAGCTAGTAAGTAGTTATTTGTGTTTAACACTGCATTGCCTTTTTGATAAAGGCATTGCAAATTCTTTTTCTCTGGCTTGTGGCAAGTAATAGAAATAGTATTTAACAATGGAAAACAAAATCTTCACTAGATTATTGTAATTTAAAACATCATGGTAATCAAGGTAGTTGAAAGCTGGATAAACTTGAAAATTTAAGTGTTCCAGTAAATTCATTGTAGCATTTGTAACATCTGACCTCTCTCCAGTGGTTGGAGCTCCAGGAGTGGGAGATAATGATTAGCATTATGGCCTTGGGCAAGTGTTTTCTCTGTGCATTTCCAAAAAACATGCCCACCAGATCTTGTGTACAACTTGAGATTTTTGGGTGTGCAAAGCCTGATTCTTTGACCTTTTTTTGAGTACCCCATGAAAATCAAGCTGTGCTATTTGGATGAAGGCATTCGTTGTTGGATATGAGTAGAAATGTTTTTCAGTGGTTAAATGCAACTGCAGGCGATTATTACTTCTGGGTGGTTGTTCCATGTGTTGATATCACTCATGTTCTGCACAGTCATGCAGTGAACCAAATAGAGATGATCTTGGTTTGTACCCTGGTGAGTTCTCAAGCCTGGTTCCTTATGTGTTCTTGCTATTATGCTAATATGTCTGTATAGGAAAGGCAGAGAGTGTTATTGCCAGAAGAATTGAGTGCTGTTTGGATGATGACATCATACACACTTGGAGAATATCCAGTGTTATACTTGTCTCAGTTCAGTTTTCCTTTTTCAGATGAAATTATGTGTATTCTGGGTACCTGACAGAATGCAAATTTCAAATATCCTTCTACTGAGCGGGAAAGGTAATTCATGTATTTTTCAGTTTTAAGGATCTCTTTTTGCTGTAACTGGAAACAAGAGACTGATATCACTGTAGTGTAAAGTTACAGTTAAATTGAATAGTCTGTCTGTGTAAAGATGCTCTCCCAACAGAACTTTTGTTACCTTTCACCAAAAATAATGCATTCTGTTTATTTTTCGACAATACTAAAGCATATTTTAGCCAAACAGCAGTTTTCTGTGTAAGATGTTAAATTCTTTGTGACCTTAAAGTAAAAAAATCGCACCTCTTGGCAAGGGAAGAGGGGGGAGGTTGGTGTAATCTTTATAGAGAAATTTTTTTTTTCTCTCCTCCCACCCCAGCCTTCCTGTTCAAATGATGCTGAGGTTGCTGCGTAGGATTGCAGACCTTTAAAAGTGATTTGTGAGTTAAATTGAGCATGTGAGTGTTTCTGGTTTGTTTTTTTTTCCCTTTGTAGCCCACCATCTTGCTGTAATGAAGTGTGATGGCTTTCAGAAATTATACAGAATCTTTATTTGCAGAGGACTTTCTAACATAAACTGGGCAAGAAGGAAAAGGGTCTTGGAGATCTGTTTCCTCTGTCTAGCAAGCAGAGAGCCTGATTTTGAGGCTTATGCATTTAGGATAATTTGTGTTGCCAAAGTACCTCCTAACAGAAGTCTTCACTTCAGTCTGGTTCAATTCTCATAGCCACTTATTTGAGTCATAGTGGTGTCCGAATACCTTACTGCCTTAACTAGCAGTGGGGCTGAGCAGTGATCTGATGTGATTAAAAATAGCCATGTGGACAGCAAAAGGAATGTCAGGTTACATCTGAAGCTGTTTCCTGATCTGAGTCAGCATGAAATTGTGTGCCCCAACACATGGGGGAAGCAGTGCTGTGTGGAAATAAGCAAAGGGTGGAGGTAACAGTTGATGAAGAGCAAAACCAGATGTTTAACAACCTGATTTATTTTTTACTTTATTGGTGTGAGTCCCATTTCTTAAAAGCAAGTTGCAAATTCCATTTATGTTCTGGTTGCAGAAGTTTATGGGCATTTGCTTGTGGGTGGGTTGTGCTATTGTGATGGGGTGTGTGTATAGGTGGATATTGTTTGGTTTTGCTCTTTTGTTCACAGTGGAGAGTGCTGTTGATGAAGCTCAGTTTTGTTTTGTTGCTGCAACACCCTGTTCCTGGTGTGTGCTGGCATAGCTCTTTGATGCCACCTGGCAAACCTGACTAGGATACTCATCTCTCTGTGGAGACTATTCTGCAGAGCCTCATCTTGGACTTATGCCACTTATTTTTATACATTTGTTATGTGGTTTCTATGTGGGTACAGTGTACACAGGCAGGTGATTGTTTCGACCATGAATTGCAGCCTGATGGTGAATGTCAGCTGGTGGCTAATAAAACCACTTGAGATTTCTTTTGTTCTTAGTGTCTTGGTTTTGTTCATGCAGGGTTATCAGCTCTCTTAAGACTTACCTCAGGTTTTAATATATACCTAGTACTGGATTACAAATGTAGCTCTGCTTATGTCATTTGGCGAATTGTTCACTTTGATTTATCTGACTTCTTAAAAATGTAGCAGACTAAATTCCTGTGCAGAAGTTCATGCAATTCAACAACTTGACACGTTTAGGAATATCAGCTCAAGTGTGATGTTTTGTGAAAGACTGTCCTAATCATAGTTTATGCTGCGAAAAGATGATCGTTCTGCCTCTTGTGCTAGCTGTGCTGATGGGTGGCTGTGCAGTCAGCTCGTTGGAGGACCTGGTTCTTCTGGCTGTGTAGGTGCAGTACCAGTGCAAAGTAGTGAAACTGTGTAACAGGTGGAGGGCAGGACTGTGCCCCTTTTAGTCGTAGGGTTTAGAAGGGTATCATCTGCTTCTCAATCTTCATTCAGGTGGAAAGGGAAGAATTTGTATGCAACCGTAAGAACTTTTATTGTTTGCCTGATTTTGATATCGTCAATGAGTTTGCAGCTTACTTTTTACCTGTGAGCCAACGCTTTTCTTTCTAAACTGAAGTGTTGGTAAACCTGCTGATGGATTCAGTTCTTACATAGTTGTTGTTTTTTGGTTTGGAGCTTTTTTTTTGGCTAGTACGTGTGTTGGGAAAGCTGTACTTAAACTTGTATTTTCAATTATGGTTTTGATATGAGTATATTGAGTCTGAATAGTTGCAGTGCCTTAAATTTAAAGAAGCTTGTGTCTCCTAGGTTAAAATTTAAACTAAGTGGAAAATCACTGTTCAGTTTTCTTGAATAGCTGAATTTGAGTATGCTCAATTACACTTGCTATGATTTAGTAAACTGTCTTCAAAAACTTTGAAACTGTGCTCAATTCTTTCAAGACAGGCAGCATAGTATTGAAGCAGAGTGCTGCTACTGATTATTTGGCTCCTATGGCAAAAACTAACGTGCCTGTTTTGTCAGATGTAATTAAACTTTTGTGAACACATTTTGCATTCTAAGAGAGGAAATTAATTCTGATTGAGTTATTTACAAATTCAAACTAGATTTGACCCCAGGAAAATTTTTTTGATTTGTCAGATTTTGATTTTTGATTCAGTAGTGGGCTTCTGTAAGGTTTGTGTTGGTGTCAGAACACAGGAATTAGAAGTAAAACTTTGTCTCCATCACTTTGTCCAAGATGCTTTCCTCTCTGTCACAGCCCAGGATGAGGTTTGCTTTGCAGGTTTTTTCCCAGGCTTTGTAAGCGCAGGTCTCTAAATGGGTGGTGCGGTTCAGTGGAACAGCTAAGACTTCATCTGTTCTCAGATGTCCCTATTTGTGTATTTATACTGGGACGTTGTCCTGTGAGTCATTAGTGCTGCTCTTAATTTGGCATACCTTGATTTGTAAAATAACTCATCATCCAAATACTATGTTTGTGGCTTCAGTGCTTCTCAATTCACGGTAATCTGTCTTACAGATACTTCATGCATGGAGTTTGCAAGGAAGGAGACAACTGTCGCTACTCCCATGACCTTTCCACTAGTCAGTCTGCCATGGTGTGCAGGTATTACCAGCGAGGATGCTGTGCTTACGGAGATCGCTGCAGGTAAAGAAATGCTGTTTATCATCCTGTTGGGGAGTCTCTGAGCAGAGAGCTCATAGAAAGACAATAAATCTTGAAGTGTTTTTCTCTTTCTTTGCAACTTCAGAAGTTTATAAAAATAACTTCTTTCTGCAAACTGCCTTCTCTTACTAAATAAATACTACAGCATTTGGTGTGGAAGTAAATAAGCAAAAGCAATGAGGGAATTGGTTTTCATAACAGTACTAGTTGTCAGGGTGTGGGGTTTGTTTTGGTTGTTTACTAATAACATGAGTGGATGAATTAGTTGAAATCCAAGACTGTGTTCAGACTAGCTGAACTGGTGGATCTGAGTTATATTTGGTAAGTAATCATAAAAGTCTGAACAGGTAAGAATTTTTTTCTGACAGCGTATGCCTCATCAGAAATTGCTACTCTGACACTCGATCTGCTATTTTGGAAAAGTAGCTGGAGTGAGTGTAGTCACGTAGGTTCTAAAATGTTGCCTGTACAAAATGGCACTGCATTATGAAGACATAGTGTGACTTAACCTATACCCCTGAAATTATTAAAAAGAAAAAAAAGTGTGAAGAAAGGAAACGGATGCTTTCCTAATGCAGCAAAGCTTTACAAAGGCTTAGAGATGTTTGCATCATCTTAAGTTTACTTAATGAAAATCTGTCAAGTTTTAACATTGTCTTGTTGCAGCTCTAATGCATTATTAAATATTTGAAGCATGACTTCATATGGTAGATCATAGTTAGTAGTACTTTCCAGTTTAATATGTGGCTACTATGCATGAGAAAGATAACAAAAACAAATTTCTCTGTAGCTTTCCATCTGCTTTCTTGGTCAAGAGCTCAGTGTCTTCTCCAAACTTCTGGTAACACACCCTTATCGTTGAAAAATTTTGGTCCCCCAATGCAGATATATTTATAGATCTACTACTGTACTAATATGTACATCATAAACCATACACAAATAACAAAATTTTGGAAGGATGTACCAGAGGTGTAATAAAGTTTTATGAATATTTTAACAGTCCAAACCCATTTTTGCTCTCATTATTAGTAATAATCTTTTACAGTAATATTGATTAAATATGATTCATAATTTTTAAAAATCTTAGTTTAATGTTTGGCAATACAGTGACTTGAAGGTCTCGTTTAAAGTTCAGTTAATTTCAATATTTAGTTTTAATGGCTTCCATAGCTGGAAAAGGTCCAAAAGGAAGAAGTGTGTTGTTGGCTGTACTTACTAAATTGTGATACACATTTTTCAATCCCATCCACCAATTATGTGAAGATTTTTGTTAAAATTTAGCTAGTAAATTTTCGTATTCCCTGATGTTTATTGGCTGTTCTTGCAAACTCTTTGCAATGTGTTGTATTGTTGTATTTCTAACCAGTAGGTCCAAACCCCACAGAAGTTCTTTGGAAGATTTTTTTTAAACATGAGTTCTGTTTCTGAGATTTAAGTGTACAAGATATGAAAGTTTTTTATCGTTGACATGCTTGCATTGTTTTTGGCAACAGAATTGCATAATGGTGGAAATGTTTTGGAACAGCTGTTTCAAAATGTTACCTCTGTACCACAAGCTTCTTTCGAAAGGGAGTTCTTTTTTTCTTAAAACATTGTCTTTACCTAGAAGGGACAGATTTAGTGTGTTTATTTTTTTTTTTAAATAGCTGCTACTTAGCATACTTCTGACAGCGCCTTGTCATTGTGGTAGAGGTCAGAACATTTGGAAAGCTTATCTCTTTGTGAAGAAAGATGTATAACTCTTCTCTGGCAAATTTTTAGCACTTTACCACGAGATAACCAGCAAACTTCTGGTACTGAAGATTTTCATGATTGCTCTCCATCTCATAACAAAGTGTTGTAAAGACTCCACTATTTAAAGGTCTTGTTTCTATAAAATTAACCATATTGATGACACCGTAGCATTTTGTGTGCTTCTTGCCCCATCTTTGCTGCGATATCTTGCCTATGAATGCTGCAGCAAATGGGTTTCTGGTGTGACGCCATCTCTGTAACTGAACCCCGGAATCCTTTTTTTATTGTAGTCAAAGCAGCGGCTGCATCCATGGTTACACTTGTATAGTTTTTCCATAAAACATTGCTTTTATTGAAGAAGTCATTTGCCATTGAGAATGTATCTCCTCTGGTACATTTTCACTTTAGTAGCTCACAAAAAGTAGTTCTTGGTGTATTGAAACAGAATCTAGCAAATATCATAGGCTGAGACGTATTAGAAACAGCTGTGCTTTCATTCAACTGTACACCAAACTTCCCGCATTGTGAAATTTCTTCTAATACTTGTTTCTTCAATTCTTCGGCAGTGTTTTCTGTTAATTTCCCAACAGTGTTTGCTGACAAAGGAACGCATTTCACTTTGTCACCATGTTGTTTTCCATTTCAGTCATTTTTACCATAGCAGGAAGAACAGGCAGTCCGGTGATTTGTGTCTTTTGCCTTTCACTATTAAGTAAGAAGCCTCAAAAGAGGCTTTTAAACAATTTATTGTGAAGGTTTTCAAAATACTGGATTGAGTATTGCATGACTTGAAACATCTCTGAAAAAAATTGCAGAGGTTTGTCTTCATGTTCTGGGTGTTTAAATTTTAAATGTCTGCTAATTGTGATGGCTTCCTACTATCCTTAGCCAATATCTCAAGTATACACTGAGGGCAAGTGTCAACGTTAGTAATAGTGAGTGTAAATTGGTATTTCAAAAAGTCTTTTCAGTAACATTGAATTCCTTCCCCCCCCCCAAAGTTCTTGTAGGATCTCATTAGTTTGTCATTGTCTTTATCTACTAATGTGGCTGATGAAGAGCTCATACTATACATGTTAGCTCTGATGTTTTGTCTTGTTGTTTGCTTTTGCTAATATACGTATTGTCTTCAGTCCACAGTTCATCTGCAGGAGTCCTTTTAAGCCAGTTATTGTTTTTTTCAGGGTTAATTTAAATAAAACAGGGTAGTATGATCTGTCATTCTGTTTAATTGGGCACAAATAAACTCTAATGTGTTGGAAGTGAATGAAGCAGTGTGGGTGCTGCTGTCAGCCCTTCTGTGTTGTGGAACGCCTGCTCCTCCTTCAGGACAGCTTGTGCACGCTGTACATGGCGCCCTCTGACCTATGGACTGAGTGACAGCACTATCAATCTGCATGTTAAATATTAGTAAAAATGAATTCCTTATTTTTTTAGGAAAAAAATTACCAGAATTTCTAGTATTTTCCTCCTGCACCCTGGGGGATTGCCTTGCGCACCCCCTAGAGTGAGTGCTGGCAACTTTGGACACGACTGGTGTAGAGTTCGGAAGGCTTGACTCCTAAATCTGTGATTTATAGCTTCCTTAGGATTTCAAAAATGGCATTCGGTTGGGAGTGTCTCTTATATGCAAGAGCTATGACACTTTCTCTGTTGTTTTCAAACTGATACAAGGTAAATGAATCACAGTTGATTAAAAGTTTTGTATGATCTCCTCACAGTCCTTCCCTTTGTCCTTGAAATCAGTCAGCAAATATCCAAGACATTACACCTGTAATTTTATAATAATAATTTATAATTATGCTATGCTATAAACCAATAAAATATTATCTTCTAATAATGTAATTATTCTGTTGTTTAATAACATTCATAATAAGGTAATTACACCTGTAATTTATTTTCCCATGTAGTCTACTAGTTGCTGGAAGACAGTTTTTTTGAGGGAAATAACTACTAAATTCAACATGAAATCTGAGTGAGGCAAGGTGCTAAGATACAGAAAAAGCATCATTTATGTTGGTGGGAATCTGAAGAGCCATGCTGAAGACAGAACTGTCTTACGTTGGGTTGCCTAGTCAAGTTTTGATTATCTGCGTGGATGAAGATTGTACAGCCTCTCTGGGCACCCATTCCAGTGTCTTGACTACTCTCACAGTGATTGTTTTCTTAATACCTAATTGTAACTTCTGCTTTTGGTCAGTGTCTACTGACTATCATCCTGTTGCTGTACCTCTTACAAGGCTCTGTCTGCATCTTCCTGTGCTTCCCCCAGAGGTGGTTCAGGATAGCAGTGTATGCCCTTAGTCTTCTCCTTTTAAAGCTAAATGAACTCATTTAATACTACACGTGCATAATAGGTATGTGACCAGTTTTGGACATAGTTGAAATTCATTCAGTGTAAGTTAATGCACACTCCATTTCCTCCAAAATCATGGAGCACCTTCTGTTTTCTTAAGCAGTGCTGACAGATAATGCAAGTGGAAGCATGTCTTTATTATCAAGGAACATAGTGGCTTTCTGATCCAAGTCGTTTCTAGGTCCTCCTCCTGAATAGTATGTTTACATCATAATCCATGTATTTCCAGTACCTCCGTCTGCTTTATGGAGGTGTTTTTTTGTGAAGAATTGACATGATGTGTATTAACTTTTTAGATATGAACATACCAAGCCACTGAAAGAGGAAGAAATGACTGATGTGAATCCAGAAGAAAATTTTTATGTCTCAGTACCCTCAGATTTCGCATCACTCCCTGAAACAGTTGAAGAAATTATTGCTGAGATAGAAGATGAAGATGCAGATCTGGCAGCTGCAGGAGTAGATGCTGAAGACTGGGTGAATGCTGTAGAGTTTGTTCCTGGGCAGCCATACTGTGGACGTGGTAAGCTGATCATGGGATAACAGCAAATTTCTGTCATGGGTAGACAATTTATGTGTAGTATACCTGTATTTTAATGCTTTTGTTAAGTAAATATATTCTTATTTATTGGTCACTTTGAGTGATCTGTCTTGAGTTTTTCAGTGTGAATAGTCAGACCATCCACACCAGTTACGGCTGCTGTCCTGATGTTCTGAAACCAGGTATACTTAAATACAGTCTCTGCATTATTGACTTCCCCTTGTTATGGCTCTAAATGACTTGGAGATCTCATTGTTTGGAGTTTAATTTGCAGTTGTGATGGGAGAAGAAAGTATTGGTGATGCATTTAACATTGCTACTCTGGAAAGAAAAACATCTGCCTTCTTGTTTTGGGTCTTGTTTTTACTGTGAGACAAGACATTCTGCTAATGCAGATGATTCTTTGGTTTGGGACTAAACGTGATATCTTGAAGATTGCCTCAGGGCCTAGCAAAGAAAGTAGTGGCAGTTCTTCAGATAGTCACTTGTTTGATGGAAAGATGGACTGCATTTCCATTATTTGTTCATGGCTGCTAGGCATTCTGGAAAAACTGAGGGAGAGTAGAAAGGCAGAAATGTACGAAATGCTTTGAACTGCGTGGCTGTATCTTGCTGCTACAAGGTGAATGTATTTGGTGTTATAAAGTGTGTCCCAGGGTGAAAGCAGGTGCTGTAGGAATTGAAGGTAATGAGATAGTTTTCTCACTGTATGGATGTAACCTTGTTGGCTATGAAAGGGGTAGTGGGAAGATAGGGATTGGGTCCACCTACTGGATAAAGGAGTGGATTTGAAAGCAGCAGGTGGAATTGTAGAAAGTAAATGGTACTCTGAGGGATGTTCGATTCGGAACTACTGAGGCAGTAGAGTCTTGTGAGTTTCTCTAATGTTACTTTCAAAGAGGAAGCAAAACTGTACCAGATAGTGTGGTAGATACAGGAGATGTGCATGCAGGGCTTTAGGTTATGGAAACTGAGATATTCAGAAGTAGAAATACTAGTACTTTTTTTCACAGAACTACAGCTCTGTGCGGTGAGTCAGACACCACAGAACAGTGGGACTGGAAAACTAATGTAACTTTCAGCATGTTTTCCCCTCTCCTACCCTCTGGCGCTGTAGAAGTAACCAGAGCCATTGTTAAAGACTGACATTCATAGATCTGTATCTTGTTGTCTAGCTGTCTGGTCACTAAGAACTGATTGTACTTTTTTTATTTGTGCAAGGATGGTATTGTGGACTGGGCTGGAATTTGGTAGCTGTACTGTGCTTGTTAAGTTGGTGGGGATTTGTTTGTTTCAATAACAACTCTGTACTTTGTGCCAAGATGTGAAGCTCTGCACTCTCCAGGTTTCTAAGTTATTCTCTGGAGGTGTAGGACTTCAAAGCCTTTATTCTCAAGGAACCTCAAATAATAAGTTATGTGGGTTGTTTTTTAAAAAAAAAAAAAAAAAAAGAAAAAATTACTGAATAAAGTTTTGACAAAAGATATCCGTGAGAGGAGTGCAGGCGACTCAAATGTTTCTTTCAAAGTATCTATTTTTCAGGGATGTAGAATTCTTTTATGCAAAGATCATCCTGCCAGTCCCATTAAAAGAAACACTATCACTTGTTACAGTTCCTTTGAAACTCAGCTGCATTTGCCTGTCTTGTAGGGTTCTGCCCATCCATACAATGATCCCCTAAACTCTTCTTCCTCTGTAAGGGTCAAACAAGATGTCAGAAGTCACGTGAGTCAACTAGGTAAAAAATCTGTAATAACATTAGCTAGAGAAAACATAGAAGAAATGACAGTCGAGGGAAGCTGATGCGTAGATATGATTTTCAGTACTTGTTTTGGAAGTGAGGACTGGATTTCAGTGTAGGGAATAAGTAGAGATTTTGATTTTATGTTCAGCTACTCATAAAAGTAGGCAGAGCCTACTATATGGTTCCTTGTTACTTTTCTTGGTACCAGTTCACTAGTGGGCAGGAGGAGGCAGTGAAGATGTTTTGATTGGGAATCTCTTACTGAAAAAATGAGCAGGTTGGTAGTTGGCTTGTTATTCTGTCACTCACTTGCTTTTGAAAAGTATGTTTCTAGCAAACAGACTGTTCCAAGATCAGTGTGAGTGACCTCTAAAGTCAAGAGACAGTTCAGGAAGCAGACTTGAACTTATTTTGAGAGCTGATATTTTCCTACAGTAATGTTCAATATTTGCTTCTGCCCCAAAACTCTGAGCTCTTGGGGCCCTGCTTTTCCTTTTTCTTTATATGCCAAAAATCTAACAGACTGATGTGTGCTTGCTTTATCTCTCTGCTCTGTGGGGATGAAAACTGTGAGCATGCAGCCTTTCTGAAAAGGAATCATCTGTCTGTTGCTGATGGAAGTATGCCTGCAGTAGATTTTGTTTACGTCTCCAAATCTAATGCTCAGCTTATGAAAGTTATGCAGTATAGATGACTTTTTACTCTTGTAACAGCTACTGGATATTTAAAAGCAGTCCAGTTGCTGTTCTTGCTGGTGTTTATTCTGAATATAGTAATACTTTGCTCTCCTGCATTTATTATATCTTCAGTTTCAAACTGACTGCTTTTGTCTTGTAACTTAGCTTATCATCTTATTTATGTAATGATCTTAAAAGGCTGTTTGGCTTGGTGTGTTCAAAAGATACAGGGAGAAGTGTTAAGCAGAAGCTGTCTAAATGGGGAAAAGAATTGATAGATTTCAGTTCAGTATAGAATAAGGTAAGGGAATTTACTTAGTATTTTATAAAACTGCAGTTTCTTAAAGCTCGGTTTATGTGTCTGACTGATAGACCTAATATCTGTTTAGGATAGGGCTTTTGACAAACTAGAGTATAGGAGTTTGGCAAGAGGTGCAGGCACAGCTTTTGTATCACATGTAGAGAAGCATGGGAATCTAGTAGGGCAAAATTTGTTTTTCAGACTGAATGACATCATGTGAATTAACCTGTACATAATGTACTGCTAGTGTGGTGTTTCCGTACTAGCATGAAGTTAGGCTGGATATACCTTTAGTGCTTCAGCTGTGTAATTTCTGAGAAACAGGCCATTAACTTTAGCTGATGTGGAATTGATTTCCAAAGCAGTGAGAGAGATGTAACCTTAATTAGTTGTTGCTGAGCCAGAATTTGTATAAAAATGAACTTAAGCTGCTGAGGACTAGTGAGATTTTTGTGATGCAGACTTGATCTGTAAATAGGTCTGAATGTGACTGCTGAAACTGTGATAGCTTTAGTTTTTCCTGTGTTGAAGGGCAAAGAAGTTAGTTGTGTTTTCTTGAGTGGGAAAACAACTAACTTAGTTCAGATTGAGGGTGTGTGAAACTTGGGCTGAAATGAACCTTGCTTGGTTTTATTATTCTCTTCGGGTAACTTGAGCAGGGTTACCCAAAGATTACTTTGCATTAAAACAATGCGTTCTCACTGCAGGTGCCCCAAATCTGAATGTATTGCTTACTGTCCTTAATTTTGTTTCCAGCTGCTCCTTCCTGTATTGAAGCACCCTTGCAGGAGATGGTGATTGAGGAAGAATATGAAAAGGAGCAAACAGACGTGGAGATAAAAAAGGAGCTGTGCCCCTACGCTGCAGTAGGAGAATGTCGTTATGGGGAAAACTGCGTGTATATCCATGGGGATGTTTGTGATATGTGTGGACTGCAAGTCTTGCATCCAATTGATGCTGCACAGAGATCTGAGCACATAAAGGTAAGCAGACAACTGTCTGATGTTAAAGAGCTTTATGTTATTGCTTCCTAGCTCCCTGCAGTCACTTGTCACTAATTCCCTTTCATTTGAAGGTACATGCAGGTCAGGCAGTGAATGAATTCCTGTTGTAAACTGGACTGTATCCTGTCAGAGCCATAGTCAAAAGCAGCTGGGTTTCCTTATCTGTGCTCAGAGACCAGTTTGCTTAAGGAAACTAAAGCTTTGTTCTTCACTGAGTAAAACTGGATGGTCTTTTAGGTTGCCTTTCTCATGTTTAAAAGCAGTGTCTGAAGAAAGGATTTTGAACTCTGAATTGATTGTTCCCCACTATCTTGAGCATATTTTTTTGAGGATAAAGATTTTTCAGCGTAATAATTCTCCATTACTTCTCCAAAATAGCAGAGTAAAACTGAGCTTAAAAGCCTGCCTATTGCTCACCAGGTGATCAGTTATCTCTGTAGTCGTTTTTTTTGTCTCTCCTTTTCAGTCTTGCATTGAAGCTCACGAGAAGGACATGGAGCTTTCATTTGCCGTCCAGCGTAGTAAAGACATGGTGTGCGGGATATGCATGGAGGTGGTGTATGAGAAAGCTAATCCTAGTGAGCGCCGCTTTGGGATCCTCTCCAACTGCAGCCACACTTACTGTCTCAAGTGCATCCGCAAGTGGAGGAGTGCTAAGCAATTTGAGAGCAAGATTATAAAGTGAGGCACTTTCCCATTTCGATTGTGCTTTGTTACTATGGAAGAACTTAGTAACTTGTGACAACTTGCAACAGACTTCCAGATGCAGACAGCACAGAGACTGCATTTAATGCATACTAACTTTAGTTGGGAAGTGAAGTAATTGTTAGGGATAATGTTTACACTCTGATTTGGTTAATATGGATTAAGTTTGCAAAACTCACTTAATGGTAGAAAATAAATTTCATTTATTTAGTAGCATGTCGTCCAATGGTTACTGTTTATGTCTTGGACATCCAGCCAGAAATCTGAAAACAGATTAACCAGTTCAGAATGTATGCTTCTTAATTCATAACCGCCCTAGTTCATTAATCAGTTGGCAGAGCATTTCTCCATTTAAAGGCTGTTCTGAAAAAACAAAGTTCCAGTCAAATAAATAAGAAATCAAATGAAAATAAATTTATTTAACTTTAAAGAAAAAGGAGTCTGTGTGAAGTGTTTTTTCAAGCCTTTCTGAGACAAGCTGACCAGCTGCCATTGCCGTTGAGCTCTCGAAGAAGAGAGTTTAGGTTATCTTCATGTGTAAGAGAGGCTCTAGACTGAAAAACCCATACAACAAGTGTGTGGGACAATACATCTTTAAAGATGGATATATGCCATGACTTGTTATGTAGGAAAGAGAGCGCCCTGTAATGTGGAATTTTGCAGCACAGTCTGTTCATTCCCCAGGTCCTGCCCAGAATGTCGGATCACATCTAACTTTGTCATTCCAAGTGAGTACTGGGTGGAGGAGAAGGAGGAGAAGCAGAAACTCATTCAGAAATACAAGGAGGCAATGAGGTAGGAGCGCTGTAGCGTTTTCTCAAATTGAGACAGCAGAGATAAAAGCACACCTGGAGAAGAAGGGTGTTGATGTAAAGCCCTCTCACACCTTGTTTCCTCCACCACCACGTGTGAAGTGTGTCCTTAACAACCTGCCCACAGATGCACGCAACCACATGGTCACACAGCTGTTCCTGTGTTCTTTGACCGCAATCATTCCCTTCTATACACAAAACACTGGTGATGTAGCCATAAGGCAGCACAAGCCCGCACGCTGAGATGTCAGTGTTCTGTGCATGTATCAACCCACACACATTGTCTAATACGTTAGTTCTGCGTGTAGGTGTTACACTGACAGAATACCTTCAGCTTCAAATGGTACCTGAGATCCTTGTGGACCACAGGTAAATGCAATTCTGAAGTCTGGTTGGGGTCTGCTGTGAGTAAGGGTTGCGATATTTTCCTTTCCAGCAACAAGCCATGCAGGTATTTTGATGAAGGCCGTGGGAGCTGTCCGTTCGGAGGGAACTGTTTTTACAAACATGCATATCCTGATGGCCGCCAAGAGGAGCCACAGAGACCCAAAGTGGGAACATCAAGTAGATTCCGGGTCAGTGCTGCTGGTTTTTGTCCTTTCTATACAGAGAGACTGCAAGATGGGTGCGCGTTACATCAGCTGCCTTGAGAAGAGGACAGGGAAATTGACTCTCTTAATTCTGACAGACGTGTGTAATGGTGAATTTGAAAGAGGCGGTCATATGGAGTTTGTGAATGCTGGAGGCCAGGATGGAAAGAGTGAATCTTAAAATCTTTCCTAGTATACCAACATACTAAAGTAAAAATTTTGGGCAGCGTTAATAGGGGTGTGTAAGGGAAAATTCTGCTGGAGGTCAGTATCTCCCTGAAAGAGGAATGTGGTTTCTTGCATGTCAAAGTATGCTTGGGGGCTGAACCTTGTCAGCCTCTGGGAAGACTCCTACCTTGTACCACTTGGTCACATGCAGAAATACTTGTGTTCCACTTGCAGGCCCAGCGAAGAAATCGGTTCTGGGAGTTCATCGAGGAGCGAGAGAATGGTGATCCGTTTGAGACCGATGAGGATGAGGTGGTGACCTTTGAGCTTGGTGAGATGTTGCTTATGCTGTTGGCAGCAGGAGGTGACGATGAGCTAACGGATTCTGAGGATGAGTGGGACTTGTTTCATGATGAGCTGGAAGATTATTATGACTTGGATCTATAGCACCTGTCAGTGGAGTGTGGACTGTTGTCTTGGCTTCAGGCAGTAGCTATTACCTGTGGTGTTGTGGCAGTGCCTGTGTTTCTCCTAGGCAGGCCAATCAATTCCAGGTGCTGTTGTAATAACTTTTACCCAGGGTCTGTCTTTTCCCATCCCCTCCCACCCCAGGAGTGTTGTTTTTCCTCTGTTTAAACAAATAACAAGAAATAAATCTTTAAAATGTTAGTTTTTGTAAAAATAAATTTAACTGTCAAACAGTTAGCTTAGGTTTGTTGCTTCATCTGTGTAACCCAACAGAGTTCGCCCAGTTCCAGGGTTAAAGTGTTTACAGGATTTCCACACTCATTTTGAAGAGCCCAGATACAAAAATGAGCAGTGGCCATGCTGTGGGGATGTAAATTGGCTGATGGCCTTTTTTTTTCTGTGTTGTACCAATACTTCTGACTTCAAGCCAGATACAAATACTCTCCTTCTGGCATCAGCTCCGTTCCAGCCCCCTCATGTACACATCTTCATTTGTGATTTTGGTCTCTTGTTTACTTGCACATTACTACTACTACTACTACTGTGTAACCAGAACCAGGTGTGAATGTTCTGGGTTTTTACTGTGTTTAGCATGAAAGGAAAATGTCTTTGTGAAAGGAGAACTCTCTATGTGTATATACAGATAAATGTAGAGTTGGACCTCTAGGATGGGGAGACTCTGTGTAAGTTAAAAATAACAAAACCATCTTTCATCCCCTCTTGGTGCATGAAGCCTAGCCTCCAATCGGACATGAAACTGGTTCAGTGGTCACAGCCCAGTCTGTGGCAGTGATCTTAACCCTTGCTTAACCTTAATAGATGGCATTCCCTGATACACCAGCTCTGTTCTATGTGTACAATTAGGGTTGTCCCGGAGCAGAAATCCGGTTAACCAAGGCGGAGTCAGAGGAACACCAGAGGCCCCTTTAGCTTTATTGCTCTGTAAGTTTTAGAACTTGGTGTAACCACCTAAGCTGTGAGCTTCACTAGGAAACAGCTGTGCCTCTCAGCTGGTTCAAGGCACATGTGCCACTCAGTGTCCAAGTCGGGCAGGTTGCCTGGTGAAGCTGTTCAGCTTATGTGAGTTACTGCTTACAAAGGTAGTCATGCAGGTTCTGGCTGTAATTTGCATTGAAAAATTACTTTGCCACCAAAGCCCCAGCACAGGAATTTTAACCTTGCATTACATTATTGCTGTTTTTTATTGACTTGTGGATGCCCCGTGATCTGTTCTCCTGCTGCTCTTGTCCCCTAGACTGCCTCTCCTTTCACTTTTAAATGGAATGAGAAATTGTTCTGAGGTCTATAACATATTGTTTTGCAGCTGCCTTTTGTAAGAAGCACTTTTCCCAAATAAAAAAAAAATTAAAAAGTGAAATAAGGAGTCTGTCTGTTATTTTAAGTTTGAAGCTTATGTGTTTCAGATTGATTACTTGTGTGTTTTTCTGTAAATATAAAGGCATTTATGTCACTTATTTTTATAATTCCTGCAGAATTGTGTCATGCTAATACGGAACTTTAACTTGGTTGTAACCTTTCCAACAAAGAGCCTGTGATGTGAAGAACACATCCTGAATAGACAGGTGGGACAATTGGGCTGCTGAGGCAATGGATGGGGCTGTTAGTTGAGAACAGAGATGGCTTGCTTGCTGAGAAGTAAGTTCCACAACATGGTATTGATTTTATTTGTCCTGAACAAAGTCAGCTACAGTACATGTTCTAGTTTCCTGCCATAACGCTGTTTGGACAGGAACTTCAAGCATTGCTGCTTCAATCCATGTGCTGCTTTAAGCCTAGACATGTTCAGAAAGAAGCATTCTTTTGCAGAAATACATAAAGTTGGAAGCAAACTACTAGAAACATATTCAGATGCTGAGGGATAAGACTGAGAAAAAGTTAACTGAACAGCCTATACCATACTTGGTTTGTTGTTCCCCCCCCAGTCAAGTAGCAGAGGGAGAAAAGGATTTGAACTTCATTTGCACAAATGACTTCTAAAGCTGAGATAGGGAGAAACAACACAATAAAAGGCTTTGAAGCAGAAGTAGCCTTTCCTCCTCACAGTGAATGCAAGTTAAACCTAAGTTTAACAAAGGTGTGTTCTGGTAAGATGCAAAAAGGTAATAAACTTACCAGCCAGCGCACGTGCATCGGCTTTCCCTCATAAGGGCTCAGAAATGGGACGTGGTACTTTGTGCGTGGGTGTACATGGGGCACAGTGGTGGCTGTTGCTGCTGCACCTTATTCGGTACTGCTATAGGGGGAGCTGAGAATGCACAGAGAAGCTCCTTGCTGGTGGAGGCTGTTCTGCTAAACTGCAGGGTGACTGTAGTCAAGCACATGGTGACAAGCAGATGCTTTGAAGCGTGCTGTGGTTCTCGTTCTGTGAGTTAAAGGACTGCCTGTATTTGTCATCAAGCTGTACTGCTGCGTGGCACTTCCAGTCTGAATCTTTGCCAGTGGCAGGCCTGTCTCTGAGCTTCCTGTTGTGCAGTCATTTCCCACCCCTACCCCACAAGCTGGAATGACTAGAAACACTAGGGCCTTTGAAATGAGTGAAGTGGGTTAGTAGGCTGCTGTGTTTTTCCTCCAAGAACAGGAATAAATTCAATAGAATTAAGGTAAACCTTTAATGTAAAAAACTCGGAGGGTGACAACTTAAGCTGTGCTACATTTTCTTTAAGCAAACACCTCAGGTACAGAAATGGAAGAGACCAAGGAGAGTAGTGTCAAGGTGGAAAAGGTAGAAAGACCCCATAAACTTGCACGAGCAAATCGGTGATTTCAACCCAAAAAAGCTTTAGAAAAATATGCTTATTTCTCACTTAAAGTGCCTTAATTTTATTCCCTGTGCAAGAATAAATACAGATGGTTTGAGATAAAATTTTGTATCTTGGGGTAAATGCAAAATCAGTGCCTGCTGCCCCTTCTGCTTGGAATGAATGTGATCATACAAGCAAAAGGCAGTTTTTTACAGTAATCTCTGCTGCTTTGGTTCAGATCTTGGTTACACAGCTCTTTCCCACTTGTAGTCCAAGGTGTGTCAGAGTCTTGCTGTAGGGATGTCTGGTTCATGTAGTGAAATATGAAGTAAATCTTTCCTGCTGTGGCAGGCGCTGAATAGATTTCTGAGGTATGGAGTGTCTCGTGTTTAGATCAAAACTTGAAGGGGTTGAATTATTAATGCTGCAGCAACTTGAAACAAGAGGGAATTCACACGTAGCCCCTTAGGATCAAGATATAATACAGGACTGTGTGTGGTAGAGAGCAACTGTAGTTGTAGTGGGCCTTTCTTCAAGGTAAACAAAACTAGACACATGGCAGTAAGAATGTACTAAGCAGCAGACAGGGCTGCAGCAAGGAAATGTGGCATTGTAAATCTGCTAGATCTCTGCTCCTACTTGCTGTTATCCAGGGAATATGGTATCGGTGGTCAAGCCAGAGTCAACACCTGTTCAGCAACAGTTTGGTGTGATTACAGTTACAGCCTGTGCAAGCAGCTGAATGCAGGTTGGTTTTAGAACAGCAGCACTAGGAAAGTACTTTTATAGACTTTTAAGAATCCTGCCTCTCAAACTACAAGTTCCTATTAAAAGTCGAAGTCCTCTTAAGGGCTTTCAGCCTGTGTAAAACTATTCTCAAAGGACTCCAATATCCCAGTGTTGCCTGTTCCACTCCTTAGCACGCTTGCTTGAGAGGTGCCTGAAAATGGCTTCAGGAATATTCAAGCGCCCGTGCCTGTGGGTGACTCCCACCAGCCGGGGACACCTAGTGGTGGTCTGGGAACTTGAGGTACATGGAAACCTGCCTCATGGCTGCCCACAGCTGGGAAGGGGCACCTCTAAACAGCGCTGTGGTTAGTGTGCTCACCTGGCTGGGGGAAGAATCCTTAGTGGCAGTGCCAGGTCAAAAAGCATGGGATGCCTCTTCCTGAAAGGCTGCTCCAGGATAGAGCTCTCCGTCTCTGTACAGGGCCTGAACATTGCTTTTTCTGTCTCCTTTCCAACTATACTTAACCATTAACTGGAATGATTAGATAAGAACCTCAGCGATTGTTGGTAACAGCCTGTCTGCTACGTATGAAGAAAAGCTGGGCCACATAGGCAGTGCCATGTGCCTTCCATATCACTGGGCTGCAGTTCTGTTTGCTTTTAAGCCAGCCACCTCCTGGAAGGTGGCAAGAATTTGCTCCTTTCCAAAACACTTATACGGTTTTTCTTGGTTGCCCTGGTACAGGATAGGTGCTGTCTCAGTCTCATGTGGCACGGGTGTGATATCAATGCAAGTCATGCGCAACAGCCAAGATTCAAATACTGCTTCCAAGTAGATAAAAATGTAACAGTTAACTGCAGAAGTGACACTGTGCCTGGTTTTTAATCTAGCAGGTGCTGCCTCCCAGCCTAGAATAACATGCTATAAACTTAAAAAAAACCCCCTGCATTTAAGTTTATAGCTTTCTTCACATATTACCTCATGAATAACACTGCTTGCTGATACACACTCTGAAGAACCATCTTGTTAGCAACTGCTTTGTTCACATGAGGTGCAGCTTCAAAAATGACCCTGTGGAAGACATTTGGTATAACTGTCTGAAGGGCTCGTGGCAGATGCCAAACAGAACCAGCCAGAAGAGGCCACTGCTCCTGGTTTAGTTGCACCAGGGGCAGGTACTTGAGACTAGTTTCTTGGAAAAGCAGTAAGGAGCCTGTTACACCTGTTAAAGGAAAGGGAACAGTGCAGCTCAAAGCACAACTACAAGCCTGTTCTCTGCTTTCCTGTGCTGCACAGCTTTCTGCTAAGGGCTTACTCTGCAAGTAGCTCCATGCATGCTCAAAGAGAAGGGCAGGAGCCCTGTAACCTGGCAGTGCTGGGCAGCTGAGGGAGCTTCAGCCTGCAGAAGCCTCTACGCTGATGGTAAGCAAAATAATGAGAGGTTACTGTACCAAGTTAAGACAGTAAATCAAATGAACCATACAAAAGTTAATACTCTGCTGGTAGGATCCTCTAATTCTTGCCTAGTGAGAGTGCATAACCAGAGATAAACACAGGTCTCCTGGAAGATCAGGAGATGTTTTGCTGAGCAGATGGCATTTGCTGGAAAGTCCATCTCTGGTATATCTGAAATAGAACAAAGTTTGCTAGCGGTTTAAGTGTGGATACTAAGAAAAAAGTAACAACTGCTACATAACAAACAACTACCAGGAGAAGTCTGGGCTCCAAACACACAAGAATATTAAATACACATTTGGCTGTTTTTCTAGCGCAAAAAGGCATAGAAACTATTCGTTTGGAAGCTGGGTTGCTGCTTGGAAAGGCTGCGGTATTTACTGGTGCTTAAATACACTGAAGTGCAACTGCTAGGCTAGCAGCAAATCAAGATGAAGATTTAAAAAGTAAGTAAATCAGAAAGAGGATGCCTGAAGAAGATGGAAGCTTTCTCCACAGTGGGCTATATCAGAAGGCTTCCATTGAAGATTTCTCCCTTAGTTAACACATAGCTGAATTAACCCCTGCTCTTTGCATGTGATAGCAAAGAACCTGGCCAGAAGAAGCATTAATAATGTTAGAAGTATTTGTGAGACTAAAAGTCAGTGATGCACTCTGCTTTATTTTTCATGCTTCTCTGAAAATGTTTTCCAGAAATACTTGCTGAGTGTGTTTTCTCTGTCAAGAACTTGTGAAACACGGGTTGACTGCCCTCTGGTCAGGTAGCAGCTTACCAGCCTTCCCAGGGCTTGATTGTGTGTAATCCAGACTGTATTTTATCATTACAGAGTATGAGTTCCAGTTCACAGCTTAACAGTAACTACCCAAAAGATGCACATTGGTACATGTGGACCGCAGTCAAAAAACCCAACAACTTCCTCTGTATAATATTTCTTTCCTCCTTCTCCTTCCTCTTCCCTTTCTCCATCTACTGAGAAAAAAACCCAAACCCATAACAAACCCTTCATTCAGTTCTGGTACATAGAATTCCCCAGCAGGAGAGCTTGCATTTGGGAGGACCAATGCAAACCCTTCTGTTGCTACCAAGGTGTTCAGTCTCTGTACAGTAGCATACGCACTCACCATAAGGTACCTTTCTGGTACCTCCACTACCATTCCCTGACTGCTTTCTGCCAGGGTTACTTAATAAACATAATCTTACCCCTTGCTGATTTTTATAGGAGCTTGAATCCCTTCTTCACACTCCCTTGGAAATCCACAGGCATACTCCCAAGCTGCCACTGGCCCATCACACAAACTACAGAGGGCTTCTGATTAACATCAGCACATGAATAGCAAGAGAAGGCTGGGGCGGGGAAGAAACAAAAAAAAGTCCTTTCACCCAAGCATTGATTGAGGCCCTTACTGGTGCCTTGGAAACTTCACTACTCCTAGGGAGTCTATGCAGCAAGACAGAGATGGCTACTGGAAACGCTTCTTATAACTAGACAGCAAAGTGAAAGACACCTTCTCTCACTCCAGGAAGAAGGCTGGGACCCTAGTGGATCGCATTCTGTCTGCTATGAAACCCCAGGGATGCCTCCAGGTTTGTCTGGTGAGGAAACAAGTAAAGATGTGAAGTCATATATTCTTTACAAATGTTGGCAAGTTCCTTGGGATGGGTGGCTCCGTGCCTGCTGTCAGGAACACCCCGAAAGGAACGGTGAAGGAGTAGTGGGTTAGTGCCGTCCAAGCATGTGTCAGACTCTTTAAAGCTACTGACAAAGAATAAAGTGCTTGCACTAAAACAGACAACATAGCTTAGAAGGGTCAAATCAATTCAGAACTCTGGTGCAAATTTATCTTCTGACACAGCCAGAAAATCATTTAAGGCAATTAAAGGCAATCAATTAAAGGCAATAATTTCTACAGTTCTCTTTGGTTAAGTTAAGGGCTGGCAGCTTCCCAAGCCCTCTCAACTTTAACACAAACTTCAGAGCTATCAGCTCCCTTTTTCAAAGCAACCAGTGCTACCAACAGCAACAATGATCTCCGAAGATACTTACAAGCCAAACTGCAAGGTAGAGATATCAAGAGAGATGGCTTGAGGCCACATAGCACACTTTCATCAGCTGAATAAAATGAAGTCAAACAGCCTCAGAAGAATAAGAACTTCCAAATTCCTCCTGAAATCTCTCTTCAACAGAGGCACTGGGTCTTCTCCACACTGGGATTGGCAATCACTGGCCTGGAATCAAGATAGATGCTGTTTGGAGGGTTTTCTCCATGAAGCTGTAAGGTATTCCGGGCTATAAGCTCCTTAGCCATTAATGTGAACACCTCTTCTATGTTTTGAGCTTCTTTTGCTGATGTCTCCAGAACAGCTAAGAGCCCGTGCTTCTCCGCTAGTGTGCAGGCATCTTCAAACAGGACTTGGCGCTTATCCAATGAATCCGATTTGTTCCCTTAAAAGAAGGCAAAGAGATAATCCAGCAATTTAGTCTCTCAAAAATTAATCTTGAAATGCAATACATTAATTCTACTTTGTTAAATAATGGAAATATATTGGGAGTAAGAATGACTAGCAAACCAAGATGTAAGCACATCAGAGCCATAAGCATAGAATGGAGAAGAAACTTGCAGCTAAAGTCATGTGGTGAGATCAAACGAGATTCATAACAGCCCAAACCAAAAAATCCTGTGTTCATATTATTATTTGCTGTATATAGTGGTGCCAGAAGGTTATTTGGAAGCAACTGTTTGTTTGTATTCGCTAGCATTTTTAACCATTAAGTAGTGTTTAAGTTAAATGTTTTTAAAAATAGTCTTGGAAATTTTGTAGCTGCAAAAAGGTTTATTCCACCTTCAGTGGAAGCCACACACGTCATACTATTCTCAAGCTACATTGACACATCTCAAAGTGGATGCTCAGCTCTGAAGATCTGGAATGCTGTCAGTCTAAAGCAGATCTCAAAAAAAAAACAAAACCAAAAAAAGCCACCAAAACCAAGGAAGAACCCACTCAACTGCTAATCAGATTTGAACATGACCTATTTATACAAGTCAGTCATTTTAAGATGGTGTCAAAGGAGACAAGCATTTGTACCAGCTACCTTAATGCTCAAAACACATGCTTAAAAAGTTCCTGCATGTATAGATAGATTAGACTTTTACTCAAAGCAGTTTAATCAAAATCTGGCAGAAATCATCACACACCTCAGAAAAATACACAAAAGGTATTTTAAGTAGTTGCAACACATGTGAAATTTGAATCATCATCAGTTCTGGTACATGTAGTACCTGGCTGAAGTCTCCATGCACAATTTCAAGACAACCCTTCATCAATTTTAGATTTTGAACTTGAATCATATTTAAGCCAACCCCCCTCCCATTAAGTCCCTTCCTGCTTTACTAAAAGGAAAAAAAAACAAACCCAAAACTCACAAAAAGAAAACAACAACAGTCCCCAAAACACAGCTTATTGAGGGTTATTTGCATAAATAACTCCCCCCTCCCTTCCCTCCTTCAGTTCCAGATGGGAAAGTTAAGACTTCTTAACCTCATACTAGAAAGGTGTATAACGTGACTATGTGTAATTAAATGTACAAAGACTTCCTGTAAGTACAACAAACAGCATCAGCTTTGGAAGAAAGCACCAAGCTGGATCCACAACAAAAGCTTCATTTTTACCAATTTTAGAACCTATTTCTTAAAAAAAACCCCAACCCCAACAACAATAACAATCAGCCTCCACCACACACAGAGATAGGTCTTCTTCTTTAAGATTCATGAGAGGAGTTAGAAAGACCCTACCAAAGTTCAGCAATGGGTTTTTTTCTTTCCTTCTTACTCATTCCTAGCACTGCAGTTACCCACAGATCAGGACTGGTTGTTTGGTTCTTCAAGAGGAAGAACAGGAAGAACCACCATAGCAGAAGGAGTAATTTGCTAGGAGCACAAGCAGAAGCTTTGGTCCCATTCCTGCTGTGCTGTGGGGCTCAACACTGCCTGTCCTCAAGAGCAGTATGGGCTGCTGCAGCTGCGTGCCTTGCTCTCAGCACAGCGCCGCAATGGAATGTAAATAAAAGCTCTGTCATTTTACAACACCCGTTCTCTCATCTGCAGCTTCTTCCTTGGGGGAGGGAAGAGCAATAACAACCTGAAACACAAAGGGAAAGAACCTCACTGCTTCCTACCAGCTCTGTTCTCAGAAATTTCCACCTGTTCCTTTCCTCAAGAGGCAAAGTTTCCCAAAAGCTAGTGGAACAAGCAAGGAGGAGGAGGAGGAATGCTATTAGACTACCTCATGCTCTGCAAAAAGCCATGTCCCCATCTACTGCCTTACCTGTTTGGAGTCCCATTACAGAGCAATACACACGCATATCAAAGGAACAGAGAGGAAAGATGAGAGCGAGGAGTTGTGTTGCGCTGTGCATTCCCCTTTGTCTTGAATTATTGAGCTGCTAAATTCCTGTGCATCAGGAGTATGGGGTGAGACTTAATGCAATTCTAACCTCAGTAAGGTTGTCCCTGCAGCAAGTTTGTTGCATTATTCCAGCAGGAAAGGACCAAGTGGAAAGGTTTCACTGTCTGTGACTTTCCTAGTCTTTTAAGCTTAGGTCAAATTGATACAATTTCTGATCTATTTTAATTACTACTGCATTCTTCTTTGATGCATAGTTTATAGATGCTTTAAGTAGTGGGAGGAAAAGGGCGTTATACTATAATTTTAAATATAACACTACATAATATTATACTATAATTTTAAATATAATATTTAAAATTAGATTCCTACCAATTAACATCATGACCAAGTTTGCAGCACCATACTTTTCAATTTCATGAATCCAGTGAGGAATGGATTCAAATGTGGACCTCCTAGTAAGGTCATAGGCAAGGATGGCCCCATGAGCACTCCTGTAATAAGACTGGGTTATTGTCCGGAAGCGTTCTTGACCAGCTGTGTCCCACACCTGGATCTGTAGGAGAAAGGATAGAAGTTGTAAAGACTGGTAAATGCTGCTTCCTAGATGTCTGTCATCAGCATCTATGCTTTTGAAAGCCTCGCCTACAAGGCAGCTAGACTAGTCACACTCACTCCGCGACACCATAGTATGGCTTTGCTTTCTCTAGATTAAAACAGACACTTACATGCCTGTAAACACAACCTACATAGACCAAAGAGGCCAAGAAACCCGGTTTTAACAACTGTACTAAAAGATATAGAGCATTACAGCCTTTTGATAGGAAAGGAAGGGCTGAGAAGGCCTGATGCCGGGCAGAGCAAAGCTATGTAAAGGGCAGGCATCTGCCCACATATCTACACACAGAGATAAGTTCTAGCCAGCAGTTTCTTCTGGTGTTTGTCTTACATATCTTCATCTTCCCTCAGATCAAGCACACATCAAAGCAGAGCATTTGCAAACTGGAAGGTCTTCCCTCCTCAGTGTACCAGATCAAACCCCCACACCTCTGAAGGAAGGGACAGCCCCTCCAAACCATGGCCAGCTTTCAAAGAACTCCCTGCAGGCAAATGTGAGCCCTCTCCATAGATGAATCCAGGAAAGCCATGACAGTGAGTGGGTGCCCAAATTAGGGTGGTTGCCTCCCCCAGGCATCTCCTGAGGGAGAGCTCTCCTCAACAACACCCATGGTTGGAAAGGCAGACGGCTTTTGCCTTCTGCCTTCAGCAGGGCCGAACAGGAGATGCTGTGCATCCTACCAGGCACGGGAATAGGGGCAGAGATGTTCCTGGGACCCCTCCGGCCACTGACCTTCACCTTCTTGCCGTCGATATCCATGGAGCGCACGGTGAAGTCGACGCCAATGGTGTTCTGCTGCTTCTCATTGTACTGCCCCGTCTTGAAGCGGTGCACCACGCAAGTCTTCCCCACGTTGGAGTCTCCGATCAGGATAATCTTGAAGAGGTAGTCGAAGGCATCATCCGTGCTGGAGCTGGAGAAAGGCATCGTGGCTCCTGGGCAGGCCTGTGGTGGGGATGAGAGGAAGGACGATGAGAAAGAGAGGGAGACGAGGAGGGGTAGAAGGGTCAGAAGGAAGGAGGGGGACGAGGAGGGGGAGAAGAATAAGAAAGAAGGAGGGGGATGAGGAGGGGGACAAGGAGGGGACAAGGAGAAAAACGAAGGGGGAATGAGGAGACAAGAAGAAGGAGAAAGAAGGGGAGGATGAGGAGAGAGAAGAAGAAGAAGGAGGAGGAAGGGGGAAACGAGGAGGGAGAAGAAGAAGGAAGGGAGGAACGAGGAGGGAGAAGAAGAAGGAAGGGAGGAACGAGGAGGAAGAGGAGAAGAGAAGGAGGGGGGGATGAGTGGAATGATGAGAATCAGGAAGCAAACGGCCCAGAGAAGAAGCCCCCGTCCCAGCCGCCCACCTGTTGCCTCTCACCTGCCAGGACAGGTACCGTCTGCTTTGTACCCGCCCCTCAGGGCCGGCGGGAAATGTAGTCCTTTTCCTTTACCTCTTCCTCTTCTTCCTCCTCCTTCCCTCTCCTGCCCCTCTCCTTTCCCCCAACTCTCCCCAGCTATCGCTGCGGCGCCGATCGCTCCCACCCCGCGGGGGGCAGCCGGGGGGTGCCGGGGTGGTGCTGCTGGCGCTCCCGGCCCGACTACAGCTCCCGCCGTGCCCACGGGGCCGCTCGCCGGAAGAGCCGCCTCCCCCCGACTTCCTGAGGCCGCGGTGGCCGGGGCCGGGGCGGTGGCCGTGGGCGGGACTCAGCGGCGGAGCCGGTGCCCGTGAGTGCCTTGCGCTGCCCTTTCGGCTCCGCTTCTCTCGGCTCGCCTCCCCCCCGGCTCGTGCTCGGTTCGGTTCCCTCCCCCCCTTCGGCTCGGCTCGGCTCTCCCCGGCTCGGCTCGGCTCCCCCCGGCTCGACTCCTCTCGGCTCGGTTCGGCTCCTCTCGGCTCGGTTCGGCTCCGGGACCCAGACTGGGTGGTCTTTCCGGGCGTCGCACCCTCCCCGCGTGCCTCGGCTCCTGAAGCGGGGTCATCCACCAGCCTGTCCCTTCCCTGGGATCGGCCCCTGTGCTCGGAGGAGTCCTTGCTCCTCCCGAACGGCATCCGTGATGGGGTCAGGCAGCTGCCAAGGGCCCCCTGTGGGTTCGGGTTGGTGCCTCTTTTCCTTCAGTCTATTGGGAAAGTTGGCGTAAAAGTGTGAGGTTTTGTTAAAAAAGAATGGTTTGTTTGCTTCTCACTTTGGAAATCCTGGGAATGTTAATTTTAGCCTTTCCTACCGGCTTGGGAAGACATCAGGGTGGTATTAGGAAAGTTTATTTTGACCTTAAGGTGTCTTATTTGGACCTTAAGGGATAAGGGAGAACGCGGGAAGCTTAGCAAAAAAGCTTCATGAAAATATCAGGTAGCTGGAGGTAAACGGTGCTGAACAAGCAGACAAGGCAGTCTGACACCCTAAAAGCAGGCCTCTTCCTTCCTTGAATCACAGAATGGTTTTGGTCGGAAGGGACCTTAAAGCCCATCCAGTTCCTACTCCCCTGCCATGGGCAGGGACACCTCCCACCAGACCAGGCTGCTCAAGGCCCCATCCAGCCTGGCCTTGAACACTTCCAGGGAGGGGGGCATCCACAGCTTCCCTGGGCAACCTGTGCCTGTGTCTCACCACTCTCACAGTGAAGGACTTCTTCCTAATGTCTAAATGCTTGAAAGCTTGTGCTTCTCTGCCTCGAGTCCTGTGGTTCGTCCTGCTTCCTGGTTTTTGGTTCCCCTCCACCGCGAATTAATATGGTGCTCTCTGAAAAATTAGGAGACTTGTAAGGATGAACTCCTAGTTCATGCTCCTCTAGCCCAGGGAGAATGGCAGTCATGAATATGAAAAAGACGGAATGAAGAAAGGAAAAAAGGGAAAGCAAAATCTTTCTTAGTCGTATCTACACCATAAGTAAGCGAAAAGTGTTATCCTATGCTGCAAGGTCTTCATCTAGAAAGCTGGCTGAAACTGAAATGCTCTGAGGAACAAATGATTTCAGTAGTTAATGCAATAAAGAAAAAAAGGTGACTTTAAGGTCAAAAAAAGGTCTTAACTTTAAAAAGAGTTGGTATCTTGGGCAAATAAGGTCGGTATTTGCATATGTTGACATGAAGCAAGTAGTAAATCTCGTGCTTCGGGCTGTGAACTGATTACCCGAGGAAGGAACTTTTCCCGCAGCGTTGCACAACTGGCAGTGTTTTGCTCGCCTCAGGAGAACTCTGTTATCTGCTGTTGCTGGATGGGAGGGGAGGGAGAGGCAGGGAAGAAGAACAAATTTTTGTGTTTGACCAACAGACCGTGTGGTTTACAGGCCTGTAAGGACTGTGGTGCTGGGAATCTGGAGTGCCTTGGATTTCCTTCCTCTTCTTCCTGCAGCTTTGTGCAGGGGACAGCCCTGAGCAGTTTTGCTGCTGCCTGAAAGGGAGTAGCATGAAGTGAAAAGGAATAGCACTTGTGTAGGTGCCTAGCTTTTATCCACTGACGCTGAGAAATGGTCTGGGACCCTAGGTGGGTGTCATTATCAAGACTGCGAAGTTGGCTCTTCCGGGACTAGCTTTGCCTTCCCACAGTTTCAGCAGTAGGCAGACCCAAGCAGTCTAGAAGCATGACCCTACTAGAAGCTGCTGGCACATGGAGGTGGTCTGTGCCCGCTGGAGGAATGGGAGCATGGTTCAGTTGCACCTGGCTCTGTAGATGCACGTGGTCTCAGATCTTGTATAGACTTGCTGCATTTGTCCTGAATTAGAATGGAGGTGTTCAAGTGTGGGGTAGGACAAACGTGACTCCAGTGTCTCAAAGGTGTAATAGATGCGTCTTTATTACTCAGAGGATCTCCATGCCATACCCTGTTTTGGAGGTCAGATGTGGCCTCAGTTTCCATGGTGGTTAATGTATCCAGTAGTAGCTGGCATCTGTTTGTCGGTCAGGTATGCGTCATCATCGTTGAGAGAACAGGAAAGGAAAACTTTTTTACAGTGAAAGCTCTCTTGATGAAACATTTAAAAGTCATTTGAAGGCAGAACAAAAATTCTCAGTGAAATATTGGCTTTTCAGCAGGAATCAGAAATCTGGATAAGGAGGAGTCTGGGCAATGATTTCTGATTTCTCCAAGTGAGGTTATGAAGCTGAATTTGAAAAAGCCTTCTGTCAGATTTGCAAATTACTACAGAAAGCACCTGTGAATATGAAAGGACACAAAGGCATTATGTTCTGTCTTATTTCAGCTCTGATTCTTTGGAGGAATGTGGGCAGTGGGTTATTGTTGCTCTCCTCAGCGTTCAGAACTTGTGGTGTTTGAATGTTTCTTGAAAGCGCAGCTCCCACTGACTGATATGTTAAGTTCTCTTAAGCCAGATACCGTGAACAGAATCAAGTTCTGCCTTCAGCAGCATCAGTATCTTTCTCTGCACTGCTCTTTCTTTTGCATGGATACAAAGTGTTTTTGTAGCTGCTTTGTGAGCTGCAGCAGGGAAATCTGTCTGAAAATGTGCAGAGTGGTCTTTAGCCTGGGAACGCTAGAAGTTGTTAGATCATGGGGGAGCTCCTTTGGTGACAGGCACTGAAGAGGCATCTGCTAGGAGGGGACAAAAGAGAGGTGGGTTGGAGGATAATCTGTTTTCTGCCAGGAAAACAAAAGGGAGACGTGGAGAGAGATTCACCACCTCGCTGCCCAGCAGGATAATTTCCCTGACTCCATTTGCAGAAACGGCCCCTCAGTCACGCTGGCACAGCCACTAGGAAACTGTGTATTCATTGTGGCTTTTCCTCAGTGCTGATAATATCTGGTGTCCAGAAGTTTCGGCAGATGTCACCCATGCCCTACAGGTGGGGACAGGAGAGTCTGACTTACCACATGCTGTGCTAGTGAGTTAGTGACAGATGGAGCTATAATTTAGGGCTTGAGAACAAGTAGGCAGGGAAACTCCATGTATTGGATTTCAGCACTCTCCTCTCAGTTACTTTCCTTTTTCCATTGTGCAAGTCCACTCTTGGGTATATTCTTTTGAAACCATCTTGGAGGCAGTTAGATCCAAAACCATCCTCCACCAGTAACCAAATGCTGCTTTCTTGACTTGATCACTATTCTACAGCCAGCCAAGTAGCAGTGGAAAGTCAGCTTGTTTCTGACCACTCTGTAGTGCACCATATATGTAAAAGGTGCAGAGTAGGCTTTAATATGAGAACACTGGAAGTTGGTAGGATCGTGGGGGAGCTCCTTTGGTGATGGGCACTGAAGCATCTGCTAGGAAGGGAACAATAAGAAGTGGGTTAGAGGATAACCACAAGGGTACTGGTAGAATGGGAGTAAAAAGGGATTTGTGGGCATAGAATGCGTCAGGGAATGCACAGGTCATGAGGAAGGTAGTGATGTGAAACAAAGTGGGAAGGAATGGCATAGAGTTGTTCCTGCTGAATTCTGACTGTTTGGGGAGTAAAGCTGTATTTTAATTCAGATATGTTTTCTTTTCTCCTCCCTTCCCACCTTCTTCTGTTTAAGTGAGAAGAAAAATGACCTAAGCACCATCCAGCCTTTGTGGCCAAGGGCAGGAGCAGGACTGGGGCTGCCAGGAGGATGGCTTTGCCTGGAAGCTTACGGAGGCAGCCTGCAAACAGAGGCCTTGTGTCCCATTGCACCCACCATCATATTGTTGTGTTCTTGCTGACTTTCTTCAGGTAGGTTGAGTGTATCTCTGTGCCAAGAAGTGTTCGTCTCTCTGAAATTGGGGAGATGAGGGCATGTCGAAAGAGGGGGAATGAAGGTAAGGAAATGGTCTCAAATTTGGTTGTGAGCCTTGGAAACAAACTTAAAAGCTAGTAGTACCAGCTGGTCTGGGAGTTGTGCAGCAGTGGAGCTAAGTGTGCTGTGCCCCTTGGGAATCCAGGCACAAACAGGCATCAAAGGCGAGGCTGACTCTGGCAGCAGTCCATTGCAGAAGGGTGAGTGTGGGTGGGAAGGAAACAAATCCTGAATGCTCAAGACTAATGTAATACCTGTTCTCACTGATGGAACATCCTGTCAGTGCTTCTGGGGTCCTCTTCTCTCCTCAAAGTACTGTTTGCAGAGGGTGGAGAGGCCTCTAGAATAGTGAGGTCACTGCTTCAGATCTGAAGGTCTACTGAATGTGTTTGTTGAAAACTTGTGTGTTACGCCAGCTGACAACAGCTGGAATACAATGCTGCCTCTCCTTAGAAATTTTGCCTCGCTGGTACATTTTGGTGTTCACAGCAATACTGCCACTGATACCTAATCTGCTGCTGCCATTTACCTAATCTGTCTCTGTCAGTGGCAGTTAGCCAGGTGAGGGCATCCTCTCTTTTCTCTTTATTGTTTTGTTATTGCACGGTCACCTCCTCTTTTGAAAATAAAAGAGGAGATCCTTTCCAGTCAAGACCCTATTTCACAGCTCTTCCCTAAAACCAGTGTGTGTACCCCTGCTTTGAGAGGTCCTCTTGCTGGCTGCTCTCTCCAAAGCTGCCAGTCCTGTACTGTGCTGCCTGCTTAAACAACACGTATCTGCGTTTTGAGTCCCAGCCTTTCCCACTTGACCTCCAGAAAAGATGTGGCCAACCTGTGCTTGTATGTGTTTTCTGGCAGTTATTCCCTGCTCCATGCTTCAAGAAAAACATTCAGTAATGTCAAAGTCAGCATTTCCAGCCAGTGGACTCCCTCCTGCCTAAACAACACAGCCCCTGAGCTCCGCCCATATGAGGTAAGGACACAAGGGATGGGCAAAGGTGGGTACTTCCAGTGTGCTGAGCTTGTGGTGCTGAAGAGGCACCTTTAAAGTGTCCATCAGGGATGCTTCTCGGAACATGAGTGGGAGGTTCGGGAGTCTGAATTGTAGTTTTCTGGATTACCAGGTGACAGGGAAATCTTCCCTAGTGGTCCCCAGAGAAAAACTTCTTGGGAGGCTGCGGTGTTCCAATGGAAATGGGGACCCCAGGAGAGTCTGTAGTAGCCAGTAGCAGGGAAGTGGGAGGAGGAAAGAGGGACTCTCCCTCTAAAGTGTAGGAGGCAATAAACAAGAGTTTATTGGGGTTACAGAGATCTCTATAAAACCCTGGCTGTGGCTTTCTGTTGCTGCCGCTGTTAAAAGGATAACCAGAGCAGGAGAGAAGAGAGCTGTCTGAAAGTGCTAACTCCTTGTCCTAAATTGATACCGAAGAGTGACATTTTGTCTTGCATCTAAAAGGTCCAATTTCCATAAATACTGAACATCCAATATTCTTTGTCTGTAAAATCCTAGCATCAGTGAAAATGTCTGCCAGAAAGGAAGTTGTATGCTGCAGAAAAGGAAGTTGTGTAATGCTTGGCTCTTACCTGTAGTCCTTTTAGGGGCATGCTTATTTTTAGCAGTGGCTTAGAGTCATAGAATGCTTTGGACTGGAAGGGACCATGAAGGTCATCTAGTCCAGCCCTCTTGCAGTGAGCAGGGACATCTTCAACTGCTCAGAGCCCCATCCAACCTGATCTTGACCGTTTCTGGGGATGGGACATCCACCACCTCTCTGGGTAACCTGTTCCAGTGTTTCACTAACCTCAGCAAAAAAAAAAGTCTTCCTATTATCTGGTCTAAACTTCTCCTCTTTTACTTTAAAACCATTACCCCTTGTCCTGTTGCCACAGGCCCTGCAAAAAAAGTTTCTCCCTATCTTTTTTTATAAGCCCCCTTCAAGTACTGAAAGGTTGCAATAAGGTCTTGTTGGAGTCTTCTCTTCTTCAAGTTGAAAAACCCCAACACTCTCAGTCTCTCTTCAAAGGGCAGGTGTTCCAGGTCTGTAATCAATTTTGTGGCCCTCCTGTGGACCTTCTCCAATAGTTCCATGTCCCTCTTGTGCTGAGGGCTCCAGAGCTGGACACAGTATTCCAGGTGGGGTCTCATCAAAGCAGAGTAGAGCGGCAGAATCACCTCCCTCACCCTGCTGGCCACACTTCTTTTGATGCAGCCCAGGATATGGTTGTCCTTCTGGGCTGCGAGTGCACGTTGCCGGCTTATGTCCAGCTTCTAATCCACCAGGACCCCCCAGGTCCTTCTCCTAAGGGCTGCTCACAATTCTTTCATCCCTCATCCTGTATTGATACTGAGGGTTGCCCCGACCCAGGTGCAGGACCTTGCATTTCGCCTTGTTGAACCTCACCTTGCCAGGGTCCGTCTGGATGGCATCCTGTCCCTCAGGGGTATCAACCTCCCCACTCAGCTTGGTTTCATCTGCAAACTTGCTGAGCGTGCACTTGATCCCATCATCTGTCATTGATGAAGATATTAAACATCACTGGTCCCAGAACAGACCCCTGAGGGACATTGCTCATCACTGATCTTGTCTGATGCTTTTGAGAAGTGGAAGAAATCTGACATTAACAGCTTGGTTGCAGGCCATGAGATCTGTTGGAGCAGGGAATTCCCAGTCAGTAGTTTGGGTTTTGTTTCACTTAGAAATCATTGGTTGTTCAAATGTTTGGCTGATTTTTTGTGATAAGTGAAAACAGTAAATTTGACCTGTAACATGTTCAGGGTTTTATAGTATGGCAAAAAGAAGTAAGCATCGCAGGGATGATAAAATGACCTACAAGGTGCTTATATTTATTAGTAGTTGCTTGATTTCTATTCAACCAACTCTGTATTTTGGAAGCTGCTTTGATCTTTTTTTTCGTAGAGTTTGTGAATGTTGAGATGTGTGTCTGATCAAGAAAAATGGTCAAAATTGTCCTTTTTTGTATCAATTTAGATTATGTCCATTAACAGAAAACTACATTTTTTGGGAAACTGATAGAACAAAATAAGGACAAGAACAGGGAAGTCACTTAAGTGCTATCAATTTTGAACTTTAAATCTTTTTAATTGCAGTTGTTCTTTTTTTTATTTTTTATTTTTTTTATTAAGTATAACAAAATATTTTGCAATTGTTTGTGAGTAGGTCCTGGTATGATTTTATTAGAAGGACAACTTAGATTCATACTTTTCAGTCTTTCAAGATTTGTGAGTCCTCTGTAGGTTGTTTAATGAATTTAAGCCTAATGAGAAAAGGTTTGATTGTCTTGTCTTTCTAAGACCCTTAATAGCTTGTGGACCTCCAGGGATCTCCGGTTAAAAGTTGAAACCGACTGGTATAAGTAGGTTTTGGTGGCAAAAAGTATTTTTCAACGGCTTTATTGGTTTTTTTTGAGCATGTGAGACTTAAGCAGACTCTGCGTCGTTAGGCCTTATCAACATTACACCTTTTAAACCAAATAGATGTGTGATTAGTGTTGTCTGTACAGGATATTCTCCTGGAGAGGTGGAATCAAAGTAAAATTTATGATATTTGAGTTAGGCACATCCATAGGTAAGATTTGGATGGGGTTTATTTGTTTGTTTTCTAATGAGGGAAGAAAACTTTTTCCCAAATAACATTATTCATTCTTAAAGTCATCCTCAAAGCTTGCTGTTTTCAACTGATGTCACCAGTCTTAGCTGACAACTGAGTCTTTTTCCCTTTTTTTTTTATCAAATTGAAAGTCAAATGAAACTCAGGGTAAGCGCAGAATGTAACAACATTAGTGACTGGAGTTCATAGTTTCCAACCAGTCTGTTTCTTCCCCGTGTTCCTCTTGTGTGCTTTCTTTTCTGTTTGTGGTCTGTCATTTCTTATTACGGTTGCTGCCACAAATACTTTAAGGGAATTATTCATTTAGTGAAGACAGCAAGATAAGTACAGAAGACACGCTGCACATAAAACAGAATATGCCTTTATTGTATTATTCATTAAGATACTCATCAGTTTCTGTGTAAGAAGCTGTCTAAGAGTTGCATGCTTGTTAGAAGCAGGGTTTGCTTTGCCAGTCGTTTGTCTTGATTGAGGTGGAACAAGCATTTCTCGCTTCTGGTTTGCTGTCTTACCCTTTAGAAGTGAAACAAAGTGGCAGTGGACATTTTCTGCGGTAGATAATACCATATTTATTCTTGATTTGATAATTAAAGCATGGTAGCAATGGGAGGTTGCTGGGGCCAGACACTTTGGAGTTGAGGTTTCCATTGAAGAAGAGTAGAATGAGCCGTATCTCTCCCTGTTTACCTGTTAGAATTTTCTCCCTGCAGCTCTGGAACAGCAGCCATTTATTTCCAAACGCAGAAGAAGCCACTCTCTTCTTGGGGACGCTGGACACTATCTTTTTGTTTTCCTATGCTGTGGTGAGTAAAACTAACCCAAAGCTGCTACGTTTTTCGTAGAATTGTTTGGTTGTAAAAGACCTTTGGGATAAAGGAGTCCAACCATATATGTCCACTATTAAACCACATCCCTGAGCACCTCATCTACTCATCTTTTAAACACCTCCAGGGATGGTGACTCAGCCACCTTCCTGGGCAGCTGTTCCAGTGCCTGAAGAGATTTTGTTGAATCTTATTGGCATAATCACATCTACATTTAGGGGAGATGAACATGATGATCTTCTTTTTGAACTTGTCTGGCACAAATGCAGTTGAAAAGCTTAGTTCAGGGGTAGATTTTTTTTTCCCTTCAATTTCTGTTAGTTCTGTCCATGCCTTGTCACCCATGTTGAGGTGCTTGTTAACAAGTGTGAGAGAAATGCTGTCACTTCAGAATTCCTCACTCTCCTGTCGCCAGTGGGTAGGAGGGCAGGTTCCATCTCTACAAAAGTTCTCCTATTATTTTAAAAATAAGATATTTAATGAACAGCTATGAGCAGAGCTTCTTCGGCGGAAGAAGTGGTTAGAATCAAACTGTTAAGTTGGTACAATAATGTTTGGATCAGCTTGACCCTTCTACATCATTCTAATTCTTGCAGATAACAGATACAAATCTTATGGCTATATTTAATGCTGTGTTTTGTTGATAGGGTCTCTTTGTCAGCGGCATAGTTGGAGATCGCCTGAATTTACGCTGGGTTTTGTCTTTTGGCATGTGTTCCTCTGCTCTGGTGGTAAGTTGAGACATACTAGTGTGATTTATCAATCTCTCTTGGCGTTTCTGGACAGAGTTTTACTTCAGTGGACAAGAGGCTCTGTTTCTGTGTGAATCTGCCCATGGGCTGTGGCTGTACCTCGGTGGTCTCAAAGTCTGCGTGTAAAACTGTCCTAGCTGTACTTACTGCATTGTCTAAAGCACAGAGCTACGCTAGATGACTCACCTCTTCCTGAGATATCTATTTATGGATGCTGTGCCAGAAGGAAATTCCTAAGTCTGAGGCACTGTCTAGAAACTTGATGAGCAGCTTTTGTACAAGATTGGTGTATTTGGACTTTTTTGGACTCTTCTGTGTTACAGCTGTTCTCCCAGCCCACATACGTTGTTGCCAAGGCTTTTGTTTCCGAACGCATTCTTTGCTGTTTTCCTAAAGGCCGTGCTAACAATACTAACCATTCATTTACTCATTTTGTAATTTCTGGGATGGCACGTGTCAAAAAAGAATGTCCTGTTAAAACAAAAGGGTTGTTCAGATTAAAACCAATGCAGATAAGTGTAAATCAATTCTATCTCATTGTGTTTTTCTGGTTATTAAAGTAGTGGTAAAATCTGTTGTGTGATTTACCCAGTGGCTACAAATCCCACTATGGCCTATTGCGTTCTGAAAACACATGACCACAAACATGCATCAAGGACAGCATGCCACTAAGTGTGTTTATTTTGGCTAGTTTGGGTTAGGGCTCTTAGTAATTGGAGACCTGAATGTAGTATTTATGTTAAATTTTGTAAAGATTTTGCAAATGACTGCTGGGGTTTTGGGGTTTGCATAGAGCCTCATGGATTCGAATGTTGTGCAGTAGCAGATCAAGAGGCTACTGTATTTTTAGTGTTGTTACTGAACCTTTTTGTCTATTTTTCTCCTCTTTTGTTGTAATTGTGCTGTTTACAGAGACAAAAGTCTTTTGGAGTGGAAGTGCCATGACAGCACATTTGTCTCTAGAGTGGCTTGGGCTCTGAAGTCAGTGCTGTGGTTGCTCAGCAGAGGGTGCTAGCAGCTCTGAGCTCGTTCTTAAACAATGGCAGGCTTGCTTCTGGCCTGGCCTCTCTGGGGGACCTGCTCTCTGATTTCTTTTTTTAGGACCCAGCTTCTGCCTGGCTTTCAGCAGTAGCCTCAGGGTTTCTTCTCTGTTATTTTTACCCCCCCCTCTTCTGTAGGTATTCTTCTTTGGCACGCTCACAGAATGGCTGCATTTCTACAACAAGTGGTTCTACTGCTGTCTCTGGGTTGTGAACGGCTTGCTGCAGTCCACTGGTTGGCCTTGCGTGGTTGCTGTCATGGGCAATTGGTTTGGAAAAGCTGGGTAAGTTGAGTTGTCTTCAGTGACTCACTTATCCAACCTGCTGAGTAGCAGATTGAGATGAAATTCTCAAACCAAAAAGGCCAACTGTTAGGTCAAAATTAAGTTATGTGGGATGAAATATGCCTTACTTGTTGCTATTATCTCTTTTTATGGAGCCACAGAACAGCTTGATCTGAACACAGTTGTGTGTGTTAAAGGCACGGGTTCAAACTTCAAAAGTCCTGTAGGGGCAGAGTGGCTGAATTTGAATTTCATGCCACTGGAAAACCTGTTTCTGTCTACTTAGCACTGAAGATGTCGGAAGTGACTCATTGTAGGTTCAATTCTGTCACCATGGGGCATTGCAGATGAGCTCGATCCATAGCTTGTGACCTCGGTGTTGCCATCCCACCTCTGCTGTAACACAGGTGTTTTGCGGTAGAACATTCCTGTTGGTACCCCTAAGTTATTCTGTCTTTTAAGTGACCTTTGAGTTTCTTTGAAGTAGACTGGGAGAATACTGTAATTTTATTCATAAGTTAAAGTTTACTGTAATGTTATATCTTTGTCTTGCTCCTAATGTCATCTCTCCCTGCACTACCTTTTTAAATCTTCTTCCCCTTCTGCAGGAGAGGTTTTGTGTTTGGACTCTGGAGTGCCTGCGCATCTGTGGGAAATATCCTTGGGGCATTCCTTGCCTCTTGTGTTCTCCAGTACGGCTATGAGGTAGGTATTGCTGTCTGCCCTCTTGTTGGGACAGTATGTCTGATTGGTTTATGAGACACTATTTTCTTTTCCTGTCTGTGAGAGATAACAAGCTCAGAGTGTCCGTTTTCATCTTTCTGAACTCTCTAATAGCAAGCCATAGGCAGAAGAGAAAGGGTATTCCTTTTCTCATATCTCCAAGTTGGGAGATATGAGTCTGAGACTTCATTGTAAATGAAACTGATGTTATTGAAGAACCCTCTGTCATAGTATGCTCACTTCTGATTTGAGTGGCTTAAAGTGTCTGTTCAGAGTCATCTATCACAGGTTCTGACTTATCTGAAGTCACTTCTGCTAAGTAGTGATGAGCTTCTGAGAGGCACGGAGACATGGCTACTGTAACTGGGAAAAAGCCAGGCACGCACCACGTTGCTGTAATGTGACTGGCAGACAAGTGAACACAGGGAATGTAAGTGAACCAGTGCATAACTTATGAGGACAGGCTAACAGAGCTGAACTTGTCTCTATGGGGATGAGGAGGCTTAGGGTACCAAATAGCAGCCTCCCAAAGCCTGTGAGAAGATTGCTGAGAAATCAGAGCCAGAGTCTTTTGTGTGTTGCATGGTGAGGGAGCTAAAAAGCAGTGAGTATAAAGCAAAGCTGAAACAGTTCTAACTGGATGTTTGAAAAACTGTTTCACTGTGAAGTTAGTAATGCATTGGAACAAGGGGCCAGAGGCTGGAGGATCTTGGCCTTTGGAGAATTCTCAGACCTGATTGAACAAAGCCCTGAGCAGCCTGGGCTTACTTTGGTGTTTGACCCTTCTTTGAGCTGTCCCTTCCAATACAGCGGGATCTGTGGTTGTGTTGAGTGAGCCCTTCCTCACTGCTGTCACCTCAGTACACTACAACAGCTGCTTCAATGGTGGTCTTTCAGTCTTAGATAGAACTGAATGTTCAGGAGATGCTGAGATGACTTGTTTCCAAGTTTTATGGATGTAGTCTGGGTTGTTGTAGCTGTCTTTACTCTCTGACAAAGTTGGAATGTAAAGAAACCCTCGTTAGTCGGGGAAGCCTGTGTGACTGAAAGCATTTTTAAAAAGGAATCTTTTGTTTGTTTATCCTCAGTATGCTTTCTTGGTGACTGCCTCAGTACAGTTTGCCGGAGGAGTCATTGTCTTCTTTGGGCTCCTGACGTCACCAAAGGAAGTGGGTAAGTAGAAGAGGGCTGTAGCATTTCCGTTCCTTCACAGGAAGCAGATCTGCAGCTTTCCATGTAGTGCTACAAGCACTGCTCCTTCTGACAGCAGTTATCCTCAGGGCTTTTATAAAACGGTGCTGCACTTCACCGTGTTTAATGGAGCAAATGCTTTACTCGCCAAGATCACACTAAATGCCCCTGTGCTTTGTGTGTATAGGGTTTGGGTATTTTAAAAAGCAAACTAAAACAGCCTGGCTCTGTCATCTCGGTTAGGATGTGCCTATTTGTCAGTTTTAATTCAGCTGCAAAATCAGTATTTTCTTTAAAGAAACACATAATAACTGGCTATTGAAGGAGAAAACTACGGCAAACGTTAACTGTGCAGTGGGAAGGGAAAGTACTATTTGTCTGCAAGTCTGCTGTTAAATAGCATGGATATGGTTCTCTGAAAGAGGGTAGCTGAGCCAAAGTTTAACAGGAAAATAAAAGAAACTTTGGGCTTTGACAGGGCCATGGAGGAGGTTTCCCAGGTGCCTGCAAAGGCTATAAAGTTGGTAGCACTAAAGCTACCATAAAGAGCGCTCGTTAGAGCACTCAGCAGCCCAGGAAGCACAGTGCAGTTCCTAGAGTTTCTATTCCAGCAGAGGCATTAACAGGCAGCAGCTGTCTTGAGTAGTGCTGGTATACTCGGCCTCCGCGCTCAAGGGAAGTGGTACCCAGGACCCAGATCCCAGGATCCCAACCACTAAGTAAGGGGGGAAATGCACTAATTTGTTGTGTCTTCCAACTAATGGCCAGACACTCAGAACAGACAAAGCCGACGCCAGGATCAGACAGAATACTTTCAAGAGCGCTAGAAGACAAAGGGTAGAAACTGGCGACACTGCAGAACATCATCTAGAAGAGTTTCTAAGCCAAAGGAGGATGGAGGTATGGGAGAGCAAGGGAACTGCTAGAAGGGAGAATGGCTTGAAAGAAGCGAGCTTAGTTTTAGAGTGGGGAGAGGGTGAACAGGCTATGGCCGTTTTTCCTGTTACATATCCCTTGTAAAACTTAGGTCTCCCTGAGCTTGGAGCAGATGAAGATGGCACTGTGGAGGAAGATGCCAACAGACCTTTAATGGGCAATGATGATGCAGATGACGATGACCGGAATTACTCTATTCAAGCAGCTGACACTGAGAGCCAGCCAAAGGCCATTGGCTTTTTCCAGGCTTGCTGCCTTCCGGGTGTAGTACTGGTGAGGACACGGATTCTTAAGTGGGATCTGACTTATATTGTTAAACATAAAGCTGACTTTTTGTCTTGTTAGTATTTGTTGACCTCATTGTTGATATGTTGAGCTTGTGTTGTAGTTGTTGACCTCTGACTTCTCATGCTGTTCAGACCTTGGGATTGGGACTGTTATCCTTGTGGACATGGATTATAGTACTATCTGGGTATGTGGTTGCATGTTGCTCTTCCCCTCGGCCTGTGATGAGCCAACTAAAGGCAACAGAGATCTGCCCTTTCGGCATCTGAATTTAGAAGGGAGGCCATGAGCCAAGATTGCTGTAGGATGCTTTCTTGAGGTAGCTACGCTGCCCTGAGGAATGGAATCCTTGTTGCTAGCTGAGCATCGCACGCAGCTCTGTGGCACTGATATTGAGACTTGGCTTTTTTAGTTGCCTTAAAGCAGAAAGCTGGCCTGAAAGGCCTTACTCAGCATGTCGTAACAAGTAAGCAAGTTTTTTCTAAACAGCTGGAAAAAAGGCCTGGTGATGCAGTTTCCACATACCCTCATCCTGTCCTGTGTGTAATTCTGCTTCAGCAGTGTTGGCCAATTCATGTATCTGGTTCAGCTGAAAAATGAACCTGCGATTAAAAAACAATGTTAACTTTATGTGTCAGCAGGCTTTGTACCCCCCCAGTACAAGAAGAAGGGCGGGGTGGCTGACTCGGTGGTACAGTGTGACCTATCTCGATTAGAACATGAAGCAGAACTAGTGAATGGACAGTACTGACAGCCTTAATGAGTGAAGTGATTGATTGTTATGATTAAGGCAACACAAAATCTAGGAGGGATGAATGGGTTGTCTGTCTTTGAAGTGCTGGACAACCACAGTTCTCTTGTTAAGACCATGGTTGAGGGATGGCATATCCATCTTGAGATCTTTCCTAGTGTGGCTAAATGCCCTATAAACTATGGCACGGTTTGGTGGTGCTAAGAATGGACTGGTGCACAAAGAACCTTTAGGCAAAATTTCTTAGTGGTGGAGGCTGCCTTGGCTGATGTGTGGCTTTTTTGCATCGGCTGCAATTGATGTTGCTGTTTCTGTACTTGGGATTTTGAGGGCACGTTCTGTGCATTAACTCAGCAACACCTCTGAGCCTATGAGTTTTATCTGATGTCAGATCAGTGCCCAGCCAAACTGGAGCACGGTGTCAGATCAGTGAGAGACCATATACTGAGAGGAGCTCCAAAGCCTTGTCAAGATTCTACAAAGACTTCATTTGGCATATTTTTGCTGTAGCTCCTCTCTTCTCCTGCTGAGTGATATGGTGGCAGAGTTTTACTACAGACAGCTTTCCCCTGAGCCTCTAGAAATTCAATGTTTAATCACTCAGATAATCTGGTAGACAGTTTCTAAGCCTCTTGTAATAAATATCGCTTCATACAGTGTACTTTTCACACCCAGAAGCAGAAGAACTGTACCAAACATCCCTGTATCTTAAATGAATGGTGGAGATTAGTTTGCAGGAGTGAAAAATCATTTAATAATACAGCTGAAAAGGATGTATCTATTAAGATAATATAAATTCAGAAGAGATGATTTTGTGGAGTTCAATATATGAAAATACCTGCTCTTTGAAATTCAAAGACAGGTGTGTGCATGCACATACAGTCTCAAAAGCTGTGATGTTGTTTTTTCCACCTTCATCCTTGTTTACTTCTGCAAATATGGGTTCCTTGAACTGCTGTATCAGTGTTTATCAGGAGGCCCTGCTGAAATAGTGTGTATTGTCCCTCTGCATGCTGAACCAGCAATCCCAGAGAACAAATCTTTGCCACACACATGAAAGCTCTAAAGAAGATCTCCTGCTAGCCAAGGAGAATTTGAGCCCAGTCAGCCTAAAGCAGGAGGTTGTCTCAGCTGTTGGGTTTGGAAGCATGTGCTTAGCTTTGGCCAAACCTTTCATCTTGTGTCCTGGAATACCTGCCTAGGGATTATGAACGAAGCTTTCTCTTTTGGTGCTGTAAGCAGATGAACCTTCTGAGCAGCAAAAGATACCACAGAGGAGCTACTTCACATAACTCTTCTCAGCACGATGCACAGATGACTAAATCTCTAAGTTTGTTTCACGGCACATGGTTGGCTCCCTTCTCTTCAGAAGATGGATTAAATTGACTTCATTTTTTGAAACCCGGTGTCATTTCCTCTCAAGATTACACTGGAAGTGTTTTAACCCAGTGCAGTCAATGAAAAGAAAATAACTGTCTTGACAGTGATTTTTTGTGTTCCTGGGTTCCCTTTGATGTTCAGCATTAAGCTTTCATAATGTCATAATGCTGCCTTCTTACATGAAATGCAGAAGCACTTCTCCCTGAAAGCTTTAGCTGGATACAGAGCTTTATGGGAAGAAGCAAGTGTTTGCATTTCTTAAGTGCTAACTGCTTGCTGGCCCTCTATTTGTTCCAGTACTCTTTGGCCTATGCCTGCTTGAAACTGGTGAATTACTCCTTCTTCTTCTGGCTGCCTTTCTACCTCAGCAGCAACTTTGGATGGAAAGAAGCAGAAGCTGACCAGCTCTCGATCTGGTATGATGTGGGAGGAATCATAGGTGAGTAAGCAAGTGAAAAACATATTCCTGTATTTGCCCTGCCAGCGTTTGAAAATGAAAGACAAGGGCTTGGAGCAGTCATATTCAGTTGAATGTAGATGTTTATGCAATATGTGAAAAGGAGAGTTATGTATGTGGCTGCTTGGCTGGGTTTTTTTTCCTTAAAGCACAGAGTAAGTGAGCCCCCTGAAGGGTTTACATGTAATTTAAAGGGCACAGTCTTGTTCTTGAACACTGCCTTCAGTGGGCGTTTTTCTTTACTCGCTAGGGCTTCTTGAAAAGCCACGTGTAGGTAAAGATGTCTCTGCTGCTTGCTCCTTCCTTTCTGACAGGTACCCTCGAAGGGGACTTTACATCAGGACTTACTCTGGGTTCTCTACTGTCCCTTCTGTCATGTATTTTTTAAGAACAGGCTCAGTGCGGATCTTGGCAGAGTGGGCACAACTGTGTTACATTCAGAAATGAAATTGCACTTGTTTCTGCTGGCTGCAAAATCTGGCCCTGTTCCTCTAGAATAAAGAACATACTGTGTTTGTGTTTAGGCTTCCACTCTCCTGTGTTCAATTTTTTGCTTTATTACCTTGTCCAGTTAGCTTTCCTAGAATAGACATCCTTGTTTTTGTCTGTTCAGGTTCAGGTTTTTTGCCTCTGTGGCCTTGTGTATTAAGCTTTCTCAAACATTCTATTTTTACCAGCAGAGAATTTCCTATAGAGGCAGCGATGATACATGAGGTGATTTTTGTCAGCTACTGGCAGTTGTTGATATTAGTTGCACCTACCCTAAATAGGTGAAACAACAGGGAATGTGAGGCACCTGTGTGCTAATACTTTCCCTATGAAAAAGAACTGCATTTTCCTGCACTTGTTGTTGAAGAAACCAGCCACAGTGCTAAGCCTGCTTACAACTAGTGTTGTGCTGATCCTAGAGCTGTAATGGTCCTACAGGGAGGGGAAGGAAGAGGAAAGCAGGAGCATTGGCTGGTTGCATTTCAGAAAAAAAAAAAAAAGAAGTAATACATTCCTGGGGAAGCAGTATGAGTGGTTTTCCCTGCTCTATCTGAGCCACTTAAGTTTACTGTTGTCTCTGTATCTTGGGCAGTAAGGGCAAGAGACTCAGTTTTCAGGATTTAGAGGGAATGCATATTGATGAGAAGACAAGATGCCACTGCATTCAGTGAGATGAGTTTTGTTCAAGGTGTTGGCATCCTGAGCCTGACGATGATTTGTTCTCTTGCAGGTGGGACTATCCAGGGCCTGATTTCTGATGTGCTGCAGAAGAGAGCCCCAGTGCTAGCAATTAGCCTGGTCTTTGCTGTAGGCTCTCTTTTTGGATACAGCCGTGAGTACGCTTTTGCTGCGCAATGGGAAAATGTTCATTTGGTGGTACTTGGAGAAAACCAGAGCACAGCCTGCTGTAATTATGTTTTCTGGTCTTGGAACTGCTTCTGGGTCAGGATGGTGCCTTTTGGAGTATTTTGCCTGAAGTGTGGGACTGGACAGAAAGAAATTTGTTCTTTGGTTTATGAGGTGGAAAACAATTAGCTGAGTGGTTGGATTTCCCTGCGCTGGTGAATTATGGTTCTGATCCTTCTCCAGTGTCAGTGGTTTTTTTGTCATTGTTATCATGTCAACGCCACAACTGGTAGAACAGGAAATCTCAGGTGCATCCCTATAGTAAGAGGAAACAGAATTTGAGGACAGATCTGTGCTGGAGTATATATATGCTATAAAGAGGAAGAAGCTCTTAGACTTCACTACTTGCGCTTCTGTAAATGGTGAAGTTAGAGTTTCTGCCTTTTTTGTAATAGATAATGTGATTGGTTATTGAAAGGAGTCTGTCAGGAAAACTGAGTAGAAAGAGACAGGCAGATCTAATTTCTGTGAAACACCTATGAAGCTCTTCTAAGGGCAGCAGTTTTGTGTCTTCAGACATGGCCTCCTGTGATACCACAGTGCTTTGACTCACTGGGATGTCATTTCATTTTGCTGTGTGTTGCTCTGAAACAGAGTGGTGACACAGACCGGCTTTTATAGAGCACTTTGGGATCGGTGGAAAGAAATAGGTGCTGGAGCTGGACACCAACAGTAAAGTGTCTGTTTGAGAAGCGTGCTGGCTTACTCAGTGTTCAAAGAAGGGACAATAATGTATGATCATTAAGTAGCAGGGTTTGGGTTTGATGGAGTTCAGTGGAGTTTTGTAGGTGCTTGTACTACGTCATTACTTTCAAAAGTGTATTGGAAGCAAATATAAAATTATTGCTGATCAGTTTTGAAGTTGGTTCTAGATACCAGAGCAGCCAGAGCTCCAAGTGTCTTTGGCTTCGCTCTGTGCATCTGGATAGAGAAGGCTCAGATAGGCAATACAACATTACTGCAGCGTGATAATTAAATTTCCATCAGGCAAATCAGGAAACCTTTTCATGCTTGTAGCGTGTTGCATGTCAGAGTAATAATGGCCTGTGAATACCTGAAGAGGGCTGCAACTTGCCTTTACACATGGTAACTTGACCATGTGTGTGCCCAAGCAAGCAAGAGTGCACCCTCAGCAAGTTTGCAGATGACACCAAGCTGGGTGGCAGTGTTGATCTGCTTGAAGGAAGGGAGGCTTTGCAAAGAGATTTGGACAGGCTGGATTGGTGGGCTGAGACCAACAGGATGAGATTTAACAAGACCAAATGCCGAGTCCTGCACTTGGGGCACAACAACCCCGTGCAGCGTTACAGGCGTGGGGAGGAATGGCTGGAAAACTGCCTGGAGGAGAAGGACCTGGAGGTGTTGGTCGACAGCCGGCTGAACATGAGCCAGCAGTGTGTCCAGGTGGCCAAGAAGGCCAATGGCATCTTGGCCTGTATCAAAAACAACATGGCCAGCAGGACAAGGGAGGTGATTGTGCCCCTGTACTCGGCACTGGTGAGGCCACACCTCGAGCAGTGTGTGCAGTTCTGGGCCCCTCAATACAAGAAGGACATTGAGGTGTTGGAGCGCATCCAGAGAAGGGCGATGAGGCTGGTGAAGGGGCTGGAGAACAAGTCCTACGAGGAACGGCTGAGGAAACTGAGGTTGTTTAGTTTGGAGAAGAGAAGACTGAGGGGAGACCTCATCTATGAGGCTGCAGTCTATGGCTGCCTGAAAGGGGGCTGTGGCAGAACAAGTGTTGGTCTCTTCTCTCAAGTGACTGGTGATAGGACAAGGGGTAATGGCCACAAGTTGCACCAGGTGAGGCTCGGACTGGATATTAGGAAGAATTTCTTTACTGAAAGGGTGGTCAGGCACTGGAACAGCTGCCCAGGGAAGTGGTTGAGTCACCATCCCTGGAGGTGTTTAAAAGAAGGATAGATGCGTTTTTTAAGGGACATGGTTTAGTGGATGATGGGTGCGGTTGGACCTGATGATCTCAAAGTTCTTTTCCAACCGGAAGATTCTATGATTCTAGGTTGCAGCAGTGAGTAAGGAATTCAGGTGATGCCTGGAATTGAGGTATTGGGGAAAACAATGAAAAGCACCGAGAAACTGTAGTGCAGGGGAGTCAAACTCACAGTCCACGGGCTGAATCCGGCCCTCCCTCTTGTTTTATCTGTCCCAGCACCTTGTTTCTACCCAGTGGCAGCACCAAGCTCCTTGCCCCTGTGCTCCTGCCAGCACCAGTCACGTGTGCAGCGGGTGACACGCGTTACGCTGCAGGAGCAGGAGAACAGTGGAAGCTGAGAGGTTGACAGCTCTGTTGTTGTGGAAAACCAGCTGCATGCACACAGTATGGTGCTGCTCCTGGAAAGGCAAGCAGAACCTGTAGATACAGAGGAAGGAGGGTGCTTTGTAAGGAAGGCTGGACACCCACGGGGTTTTGCATTTTTTACTTCATTGTGCAGCATTGTTTAGGCAACTGCTGGATTGTTATGTCCAGATCCCTCTATTTTAAAAAAAGATTTTGGAAAATTCAGAATGAGTGTAAGGGTGATTAAAGTGCTGAATACTATATGGTAGGAGAGATTGAGTTGAGTCTAACTTCCCCAGAGAGTCAGAAGGAGGGTTCTCTTACTATTTCAAAGGACTTTCAAGGAGGGCAAATGCAAGCTCTGTAACATTGAGAGATGTATAACAAGGGATGGAACCCAGAACCAGGCAACTCTAATATCAAATTACGGCACAAAATTGTAATGGAAAAGGTGACATTTGGGGAATATTCTATGTCTTTAGTCTCTGAATACCTTTGCAATAAGACTAATCATCTTTGTATAAGTCCCGAGTCAAATAGAAGTTGTTATTATCTCTTTGTAGCTAATTGAACAGGCAGTCCAAACTAGATGTTTTCATGCTTCTTTCTGATCCTAAATAAGTCGCTTTCTCAAGTTTATTTGCTTTATTTACACTCATCTGGTCTTTCTCTTGCAGGTTCTCCAAACAGCAAACCTATCAATGCTCTGATCATGGCAATTACAGGTATCTTATCAAATACCAGCGTTACGCTAGTACACATATATATACCTTGCAGAAAATTCCAGCCTCAGGTGGTGGAAATGCATTTGTGTGTGCTATCATCTCTGCTGGTTTTGTAGGAAGAGTAAAAAGTTGGGGCTTAATTTAATTTTGGAACACAGCTGTAAGAAAACTACCTTACAGAGAAAACAGAATAAAGTCTATATAGAATATAGACTATATAGGATACTGGCTTGGAACTAAAGGAGTCTGCCTTGGCTCAGTGTGATGAGGATGGATTTATGCCACAATACTTAACAGTAATCTTGTATCTGAGGAAGTGGATATATGGCAAAGTCTTGAGCTGCAGCTCAAATTTGAGGGTGTCTCTGTCAGAAACCAAAACACCCTGTATACCGTGGGAGGTCACAAGCTTTGTATGCAACCAGACATACTGTGTTGTATTATGGAATTAAGATTAGCCTGCTGAATAGATCCTTTCTTTTCAAACACTCCGACTTCAGAATTCTCTGTCTTGTTGCATTTTTTTCCTCTTCCATCTCCCTCACCAATCCCTGGAGACTGAGGCGGTAGGATGGGGGTATAATACTCCAAAGTAGAAATGTGTGTAAATCTGCTTTGTGTTGAGGGTTTGTATATGCATGCTGTTCAAAAGCAGCTTTCTGTATTCAGATTAGGGTGTCCTGACTCTTCTTGCAGAGTGTGCCACAGCTAATTGCCGTGTTTTTGCTGTTGGGTGAAAATTTGCTTGTTGGCAATTTCTGTGTGCGTGTTCCAGGTATGCAAGGTGTGCCATGATTGTACGCTCCAGCTGAGAGGGTACACTTCTACCTACAGTTAGTCTGTGATCGCTGTCCCTAGACTTCATCCTTTTCCCGAGATTTGAATGGTAGAAAACCTGTGTTTTGAAGTTGTTCTGTTGAGAATCTGTCCTCAGGGTGTTTTGCACAAAGACTGTTTTCTTGGCACTTCCAGGGTTTTTCATCGGAGGGCCTTCTAACATGATCAGTTCTGCAATTTCTGCCGATCTGGGGCGCCAGGATCTGGTGAAAGGCAGCAGCGAGGCTCTGGCAACAGTCACAGGAATTGTGGATGGAACTGGCAGCATTGGTGCTGCAGTGGGCCAGGTGAGGCTACCAAAGGAAAACAGAAGTCTGGGAGAGGAGGCAAAGAGCCTGTTGTGGTTAGAGATGTTGGCTCGTTCCTCAATCCAAAGTTGTATGGAGAGAGAGAGAGAGAGAAGGGGAGGGAGAGAGAGAAGGGGAGGGGGAGGGAGAGAGAGAGAGAAGGGGAGGGAGAGAGAGAGAGAAGGGGAGGGAGAGAGAGAGAGAAGGGGAGGGAGAGAGAGAGAGAAGGGGAGGGAGAGAGAGAGAAGGGGAGGGAGAGAGAGAGAAGGGGAGGGAGAGAGAGAGAGAAGGGGAGGGAGAGAGGGAGAGAAGGGGAGGGAGAGAGGGAGAGAAGGGGAGGGAGAGAGGGAGAGAAGGGGAGGGAGAGAGGGAGAGAGGGAGAGAAGGGGAGGGAGAGAAGGAGGGAGGGAGAGAAGGAGAGAGGGAGAGAAGGGGAGGGAGAGAGGGAGAGAAGGGGAGGGAGAGAGGGAGAGAAGGGGAGGGAGAGAGGGAGAGAAGGGGAGGGAGAGAGAGAAGGGGAGGGGGAGGGAGAGAGAGAGAGAAGGGGAGGGAGAGAGAGAGAGAAGGGGAGGGAGAGAGGGAGAGAAGGGGAGGGAGAGAGAGAAGGGGAGGGAGAGAGAGAGAAGGGGAGGGAGAGAGAGAGAAGGGGAGGGAGAGAGGGAGAGAAGGGGAGGGAGAGAGGGAGAGAAGGGGAGGGAGAGAGGGAGAGAAGGGGAGGGAGAGAGGGAGAGAGGGAGAGAAGGGGAGGGAGAGAGGGAGAGAAGGGGAGGGAGAGAGGGAGAGAAGGGGAGGGAGAGAGGGAGAGAAGGGGAGGGAGAGAGAGAGAGAAGGGGAGGGAGAGAGAGAGAGAGAAGGGGAGGGAGAGAGAGAGAGAGAAGGGGAGGGAGAGAGAGAGAGAGAGAGAAGGGGAGGGAGAGGGAGAGAGAAGGGGAGGGAGGGAGGGAGAGAAGGGGAGGAAGAGAGAGAGAAGGGGGAGAGAAGGAGAGGACAAGAGAGGGAGCGATAGAAGGAGAGGGAGAGAGAGGGCGAGGGCTGTTTTTTTTTTTAAAGAATATTAATTTATTTAAGGAACAACTGAGGGAACATGGGTTTTTTTAAGCTTTCGGTGGAATAAATTTAATTAAGAACTAAAGTATTAGTGCTAATGTTATGGCATTTTCATAATTCAAATGAATTTTAGAGACTTTCATATCTTGAACTCCAAAATCAAGCAAAAGTCAGCTTCACAAAGGGTGAACACGGAATGTTTTGAAGTTCATTTGGGATTTTTTATTCAAAGGTAATAATGAAACCTTTGCTTACCGAAAAGTTTACATGTATAACTGTGTAAAATTAGAATGTCTATTAAGAATGTTGCAGTGTTTATAAAGTAATTTAAAATTTGCTCTTATTTGTGGTTTCCTTTTTGATCTATGGATGTCTTTTACACCTTGTAAATCCAGCACCACTTGCTTTGGTAGTCCTTACAGAATGCTGCCAGCGGTCTGTAAGAGAAAACTGTTGCAGAAAAGGAAGCTGACAGTGTGCCCACTGGGGACATTCTTTCTTCTGAAATACAAGCATTAACTATGTGGAAGAACACAGTGGTCTTTGGGAAGGGGAGGATTTATTAGAAAGATCGGAGCCAGTTCTATTCCAGGCATCATCTAGTGCTGTAAAATACCAAGGATGCAGGCAAGGCATAAAGTTGCTTTTCTGGAAAGGGATTTGAGTTTGTAGTTGCCATTGATTGCCTGATAAATACAATCATGCAGTCTCTTTTTCATAGGGAAGATGCCACTGAGCTCCCTTAAACATGGAAAATTACGAGTGCTTTGTGGACAGCTTAAATTGCACTGTTACGCTCAGTGTTCTTCTAGCATTGTCTGCAGTGCTTCTGTCTTCCCCCGCACATACCATTCAAACTTGCGTCACCATAAGAACTGGGTCTTTAGTTCTGAAAAATTCCACCTGCCTCCCATTCTAACACTGCGTTTATTTCAGCAGAGACAACCATGATGTCATTCTGGGGGTGTGTGAATAACAGCAAACGCACAATGAACGTGTTAGAAATTCAGATCCTGTTTTGTGCTAATACACCCAGTAGTGAAGAAGGGAGGCCCTTGTACAGCATCCAAATGTAATTCTGCTAATGGGGAATACATTTTCTTTTGTAGCCTGTGTAATGAACTCAGATGCAGTTCAGAACAGACTGTAGTCTCGAGTCTCTTGCCTGCGATGAAGGGTTAAGTAGTTAGTGGTTGCACAGCTCTTGAAAATTCATCGTGTGTAATTTATAAGCTATTCTGGAGCTTTTAGTTCTCCTGAGAGTACTTACAGCCACTTATGTCCCAGTGTTCTGTGCACAAACCTTATATTGGGCAAAGTCAATTTGTCACCCTTTGAAACCATAATTCTGTTCTGTCTTTATGCTGCTATGAGTTACTGTAAAGCTTCAGGACTGTATCTGCACTGTGCTGAGACTGTGGGCTCTGTACAGAAAGGCTGCTGTCCTGAGTCATCTCTTCTGACAGGAAAAAGATCAGCTGGAAGGTTCTGTGATCAGCTCTGTATGGAGTGTGAACAGCCCACAGGTTCTACAAAATTGAAGGAGCAATGCCTGAAAGTCATGCTTGTCTTCCCAGTTTGGTTAATTTATTTTCCCCTTTTCTTTTTAGTACCTAGTGTCTTTGATCCAGGAGAACCTGAGATGGATGTGGGTTTTCTATTTCTTTATTCTAATGGTAAGAAATCTCCTTGTTTAAAATTCTTCGTCAAAGTTCAGTTTTTAATAGAAAGTTTTCATGAGAACCTGGATATCGTGACGTAGACACGCGATGTGTTTCTGCAGGTGCTGTGAACTCTGGTGCCGTTCTCAGCGGTCTGTGGTGTGCCTTTGCCTCAGGGTGTCTAAATCAAACTGGGTTCGTTTTGGATCCTTTAAAGTCACGTTGGCCAGCGGGAACTGAGATTGTGGCAGAGGTGCAAAATTACTTGCTTTAAAATATCTGTGCATTGCCTAAAACTGAGACTGACTTTTAAGAAGGACTTTTTCCTCCTTCATCTCCATGATACATAGCTCCTAATGTTTTCAGGGAGCTGAAGTTAAGCTGCTTGGTTGTTAGGCCTTGAAGATTAGTGAAAGGAATGATGAGGATCTTGAGACTAAAATGAAAATGCCTTGCCCTGTTGTATCACTGGGGGAGAGGACCATTCAGGCCTCGATCTCCTCAGCATTGCCACAGTGGTGAATCCTGTAAAATTCACCTGCCCTTCCCTGCTGGAAATGCCAGGAATTGTCTCTACATCTGTACTGACAAGGGAAAAGATCACTTTCGTAAGCAGAAGAGATGGCCAGGACGAAGGCCTTTGAGTAGGTGAAGAGCTGATCTCTATTTAACTTGCCATCCAGAGGGAACTGGACAGGCTTGAGAGGTGGACCTATGTGAACTTTGTGAAGTTCAACAAGGCCAAGTGCAAGGTCCTGCACCTGGGTTGGGGCTATCCCAAACACAATTACAGGCTGAGTGGAGAACGGATTGAAAGCAGCCCCAAAGAGAAGGACTTGGAGGTGCTGGTGAATGAGAAGCTCAACATGAGCCAGCAATGTGTGCTTGCAGCCCAGAAAACAACCATATCCTGGGTTGTATCAAAAGAAGTGTGGCCAGTGATTCTCCCCTTCTACTCTGCTTTGGTGAGACCTAACCTGGATTATTGTGTCCAGTTCTGGAGTAAACAGCACAGGAAGGACATGGTTCTGTTAGAGCAAGTCCAAAGGCCACAAAGACGATCAGAGGGCTGGAGCACCTCTGCTGTGAGGACAGGCTGAGAGAGCTGGAGTTGTTCAGCTTAGGGAAGAGAAAGCTCTGGGGAGACTTTATAGCAACCTTCCAGTTTCTGAAGGGGGCCTGCAGGAAAGCTGGGGAGGGGCTCTTTATCAAGGAGTGTAGTGATAGGATGAGGGGTAATGTTTTTTAGCTAAAGATTAGATTTAGATTAGATCTCAGGAAGAAGTCTTTTTTTCTGTGAGGGTGGTGAGGCACTGGCACAGATTGTCCAGAGAAGTCGTGGGTGCCCCATCCTTGAGGTGTTCAAGGCCAGGCTGGATGAGCATTTTGAACAGCCTGATCTGGTGGGAGGTGTCCCTGCCCATGGCAGGGGGTTGGAACTGGATGATCTTTAAGGTCCCTTCCAACCCAAAGCATTCTATGATTCTGTGATTTATGAAGAGAAGATCAAGACAGCTGAAATCATAAGTTTTCCTGCACGCCCAGTCCTTCTGTCTGCTGTGGTGCTTTGTCACTGCTTCTCTTAGCTTGTATATGTCTAGGGAGGCCTTGAATGCACATGAGAGTGCAAGAAGGCTGTGGCTATCGTTGTTCTGTGCTAATTGTCTTGGATCTGCTTCTTTTCCCAGACAAGTTCAACAATCCTGTTCATTTCACCATTAATAGTGAAGGAGATCAGATTGCTTCTGCATGAGCGACACCTGCGAATGCTGGCTGAGTGACTCCTGCTTGCCTCTGGAAGGAACTGTTGTACCGACCTGACACCTGGGACACTAATCAACACTCTGTGAGACTCGTTTTGTACATCACTCAGGTTTGGACTAATTCAAAATGGCTCTGCAAGACTTGATTGACCTGCCTTTGTGAGCTCAATAGTGAAGTACCAGATACCCATCCTGAGACCCCCCTGCATCTCAGATGTGCTGACCTAAGCGAGACTATCCATGGGACTGACGGATTGTCCTGGCCTACCAGACTTTTCCATGTCAGCAGTCACATTAGGGTCTTCTCTTGGGTGGTCTCACGGCTATAACCCTTTCGTATTTATTTCTGGATGTTCTGACCAAAGGTTGACTGTCTAAAACTGACGGTGGGGAGGCTGTCTTGTGATGAATTTTGATGTTTTGTTATGCCGGTGAAATCAAACAGTGCATTTCATGGGTAGCTTGAATTTATGATCACTTTAGCTTTTAGAAAGGGCAAAAATAATTATTTGGAATTTGCGCTGTCCCGTTGTTGAAAAACTGCTGTTGCTAAATCTCTGCACAGGCAGACCTCTGCTCTCCCTAGCTTTTAACTGTCACATATTCCAGTAGGTTCATGTGGAGAAGTTACCTCCCTATTTGTTTTTAGCATTTTTTAATAATAATAATATTACTAATCTCTGGAAAATGAGATTTTGGTTTTTAAATATTTAAGCAGACAAATAGTGTGCAATACTTCACTGTCATCTCTGAGAATAAGTCTTAATAGATCCTTCGTGTCTAAAGGATCCTTGAATGGCTTTGGAGATCAGTAATAGGATGCAAATAACTTTCACTACTGCTTTAGTTATTTGAACTCTGATCAATACTGACCAAACTGGGACTGTCAGGTGCCCTGCAGAAGGAAGCTGGTGTCACTCATTTCATATTCATTGGGCAATTGCTCATCTCCAGCAAAGAAGAACCAGGAACAGAGGAATTAAAGGAATTTAAGGGACCTGGTTGCTCTTGAACACGGGCTTCCAGACAGGGACTGAAGCGTACTCATTGAATAGCATCATTGAGCAAGTGCTGCTGTCTTCCCCTGTGCTCCTCTGCCTGTGGCTGCACAGGAGACCTCAAATCCCCTGGGGTTTTAAAGCTCGAGTTCTGCCCTGAAGAGGAATGTAGATGCAAGTCAGCACTAAAACCACGTTGACTGCACTGAGTATGGTGGCATTGGAGTATTTTGCAGTGCTGCAGTAAGCAGGGTGAGCAGCTGATGCCTCTGAGGTTGGTGGTGGTGTCAGTGGCATTGTCAAGAAACTTCTTAACTGATTGTTTCTGCTTACGCCTTGGGATGTTTCATTGTAACAGGTGTGTGTTATAACCAGCAGAACTTCAGGTCAAACACTCGACTTGACTAGTCAGTGATGCCTGGGTGGCGGTGGGGGCGCAGGAATAGTCTTGGAGCTCAGCATTTGAAACTTTTTAAATGGCAAAAGTTGCCTTTTTAACGTGTACAGTGATTTTATTTTATTTTTTAGATTTATGAATGTCACTTTTTAGTCACGCGTTGATTGTAACGAGTGGAACGTTATTGGTGCCTTACGGTTTTACTGTGTTGAACGGTTGCTTGGTGATGGCTGCTGCTGCAGTGATGGCTCTGTGTGTAGCTTTGCTCGCTGTGAAACTCAGTTGCTCCTTTTTATACTGTTTTTTTAAGTCTCTCTCCTTTGTGGTGGAGGTGATTCTTGCATTTTTTTGCTAACCCTTGCCAAATTTCACTGCTTGGGAAAATGATGCCATTAAGCTGTTGATGAGGGACCTGAATCTTGTTCTTGTCTCTTCTCATTCCCATTCCAATTTTTGCTTGTGTGATTAGAGAGGAGACTTGAGAATCCGTCATCCTGTTCTCAGGGGTTATTATGCCCTGGGGTTTGTGTTCGCATCCCAAGCTATTCATTATCCCCTGTACAAATAGAATCAAAACTCCCTGAAATTTAGTTCCAAAATTGATGGCGGCAACATTTGCCTCAGTCACGGCGTCTGAGAATCTGTGGTTTCAAATTCCAACCTGGATGAGCTTTTTGGCTGGCTGGCTGGGTGCTAGATAAGCTGCTGATGAAAGGTGCGGTGGGAAAGGGACGTGGCCAGGGCTGGGGGGGGGAGGAGAGGGAGGCCCCTGTGACAAATGGTTTCCTGTAAACAGTTCTGTCCCCTCTTGAGAAGTGTCAGAAGTGCTGTGAGTGCTGCAAACACAAGCGGCCCCGCAGCTTGCATCTAAGTGCACAGCAGTGCTCTGAGGCCACCCTCAATTAAATCAGCATGCCTAGGACTTCAAGATCTTGTTGTTGTTGTTGTTGTTGTTGTTGTTGTCATTGTCATCCTGAATTTTCACTGCTGTGTATTTCTTCAAGGTGCTCAGATGGGGAAAGGTTTTCAATCTGATCATGTCCAAACTGATCCCACGTGAATAAACTTACATTGACTTGATCTGGGCTAATTCTTCCATGTGCTTTATTCCACTTGTCTCAATGCTGAGCACGCTTCTCTCCCTCCTCGTTGCAGGCCTTAGCTCAGCTGCTGTGAAGACCTGAGCTTTGACTAATGCTAAAACCAAACCCTCATCCCATCCCAGGCCGTGTTCCCGCATGCTGCGGTCTCATGAGAAGCTTTGTGAGTGTCTCCAGACAGGGATGCCCATGACGGTGTAATTAATGGTCTTAAATAAAGAAGCCAGAACCTATACATGGCTTTATTTTTTTTTTTTGTTGATCTGCTTGTAGAAGTCAGGTGTTCTTCCTGGGAAATTAAAAGTGCCACGTGGCTGCCAGCCCTGCTGTGCCTTCTCTCCCATGGCTTGTTTCTTTAAACACAAACCCACACCTACGCTTAGCTTGTTTAAATGGAAACAGCGGGGAACTTTGTAATTGTGTTTGTGTTTTATAGTTTACTGCAAATCAGAGCTGAGCACAATACTGTATTGCTGGAGAAACCTCCATGTGTGCACATTCTGGTCTCTCAGTTCCAAGTAGTTTGGTGGTGCTATGCTGTTGTTCCTCAAGAAAAATAACAATTCATATTTTTACCCTTTTTATGTCACTTTTTCCTTACTCATGAGGAACTTTCCAGCCTCCTCTGGAAGTGCTGTAATGAGCAGAGCTTTGTTTGAGTGTTTGAATGTGCTGATAGTAGCAGTCCCCATCACCACCACTGCAATCCCCAGAGCCAAATGTTTGGTAAAGCAGAAATGCAGGAATTACTCAACTTCAGAGTGCAAAGGAAGAGTGTTTGGAACTGATCTCTGGGCATTTGGTTGTAGCCCACTGACAGACTGCCTGACCAAACTGGTTATGAAAAAAGGTGTGCCTCAGCCCCACCATGCTTTTCCGTATCAAGAAAAGTCCTTGCAATGGACGGATGCCCTGCAAGTAATGCTACTGAATCATGGATTTGTCAGAAGTCTGGAGCTCAATGGCAAACAATTCTGCTTGCTGGCAGTATCACCATCAAGCCTCTTGGCCTCACCAAACCCAGAGGAGCAGTTTTCCCTTCTGCAGAAAAGTGAGAGGAGGAGTAGCAGCACATATATCTACCCATTGCAGAGGAGCTGGAACAAGATGATCTTTAAGGTTCCTTCCAACCCAAACCATTCTATGTTTTAAGGGTTATTATTTTCTCTCTGAGATAAAAGGAGAAAGCATCTATTTCAAGAGTCCCACAGATCTCACCAATAAGAGCGCCTGTTGGTCATGGATGTCTGTGACACTCCACTGTTTGGTTCCTCTTGTGTCATTTTGCCCTCTGTCCAGCCTTGGCCAAAGTGCTCTGCCAAAGCTATTTGCAATTTCTCCCCCTTTCTTTTCTAGGTTCTTTTTTTAACTGCAAGTGCCTACAGGAATGTTTTGGGTTCTGTTGTGCAGAAGTTTTCTAAGGCACAGCATGCCCACCTTCCTACCTCTTTGTCAAGCCTTATCTAATCCTTTTAGTAAACAGCCTACCCTCCTCTGAAGGCTGTAAATACAAGCTCTTAGACCATTTTGCGGGCTTGGATTGGGGGTGTGGGTGGTGTACAGAAAGCGTCTTGGTTCTGTTAAAGCCTTTTCTAAAAGAGTTTCTCAAATGAGTATTTATAGTCATGCGAAGAAAAATAATTTGGGTAATTGCTGCAAATGTCCCCTTTGGTTCTCCTGCACTGGTGATTATGTCTCTGTACGTGTCTGGATCCCTGGAGGTTCTCCTGGAATGTGTCCTTTGACCACCTCTGCAACTGTGTATGGGTCTCTGTGAAAACAAATGCAATGGGCAAATCACAATGCACTCCTGGAGCACAGGAGCAGAAAGCAAGGTTTGTGGTTCTCTCCTTAGGTTTAAGACCACTGCCAGGAGAAGGAAGGTTTCTGTTTGAGGTTACAGAAGCCCAAGTAAACTATTTGAGGACAACCTATCTTGTTTTGCAATAGTTTTTAAAGCAGCAAGTGGCACCTGATGGACCTACAGGTGAATTGGTGAAGCCTGTGTCCATTGAGGGTGGAGAGGAGCTGGGGAAGTTGTGGATGTCCCCTCCCTGGAAGTGGTCAAGGCCAGGTTGGATGTGGCTTTGAGCAGCCTGATCTGGTGGGAGGTGTCCCCACCCATGACAAGAGGGTTAGAACTGGATGATCTTTAAGCTTCCTTCCAATCCAAGCCATTCTATGATTCTATGATTGGTGGTGTTTCTCAGTTGTGAAGGACAGGAAATCCATATGCTACCACGTCTTGTCCTTGTGGGCCATGTAAGTAACCATATAATCCAGAGCGTGCCAGTGGAATGAAAGCAGGTAAGGATGAAGTTACTTAGATGTGCTATTTAAGTCTTATTTCTTTGTAATGTGGTAAGCAAACTATTGGGGATTTGAGATGGGTTGATTTCTCTGGGCTCCTGGATTCCAACAGTAGTTGAGAGAACACTACACCCAAAAACCTACGTCCTCAATCTTTTTCCTGTTTGTCAGGTGGGACCAGTTTCCAGAAACTCAACTCATCTGCTCTGAAGTGCGTGGCAGAGCGACGTCGGGCTGACAAAAGCTGGTGCTTGCCTGCAGTGAGTGCCAAAGATGACAAAGCAGTTGGGTAGTGGCCAACTGAGCTATTCAGCTGAAAGGATGGGAGTATCTGAAAGGCAGGTTCATCAGGGCTGGCTTCACTATCCATTCAGCTCTTCTTCAGCCTCCTTGCCTTCTGCTGTAACTCTTGCATCTTTCTGGGAATATTAATGTTTTGTTTCTTCTAGTCAGAAGCAGGTTCATCCCAGGACTGTTTATCAAACCACAGCCACGAATAGGACAGATGGCAAGAGGTGGCTGTGGTTCCTGCTGTCGAATACAAAGGGGGTGTTACATGAGGACAGACACACAGGTGGGAGCCCTGCCCGAAACAGCTGGCGTGCGTCAGCATTGCACCAGCACAAGTGATTTGTGAATTAGTGCGCACCTCCAAAATGTCAGGGCTGGTAGGGCCTCTGCTGGAGGTGGCTTTTTACTGCTTAGCTTTGTTTCTATGCGCATCTGCGATGCTGCTCTGGGCTACTGCAGCTCCCAGCCTCTTTTTTAAACGCCGTTGTGGCCCTGTTATGTTCTGGCAGTGTCAGGGCTGGTTTACCCAGGGAAATCATAGGATGTCTTGGATTGGAAGGGAACTTAAAGATCACCCAGTTCCAAACCCCCTGCCATGGGCAGGAGGAGGGTGTTGGAGGAACTTGGAGCCATGTCCCCAGCAGCTGGGTCTCGCCCTCATTCTAAGGGACTCTGGCCTTTGCTCCCAGATGGTGAAATCCAGATTGCTTTGTGTGCCTGGTTCTGCTGTACTTTGCCACTTGTTTTGGCTGCTGTTTTGCTGTCTGTTGGATGAGGATCTCTGACTGTCTTCTGCAACTTTGCTGACTGCAATTTTCTCACCTGCCTTCTCCCCTTAGGAAGGAAGCAGGGAGTCGCTTTGGGGGCTTTGTCATAACTTAAGATCTTGGTTTGCCAGAGTTTTCTTCCTACTTCTACTGTTTCACCTCAGGTTACCCTTTCAGTCTCAAATGTGCAGGGCCTGATTCCTCTCTCTTCTGTCCCCAGTCCATTTTCTTTGCTCCAGCCTTCGTGTTTGTATGTCTCCAGGACTAGGAAAGGAGCTGGTATGTTCCAAGCTAACAAAGTGAGCATTGTAATGCAGTTGCAGAGTGGGTGGATGTGATTGCTGATAGACGTATTCCTTCTGTTAGGGTGTGGATTAAAGCTCAAGGTGACTTTGTTCCTGCATAAATTCACTAACTTTCCCCGGGGGAACTGAAGGGGCAGGGGTGGGAGGGGAGAAGTATGATAAATGGAAGTGTCGGAAGGAAATTCACTTACAAACTACACGCTCCCAAAGCATAAATGTGTGCTCTGTAAGGAGCTTTTAATGTAGCATAAGGTAGCACTCCATGGATTAACAAGAAAACCAGGACGAAGTTTAGCTGAGAAGTTGAGAATGGCTCTCCGCAGGCTGCTATCCCAGTGTAATTGCCTGGGTAAGTGGATTAGCAAGTAACAGTGTGGCTTGTTCAGGATTAGGCAGGCTCTGAGAGGAGTGAGGAGGGCACTGTTCCTCTGAAGAGGATGAGACACAGGCAGGCAGTCTTTGCTGCTCTCTACCAGTCAGACCTGTTCCACACTGAAACTGTGGCAGACGGTTGGGTTGTCATCGCGCGCGCTCGCTGGGAAGGGTCCCATGGAAACAGTTCCTTTCAGAGCTATCACTTGTCCTTATCTGCCGTGAGGTGGGTATGGTGACAGCAAATCACATCTTGGGACATTTCTTCCCTGCCTTTGTTGCCATGGGAATCGGTGTCTTCCACAGCTTTGTCTTCTGTGAAAAAAGAGAAGTATTGTTACTTCCCGTAGCTCACCCACCAAACTGTGCCGAGGATGGGAGGGGCTGTGGTCAGCCACCTCGTGTGTGGAGCAGAACATTTGTGCTGGGGACAGAGCTGTGAGGTCGCTTGTCTTAAAATCTCATCTGGCCGTGCACGTCCCTCTGTTGTGGTTACCACGTCTGCGTTGTGGGGTGGTGATGCAGAGCACAGAGCGGTGAGGCACGCTGGCTCCGGTAGCCCTGCTCCACTCACCCTGGGAGTCGGGCTGAGCTATCTGGCCTTGCCACAGTAACATGGTTGGGACCTGCTCTTGCACCTGCTTCACAGCTCGGTAGGAGAACATGCATCATGCAGATGTCTGGACACGTCAAAACATGGCATCATTTTGAAGGTCTTGTACAGCCCAGCGTTTGAATGCCTGTCCAGGGGACTAAGGTGGGGTCCGCTGCCTTTGTGGGAGAGTGGCTGCAGGATGGCAGGGAAGCACCAGACTCATGGGGGAGAGGTGCTGTTTTCAAGTTCCCTCCCAGGGTGAATGAGTGGCGCCCATCAGGGATGTAGGAGTCACATAGCCGGTCCTTTGAAACCAAGAGATGAAGACACTGCAGAGCCTCTGAAGGGATCCAAGCAGTTTCCAGGGAGCAGGAGCCTAACCCAGGATCTGCATCTCTCTCCTGTTCTTCAGCTCATGGCCAAGCCCTGTTGAGTGTGGTAGGAAGAGAATGGAAACTGCACTTACAAAGTAAGCTTCAACTCTTAGAGGAAACCATTTGGTCCTTGAAATTTTCCATGCTGTGGAAGGAGCCGAGGCTCTCGCTCTGAACTATCCTGAGGTGATACGAGAAATCAGCTTAGTTCAGAGAGCTTCCCACCTTTGTACTGTACGTCTCGTTCCTACCTCCCAGCCCTCACTTGTGTCATTTCTTTAGATCGTAACTGCTCTCTATTTTAGTTACGCTTCTCGAGCGAATTAAAAGATATTTATCTGCCCAAAACTCCTACTGAATAAAGAAGTGGTGTTATTTCCACAGTGTGAATGAGGAACTGAGTCAGTAGGAGGTGACATGACGCATCCGAGGTTACCCAAGAGTGCCGAGCGCTGCTGGGAACTGAACCTGGCAGTTCCTCTCACCACTGCCAGAGCCCTCGCTCACTGTGGCACTGGATGTGGGGCATCGCCCCGCTCTGCCTCTGGCCTTTCATCTCAGCCTGGGCCCTTGGACTCTGAAATGAGCCATAAATGCAGTCAACCTTTTTCAAGGGGAAAGTGATTTATCTTGAGCTCTAAACTTTTGGCACTGGAAGAAAAAGCAGAATTTGAACTGGTCTGTGTAAATAACCCCACAATTACAGTCCAGCACTTTTGCTTAGGCTTTGGTGTTTGTGGTGCTATTTTTTCCCAGGGAAGTGGCTTTTGTGCCTTCAGTTGACACAAAGTTCATATTTGTGCCAAAGTTGACATGGGCTTTGCAGCTGAAAATACTGCATGCTTGAAACTGTGAGGCTTCTTGCTATGCAAAGAATCTTCTTGATGATCAGTCATTCAGGTTAGAAGCAGTTAAATGTAGAAATATAGATGAGAAATGTGGAATTCTGGAGCAGCAGGAGAAAAAAAGGCCATAGCGGTTTAACCCGGGATGGAAAAAAGCCAGACAATTCTCCCTCACAAATGTGTGCAAGTGCTGTATTTTTAAACCTAAAAACTGTCTTTGTAATAAGTTGTTTTAAATGAGTCATTCACAAGCGCAGAAAGTTTCACTTTCTCATCTAATGAGATGTGAGTTTGTTTTTACCCTTTTGCAGATGTATGAGTGTATACACAAGTATAAATACATGAAATGCTTATGCTGTTGTAGCTCAAACAGGTTTTCTATATTTCTCCCTCTTCAAGTGGCCTTCTTTAGTCTTCAAAGATATTTGTCACAAAATCTGCTGTTACTTGTACTCTTTTAACAGAAAGGGGCTGCAATTACAGCTTGAAACTGTTTTCCTTGCCCTTGACCTCTGTCTGAAAAAGGGCCTTCTTGGAATGCCTCATGAATATTGAAATAAAATGATGGGTTAAAAGCAATGAATAGTAGAGGGTGAGCAACTCCTGAGTCACCCCGGAATACCGTCAATGGAGTATGCTGAGCTCCAGCTTGGCTCGGGCTGGCTACCGATGGCATCACTGCTGAGTTCTTCGAAACGTGCCACTACAAACGGCAGAGGCAGGCAGCTCACCGCAGGGAAATGGTACAACTTCAAAGCGCTGGGAATAATAAAAGTCATGTCTGCCACCATCTGCTTACTCACCCTTGAAACAAGCCGGTTTGAAAGCAGCAGAGAGCGATTTTAGTCTCACAAACAAAATGACTCGCAGGCTGTGATGTGTTAGAAATTAGTCATGTTTCGGTCTGTGCTCCTGATTTCACTCAGCAGCCGTCTGCCGGGGTACAGCCTCCGCTTGCCTTCCTGGAAGCTGGGCTACATGGGAGAAGCAGAGAGTGATGAGGGTGGAGAGGTTCCTCTGGAAAGGAAAACTAAGCCCTTGGAGATGCCCCACTGCACGTGGGGAGCACATGGTCTGGTGCTGGCATGGCCTTGTCATTGCCTCCACTCAGGAATTTGCACGGTGACCGGCTGCTGAGGGCTGAGATTTGTTGTTGCTGCCAGCAGGCAGGAGCGATGAAGATCGGGAAGCGTCGTCGGACAGGGTGTTTGAAGGCACGTAGGAATGCTTTATCGGCCTGGGGCAGCTTCCCTGGTGTAGATGCCTCCACAGGGAGGTCTTTTACCTCTGCCAGAAGAAAGAAGGAAAAGGTTGCCCCATTGTTTTTGAGCTTCAAAACTGCTGCTCCTCCCCAAAACTGTGGCACTGATGGGGGCTGCTTCACTGTGTTCCTCTTTCATGAGTCTCGGGGTGGGTTAGCCTGATTTTCAAACATGTTCCTGCAGCCTTTCCTTTATTGTACAGCCATATACTTCTGCTAACAGGCAGTAAACCAGCAGTTAAACCCAAATTCCTTTCTGGCTGGCTCCGTGGGCTCTCAGTCCCTCCTCCTCACTGCTCTGGGGCTCAGTCCTCCTGTAAGACTTTTGAGGATGTGTGTACAGAGGTGTATTGAGTGCAACTGCATTGTTTGCTGGAGATGCTTGCCCTGGTGAGCTGCAGACACCATGGGACAAAACCCGGTTCTTTCTTTCACTTGTTCTGTCCTGGAAGCCCACAAGGCTGCTGGCATTTCCACCTGCTGTCCATGAGGGTAGAGCTCCCATATATGGACACCTATCACATGTGGGATACCTGTGCTGGAGCAAGCTGTAGTGGGAAACAGCTCAGGGAAATGAGCCTTGGGGTGCAATGCCATGCAGAGGTGGCACCTCACTGTCCTCACCCTCAAAAGCAGGTGCACTATGCACAGGGCGGAAACAAAGATGCTGGGGCAGTGCCAATGCCACGCTGGGAATGCAAAGGGCCTGAGCAGGGAGTGGGTTGATTTGTGGCATGTGTAGTGATATATTAGTATTTACCCTAGCACTGTGGGCGTTCTGGGTTGTAAAGCGTGCTGAGACTGCCAGGTGCTTTGCCAGAGTTCTTATTGATCACTTTCTCTTTCTGCCCAGTAGCTGGTTGCAGGGGGCACAACCCAAGCCATGTGGTGGCAGAGCACAGCGAATGTCCATCTGCCCGGCACGTCCCCCCGGCGTATCCATCACCAGACATCGTGCTGGACAGACCCCATCTAAAGCTCACAGTCATCAGGGTGAGAAAACCTGTGTTGGCTCCCGTCTTTCAAATAGCTCTTTCAAGTAAGAGCTAGGCTGCCTCTCTACTCTGCTCTTGTGGGACCTCACCTAGAGGACTGCATTCAGTTCTGAAGTCCTCAGCACAAGAAGGACATGGATCTGTTAGAGAGAGTCCAGAGCAGGGCCACAAAGATGATCAGGGGGCTGGAACAACTCCCAAACTAGGACAGGCTGAGAGAGTTGGGCTTGTTCAGCCTGGAGAAGAGAAGGTTCTGGGGACACCTTGTAGCGGCCTTCCAGTACTTAAAGAAGGCCCAAAGGAAAGCTGGGGAGGGGCTCTTTACCAGGGAATGCAGTGATAGGATGAGGGGTAATGGTTTTAAGCTGAAAGAGGGGAGATTTAGATTAGACATTAGGAAGAAATTTTTTCCCGTGAGGGTGGTGAGACACTGGAACAGGTTGCCCAGAGAGGTAATGGATGCCCCATCCCTGAGGTGTTCAAGGCCAGGTTGGGTGAGGTTTTGAGCAACCTGATCTTGTAGGAGGTGTCCCTGCCCATGGCAGAGTGGTTGGAACTGGATGATCTTTTAGGTCACTTCTGACCCAAACAGTTCTACGATTCTATGATACGAATGTTGATAAGTCTGAGCAGAAGGACAATCCTGGTGCAACAGCTGCTTTTAATAAACAAGAGGACATTCCCTGCCCTGGGGATCTGCAAAGGGACACCTCTGAGGGTGTTACCCAGTGCTGCCAGCACAGCCCCAGAGGCCCATGTCAAATTTGGGCTGCTTTAATGTTTAACAGGTGCAGCTGCACCTCCTCAAGCAGGCAGTGGAGCAGGAGTCTGGCAGTAGTCAAAAGAGAAGGGGGTTTACTACAGCGTGTGCTGCAGGTGCTTTTTGAAATGTTAATATCACATCATCTTGCTTCTCCTTTTCTGAAGTGGTAAAGCACAACTCGAGCAAAAATCTTGTGTTGGAGCTAATGAGAGTCGTACGTATCAGTCTTTTCAGCAGCTAGGAATTAATACAGAATATTTTATCCCCTGAAATGCTGGGCAAACATTAACTAATCCTATCAACACCCTTCTGGGGTAGGTAAATATTACACTCTCCCAGGTGCAGAAACTAAAGAGGAAAAGTTATGTGATTTGCTTAAAGCCACAGGGGGAATCAGATGGGGGTAGAGATGGGGGGAGGGGTTTTTATAGCTTGTGTCTGTGCCTGGGCTCGTTGCAGGTACTGCCTCTCAGCCAGTGCTGTTCTCTAAAGTCACTTATGGTGGTGGGGAAATGTGCTGGTGCCTCCCTAGTGTTACAAGGAGCAGAGCAGCTGATGCACGAGCATGCCTACTGTGATGCTCTGGGGTCTGCCCAGAGCACGGACAAAAGGGAGAGCTTTTGGGGACAGGGTTTTCACAGAACGCAACAGCTCTGCAAAAGCCCTCTTGCTTTGAAGTCAGTAAAGTTTTGCTGGTGGGCTTCAAGGCAGGGCTTAATTCTGTGAAAAGCTTGTCGCTTCCAGACCGAGCTGCCATGGGGGGTGCCTCTCGGAGGGCTTAGCCCTGAGCAGCTTGCCTTTAAAGAGGGTGATAAATGTTGTCTGAAGAGTTGGACTTGTTTATCTTTGGGATTTACATCGCAGATACTGTGGCGGGACAGCCCTGTGTTTGCAGACCTGGAGAGAAAGCTGAGAGCCCTCTCCTGCCAGCCTGGACTGAGAAAGGGGCTGCTTCTGTGCATTTTGGAGTGCTGTTGCTGCCCTTGGGTTGGAGCAAGGGTGGCTTTTGGGAAGCCAGCACCCAATGCTCCTCATGACATTTGCCTCTTCTTCACAGCTGGGATTTTAAATGCCCTCTTAGTGAGAGGTTTCTCTTATTATGCTTAATTGCACCTCACTAACCTCTGCCTGCTCCCATTCCCATGATGTGTTGGCTTGTCTCCTTGCTTGTTTTCCCATTACTGACCAGATCAGGGCTTCAGTTCACAGGTGATCAGACAAAAATTAAACAGAAACATTTGTGTGCAAAGCCTCTGTCACGCTGTGGGGCCCTGACTCGCAAAGACAAAGGTCACCCGTGTGTCTCCGAGGTAGCACTGGGGTTTACTGCCTCAGGGCAGTCGCCATCTATTAGAAAGCCCTTGTTTGTCATCCCCTTATCCTGTTTTGTACTGGGTCCGAGGCAGGGCATGTAGTCAAGGTCTGTTCCCATGTGATGGGCTGCCAGGGAAGGCTCCTATCTCTGCCATGTAGTGCCCAGGCTTTTTTAATTAGAGACACGTAGTTTATTATTTAAAAGAGTATGCTTTCCTGGTCATTTGTTAGGGTCTTGTATCTGTGAGTGCTGCAGCTTGTGAGCCTTAAATTAAGCTGTTAGAAGGACACTGAGCCCCTTGGGAAGTGGGTGCTGTAGAACCAGAGCTTATTGTTCTCACCCTGAATTGAAGGGAAGCTCTTTTGCTCTTTTACTGAGTAGCCAACTAATGCACACAGCAGTTTGTTTCTTTCTCCATCTGTTCCAACTTCAGTTCATTCACAGTTCTGTAGGTATTGTAAACTCTGCTTCTTTTTTTTTCTTTTTTTTTTTCTTTTTTAGGTTGTTTTTTATGAGAGAATGGGAGAGCCTCCCCTTTTCATGGTTCACTTATTCATTTTGTAGGTCTCTGGCTTTCTTGTCAAGTTTTCTCTTTTGTTGTATTAATTGGTCTTAAATCTATAGTCAGGTGCTGCACGTGTGCTTCCCGTGTACACCTTAACCATCTGCTGTGTTTCATCTCCATGGTACCCAGGCCAAATTCCAGCTCTGGTAATGACATCCTGCCTCCCTACATTTTCCCTCTGCTTTTAATTGGCTTTAGTTCACTTTTTTCTTCCTGCCCTAATGTGCCACTCTGCTTGGTGGTGAGAAAGGGCGGACTTGGGGAGTGAGGGGCTCCAGGCTGCCAGCACCCACTTTGAGGCAAAAGTTCTGGCAGCAGGCTGGCAGCTGTCCTGACCATGAGGAGCAGACACAGCACAACTTGATGACTGGAAAGCAAAATGGGGGAAACATTAGATAGGAAAGGAGATGCACATCTTCAGCACTGAAAGCAGTTGGACTTGTTCAGCCTAGAGAAGAAGAGGGTCTGGGGACACCTTAGAGCAACCTTCCAGTGCTTAAAGAGTGCCTACAGGAAAGCTGAGGACGGGCTTTTTACCAGGGAGTGCAAGGGTAGAATGAGGGGTAAGGGTTTTAAGCTGAAAGAGGGGAGGATTAGATTAAATATTGGGAAGAAATTTTTTACTGTGAGGGTGGTGAGATACTGGCACAGGTTGCCCAGAGAGGTAGTGGGTGTCCCATCCCTGGAGGTGTTCAAGGCCAGGTTGGATGGGGTTTTGAGCAGTCTGGTCTAGTGTGAGGTAGGTTAGATGGTCTTTAAGGTCCCTTCCAACTCAAACCATTCTATGATTCTGTAATTTCAGAGGCATGTAGTGAATTTTGCATTTCCCTGAAGTCTTTTGCAGGTGGCTTTCTGAAACAAGTGCTGTTGTCTCTTGCCTGTCCTTCTGTCCAAGCAAATCTGCTGTATTTCCTGGAGAAAGGGAGAGCAACTCCTGATAATGTTTATGTCTGCCCTCAACTCTCCTAGGTCTTGATATGTACAGAGTAAAACCCAATATGTCCAAGTGATCCCAGAGCATATTGAAGCTCCAGCAGTCTTGCTGGCGCTTTTGCCTCGCTTATCTGACACTTTAATAGCATGACTGTTGTTAGCTTTACAACCGGGTTTCGGGAAGATGAGACTGGTGTCTGTGTTTGGGAATTGCTTTGTGCAGGGCATGTTTTCCTCAGGGAGAATATGGGTTCTTGCTACTCTTTTTTTTTTCCTTTGTTTTTTCTTAAAATACTGGATTCTCATTTTTGTTGAAAAAATTCCTCTAATGCTCAAAACTCATTTAAAAGCATGGCCTGAACCTCTTATGCACTTTCTATATTCCTTGCCAGCCTGGAATCTCTCTTCTCTCTGTTAATCCTGTTACTTCCAGTGACAGCCCCAGCCGTGGAGGTGAGCTGCTGGCAGGACTACATCTTGTCTATGTTCTCTAACTGGCAGCCCTTAACGTCACAGCCTGGCTCCAGTTACCATGCTGAGTCCTGTACCAGTGACTGTGGGTAGCCAGACTGTGAACGGAAGGATAGATGGATGGACAGACAGACAGACAAACAAATGTTCTCCTGCTGTTACTGCTCGCTGCTTATCATCTAATCTCAATTTATTGGAACAACTCGTGCAGTTTATCGTCAACAGTCAGACGTCTGCTTCTCGGTGTGTTTAGCTGCTCATTTACATTGTTTTATGTGGGGCAGCCTGTCTGGGAATTTCTCCCTGGCTATCACCAGGGTGGGAGTTCAGGGCAGGGACCTCGCTCATGGCCCCCACTGCTGCTATTGGATGGGCTTCTGCATTGGGCTTCCCCAGGACATCGGCATGTCCTGCATTCAGGCATTGCGAAATAGGAGAAATGCCGACCATGTCCTTCCCAAGGGTGCTAGCTGAGAGCCTGGAGAAGGGGCTGTGCTCTTTGGGATCTCCCCCTGAGCTTGCCTTCTTTCCTGGACAGAAATGTAGGGTGCTCTGCAGACCATGCTGTGAACTCTTGGAGGGGACCAAAATCACCATTGTCTCCATCCTCTCCAAATCCAATGAGCTCTTTGTGTGGATTAAATGTTCCTGGGTGCTTTTTGAAGCCACGTGCAAGGGCTGTGCTTTGGGCCATGTGGCCCTCCATTTCCTTGGTGTCAGGTGGAAGCCAGACCACTTTCTCCATCACAGAGTGCCTTCTAGGTGCAAACAGTCTTGGTGTCCAAGGGAAGGGACTGAATTGCATGGCAAAAAACAGGTGCCTAATGCAGGGCTGGGGCTGATGCATGTGCCAGGGCCAGAGCCACCACCAGTCTTGCCAGCTCTGTCTCTGTTGTTAGGTAAATTTAACCATGCTTAATTAACTTCCTCCCTTTGCCTTTGATGCAATCCTGCTTACAGGTTACAGAATGGGTTGAGACTCCTCCTGTGCTTTTAAATGTTGGTAAAACTTATACAAAATGGAATTCCTCCATACCTTTGTGCTTGTTGGCATTTGGCTACCCAGTCAGCATTCTTACAGCTTTCACAGCAGTCTGGGTGTGCAACTGGGTGCTGCTGGTGCTCACTGAGAAGGCAAGAGTTTGCTGAGGATGGTTTGCTGAGGATGCCTCTTATACAGCCTTTTGTAGCAGCTAAAATCTTCCTGGTTGAATGAAGGACCAGTGGCAGAGGCTGGGCTGCAGGCAGACTCTCAAAAGCAGGGCAACAGCATCATCTTTTTTGCCTTGGTAGGCAAAAGGTTCACGGGCCTTTCAAATACCTGATGGTGGTTTCAGCTGCTTTGGAAATGCTAGAGAACTGTGGGAATATTCAAGGGAGGGCTGCCACATAAATTTCTGTCACCTCCTGGGCTTCTGTGAATCAGCAGAAGGAATGTCAGGGCTTGTCCTTGCAGAAGCCTTCTTGCCCTGTTCTGCACAGACTTTCCCTTGAAACAGCAGTAAGCTGCTTGTGCTCTCATCCTTCTAGCAGTGGAACATTAGGTACTTGTACCGCTGCCTGTCCAAGCAAGCCAGCACTGAATGCATAGGGAGAAAACCCAGTTCTTACCAACAGTACAGGTAGCGATAAAACCACCATCATTGAATACACCTACAACATCCAATCCAACAAAGCCCTTGGAATATTAGATAGTATTTCTCTATTGAGCCTTAGGCTCTTTGTGAACATGGTGGCTTGCTCAGCAAAGTGTTAAGCATGCGCGCATGTGCATGCCCTGGAGTCTTTAGAGTCCAAGTGCACAAGACATATGTCAAGGGGCAGGGGGAAGGAAGGGTTATGGATCTCCTTTCTCTGACAGTCTGACTTCAAGACAAACTTTTTAAATAGTATTTAGAAGCATGGAGATGTGGAGAGGAGGGTTCCCTGATGAGTTGCTTGCTAGGATGCTTTGTAGCATGGCCTTTGGTGCATATCTGTGTGATTAAATGCCCTTGAAAATGCAGCCTTCAACCTGCAAGACTTGGAGGTTCAGCACCAACTCTCTGACTCTCAAGCAGTCTTTTAATCATGGAATATCCTTCATTTACTACAAGGTAAGACTTCTAAATCAGCAATACTTTGGGTCAGATTTGATTGTTTCAAATGTATGGGTTGGTTTACCAATGTAGCAGGTTAGCATTATACTTTGCTCTAATTTCTGTACTGATGGAACAGTTTGTGAGTGTTAATGGATTTATCACTGCATTCATTACTGTGAGAGACAGAAGCGGTTTTCACTTTTTAACAAGTAGATGGTGTGGCATAGAAGAAATAAGGGGTTTTTTTACTCAATGTCAGAGAAGTAAGCGTTGGCATGATGTTAACATTGCCTCAGGTGGGCAGCATCCCGTCTCCCCCATGGGGATGCTTACAGCAGGGAGCAGAGATCACCTGGTTAAGGACTCAGTCAGTGCTCCCTTCTCCTACCCTTTTCCTCATTCTCACAGATCAGATCAGCCTTCTGTTCTACAGTCTGTTACCTGATTTATGGGACCCATAAACTGCAAAGCAGAAAGAAAGAAAAATACTAAACACTTAGGGTTTTTTAAAGGCCAACAGTGCATTTAAGTCTTGGTGATAATTTGCTCATAAGGAAATACTATGCTTCGAATCGTAATCCCAGGTTGTAGATAGAGGCTGAGATCTGGCCTGAGTCTCTCCTACTTAGGCTGTAAAAGGAAGGGAATGGGATGAAAAAACCCACATAGCATGTGGGGATTAGGCTTGGCTATCTTGCTGTCCATCATCTCCCATTTCTGGGAGGATGTGTGGAGAACTGCTGATGAGATTTATAGGCTGTGTGGAAGTGCCCAAATTGTTGAGCTGAGGGCTAAGCAGGGGGTAGAGGTCTTGCCTATTTTAACCATGATATTGTCAGCCTGGCCAGGCCAAATGATTGTTGGTGCTGCTTGTGTAGCAGTTGCCTTTAATAATTGTTGCTGAACACTTCTGGTCCACGCAGATGAGTCTCCCTGTTTCCAGAAGCTAAAAACAGCCTCTGGACAGCACAGCACCTGTAGAAGCAGAGAAGCAATAGGGACATGAATGGGTGTCAGCATTTGATTGCTAGAGAGGTCTCCGGGCTGCCCCAAGCATGGCTTTGCTCTGGGCAGATACAATTCCTTTTTAGTTAAGCTTCTTGTTGCAAACAATTCCTGTACCTACTTACCTACTGGGCTTGCATTAGTGGCTGGCACCTGGCGGCTAAAAGAAATGCATTTCTCCAACGGAGATCAAGGATTTCATGGCCAGTTCAGTGCAGCTGTATTTTCTCCTATTTGATCTTCTCCACTTTACCAAAACCACCTATTAGCCCGCTGCCTTCTGAAATTAATCTTGCTGTGACACGCTAGGGTTGTAGGAGAGCAGGAAGGCTGTCCGCAATTTGTTTTTTTTCCTTCTGTCCTTTCCTTATGTCCTGCTGGCAGGAAGGTTGTCAGCAACACTGCCTTACACCCTGAACGGCCCAGACCTTGGTTTTCTTTTACAAGTTTTCTTCCTACAAGAAACTTTTCTTTAAATGAGAACTGTGCTTTCTTAGATACACATCCTAAATGTGGTGGTGTAGGGCCATTTATAGAGACATGGGAACTGGGAGGAAATTATCACTTCTGGGCTTTTGGGGTATTTTCCTTTTTTTTTTCCCCCCAAGTAATGAAAATGAACACATTTTCCAGGAAGCCCTAACTCTGCTCTGGGACTCATAATATTCATGAAGTCCACTATTCCAGCTCTGTTCCAGGTGCAGCCTAGGCAGTGTAGATTTACCACCTCCCCTTGACCTGCTGGTCACACTGCCCCTGACGCTGCCTGCAATGCAAATTGTGGTGTTTGTGATGAGATCACACTGCTAACTCGTCCAGTTTGCTTGCCTTCTCTCTAACACACAGCTTCTTTTCAGTTGGGCAACTACTTGACCAGTCTGTTCCCAGCCTGTACTGATGCCTGGTGTTATTTCCCCCGCAGAGCACAGCTTTGCACTCTCCTTCTGTGCTTCACGAGGTTCCTGTTGGCTCAAACTTTGAGCTTCTCAAGGTTGTTTAGGATCCTCGATTTGCTGAGAGTATGATCTTCTCCCGGGCTACATTTAAAGGGTTTTTATCCTTCTCGGGAATTACTGAGTTCAGCTTGGCTGTGTCTTAAAGGCTTGCTGGTGATCTCAGTGAACACGTTAACTGTGACTGAAGGGACACGGTACTGCGTTTTCACAAGGACTTTCTTAATCAAAATAAGAAGGCTTTAACAAAAACAGATCCAAGGCTTAAGTAGTCTGGTTGAAAAGGGAATCTGAAGTATTTAACTTTTCCCACAAAGATGTTGCTTGGACAATTCCCCAGTTGCTGGGGCAGTTCTGGGCTCGGCAGCACGGGCGCTCTTGGAACAGGACACGCTCCTGCCCTCCTTGTGCAAGCAGGAGAGTTTCAAACTCTCTTTATCAACCCCAGAGAAGCAAGGGCATGCATCTGGTTTAACTCCCTCTGGGAAAAAGTATCATTTTTGTCTTGTAAATAAGTATAGCCAGGAGTGTTCCCTTCTCTCCAGCCCTTTACAGTATTGAACATTGTACATCTACCTAGTTAGAACATGCAGTTCATTATCTTGGAGAAATCAAAACTTTCAAAGCTTCTGGCTGCCCCCATCTTTGCCTTAGTGCTTCCTGAAATGTTTAACAGTGTCCTCTTTACCTGTTTCCTAGTGACTGGGTTCCTCTTTGTGGTCAGGTTTTCTCTTTCCCTCTTCCTCAGTCACTGAGAAGCAAGGGCCCTGTTAGCAGGTTTTTGCAGGGAAAACAAATGATCATGATGGCCAGAACAGACTGTTTCCTCTATTACGTGGCTGCAGAAGTGGAACATTGTTCCCTTCTCCAATTGTGCTTGCTTCTGCGAACGTGAGGGAGAAAGGGATGCTTTGACCCAATGGACATGACGTATACTTGGAGGCATGGTGAATTTTTAGTGATTCTTTTTAATAATACTCAGAAAAAAAACAACTCTGAATTTCACTTCCCCCAGACTCAGCCTTGGATTAAAAGGCCACAGATGATGTGTCCTTGGCAGGTCTGGCAACAGGCACTGGTACCATCTGAATAGCAATGAACATCTCGCTTCCAGTAGGATGAAAATAGTAGCTCTTTGTGGGTCAGAGTAAGTAATAGTTCCATATTCTCAACTGGTGCCAGAAGTGGTTGATAAATCACTGAATACTCCAATAAAATGCTTGAAAATGAGGAACGCTTCCAGTAACATCACTTGGAAGTTCTTAACTCTGACATTCAGGGAGTGTAGGTATTTACAAAAAATAATAAAGAGGTACTGTTCATTATTAACTAGGCAAAAAACCCACTTCAAACAAGATAATTGTATGCTTTCTAGACATTTGCAGGTTTTGATAAGCAAACATCCTTTAAGTTGGTGTAGGCTTACCTCTTGGGTATTATGTCCAACACTGTTACCTGCGCTGGTTCAGGTAGAGCCTGAATGAAACCTGTTTACCTCTTTTACTTGCAAGCCTGCAGAAAAGTGGGCAGCAGAGGATGTTTGGTGGCTCTGCTGGTGGGAAAGTAGTTATAATTGCTGTGTAACCCCTTCTTGCTAGGTAACTTGATCACTGCAATAGGCATATGCTGGGGTAAGCAGTGGTGATCCCGGGTCAGCCAGGATTCAAAGCATGCCACCTGCTCAGCAACTCTTTTACTTTGATTTTCTTTCTGGTGTTGTCCTTCCTAGTGATACCTTTGAATGACTGCATTTGCAACTACATCCATCAGTTCTCCTCTCCCAGGTGTGACCTGTGATGGGCTCTTGCCCTCCTCTCTGCTTTGGTTCATGAGAACCTCCTTTCCTCTGTGACTTTCTTGCAGCTCCTCTGCATGCTGCCACCAGTGGGGTAGGCTTTCTGCCCACCAGTGGGTGACTAGGCCCCAAGCCTGCCAAGGCTGCTCTCCCTTCCTTTAAAGGAACAGCATCAGAGAGTAATGGAGAGAAAATCACCCTGGGATGTTTTGAGTTTCTTTTGGAGGTGACCTAGCTTGTGTGAGCTTAATGGCCTGACAAGAGACCAGCTCCAGGAATCACAGCAGTCCCCTTGCACACGACTCCCACTCCAGCAAGGAACAGCTCCACTGCTCTCTGGAGCTGAGGTGCAACGCTGACTGTGTTAGCCATCCCCACTTGTCCAGCAGCAAAGTTATTAATTTTCCAAGTGAAATAGTCTATTGAATACGTCCTTAAATTAAGGGCACCAGAGGTGTAATTTACATTAGGGTTAAATTCCAGCTGCAGGGGAGACACTTAAAACGTGCAACACATGTGCTAGCAAACCAGCTCATCTCACCAGAAAGCAAATAAATCTGCTCTCTTGGAGGAGAATTTCCTCCTAAACCTGGGAAGTGTTTCAGGCTTTGCTGGGGCACAGAGCTATTCTATTGCAAGGGAGGCGGGAGCCTTGGCCTGATGGGGATGGGAGCAAAGCTGGCTCCTCAGGCTCTGGGTGGTAAATAAATACAGTCTCACAATCCAAATTCACAGCAGTGGAGGTCTCTGTGCAGATGGAGTAGCGAATGCTTTCTCTGGACATCTCTTTTATTCCAAGGAAACACGTGATGTGCTTTTCAAGTCTCCTGTTCCAGAAGAGCAACTAAACACGTGCTGAACTTTGATCGTGTGAGCGTTGGCGTTAATAAGTTACAAACTGACCCAAGTGCTCTGCGGGAGCTGAGGGCAGCCTGGAGAAAGTTCCCTGCTTTTCAGTGACAGGCACCTTGTTACACCCCATCCCGTTCTCATAACCTTCATTAACTCAGGCAGCCTCTGCAGCTTGGATGCCAAAATAGCTCTTGTAGTCACGTTAATTCAGCTCTGGGTTGATGCAACTGCCCCTCCAGCTGTGGAAATGCTGCTGTGCAGGAATGCCAGATCTGTGCAGGCCCATGGCCTGGAGAGACAGAGCTGCCACGTCCCCATTTGCCTGGGGAAGCAGGGAGGTGTCATGGAAGGAGCACAGAGAAGAGAGGCCATGAGCTCTGCCACCAAACCACCGCCCAACTAATTTCTTTACCCGTTCTCTGATATTTTATAGAGCCTTTTGCTTTATCTGGCTTTTTGCTTTAAGCACCTTCACAAACTCTCCTCTTAGCCAAGGGATTTGGGAGCTACTGCCTTTCTTCTGCAACTTAGATGTTACTGGGAAGCTCCTGTCTGCTGAACTCAGTGCAAATCCTGCTTATAAAGCCTGACCATACTTTACAAGAGCTGCTGAAGCTTCACTGGGAAGTGCAAAACTCAAAGCAGGAATTGATGCTATTTAGATATTGTGGTTCCTACTTCTCTTTTTAAAAAAAAAAAAAACAAACAATAAAAAGTAGGAATTTCACATTTTTCTTTAACAAAAACTTACTGCCATAAAAAGCTTACTTGGAAACCTCCTTGTTGATGGCCATAGGAGCCTTTCTTCAAACAATTACTTAGAATTTATTTAAAATATATCAAATATAATGAAAAATAGGAAGAGAAACTGAACTTTGGATAGAGCCTTCCTCTTTAATGTGCATTCCTTGGTACCAGAAAATGTCAGAAACTGCTTTTTCAGCACAAAACTGAGAAATGGGCTCTTTAGTTGTACATATAGAACTGCCTCCTTACTATCCCTGTCCCTTATAGATTCCCTCCAGGCTCCTTTAGCAGCGTCCATACAGTAAGTTTCCTGGTCCTCATTCCTGGACCCAGTTGTTCTCTGTGCCAGAGTGCCTAGTGCTACTGTCCCAGCGGTGGAGCACTTGTGTGCCAGGCCTACTTCATGGTCCCAGGCACTATGTCTCAGGACAAAGCTTTTCCCTTGGGTTTGGACCAGATCTTCATTTCTTCGCTTTGGTCCCTTCAGCCGTATTGTCTGAACCCACATTGCAGTTGTTTCCACTTGTGGCCAAGATCACTTGTGCGAGCAATGCTGGCAGTGAGGTGTGAGACAGGCAAGGGTGAGAAAGGCAGGGACTGTGTGGGTCACTGTGTTGTGTCCAGACGAGCGCTGACTCTCCGTGAGTTGCTTGCTGGAGCATGGGGCTGGGCAGCACTGTGGACCCTTGAGCAACATGACAGGCATTACAGGGTCACCCTGAGCTGGAGGAACCTGGATTTCTCCTTTTTCTCTCTTTCCTGGTCTCTCTAATGCCCGTGTGCAGTGGCAGTGGGAGGAGAGCCAAGTGGTGTGTGCAGCTGGATAGGGATCCCTTGGGAGGCCTTGGCAATTATGGCTGTGCCCTGAGACCAGGGAATCTGGGTCCTGCCACCAGCACTGCAGGGTCTGGGGAGCTGTAATGCTGCAGCCACAGATGCATCTTGCACAAAGGGGAGCATGGCCACCGCTTGAAAAAGCAGTGGAGGTTTGGCAGAGGTATCAGTGCAGCTCTGGAGGCCAGGAGGGCTGCAGGGGCTGCAGCAGGTGCTCAATGCACACTGAAGTCCATGTTGCCAGATCTGCTCCCTAATGCAGCCTAGCAGGGCTTGCTGGCCCTGCATCCACGGTGTGGGGTGAGGGCAGTGGGATCAAATCTCTGGAGGGAGCAGGAGGTGCTCAGGATTGGGCTGCTGGGTGCCCTGTGTGTGCAGAGAAACATTCCCAGGTCTGTCTGTCTGTGCTGCTCTGCACTCACAGCCCTGGGCTGGGCTGGGCTGTGTGGGGCAGTATGATGGGACCCAACCTTCCCTCTGGGGCACAAGGACCCTAAGTCTCTCATGCGGGCTCATGCGCCAGACAGGCATGTACAGTGCGACAAAAGCAGGAGGCTTTTAGTGCATGAGGGCTTCCTTCAACAAAGCTGTTTCTGTCCTGCTCCCAATATTTCTGCCTATGCGGTTGGGACCGGGGGGGTGGAGGAGCACAAAGGACCCCAGACAAAAGGGTGAGTGGGACCCATGGCGGCCAGCAAACAAGCTTTGTCTCCAGTCGCTGCCTCCCTCTGTTTCAGGGGCAGTTGCTGCAGTCCTCCCCTGCTCCTTTGTTCTGGTGCTGCCTGCCAGGGGTGAAACAGGCAGGTGAGCGGCGTGTGAGGCAGGGGGCTGGCGACGTGCTGCAGCGGGTGCATATTAATAGATTTCTCCAGCCTGTCACTGGGTGTTTGACTTGATTCATGAGACTCCTCCGTCTTGGGGACGATGGATGCGGCTGGGAGGGAGAGAATGGGGATGCAGCCATTGTCTGCCTAGCCTATGGCCCTGCAAAAGTGCTTTGCACCTTTGCCCGGATGTCCATCCTATTTGGGGTGCCTGTCTGTCCAGGGCAATGCGAGGGGGGACTGGCCGATACCTGCACACCATGTGTGTCCCTGCAGTGTGAAACCATGCAGGGGAGAAAGCAGGCAGGCGGCATCTCAAATGTGCCGCCTCAAAGTGCAAAAGTAATCTTGCTCCAGTCACGATGTACTATGTGCATGCAGGGCTGCTCATGCAAAGGAAAACGCTTCTGCCCGGTGCCTTAGTGGAATCAGAAATCAAACATGGAAAAGCCTTTTGGTCCTTTTTTTTTTTTAAAAAATGGAAGCTGCAGATTTTACACTATACTTTATAATTGGCTATAATTTATGAACAAAATAAATACACAGTTGGTGGACAGATATTAGCCAGGCAGCAATCAGCCTCTGTCTTGAAAAGGCTTATTCAGGTACAGCATTTGATAATGCTTCTATGGAAAAGGGTGTGTATGGTAATACCAGGAAAAAAAACCAAACAGGACAGAGTGTACTCCATCATGCTGACAAAGACCTGGATTGTACATGTTGGGGCACAAATAGGATTGTTTGCATATACAGCCGACTCTGTCTTCCCTTTTCACCATCCCTGAGCATCGATGGTGCCTGTGATCCCTGGGGAGCTGTTTGAGTCAGGGGGACAAATGTGCATGGAGGAAGAGGATGAAGGAGCATGTGGAGGAGGGATGAGAGCAGAGAGAGAGAGGGTGCTGCTTTCAGGGGCTATAATGGAAAGAAGCTAGCTGGTGGGATAAAACTTGTGAGGTAGGATTAATTGGACTGAACTTAGGAAGCTCCAGCTGAGCTTATCTGACCATTTTCTTTTTATATTCCTAACATGCAGCCTATCCCATCCTGAACTAGACATCGAACAACACATCTAAATCGTGCTCCAGACCAAAGTAAATGCCCCAGGTTTGATTTTTTCCTTTATAATTTCTTTATTTTTTTCTTTATTTTTTCTTTATTTTTCTCGGCTTTCACGGAATGAAGCTGAACTGAGGGTGAAAGGAGTATTTATTCCCAGTGGGTAAAGAGAAGAAGGCTGAAATTAAGGATTTTCTATAGTGATAGCACTCCCCAGGTGGCAAACCCCACAACTGAGTTTCTGTTAAACGTACCAGGATTACAAAGGAAACAAATCAAGTAATGTCAACATATATTTACTCTTCTGTTCACCTGATGGCCTGCTTTCTCTCTGGCTCACATTGGTGGCACACAAGGGTGCACCCTGATTCTGCATCCTGGGACGGGGGCACAGCTGTGAGCCCAGGCAAAGAGAGGTGAAAAAACAAAGACCTGGCTCTGAACTCCTGCTCTCTGGCCATCACAGCTTGGAAAGGGGGTGCTGGAGTGAAGCATGCATTGGGAACAGTGGTGCCTGGGGACTGTCCCAACCCTTTGCTCTGCTTGCTCTCAGTGAAGCAGAAAATTGGTTGTAAAGGGGAACTCGCATTCACCTGTTTGCTGCTGAAGCTGGAGGAGTTTTATGTTAGAGATCAGTAAGACTTGACTGCTGTCAATACTGGCTAGAAGTAGTATGAGTTTCCTGAATGCCATGTTTTACTTGAAGACATATCCAGAACTTCTGGGAAGAGATTTTTCTAATAAATCTGTCCTCAAGCTTCTTGCAGGTCTCTTCCCACCCCCATCCCCCTTCTTCGAAAGAGAATTAGGCAATCACAGCATTTTGAAGTCGCCTCTTAGGCTCTTGCTTCATACCCTTCATGAAGAATTAAGCAAATACTGATAAATTGAGTGTAAGAGACTTGTCTGCCATTCCTTTCCCTGTCTAACCTTTCTTCTTCCACTGCTCTCAGAGTGTGTCCTGCCCTTAGCTGCTCTGTTAACTTCTCTCTACTTATAACACTCTATACATAAACCACAACCAGGCACTTTTTGCTCTGATTAAAATCACGCTGTGTAAAAGAAAATACAAATTAGCTCTGGCCTTTGGGCTTCTGACAAGTTTCCAGCACCACTTACAGCACCACAGAAATTGTGTAACTCCGTATCCTCCGTGTAGTGACGTCTTCCCCTTCGTCATGAGCTGGGCTGGCTGTCGCACATCCATGTTCAGCTGTTAATTCTTCAAGCAGCTTTTAGCACTGAAGGAGGAAGAGAGATTGTCAGCAGCCCGGTGAAATACAGGAACCTGTTTTTTCTTGCTAGGAGACAATGAGGTAGCAAGGGGTAAAAGGAGGAGGATTTCCTGGGTAATTCTCCAGATCCTGATGTTTGTCCAAATACCTCCCTGTCTAAAGCCTGCCAAGTGACTGGGGAGCCCAGCGCTGGGAGTGCTAATGCTTCAGTACAGGATTAACCCTTGAAGGAAGAGCACAATAGCATCTTATATAAATTATGGCTTAAATTTGCCAGATTTTTTACGCATGGAGGCACAGGGCACTTTCCTGCCTCCTCCAGGGATTCAAGCTGGATACACTACGTTACAACATTTCAGCATTGCTAACAGAAGGGCTGAAGCTGCAGCTATTGTGTCACGTTTTCAGCAGAAACCTTTAAGTCTCAGTGACTTCCTCCAAAGACGTTGAGCCAAACACCACCCAGACCCATGAGTGAACGAGTTGCAAATGACATCGCTGGTTTGAAACAGTGTGTGGGCAGGACGTGGGCGAATGTTCCCTGAGCTGGGTGTTTTCTAAAGGTCTCTGAAGCATGAGGCATGACTGAATGACTTGTGTTTTCTTTAAATGACGAGTGGGTGAATCTTGAATCGTTGGGCTGCTTTTATTTTTGTTAGATGTGTGTGGGCTGACGACATGACTCAGTATTTTCTCTGCAGATGCAAAGATCATATTGCCAATTCTGGTTATACTTGGGTCAGTTTCATGCAGGAAACTGGAACACTTTTTTAGTTCAGAGCTTTGCTTTTTAGTAGCCTTAAGCCTCTTGATGTGAAAATAAGTAAATAATTTTGAAAATGCGTGTTTTTCCAAAATGTACAAATATACACTGAAGAAATTATCAAAAATGAGAAAACTATCTCTACCTCCATGTTTCCCCAACAGTTTATCTGATTATTTTCATGTTAGCTTGGAAATGACCATTACTCTCTGATTCTTTTCTTTTTTGATTCTCCCTAGTCTCAATTGCTCCTAAGCCATCTCTTTGTCTGCTGAGTATCACCTCTGGTATTTGTTTAACCAGCCATGTCCTGCTGGGTGAAAGCCATCATCTTCTGATTGACGAGTGAGTTCTCTGTCTCCTCCCAAGAGACAAGTAGGCATATTTGTGTGGTTTGGCCAGTATCCAGAAGTGGCAAAAGTCCCCCAAAATTTCCCTTTCTTCCTTCTGGTAACCTCCCTGCTCTGCTCCCCCTTCTTTATCCTCCCTGTATGCCACCTACAGCATATGGTATGTGCTTTGGGAGATGCACAAGGCCAGGCATGGGCTGTGGATGCTTTTATTGTGTATTGATGAGTGCTCTCTTCTCCCATCCTCTCTTCTCCCCTGCTGAGCAGAGTGCTGGTGGCCATGTCCTTGATAAGAATAGGTTGTGTGCTAAGATCCTTATCTGTAATCATAGCCCAGCATCCTAGAGCCACCAAAACCCCCATTTTCCTCTGCTGATACCAGCCCTCAGCCTACTGTGAGTGTTGCTGAAGATCTGAGAATGGTGAGACAGTTACAGAATTGTGGCTGAAGAATGTTGTATAGCGAGAGCTGTCTGTCTTTCCTGGGTAATGAGATCCAAACACTTTCAGAAAGGTGACAATGAAGTGCTTCCTATTCTTAGATGTACTGACTATTCCTATGCTGAAGCCTGTGAAGAAGGATCACTAAATATGCCTCTAACATTTTGATTGGACAGAAGAGGCTGAGTAGCTAGGTTTAGGAAGAAAATAATAAATCTGTAGAGATAAGATTAGGGGACAGGAACACATTGCTTTTTCAGTTCTGCGATTGTGATAACCTCTCATGTAGGGTTTGTATTTGGGAGATCAGAAGATGATGTTCCTATAGATGTATTCTATAGATCATTACAATCAATATCCACAAGCATGTATTGTAATGCTATGGGAGTGTATAATCTTCCTATCCTTCTGGTTCCCCAGTTCTAAGCTCTGCTTCCTGTTCCTGCCATTTTCTCTAGCTTGCCCACCCATGGCAATAATTTACCCCAAACTTCAAGTTGGGTACATCCATCATCCCTGCAGACCTCATGGGATGCCACTTGATTTGGTTAGCTTAAGTGCCTTTGCAGCCCTGCCCCAGAATAATAAGAACTGGGTACCAGATCTTATCATATTTCTGCAATCCTCACGTTATTCACGAATAATCCTAGACTTTCAGCCCTTTTTACCCTGAAGTCTGATTCCAGCTTTAACCATAAACTGTCAGCCAATGCTCCCCCAAACAAAACTTGAAGCCTTCTGCCTCGCTGAGTACCAGCGATCAGGCTCATCCAGAGTGGCAAAGAGAGAGGTGTTGCTCCTCAGTCCTTGGTGTCCCAATCTCTAACCCTCACTTCAGCATTTACAGACCTCATCCTCTCTACATATGGGCCTGCACCTCTGACTGTCAGAGAGTTTGCCGCTGCCAGCCCCAGCCCTTGTGACTGTGTTTCTAAGGTCTTTGCTGGACTCTGGGCACAGGGCTGAGGGCAGTCAGTGAGTCTTGCTGGGTGTGGAGGCTGAAGTTGTGTTTGTTGGGGGTTGTGCTCGACAGGGCAGGGGACGTTTTGGTGGAGTTTAGGGGGGAAAGATTTTGGAGGGGCATGGCTTCAAGGATCATCTAGCTTGCTCTAGCTGCTGAGGGGATGGTAGGCTGGGTGCAAGCTAGAGTGTGGGGCAAGAGCGAGTGTGACTGTGTATGTGCATCAGTGAGAGAGCGGGGAGTCATGCTGTCACAAAGAATCAGTGGTTCAGGAATGATTAGAAAAGCCTGAGAATGTCTGTTGTGTTTCAGTGACTCCATTCCTTTATTTAAACAAGCCTCATTGGTCCTGTCTGCTTACTTCTCATCGCCATTCCACTGGTTCTTCATCACCGTCTCCACACCTTGTCCTCCTGCCTCTGGATCTTCAGAACTGCTTGTTTCTTACAAGCTGGTTCTTTAGCCTCCCCAGCCCTGTGGCTCTGCTGCCTTGCCTGTTTTTGGCAGTCAGATCTCATCCAGAGACCAAGCATATGAACCCAGCATTGCTTATTGCAAGGTGCTCTGTAATCCATATTTCAAGCTGGCATGTCCTGCTGGTTGGGAGCTGAGGATGGAGAGGACTGTGGCTCCAGGTGTCCTCAGGTGTCAGTGCGTTACTGTGAATAATAAGCTTGCTTCTGAAGTTTTTTTGGGATTGAGCTCTAAACTGGCTTCATTTATTTTTTTACATTCAAGGTTGTTATTGAAAATTTTGTTTCTAAACTGCATTTAATAAGACTGTTATATAAAAGCTCTCCGAGTTTCTGGGAAGAATACTTATTAAAAGTGGCATTTTAATTCTTACAGTGTGTGGTCTTCGGCTTTTCTGAACTTCTGCTGTGTTTGTATTCAAGTATAGTTAAGTGTAGTTGGAAAGAACAGAAAAGCTGACAAAGAATAGATCAGACTGAGATGGAGACGGAGCTGGCTCACGCTACTGGTTTTTGCAACAGATGAAGTAGGCATTCCCCACTTGCTTAAGGAGTGCCCGCAGACTGACGCACTAACACAACTTGTTCGGTTAGAAATCACAACAGCAAAAGGATGTTGTTTGTGGCAGCAAAGTGCTTATTAACTTACAAGCTTTGCTTTGCGTGCTGAAGGTTGCAGCTTCTTTCTTTCCTCAAAAAAACTAAGTTTGTTGCAATAATGAAGGCTGGTGAATGGAAGGTCCCCATGGAGTGCTGAGACCAACCTGCTTCCTCATTCTTTGCACTCTCATCGTTAGCCAACTTTCTTCTATGTCAAGTGAAAACTTCCTCATCAAAACCAGTAACATGAAACTCACCCTGAACAAAACAAGATCTCCTCCCCATGTATGCACCTTAGGCAGCCTCACCCTCACCTCTTATGGGAATCCCCAATAGTGTGCTTTACCAAGGTGATTAAGGGCTTTGTTGTTTGCAGACAGCTCCTGAAATACAACGTGTGTATTTTTACAGCCACTTTGGATAAAGTTACCACTGCAGCTGGTAACTGCAACTTCAACATAAAACTCGCCATGTGACAACCTAAGAAAAAGCAAACTGAGAAGCGAGGAATTCTTAATTTTCAGACTCCAGTGTGGCTACATAACACTGATACTTCGTTGACCAAACACAGAGTAACAACTTTAACTTGAATGGTTGCCTCTTTTTAGTTGTTTTACTACCTGCAATTGTTTCTGCAAGAGCTTGCAGGCCCTACCATTGATACGCATCTTCCTGGGTGTGCTCTTGAATCAGATTAATAAAGGAAAACAATAGTTTTTAAGAGAAAGTCTCTTGGTCTGTGCTATTTCCATAAACCCTGAAATCATCATTGGTTAACTTAACGGTTAATTAAGTTGCTTTTTTACCCTTATTAAGCTTAACATTAGCTTTTTTTAGAGGACTGGTGTGTCTGCAGCCACATTTTGAGTTACTGAAATACTGGGATGCATGGATAACAAAGAGTAGGTCAGAACCACATGCATTTTCTAAGTAGGTCAGACTGGGTCAGATAATCTGATATTTCTTAAAGACGTCCTTAACATTTCCTGTATTTCTCTATTTAATTCTCCATTCTCACATAGCCTGTGTGCTGGATTTATTTGTTTTACATTTCTCTGTTGTTCAATTTGCTGCCAAATCATCATCTCGTCTTGCTGCCTTATATAAATGTTAACATTAACTAGCTTCACAATAACAGCCTGGAAAGGAAACATTTACTTCTGAGCTTCCCCCTGCCAAACAAACGTACAGTGTATAGTTTTTTGTGGCTACTGGTGGTTAAGGGCATGGAATGTAAAATTACAATGCTGTATGCACAGTTAGTCTACTACAGTTGCAATCACTGTAACGTGCACTTCAAAATATTTGTTTCAGTTTTAAATTGGTACATTTGGCGTGGAGGACATGACTCTGCATTCCCTTACACATAGAGACTGCCTGCCAGCAGGAAAAAAAAAAATCCGTTTTAAATTCTACTTTTTTATTCTTGATGACATAATGAATGCATCAGTGTTACTTTTGTGCTCTAAAAGAAAGCATGATTGCAGTGAATGGAACAGTGATGCAAACAATGCAAAGAACTTGACAAGAAATAAACCCATTGGAAACCTCAGCTCAACAGCGTGAAAACACTAGATTTCACAACATCAGCCGTGCCTCTACTCTCAGATCCCTCCAGGAAAAGGCGCACAGCACATCCACTGTAGCATTCAACGGACAGCACTCAGTTTGTGCTCTGATGCGTTGGGAAAAACGCTCTTAAAAAAGGCACTAACCCAATGCTGTTTCATTGACTTTGTGTGACACTTGGTTGGGTGGCCAGCTACTTTTATTGAATCCACATGAGGAGAATTAAGTTAAGACCAAACAAGACAACCTCCTTGTGTAGGTCCCATGGTCACAGAATGGCTTGGCTTGGAAGGGACCTAAAAATAATCCAGTTCCAACCCCCATGCCAGGTGCAGGGACACCTTCCACTAGATGAGGTTGCTCAAAGCCTCATCCAACCTGGCCTTGACCATCTCCAGGGATGGTGTACCCATGACTTCCCAGCTTTCTAGTAGCCCCTTTTAAGTACTGGAAGGTTGCTATAAGGTTTCCCTAGAGCCTTTCCTTCTCCAGACTGAACAACGCCAACTGTCTCAGCTTGTCCTCAGAGGGGAGGTGCTCGAGCCCTCTGATTATCCTCACGGCCCTGCTCTGGACTGGTTCCAACAGGTCCACATCCTTCCTGTGCTGTGGACTCCAGAAGTGAACACAGTAATCCAGGTGCGGTTTCATGAGAACAGAGTAGAGGGTGAGAATCACCTCTTCTGATGCAGCCCAGGATACAGTTGGCTTTCTGGGCTGCAAGCACATATTGCCAGCCCATAGAATCATAGAGCGGTCTGGGTTAGAAGGGAAATTAAAGCCCATCCAGTTCCACCCTCCCTACCATGGGCAGGGACACCTCCCACCAGACCAGACTGCTCAAGGCCCCATCCAACCTGGCCTTGAACGCTTCCAGGAATGGGGCATCCACAGCTTCCCTGGACAACCTGTGGCAGTGTCTCACCACCTTCATCGTCAAGAACTTCCTCCCAATGTCTGATCTAAATCACCTCCCTTCCAATTTAAAGTGATTCCTTCTCATCCTATCTCTACTTGCCCTCGTAAAAAGTCCCTCCCCAGCTTTCCTGTAGCCCTTTCAGGTATCGGAAGGCCACTGTAAGCTCTCCCCGGAGCCTCACCCACCACCACCTCCAAGAAGCAACCAGGACCCAGCTACCCCTGCCCAAGATGGACCAGAGCAGCCCCCTCCCATATCCCACCCTCCCTCTCCCCCAAGTCCCACGGCCGCCCCTGCCCGCAACGACCTCACGAGGTTGGGGGAGGAGGGGGCATAGGGGTGGTTGGAGGGTGTGGGGAACTGCGCCTGCGCGCGCGGCCTGACAACAGCGCCCGGCCTCGGGGCGCCTCCGGCGCTGCTCGGGTGCTTCCGCCGCCGCCGTGGTTACATAAAGTGGGCGGGGGGGGGAAGGTGGAGCGCGCCGCGCCCCGCCCCCTCTTCTTCCTCCTCCTCCTCCTCCTCTCGTGTCCTCGCGGCACCCTGCCCCTCCCCTCCTGTCCCGCGTGACACTGCACGGGGGAGAGAGGGGGGGACGGGCACCGGGACAGCGCGTGCCTCCCGGCGCCCCGCCTACTCGGGAGGGGAGGCACGTGCGCTCCCCCCTCTCCGCTGCCCTCCCTTCCCCCGCGCGGCCCAATGGGAGCCCCCTGTTCACCTTCCTGCGTATGCGCAGTCCCAGCTGCCCGGCCGGCGACACGGGCCGGGCCGAACCAGGCCGGGCTTGGGAGGGGTGGGTCTGTGGGGAGGGGGGTGTGTGGCGCGCGGAGCGCACG